>OX422216.1:393661824-394861824 GCA_949130495.1 Sambucus nigra
GTACCAATTTAGTATTTTAAATAGCCTTATCATAGTCAAAAAATATTAAAATATATTAAAAAATGCCTAAACGCCTTTTCACGCCTTTTTACGCCAAGGCCCGCCTAGGCTTCTAAGGCTTAAGGCTTGGCCTCCACGCCTCGGTCACGCCCCGCGTTTTTTAGAACCTTGCATTTTTTTAAATAGAAAATAGAAAAGTGCCACTCCTTGCTATCATCTGGCTTATTCTCTGCCCACATAGTCATGTACACAAATAGGTAACCGACATCTATCTCTAAAAGGAAAAAGATATTATCCTCTTTCTCCGGGTTCATCTGGAAGAAAATGAAATTAGCACAAATATGCTAAGCATGTTCTACCAGTTCTATAATAGGTATACGTATAGATGAGAGTTGGAGTGTGTATAGAATCAGTGTTTTAGCAACGCTAAAGAAATAAAGATAATAATCCCATACTTATCAATTTATAAAGAACATTAAGGTTCTTGGACTAATAATCCCATACTTACCAGTTCATTAAGGATCATGTAAAGAAAATCAAGGATCTTTTAACAAATAATCCCCTACTTACTAGTTCATTAAGGGGTATAGAATTAATTAAGCCATAAGTAAAACCAAAATAATAATAATAATCAACCCAAAAACTTTGGGGAAAAGTAATCGACTAGGCACATAATTAAAGTAGCACTCCTATGCGTATGTAGCAATAATTCCATGCTCTTAATCACATAGTGATATTAAGAGCAGTATGCCAAATATGCAAAGTTTACTATTGAAAAGGTAGGAAAACCTACATGATCGGTATATCGTGTGGCTTTATATATCACAAGAGGATATCGGGAGGAACTGGTACTTGATTCTCTGTATACAATATTTGGGTATATAAGTATTTGGGATTAGGTCAGTCAATGTGTACCAGAATAGTATCTTTTAAAGTTTCGGGGGGTTTAATCATGAGTACTTTAGGACTTTAAAATACCGGACCTATGGTCATATTTGAACTTTGGTGCTAGATACTTTTTGTCTTAAAATATTTTAAAGTGTTCATAGACAAAGTTTGGGGATCAAATTTATAAGTTGAAAAAGTCAGTAGGGGTCAAATTGCAATTTAGAAAAAATATTTCTAAGTTAAAACCTCATTTTTTCATAACTTGGGCTAGGTTGATCCAAACATGGCTTTACCATATATCATTTTGACCAGAAAAATAAAATAAAAATATAGGAGGAATTTCAGAAAAATATGATTGGCCATGCGTCCTCATGCGCTAGGTCAAGGTTTATGGTTAAAAAATTCATCTTCTTCCCCTCGACAATTGACTTTGGGGTTTCTGATTTTTGACCTTGAATAACTTCTTCATTTCTAAACCATTTGAGATGATTTCTTAACAAACGCAACCTAATTTTTCATAAGGAATTATGGATTGAGATGCAATATATCTCAAGTTCCATAACTGTGTGTTTTTCTAAAAATTTGACCTAACATTCGTGGATTTTAGGGATATGGTAAAGATTCTCATGAACATAGTTTGTTTTCTGCTATGTGTAAGAGTTATTTGGTTTTGATTTCAAAGGTTAGGATGGATTATAGAGGAAGAATTAAATATTTTCAGTTTTCTGATTCAAAATATACTTTCAAACAATTCGAGATTATTAGTCACAATCATGGCATTTGATCATTACACTCGAGTTCCTTAGGTTCTAATGAAGACATTCAAAGCTTTAAACCTGAGTTTTGATCGATATTTGGAAGTTCACCATTGAATCTCAAGCTTTAATGGTGGAAACTTCATAATTTTCACCTAGAGTTTGTTTTCAACGTAAAATTTCCTATTGTTTTGAGTTATTCTAGCATTATAACAACACAGAAAATGATTGAAACTAAAAGAACTTAATATAGTACATAAAATCATAGAGTACTTGTTCGGAGTGAAAATTTTGAGTTTTGAAACTTCTGTTTGAGTGAGTTTAAATTAAGAATTTCATGGGGTTATTCATAGTATATGAGCAAGGGAATTCATTGGTGGGAAAGAGAGGTGGATTTGAACTGATATTCTAAGGTTTTCAAGCTTGGGTTTTGTTCCTCACATGTTTTCATGGTGTACACATGTGATTCTTGGTTGTTTTTACTGATGTGGGAGCTTATTTGGGCAGGGGGTTTTATGAAATTAATAAAACTTCGGTGTTTGGTCCTTAAGTTGATCATATGTATGCAGTTATAGCCTTAGAAGTGTACTTTTGATAAAGTATAGGGGTACTTTTGTAATTTCAAAACATTTTAAGGGATAAAATTATAATTCTATATTATTTGAAGTCTGAAGGATTAATTTGATATAATGTTGAGGTTTAGGAATGAAGTATAAATCAAGTTATGTAGTGTTGAAGTTTTTAGGGGCTATTTTGTAATTATTGAGACTTCATGGGGTCTAGGTCAATCAGTAAAGTTGTAGGGCATCAAATATAGTTTCTTTCTTATTTATAAGACATTTGAATTTGAATACTCTATAAGGGTTGAAACAGTGACTGTAGGTGATTATGATCGGTTTTGAAAATCCTAGTTATTATAGTCTACCTACTTAAAAAATTGCCCTCGAATTTACCTTGAAATAAGTCGGGGTATTAATCTTTCATAGCTTATTCTAGTTCCCATGTAGCTTCTTGCTGATTTTAATTTTCCCAAAGTACTTTAACTGAGGGAATTTCTTTATTTCTAAGGTACTTGACTTGTACATCCAGAATTTGAATAGGGCGTACTTCAAATTCAAGGTTTGTTTCAATAGAAATGTCTTGCCACGTAATGGTATGAGATGGATCAGAAATATATTAGCATAACTAAGACAGATGAAATACATTGTGAATATTGGATAATTCTATATGTAATTCTAATTGATAGGCTGAAGATCCAACTTGTTTAGAAAATGTGAAAGGTCCAATATATATAGGGGCTAACTTTACTTTCTTTCCAAAGCGTAAAATTCCTTTTAGAGGAGAAACTATCATAAATACTTCGTCATTAACTTAGAATTCTAAGGGTTTTCGACATGGGTTTGCATAACTTTTCTGTCGATCCTGGGTTGTCTTCAATCTTTGTTGAATTTGTTGTATTCTCTCATTGGTTTCCTGGATTATTTCGGGATCAAATTGTTTACTACTTCTGGATTATATCCAACATATAGATGATCTACATGATCTTCCATACATAGCTTCAAACGGAGAAGCTTTAATAGTGTTTCGATAACTATTGTTATATGAAAGTTTGACAATGGGTAAATGTACATTCCAGTTGTCGGTCATATCTAACGTATAAGCGCATAGCATATCCTCTAATATTGGGACTATATGTTCTGATTGTCCATCCATTTGTGGGCGGAATGTGGTACTTAAATGAAGTTTAATATCCATTGCGGTTTGTAACGCTTTCCAAAACTTTCCTACAAAACGGGAATCTCTGTCTGATAGGATAGACAAAGGAATTCCATATAATCAAATAATTTCTCAAATATAAAGCTTGCTAAGATTCTGGAATGAGTTGATGGTCTTTATAGGTAAAAAATGAGCATATTTGGTGAGTCGATCTAATATTACCCAAATGGAATCATATCCTTGGGACGTACGAGGTAGTCCACTGACAAAATCCAGGGTAATATGATCCATTTCCACTTGAGAATAGGATGTTGGTGTTCTATCTTTACTTGTTGACAAGTAAGACATTTCCTTTCAAAATTCTCGATATCATTTCTCATATTTGGCCACTAGTATTGCTTCTCATTAAGTGGTAATTTTTTTACCATCTAGGGTAAATTATAGATTTTGATTGATGGGCTTCTTGCAATATTTCTTCTCGAAGAGATGTATCCTCAGTTACATACAACGTATTTTTAAATCACAAACCTATTTTCTTATCGTATGGGAAGTTAGGATTTTTACCTTAAAAGGCTTGTAAAAAATAATCTTAGGTTTTTTGAACTAAGATTTTCTCTCTTCATTCGGGATAAGCAATAATATTGAATTTGTTTGCCAAAAGGGTTATCAATCAAAGTCCATATTGCTATCTGGTAACAGAAATATCGTAGAAAATAAAGTGTGGCGTCTTCCTACTAGATTTCGACTTAAAGCGCCGACTACTACATTGAATTTGCCTGGATGGTAATTTAATTTAAATCGATAATCTTCCAAAAATTCCATTCAGTGTCGTTGTCTTAAATTCAAGTCCTTTGGGCTAAAAATATATTTTAAACTTTTTAGATCAGAAAAGACTTAGAAATTTACACCGTAAAGGTAACAGTGACAAATTTTCAATGCAAAAACTACAACTGCTAATTTAAGATCATGGAGAGGGTAATTACATTCATGATTTTTGAGTTGTCATGACCCATACTCTATAACTTTCTCATTCTGCATTAACATGCATCATAACCCTTGTAATGAATCGTCGGTATATACATCGTAGCTTATGTCACTAGAAGGAATAATGAGGATATGAGCAGTGGTTAATTTTTCCTTCAACACTTGGAATGATTGATTTCATTCATCGGTCCATACAAATGGAACTTCATTTCTAGTTAGCTTTAAAAGAGGGAGAGAAATGCCAGAAAATCCTTCCATAGAACGACGATAATATCCAATTAATCCTAGAAAACTTTTTATTTCAGTAATATTGGTTGGATTTTTCCATTCTAAAATAGTAGAAATTTCGGTGGGATCGACTAGGATTCCATTTTCAGAAATCACATGTCCTAAAACTTTTATTTCCTTCATTGAAAAATCACATTTGCTCTTCTAAGCATATAACCGATGGTTTCTGAGAGTACCTAAAACTACGTTTAAATGTTGGGCATGTCCTACTGGATTCTGAGAATAAATAAGAATATCATCAATGAAAACGATGACGAATTGGTCAAGAAAAGGCCTAAAGATTTTATGCATTAGATCCATAAAGGCTGCGGGTGCATTGGTTAATCCAAATGACATTATGGTAAATTTGAAATGTCGATAACGGGTTCAAAAATAAATTTTTGAAATATCTTCTTCTCTAATGCGTAATTGATGATGACCAGATCGTAAATCTATTTTAGAAAAGACCTTTGCTCCTCAAAGTTGATCAAATAGATCTCATATTCGGGGTAAAGGATACTTATTCTTAATAGGTACCGAGTTCAATTTACGATAGTCTATGCATAATCTAAAGCTTCCATCATATTTCTTGACAAATAATATTGGAGCTCCCCAAGGAGATAAACTTAGTCGAATAAAACATTTTTCTAAGAGATCATCTAATTGGGTACGGAGTTCTCAAAGTTCTAAAGGATCCATTCGATACGGAGGTATCTAAATAGGAAGTGTATTAGGATAAAGATTAATACTAAACTTGATTTCTCGGGAAGGGGGTAATCCTGGTAATTATTTGAAAAAAAAACATCTTAGAATTGTTTCAAAAGATTTCGAATTAAAGAAGAGGTTTCAATTTGAACACTTGAGGGTTCAGTTGGACCTGATCCTTGATACATAAAAGAACAATTATCTTAATTTTGAAACTAAATTTTCTTAGCATGACAATCAATATAAGCATGATGCCTTGACAAAACATCCATTTCGATAACAATATCAAAACCATAAATATCTAAAACTATCAAATTAACCAGGAGTGTTCCTAGACCAAGATAAATTCTATAATTGCTATAACCTTGTGTTGGTGTATTGATTTCACCTATTTGTAATTCAATATCCAATGGAGAAATTAAAGATGTAGGTAGTAATTGCAATAATTTAGCTGGTCTAAGATTGATAAAGGAATGTGTTGTACCTGAATTAAACAAAATATGTGCAGGAAGTTGTTAAAAAAATATCATACCTTTTATCACATCATGGGAATTTCGGGTAGGCAGTATTACACAATTCTTTCCACGACTCGGGATTGGCACAATTTCCATAACAAAATTTGGCTTAGGTTGATTTTTGGATTGGATGGGATTTTGGATTTTGTGAGGGTTTGTTTAACTGACGATGGATTAGAACAGATTTTAACTTAGGACACTGTGGCTGGATATGTTCTACTTCATGACATTCATGACAACGAATTACTAAACATGTTGTGTTATGACAAATCTGGGGAATAAGCTTATCCACTCGATTTTGAATAAGGGTGACGTTGAGAATGAGGTGGGGTTATTATAACATGATTATTTCTGGTAACATGGGGAGAAGATCATATTACGGTGGATGAATTTCGTTCCACAATTATCACAACGTCGATAAGTTGAGAATACTCAGAAATTTGTAAAGGAGCGATCGAATTCTTGATTATTAGATATAATCATCTTTCAAATTACTTGCACTTCTTTATCTCAGATCTATATACTCAAGGGCATAACGACATAATTCAATAAAATTGGCCTCATATAGGGATACCAATAGATTAGCTTGTTCAAATTTTAAGAAATCAACAGTTCGTTGATCTCACTCAGCCTCAGGAATACACTATATGATAAAATCTCATCAAATTGCTCCCAAGTAAAATTAACAATGTTTTGGTTATGTGACACCGCTTGCCACCAAAAATTGGCTTCACCTTCAAACATATAAGCTACCAAAGTTACTCAAAGATTAGTAGCTATACCTACTCCATTTAGAATTTTTACAATTTGACGTATCCATTTCTCAGCTTCACTGGCACCTAGCTTTCTAAGAAAAGACGGAGGTCATTGTCTCAATAATTCTTGAAGGGCATTCATCCTACGAATTTCTTCAAAAATTTCCTACTAGAGTAGAATGAATAGTTTTCTACTGTCTGGCTAAAGAATTAAGTTCCTAAAGACATCACATGATTCCTTCAGTTTGAGTTCGTTCAGTTTGAGTTCCAGCGGAAGGAATTCGAGTACTAACCATCCTAAAATATAACATAACAATTTTACTAATAAGAATCATAGACAAAGATATGTCACAAGCCTATTAAATTATACAAAGATATTTCTGAGGATACAAAATTTAATTAATTTGGTGATAAAGGATTTAAATTATCAGGAGAACTAAATTAATTTAGAGAATTAAGATTTATTTAATTCGGGTTAATTTTTAAATTCGCATGTGTCATAATTTGAGGTTGAGATTGGAGAATTTTAGTAAATTAAATCGGATGACGATTGAGTGTACGGTTGATTTCGAATAGGTTGAGATAGTCCAAAAAGAGTACCCCGAGGGTAGTAATTGGATCTCGGGACATTTTTAAACATAACCGAGCCCAAACGGGGGTGTTTGGGCCATTTTAATTTGACCCATAAGATTAGTTTCGGTATTTATGATATAAAACCTACATTAGGGAGTTTATGGTAGACACCACTCTATAAGAAAACTCTAGCTTTGCAGAGGAGAAAAGAGGGATCAATTGGGAGAGCTTTTTGGAGCCAGGCCAACAAGAGGAATGTGTTATTCATCAAACATTCGTCTGCACCAAAGGTAATTAGACCCTATGAATTATCCAAGAAAGTAGTTAAACTTGCTTTCAATTTAATTGTAGTATTGCGATTCATATCATAGTGAGTGTAATCAAAATCCGTGTTCAGGTGGGTTTTTCATACGAGATGGGTTTAATTAATTGGTGTCTATGCATGGTTAAATCACCAAATGAATATCAGAAAACCAAGTGTTAATTTTAGAACTAGAGATCTGATTCCATTTCCAGGAGAAATTTAGTGGATTGAAATTGTATGTGGAATCGATTTCAGATTTAGGGATCGTGAAAGCCCGTGAACATAGCCCGTAATTAGATTTATGGTGGTTGAGACTGTTGATTTTTTATGATTCCTATGATGACTTAAGTAACATTGGGTGGGAACCACAATTATTTGGGGAGCAAACGTGGGAGAAACCGGCCGCGGAATGGGACGCCGACGGCAAGACTCATCAATTCTGGCATATTGTTTAGGATTGTTGTTGTTTAATGGTGTATGGTTTATTAGGAACAAAGTAATCAGGTATTCATAGTAGGGTGTACCTTAGTTGAAGGTTTGGTGTGAGTTTAAGGGCTTGAGAAAGCAAAAATGGCAGAAGCTGAAACCGTGGAGAAGACGAAGTGGGGTGAAGAAAAATGCGACAGTTCATTTTTGTTTGGCCTGAAATTTGTCTTTGTGGCTTAATTGTGATACAATGGATTTAATTTGGAGAAATTTAATTGAAGACAATTACCTAGGATGGTGAGAAATGGGTATTAGGAAATATTAGCATTAATAACGTGTGTCAAACTTATTAGTAGGCATTGTGTACTAAATTCTTAAAGGTTAAAATATGGACCAAGTGAGTGAGTCCGAAAATTATGATTGAGTGACACCATTTGGATAAATTTAATTGAGGTGAAATTTACTAAGGGTTTAATTTATTATAGATATATGTCATAAATTATTTAATATTAAATTTAACGAGAGGTATTAAACTTAATAGTGGGATGTTGTGTGAAAAATTCTAAAAGATGAAGATACAGACAGACTGAGTGAGTCGGGGTACTGTAGTTGGGTGACACTACTTAAATAATAAATGATTCATGTGTAATCAATTAAATTACAAGTCAGGATATAGACTTTGGTATTTTTAGGCTAGTGCTATGGGTGTTAGGCACAGGTTAGCCATACTTTATTATATATATATATATATATATATATATATATATATATATATATATATATATATATATATCTCTGTGTGTGTGTGTGTGTGTGTGTGTGTGTGTGTGTGTGTGCGTGTGTGCACGCTATAAATATTAGTGCAAATGATATTTATAGGAATACATACCCCTCTAGTGCTATCATAGGAGGTTATGCGATGTGGGTGAATCCCCTGGCTTGAGGAGCGGGGAGAGTATAGTCCCCAAGTCATATCGTCCAGGATTTGTATTATGTGATTTATTTTCGAGGTGAGATGTCTTGTGTATGATTCGGTCTCACTCCCGGAGAACTATGACCGCCTCCACTACGTTTGCGATATTTTGCCCAAGTACGGCATGAGCTTGTCCGACTTGAGGTAGCCGGGTTAGAGTGAGCATGCCTCAGACATGATAGCATTTTAAAGAATGAATTCGGTGAGTTATTACTTGGGAGTGGATGCTTATTATAATCGGCATGTGTGTGAATGTTATAGAATACTAGTACATATACAATGTGTGTAGATAATTATATACGGGATTAATACATAATGGTGTATGTATTTCTTATATAACTAGTGTCAAAGTTATATGATTTAAAAAGTGAGTTCTTATATAACTAGCGTGAGACTTATATGATTTGAAAAGGGGATTTCTTATATAACTTGAGTGAACGTTATATGAATTCATATAATTGAATTGATTAACAATTTAATGAGTAGATAACTTAATAATCAAGGTAATAATACTTTGGTTAGAGTAGTGGGGCAGAAAGAGGTGTGATACGGCTAGTTAGGTTGGGTAGCTTAACTAGCAAGGTTAGTAAGCAAGTGTTAGGTGTGCACATTAGATAAGGGGTGAGTTATACCTTATGTGACTGCGACACTAGCTTAAATATCAATAATGTGCATTCATATTTAATTATTGCAATTTAACTGCTTGCTAAATATTTTCAAAATGTTTTACTTGGGCTTTGACCCATCTCAAAATCGTTTCCAAAACCTTTTAGGTGTCAAGACACAGGGACTCCCAACTTGAGGATTCTATCGAGGGATGCACAGCTGCAGCTCATGTGGAAGTTGCAGGACTTTGCTATAGACGTTTTATTCATGTATTCCTAGTGTAGTAACTTTATTTCAGTACTTATTTGGTCATGTCATCCTCAGGTATAGTATTCAATTATTTATTTGACCTTGTGTATCCAAGTTCTTGTTTCAGTTACTATTGTATTTTATTGTTGAACCAATAGTTGATTTAGTTCTCTTTATTTATATTATTCATCTGTGTTGTATTCAGTTACCAGGTTGGGTGGATGGTTTAATTATTATTTATTTCCGCATGTTGTTAATTAATGAAAGATAAAATTTACTACCGGTCTATTTAAATTTCTAGGTTGTTAGTAACTTTAAAAATATTTTCGATAGTGATGCAGAGAATGAGCCATATGAGACCAGCGTTTTATTTTTATCACGGGCTGGGCACCTGGTATTTTAGTGGGCGGGGTGTCATATCCATGCTGCAAAATGGAATCACCACGTAATAATACTAATAAAAGAAGTTCCAAAAAAATAAAATAACTACCAAATCAAATTCTCTCTCGATACTTTCCTCAAAAAATCTGATTCAGGAAGATTCTTCCCCCAACTAACGAAGAGATCTTGGCAAAATTGCCACATATGAAATTGAGCAAAATTTTACAAAGAAATAGCCCATATGTTTCTTAAGAAGAGATGGGAAACATGCTCAATATCATTTTCTTGAATAGTTGACCCAACTCCTTGTTGTTTGAAGAAACCTATAGTGGATTTGTTAGTTGGAGAGCAGGGGCGTCGGACTTCTTGCCCTGTTTGTCGATAAGTTTGCTTAGGTTTAGGGCCACCATCTTTCAAATGTTTTCTAGTGTGTTCGTTGGACGATCTGTAAAAAATGGACGAGGTCAGTAATGAAAAACTATAATATACAACATAACAGTTGGTAAGAAAATCACTTGTGCGACTCAGTTAGGGGGTCAACCCTTGACTTGTCTGAGCCACGTAGTATGGGGTCATCAGCTGCTCAAACTTAACATGATGACCACCATCACCATGTTTACAAAGTTTTTTAACTTTTTCAGTTGCCTCAGGGTTCAATCCCGAATTAAGTTTGGCCGACGCAAAGATTTTGGCCCACGTTGAGGATTCATGGGCTCAAGTGTGCCACAAGAAACATTGGGACCAAATTCTTATGCCCTAGAGATGGAAAAGTAGCGAGGCTTCCAGTTATGGTTAGAGGTTTGGGGTACCGGCAGAAGTTTCTTTGTAGATTTCGTGGCTACTAGATGATAGTAGCTAGGTTGAATCTTGAAGGACGACACGGTATAACAAGCCATAAAAATGTTAACAGGAAGGTCAGTTTGCTGAACAATCTTCCAAATAGCAATAAAGTTGAGAATAACTCTCTAGGCATTTGGAGAAAACTGAGATGGGGCAAGACCTAAGTGAGCTAGGATGGCTCGTATGATCAGGTGAATAGGTAGTCAGAAGACAACCTTAAACATCTGCTCATAGTCATAAATCTCACCCTCTCAGCCATAAAAGGCTCTCTCATCTATAGAGGGTTTTCTCATGGAAATAGAGGGTACTATGCCATAAAGGTATCTCCAAATAAAAAGATCGGCCTCAGAGACAGTGCTCTCGTAGGACTCAGCGACAGAAGTATTGAGTTCACTCTCGTCACCACTATCTTTTGATCGGCTAGGGGATTAGTTGGGTTACCACTTAGGAACTTCTGGACAAACTCGCATCTCATCGCAATTGAGAGAGGAATTGCATCTATTGCAGGTTGAATGGTGACACTGGGCTCAAGTATCTAGATAGAGGAGTCAGATTAATCTGATGTTTTGGCTCTATGAGAGGACAAGACATGAGAAGAGGACACACTTACCTCAGATCTTTTAATGGAGGACGAGGGTTGTGCCATGGATTCCTCAAAAGAGTCAAAACTCGGTCGACTAAGAGATGGACATATTATCGTTTGTAGAAGAGGATGACTCAAACGTAGATCCACTCAACTCAATAGTTGGAGGACGAATGACAGCTAATGGGGGAGGATAAATGGGACGAGTAGGAAAAGCCTCGGATCTGTGCCTTTCGGATTCCTCGGCCTCTACCCTCCTTATTTCTTGAAAACACCTCTCTCTGAGGCTTGGAAATTCCTTGACTATTTTATACAACCGACTTAACACTAACAGGACAAGACTTAACTTTAGGGAAAATTGAAAGGGGGGCAAATAAGATACAAGTTTAACTTTTGTTGACAAAACGATCTAAAGTTAGAAACTTAATCGTTTTCAATAAGAACAGTCAAGAACATCACCCCAAAACCCACCGGAGAAGATGACCGGAGACGGGCTTGAAAATCCCTCCTATGATGCTTTACCTTTAAAACCTAGTAAACATAGCCTCTACAACTACTAATAGCCTAAGGGAGCAAACAGAAATGGGGGGTTCAACCCCAAAAATTACCCAACAAGCTCATCGGGAAAGGAAAGCTCGTCAAAAAAAGCAAGTGCAGAAAAAATTCACAAACAAAGGTAGAAAACCAGAAAAATGACAAAAAAGTTGTTACCTAGAAGAGAGGGAACCTCTTGGAAGGGAAAAAAGTTGGAAAAGCTTGGGAACAGAGAGAATTAAGGAGCTCTGGAGAAATCGCCAATGGTGATTGCAGGAGACTGAAAGCGAAAAATTTTGGGTAAATGAGGAAAGAGAGAAAATTATAGGTTTAAATACCTTAAAATAATTGTGCACATTTACCAATACACCTCATCATTAAGGTCACAAAGCCCTAAGTGCCCATCCATCAAATCATACTTGGGGCATATGCTACCCAATCAAAATAAGGACACATGTCACTCTCTCATTCTATTAGTCGTAAGCATTTGACACGTCAGAGATGCCTCATCAAGACCACGTCAACTCGTATCCCTCAGCCTCCTATTCACATAGATGGCTAAGGGCTAAGGGTGATTGATATGACCAAGTGTGACCTCATCCTAAGATGAGGGTCAACAATATCCACAGTCGAGTTCCAAAAGGACCCCACCCAGGCTGTACCCAGGGCTCGTCTCGAACAGGGTCAGCCTCATGAATCCATGCACTCAGCCCTCTCATAAGCTGAGACTCCAGGGAAGCATCTTATCAGTAAAGACATGTCTCGTTTGATATTTCGATCGAGACCAGGTAATATCAAATAAGGCATGTCTCCGCCTGACGAGTTCAACCGAGACTACACTTCCACAAGAATATCTAACAAGGCTACGTTAGGGTTTTGTACTTCGCCAGGCCGAAACCCCTCCAGGAAACATCTATAGTACGAGCAGTATAGAGTTACAGGATGGTAAATCCAGCATGGACAAGTCTATTACAACAAGATTATCCCCTCACGTGAGGGAATATTGCATCATGATTAGCTATATGTGTGAGGGACGAGTGTCAACTTGTTATTGGGAGCCTCCTCATGCACATGCTGATTACATGCTTGGGGGTGTATTACACCCCCCAAGCACTATAAATACACTTCATCTTCTACATTGTAAAGGGATTGTATATTAAAAACCCTACTGAAACTCTGTCAAACTCACTATTAGAGAGAGAAATCTTGAGTGCATATATATTAAGGCCATTAGAGCCTGTATTAGTGGACTTCACACACTTGCACAGTGGACGTAGGCCTTCAATAGGCTGAACAACTTAATTATGGTGTTTACTTCCTCTTTGACTCATCTATCTCTATTGCAATATTACTATATTTCTGCTATTATTGAACTGGTATGAGATTATTCATCACTTTGATCTAGTGATACCAATTATGGTATCATCAGATACGTTTATCAAAAAATCCGATTCGAATGAATTCTTACCCCAACTAACGAAGAGATCTTGGCAAAATTACCACATATGAAATTGAGCATGATTTTACAAAGAAATAGTCCACCTGTTTCTCGAGAAGATATGGGAAACATGCTCAATATCATTTAATTGAATAGTTGACCCAGCCCCTTGTTGTTTTAAGAAACCCTCCACTTTAATTGGTCTTTTTTCATGAAAATCATACATGAGATAACAAATCTAGTGTTTCACTAAGATTTAGAAATATTATGTTCTTTCCCATTTAGAATGTTAATTCCACGATATTTTTAAATTTAAAACATGCTCGGATACCAACTTATCACCCCCTGCCTTTTAGTATGAATGAACAAGAAGTACACATAAAGTAGTGAATTGAACTTAAGGCGGAATCACATAACTTTATTCATTATTAAAGTAGTTTGCATAGGGTAGAACCACCGCGGGGGTGAATTATATTTTTTTAGTACAGACTATAAAGTAAAAAATCAAAAAGCGCCACTCCTTGCTCCCATCTCGCTTATTCTCTGCTCACACAGTCACGTACGCAAATAGGTGACTCGTATCTGTCTCTAAATGGGAAGAGATGTTATACTCTTTCTCCAGGTTCATCCTGAGGAAAAACTAATTAGCAAAAATATGCTAAGCAACTTTTACCAGTTCTATAACATATATACGTATAGATGAGAGTTGGAGTATGTATAGAATCAGTGTTTTAGCAACGCTAAAGAAATAAAGTTAATAATCACGCGCTTATCAATTTATAAAGAACATTAAGGTTCTTGAACTAATAATCCCATACTTACCGGTCCATTAAGGATCATGTGAAGAAAATTAAGCATCTTTGGAATAATAATCACATAGTTACCAGTTCACTAAGAGGTATAGAAATAATTAATCTATCGGTAAAATCAAAATAATAATAATGAACCCAAAACCTTTGGGGAAATGTAATCACCTAGGAACACAACTAAAGTGGCACTCATACGTATGTAGCAATAAATCTAGGCTCTCAATCATCTAAGATAATTAGGCTAAGTAGAAAGTTATGTGCGATAACATGTCATTCTATTTCCTAGTTAATACCGATGCTTATAATATAAATATTTTCACAAAAGTGCAGGAGTAAACTGAATCAATAAGGAACATGATATCAACTATTAGGTGATGAGGGTTAAGTTGATCCACATTTAATTCAAAAATCAATGATATAAAATATGTAGTATGGCAGTATTATAACATGCGCATGCTAAGAGTAAACAGGAGCTATCACATAGTGATATCAATAGCAGTATGTCAAATACGCAAATTTTACTATTTAAAAGGTGGGAAAACCAATTTGCTTGGTATATCATACGACTTTATATATCATAAGAGGATATCATAAGGAGATGGTACTTGATTATTTGTATACAATGATTGGGTATATAAGTATTTAGGATTAGGTCAGTCAGTCTGTACAAAAAATCGTATGTTTTAAAGTTTCGGGGATTTTATTATAAATACTTTGGGACTTTATAATACGGGACTTAATGTCATATTTGAACTTTGGGGCTAGAGACTTTTTGTCTTAAAATATTTTGAAGTATTCATAGACAAATTTTGGGGATCAAATTAATAAGTTAAAAAAGTTGGGAGGGGTCAAATTATAATTTAGGTAAGATATTTTTAAGTTAAAATCTCATTTTTCCATAACTTATGCTAGGTTGATCCAAAAATGGCCTTACCTTATATCATTTTGACCAGAAAAATAAAATAAAAATATTGGGAAAAATTCAGAAAAATCTTATTGGCCACGCGGCCTCACGCCCTGGGTCAAGGTTTTTGGTCAAAAAGTTCATCTTCTTCCCCTCGACAGTTGACTTTAGGGTTTCTGATTTTTTACCTTGAATAACTTCTTCACTTCTAAACCATTTGAGATGATTTCTTAACAAACTCAACCTAATTTTTCATAAGGAATCCAAATATATAGGTTTTGTGGATTGAGATTCAGTATATCTCAAGTTCCATAACTGTGTGTTTTCTTTAAGGATATGGCAGGGATTTTTATGAACATGGTTTATTTTATGCTATGTGTAGGAGTAATTTGGTTTTGATTTCAAAGGTTGAGATGGATTATGCAGGGAGAATTTAAGATTTTCTATTTTTTGGTTCAAAATACACTTTCAGACGATTCAAGCTTATTAGGCGCATTCATGAAATTTAATCATTATATTCGAGTTCCTAAGGGTCTATGGAAGACATTCAAAGATTTAAACCTGAGTTTTGATCGATATTCGAAAGTTCACCATTGAAGCTTAAGCTTTAATGGTGGAAACTTCATAATTTTCACTTCCAACTTATTTTCTACATAAAATTTCATACTGCTTTGAGCCATTCTACCATTATAATAACACAGAAAATGATTGAAACTAAAAGATGAGGAGAGTGCGCTTGCGTTCAAATAAGGAAGTTATTTAATTAAACACAGTTTTTACCACTTAAGTCCTAAACATGCATCAATATGTGATTAAATATGATGATGAGACATGCAAGAACACATATATGAGGAAAAATCCCCCAAAGAGGCAAACCTTTTATTTTCACAATAATTTTGTAAGAAAACGGATTACACAGATTACAATGAAAATATATGACACAGAAATACCCTCGGGTGTTGGTTCTGTTATCGGCGGCTGGAACTATCCCTTTCCAGTAGGGCAGCAGTGAAAAAGATAGCGGCTTCTTCACAAATTACTCCAGATGAGTAAATGATCCTCTTGAAGGTTTAAAGATTCACACACATATATGGGAATGGTTTTGTGAATCAAAAAGGTTTAGAAAACCTTAAAAAGTGAAGTCTTATTCTGGGCTTTTTACCCAGAATTTTGAGATTGCAAAAAGACTTTAAAAAATGTGTAGAAGGAGATCACATATTTATACAAAAATTGAGGTGGTGGCTCGTTCGAACGAGATAGCCATGTCGCTCGAACGAAGGACAGAAGTCGTTCGAACGAGATTGCGCGACATGCCTATCTTGCCTGAACGACTTTCAAAGTCGTTTGAGCGAGCTCGTCGATCGAGGCCATTCGCTTCTACACTTAGAAAAATTCTGCTTTTGATAAAAAATTAATCCAGACTTCAAAAATAATTTTCAAAAAGATTTCCCAAATATTTATACAAATATTTAAAGTTCCAATAAAACATTTTACTGATAGAGCGTAGTGGAGTAGTGGGAATGAGCTGAGCAGCACGTCGCATATAGCATGATGCATGTGAAGATAATGGATGCATTGAATTCGGATAAAGGCCATCGAGTATGATCGTGTTGACGTGCCGAATGTAGCGGTATCAGACATATGAACTGTGATCTAGGAGAAAATAGAAAATTCCTATAATCTACCCCGGACATTTATAAAATTATGTCCTTACAAATCTCCCTCTGTGTCTATGCCGATACGTACATAAAAAATCCGAATTATGCAATCAAATGACATACAAGATAATATCCCCATTAAACCCTCAAACTGAGAATACTAAATGACATGTCTTCCAAATCTTCAGCTCTCCTGTACCTTCCAAAGCTTTTCTCATCAGGGTGTGTAATCAAATAATGAGCAATGTTGTACCTACACACATGAGATAAAGCAAATACCCGTGATAAGAAACAGATTGAAATATAATGATATGAAAAAATTGATGATCAATTAAGCTTAAGTGAATCATTCATGCAGCAACCAAACACCAAAATAATTCTCCCCCATAATTCTTCTCCCCCTTTTTATGATGTCCCCCAAATAGACAGATATGAGAAGAAAAAATGAATGCACATGGATAATGACACACGGGAATAAACTACTATTTTTGTATTTTTCAAAATTTTTCACACATAGTATACAACAAAGAATCACACCATGAAATTACACAAAAACAACCAAGTCAATGATAGCGAAAAGAAAGGGTTGTGATCAAATTCGATAGGAAAATCAATGCATTCAAACATGACATATGTGCACGATGAAAATCAGATACTCCTAGCGAATGAACTCAAAATCTTCCTTTGGTGCAAAAAGGTGGTAATATGAGACATTGACTCAATCAAATCAGCAAATCAAAGCTCAAAGTGATTTCCACACCAATAACGTCCAAAACTATTTCATGCTTTTTCAGGACTTTCAAGGAAGTGCAAACCCGTTTATATTCTCCAACCAAACTCCCTCAGATTTTAATTTTGAATAGAGGCTTTCTAAATTCTCAAACTTTGGAGAATTGATGGTGAAACCTAATGGCCCATATTTGGCATGAATTTCTTTTTACTGCCTTTAAATTTTTTCGGGTCTCTTTTAATCTCTTTGGACCTCGGTTAATAAAATTCCTCCATTTTTTAGGTGCTTTTGAATGGTGGCTTTTGCGCAAAGAATATATAATTACCTTTCGCAGCCCCTCCCCGTTCTTAAACAAACACTCAGTCTCACAAAAACGGTTATTACATGCATTTCAATCTTGTCAAGTTTTATCGAATATTTTTAGTTGAATAGACAGAATTGAGATGGAAACACTCAAGCCAACATGTGATAGACAAGTACAATAATCAAATAAAGCCATGCATGTGTGCAATGAAGGAGATAGGAGTCAAACATGTAGAAAAGATATCACTAATCACATCTCAAAGACTCCAAGCAGTGTAAAGCACATGGATGAAATGATGTAGCGTCTCAAATCTCTACCAAACAGTCACATGAATAAATGGAATGAAATTGTGACTTGGCTATCTTAAATGTTCATCCATAAAAGGTGCAAACAAAATACAAAAATCTTTTCAGATTTTAAAAAAAATTGTAAAAGAAAATCTTTTTGGATTTTTTTTTAAAAAAAGAATAAAAATATCTGTACAACACAGCAATAATACATATAAAACACACTAGCAATAGGAAGCATGTGATATGAACATGAAAAAGCATCCTATCCTAGACACGGACCAACCCCTCAGTCAACTCTGTAAATCCCCAAAGACTTCCTAAGACTCTCAAATCTAAGGGCATCTAAAGGTTTCGTGAAAGTATCGGCTAACTAACGGTCGGTGGGAACGAAACTCAGGGATACGACTTTCTCCTCAACTAACTGACGTATAAAGTGCTCACGTATCCCGATGTGATTTGTGCGCGAATGCTGGATGGGATTGCAGGATATGTGTATCGCACTCGTGTTATTACAGGAAATGGTCATGGTGTCCTGTGAAATCCCATAATCCTCCAGCATCTGCTTCATCCACAAGAGTTGCATGCAACAACTCCCGAAGGCTATGTAATCAGCCTTCACAGTGGACAAAGAGATGGAATTTTTCTTCTTGATCAACCAGGAGACAAGAGCAGAACCAAAATAGAAACACCCACCAGAAGTGCTTCTATAACCATCTACATCCCTGACCCAATCGGCATCTGAATAGGCGGACAAACGGTTATCAGTATCAAAGGAATACCAAATACCGTATGAGAGAGTCCCACTCACATATTTATTAATACGTTTTAGAGCAAGTAAATGTGACTCTTTCGGGGATGCCTGATGTCGCGCACAGACTCCAACACTAAAGGCTATATCGGGACGACTGGCAGTCAAGTAGAGAAGACTACTCATCATACTCCGATATAAGGTTTGATCTACGTCCTTGCCTAAAGTGTCCTTACTAAGCTTGGTAGTGGTACTCATAGGTGTACGTGCATGCTTAGTGGAGTCTAAACCAAATTTCTTCACTAGGTCTCTAGCATACTTGGATTGGGAGATGAGCATCCCATCCTCTAGCTAACGAACCTGGAGACCAAGGAAGAAAGTAAGCTCACCAACCATGCTCATCTCAAACTCACTTTTCATCTCCTCTTCAAAGTGATGAGCATGTTGAGAGCACGTGGATCCAAAGACTATGTCGTCTATATAGACCTGGGCAACCAAAATAGTACCGTCATCTCTTCTGATGAATAACGTTATATTAACTCCCCCTAACTTGAAGCCACGGGCTAAGAGATATGAAGTAAGACTCTCGTACCAAGCACGGGGTGATTACTTCAGACCATACAAGGATTTCCTCAGATAGTAGACGTGCTCCGGGTGCTGAGGGTCTTCAAACCCTTTTGGTTGTTCCACGTAAACCTCCTCTTGTAGAATGCTATTCAGAAAGGCACTCTTGACATCCATCTGATATAACTTGAAGCGCAGATGACATGCGATGGCGAGTAGTAGACGGACGGCTCAAGCCTCGCAACATGAGTAAATGTCTCCCCAAAGTCTACACCTTCTATCTCTGTGTAGCCTTAAGCGACCAACCTAGCCTTGTTTCTGATTATGGTACCATTTTCATCCATTTTATTCTTAAAAATCCATCTGGTACCTATCACATTTGTCTCACTAGGTCGGGGGGCAAGTTCCCAGACATTATTCTTTTTAAATTGAAGCAATTCATCCTGCATAGCAGATATCCAGTGTTCATCCTTGAGTGCTTCTTTATGATTCTTGGGCTCGACTTTGGACGTGTAGCAAAAATGGCTGACAACGTTCTCTAGCTGAGCACGAGTCTTGACCCCTAGAGTGGGATCACCAATAATGGCAGAAGGGTCATGACTTTTGCGTACCCAAGCGGGCGTGTCCCCTAACACAGGAGTAGGGTCCACAGAGTGTGGATGAGGTACAAGTAAATCACTGCTAGAAATATCCTTAAACTCACACTGAAGTTTAGAGTCAATAAATGCCGAAGGTTCGTCATCTTTCACGGTGACATTTATTAACTCCATAACCTTAGAGCTCTTCAGGTTAAAAACTCGGTACGCTCTACTATTCAATGAATATACCAACAGTATTCCCTCGTCGCTTCGGGAGTCAAACTTTCCTAATTGCTCTTTATCCCGTAGGATGTAGCATTTACTCCCAAAAATATGGAAATATGCAAGGTTGGGCTTCTTGCCAGTCCACAACTCATAAGGTGTCTGAAGTGTGTGTGGATGGAGGTAAATCCTATTCACCGTGTGGCATGCAGTAGACACTGCTCTGCCCAAAATCTCCTAAAAACCTTACGACCTAGAAGCATAGATCTCGCCATTTCCTGGATCGTTCTATTCTTTCTCTCAATAATCCCATTTTGCTGAGGAGTCTTCATAGAAGAAAACTCATGTTTGATCCTAAGGCTATCACAATAAAAATCTACCTTTGCTTCCTTAAATTCAGTGCTGTTGTCACTACGTATCCTGTCAATAGTGACTCCGTGTTGATTTTACAGGACACGGCACTTGGTCATTAAAAACTCTACAGCATCGGATTTCTCTCTCAGAAAACCTACAATAGAGTATCTAGAGAAATCATCCACCATCACGAGGATATACCTCTTACCACCCAGACTCTCAGTACGAGTGGGACCCATAAGATCCATGTGTATAAGCTCAAGAACACGAGAGGTGGTAATGGAATGCAACTTCCTATGGGGACTACGAATTTGTTTTCCCAACTGACAGGATCCACAAACTGTCGAATTTGCCCTTCCAAGAGATGGTAAGCCACGAACTAGGTCCTTTTTAGCTAAGCGAGTTAGATTTCTAACATTTACGGGACCTAGACGTTGGTGCCACAGATCCACAAGAGTGATCGTGGCGCTGTTGCAGACAAGTGAGGATGTGGGCTCAGTCCCATAGAAATTATCCTTTGTCCTCAGCCCTTACACTAAAAGTTTACTGGCTTGATTATAGACCTTACAAGTGTCCCGGTCAAACTTTACTGCAAAGTCAGCGTCGCACAGCTGGCTAATTCTGAGAAGGTTTGCTTTCAAACCTTTGACGTACAAAACATTTTCTAGCTTAAGAAATCTAAGTAACTGGACAGTACCACATCCTATAATGCTAGACTTTCTCCTATCTCCAAAGGTGACTCTGCCATCCTGATAATCCTCAAGAGACATAAAAAATGAGGCATCACCTGTCATATATCTGGAGCACCCACTGTCAATATACCACTGTGAGGTATTATGTGCTTTGAGAGCGACATGAAAAACAAAGGCCTTTTTATCTTTCTTAGGTACCCAAGAAGTGGTGACCTTTTGTTTGCCTTTGTTGTTGTTGGTTTTAGCTAGAATGTGAGAAGCCTTCACTGACGGCAAAGACATCTGTCGGAATTCCTCCATCAAACTCTGAGACGTGGCAGCTAAAAACTCAACTCGCTCTCTCAGACTTGTAAAATCATCAGTAACCTGAGGTGGAGCAGTAGTACGTCGTGTCCAACCCATACTATAGCAAAACTCCCTGAGGTGGCCTTTTCTTTTGTAATAAGTACAAAAGAACACAATTAAAGGCGGACCTTGGTTTGATTTTCTTGGTCGAACTCCCCTTCGAGGTTTTTTATGATGGCCATAAGGAGTTGTAGTAAATTCAGGAACTGGTCTAGGTGCAATTTGGGACATGGAGGCTCCATCATAACCTATTTCCTGCCTATCACCAAAACCTAAAGCGGGGCCGAGGAGCATCTTTCCCATTTTCCCAGATCTGTCCTCGATTTGTACCTTGACTTCCCGTGCTCTCTCCAGGTCATGAGTAAGCTGGGCAACAAGGGCTTCAAGTTTCTTTCGAGTCTCCATAGAGTAATGAAGCTCACTCGTAAGACTAGCCACTTGTTTAGTCAAGTCCCCTCCCTCTTTCTCAAAACAACTCGCTCTCTCTCTAAACAAACTCTCTTTCTCAACACAGGCAGACTCTCTCTCTCTCAAGGTAGTGCAGGTGGAGGACTCTCTCTCTTTCTTTTCTTAAATCTTCCTCTAAAGCGGTGATCCTAAGAACTAACGCTTTGTTACGCTTTTTAGTTTTAAAAGATTCAGTATATAGCTCAGCGTACGCGTTAAAGATCACTCTCGCTCTCACTTGTGTCATCCTCCCTCTCACTCACATCGGTCTCACTGTCGAGGTATCTCTGTGAAGTAACATCCTCATCATCGTGAGAAGTACTCAAAGTGCTCACATGACTAGCCATGAATGCGGTGAAGTTACAATCATGCGGTGACTCGTCTCCAGAATCCACCGACTCGACCTCACTGTCGTCGCTAAGGGTAGCATTAAGGACAGCTTTCCCTTTATCTCTGTTCAGACGTGTGTCACACTCAAAGGCTCTATGACCCCTACCGTCGCACTCAAAGCATCTCTCACTTTCTTTCTTAGGAGGATCTTTAAAAACTTTTTCATTTTTATTTTCAACCTTATTTTTCTCAAACTTCTTTTTATCTTTAAAGTTACCATTTTTCTTGAGTTTGAGAATTCTCTTGAAATTTTTAGCAAAAAGAACCAAATCATCTAAGTCAAAATCACACTCAGAATCAGACGTATCTGTCTCTCTTTTTCTAGTTGACTCTCCCATCTTTCTAGCCGACCCCTCACTCTTTCTCTCTTGGGCATTAAGTGCAATTCCCTTATCTTTAGACTTTGCAATTTTAGGAAACATATCAATTTCATATGTTTGCAAGTCTCCTACAAGTTCTTCTAATTTTAGCGTATTTAAATTTCCCATAGAATTTAGCACAGTGACTTTAGGAATAAAACGTTTAGGCAGAGAACGAAGAATCTTTTTAACAACTCTATCATTAGGAATATTTTCACCAAGATTAAAGCTAGTATTAACAAAGTCAGAAAGCCTAGCATAAAAATCATCAAAACATTCTGTTTCATGCATGGTGATGGTCTCAAATTGAGTTGTTAAATTTTGTAGTTTAGACTCTTTCACAGCATTCGTACCTTCATGGGTAAGTTACAAAACATCCCATGCCTCTTTTGACGTGGTGCACGCCATTATTCGTTTGATCTCTTCAGGTGTGACAGACCCAAAAATGGCACTTAATCCTTTAGAATTGAATGATGACCATTTAAATTCTGCTTCCGTCTAAGAAGTGACAGGTTTTAAATTAATCACATTATCAACAGTGACGGAGGGAGGTGTCCACCCTCTTTCTACAAAAATCCAGACATGTTCATCAATGGCTTTTAATGCAGATCTCATGCGGGCTTTCCAATATGTATAGTTTGTCCCATCAAAAACTGGCATTTTATTATATAACTTCTCCATTATGAACACACTCGTTTTCAAAAGCCAATTTATTAGAAAATTGATATCTTAGAAACATTTTGCGGAAAATTACACGATAAATTTGTGTAACTGGCTCTGATACCAATTTGAGGAGAGTGCGCTTGCGTTCAAATAAGGAAGTTATTTAATTAAATACAATTTTTACCACTTGAGTCCTAAACATGCATCAATATGTGATTAAATATGATGATGAAACATGAAAGAACACATATATGAGGAAAAATCCACCAAAGGGGCAAAACCTTTTATTTTCACAATAATTTTGTAAGAAAACGGCTTACACGAATTACAATGAAAATATATGACACAAAAATACCCTAGGGTGTCGGTTCTGTTGTCGGCGGCTGAAACTATCCCTTTCTAGTAGGGCAACAGTGAACAAGATAGCGGCTTCCTCACAAATTACTCCAGATGAGTAAATGATCCTCTTGAAGGTTTAAAGATTCACACACATATATGGGAATGGTTTTGTGAATCAAAAAGGTTTAGAAAACCTTAAAAAGTGAAGTCTTATTCTGGGCTGTTTTCGTAGAATTTTGAGATTGCAGAAAGACTTGAAAAAACGTGTAGAAGGAGATCAGATATTTATACAAAAATCGAGGCGGCAGCTCGTTCGAACGAGATAGCCATGTCGCTCGAACGAAGGACAGAAATCATTCAAACGAGATCGCACGACATGCCTATCTCGCGTAAACGACTTTCAAAGTCGTTTGAGCGAGCTCGTCGATCGAGGCCATTCGCTTCTACACTTAGAAAAATTCTGCTTTTGATAAAAAATTAATCCAGACTTCAAAAATAATTTTCAACCCCAAATATTTATGAAAATATTTAAAGTTCCAATAAAACATTTTACTGATAGAGCGTAGTGGAGTAGTGGGAATGAGCTGAGCAGCATGTCGCATGTAGCATGATGGGCGTGAAGATAATGGATGCATTGAATTCGGATAAAGGCCGTCGAGGATGATCGTGTTGACGTGCCGAATGTAGCGGTATCAGATATGAACTGTGATCTAGGAGAAAACAGAAAATTCCTAGAATATACCCCGGACATTTATAAAATTATGTCCTTACAAAAGAACTGAATATAGTACATAAAATCGTGGAGTACCTGTTTAGAGTTAAAATTTCGAGTTTTGAAACTTCTATTTGAGTGGGTTTAAACTGAGTATTTCATGGGGTATTTATAGTATATGAGTAGGGGAGTTCATTGATGGAAGAGAGGGGTGGAATTGAACTGATATTGTAAGGTTTTCAAGCTTGGGTTTTGTTCCACACATCTTTTCATGGTGTACACATGCGATTATTGGTTATTTGTGCTGATGTGGGAGCTTATAATTTTGTGTTAGTTGAAATCTAAAGGATTAATTTGATATAAAGTTGAGGTTTAGGAGTGAAGTATAAGCCAACTTATATTGCTTTGGAGTTTTTAGGGCCTATTTGAAAATTATTAAAACTTTAGGAGGTCTAGGTCAATTCAGTAAAGTTATAGGGCATAAAGTATAGTTTCTTTGTTCAAGAAATATTTTGAATTTGAATATATTATAAGGTCTGAAACAGTGACTGTAGGTGATTAGGGTCGATTTTGAAAATGTTGGTTATTACATGTTTTGTATCTTTTGATCTGTTCTTATTTTATTTGTGTTTTCGTTAAGATACATCCAAAAAAGATTTTAAGTTTTTTTCTTTTGTGTGAGAGTGTCTTGTGATCCATGAGTGATTTTTTCTCTCGTACCTTTTTTTTTTTTGATACATTGTTAAAAAAATAAAAAAAAATGTTTATTTGTTTGATGTTTTTATTTTTCCTTATCCACGCTATCTTGGATGTTTTTGTGAGATTATGTGTTCAGACATATCTTATGTAGGTTTTTGGTATAGATTTTAATCTTGGTGACGTTCATACTGCTTATTGATTTTATACCATGTTTTTTAAATGCTTTGTGTCATTTATGTTTAGATATTTAAGCTTCATCTAATCATATGATTATTAAATTTATTTTAGACATATATTCTCTAATGATAAATTCTCATGTTTATTCATATGTTCCATGCCCATGTCCATGTTTTGATATATCTCCTTAGGATACTTTTATGTTTTCATGGTATTCATGCTTCGCATGCTTCATATGCTTCTTAAGCTTTTGGTTTTCCATGCTAATCTTGATGATATTTTAATTTTGGTGGTTGAGATTGAGTGAACTTATTTTTTTAGAGTGTTGAGTGCATCTAAATTTCTACGTTTCCACATGTGAATTTGTACATATCTTGTTTATGCTTCTATTAGAAAAAGTTAAAAATATTTCTCATTTGTTTTGTGTATTTTTGGTTAAATCTCATGCTTAACATGTTGATAAATTTATAGGATCGCATAATTTGGAGTTTTGTTGCTTGAATGGTTTGTTGTTGATGTAATTATTGAACTTACTTTGTTAAAGTAAATTTTTCAAAAAATATCATGAAAAATTAACTTTGATGAGTTGAAATCTTGTACTCACTTACATCGCATGAATTCACAAACGGTGTTACATATTGTCATTTTTACAAGGATTTGAAACTTTAAAATTGAAAATCAATCTTGTACGAGTTTCATAAGCACTCTATGGTTTATATGTGAGAAAAGTGATAATTTTATATGTTGGAGTTGAATATGGACCATTTTGAAAGAATTAACAAGGGCTACCATTGGTATGATAATGTTCACTCGAATTTATATATCATTTGATAGGTGTCAACTAGGTGTGTGAAAATCCAATCAACTATAAAAGCCAATGTATTGGAAAGATCCACAAGCTAACTTCTTAACCGGTAATAAAAACAAGATAAGGATTTAGTATTTTAAAATGAAATCGCTATTTTAGTTTGGAATTGAAAAGAAATGATTAACACTTGTCCAGGGAGTTTTGTAAATGGATTTGAGCTTAAAGAAAAAATGCATGATTGTGTTACATTTTCCTAACAAAAGTTTGTTAAATGTGTCAAAGAATGCCATTTGTTAATGTTTTTATGATTTTCCATCTCTATACACATGCAAGCTCATAAGATTTTTATCTCACTCTTGTTATGTTTCAAATGTGAGTCAAAAATGTTTAATTACATAACATTTGTAAATAATTTTGTTTATGCAAATCTCTAGTGATATTACATTCTAGAGTATGTGATCTTGTATGATTTGCATGATTGTTTGGCTTTGTGATTTGGCCTTGCGTTCTTCATAAATGTTAGTATTTTTGGTTTGAGCTAATGATTGTTTTTTATCTTAATGTTTGTGCATATTGGTGGGTGCATTTTTTTGGTTAGTGTGGTTGAATTGCATTAGTTTGTGCTAAGAAAATGTTTTGTCAAAGTTTGAGATTAATGAGGAGTAAATCCATTCAGAGTGATAAGATTGGAAATGGACTTCTTTCATAAGTGGTGTATTTGAGACAATTTGAAATTCAATTTTAGAAAGGTTTTATGTGTCATCCATTCGTGCGGCTCAAATCATGCTCATGCGCATAGCCTCTGCTTTTCTAAATATATATGTATCTCACGGTACACTTGTTTTACCCCTGTTTAGATATCTCTCTTATCATCATTTACTATATGCTTTACTTTGTCTTGTTCCGTGACAAAAAGGGGAAGATGATCTTTGATGATTTATTTCATATGTCTGTGTGTTTGGGGGTAAGGGCGAGATAGATTTATGTGTTATTTTGTTATAATAGGGGTATATGATGATTTTAATTATATCCATCCATGCTTTATGAGATATGCTTGTTTGGGGGAGATGATATATTGATTGTTTGTTTCATGTTTTGGAGATTTGATATTGCCATATGTTTGATTGATATATGCTTTGATTATGATCTTTAGGGGAAGTTTGTTGTTTGTATACATGTTTGATTGAGGGGGAGCTATTATTTATTTATCTTTATATTATCATTCATATTTGTTGATATAATTATTTTTGGAAGGATTTCAATACAGGGGGAATTACTTCATTTGCATGTCCTACATAATTGTTTCTTGTTGTTTGAGATTTTGCAGGACTCCTCATATTGCTACATGACCAAAGATATGACATTGGAGTATTGAGTCGGTCATATAGATTTGTGCATTGAGATAATCCTCTCTCATTATATGGATAATGTGGAGGAGTCATGCTTATCGTAATCAAATTTATTTTGGGATTTGGGGGGGTTTGCTATAGAATAGCCAAATAGAGAGATTAAAAATGTAAACATTTGTATAGTATATATTGGCTATCTCTCGTGTCAAAATATATGAGTCATCAAGACACATAGACTTCCTTAGTTTGAGCGAGGCATGATCTTGTGTCTAGATAAACCTCTGAAGATTGAAGATCTTACACAACGCTCATGGAAGCCTTCTGTTGCATAAAATAAAGTATATTCTTTTACGGAGTTTGATTTAATTTTGGTTACTGCACACACTCACGTGTTTTCCAAATTGAGAGAATTTTTTCATAAAATATTTTTTGAAAAATATTTTATTTAATGGTGTGTTTGTTTTTATAATTGGGTTCAAGGTTGGTTTTTAGAAAATACATTTTTAAAAGAATTTTTGTAGGATTTTGAACTTAGGCGTTCGCACAGTTAGACAAAACTTGTGCATGACAACATTCTGCAACTGTGTGCATGGCCCTGGCTCCATTTTGAGTTGTGGGCTTACTGTCTACAATCGTGCGCACGGAAAAATGTGCACCGTGCACATGGAATTATCATATTTTATTTTTTTCAAATAAATAGTTTTGTTTCCCTCCATTTTTTGACAAGCTTTTTTCTTATTTCAAAATATCTTATCTGAGGAGATTTTCGTATTTGTGAGGTTTTATTTGCCTCTCTAAACTAAATTTTAAAAAATTTATTTGTCTCTAAACTAAATTTCAATTAAGAATTTGAAAGTTTTTATCTATAATAAGATCTACATTTGTGAGGTGTTTTGAGTGATTTGAATTTACAATTTAGCCAAAGTTCCTTCTACATCTGATTTTTTTATGATCATATAGTCTTTAATCTAAAAGAGGAGGCATTTCAAGTTATTGGGGAATTTGAAGTGTGGCGTTGACTTCAAGGAAGAGAATGGACTTTTTCGTTCACGGCGGGGATTTCCAGATGGATTCTCATTAACTACGTGAGAAAGTTGAAAGGTTCAAAGTGTAATACCCCGTATTTTCGTATTATTTATTTTTGGGGATTAATTGAATTATGTGAATTAATTAGAAATTAATCCGGATAAAAATATTAACGAGATGTGAGTTAGTATTTGATTATAATGTATATATTTGGCAATATATGAATATTGGAAATATTGAAATTGTCGCGAGATTGAAATACGGCAATTTGGGAAACTTTGTTGGGACCCGCGCGTGATAGTCGCGTCAGGAATATAATTATTTGAAGTAAAAAGTGAATTTTATTTTTATCACCCGTATGGTCATTTTGAGTGCGCCAATGCATCCGAAAGGGTCGAAATAGTCAGAAAACACTAGCGGGGAGTTAAGTTTGGGTTCCGGGGCATTATTGGGCCATACCGGTAACTTATAGGGGCATTTTGGTAATTTCGAAAATCTGGGAATTAAAACCCACGAAAATAAGAGATAAAAATCTGACTCTTTCTTTATCCACTAAACCCACTACTTGCACTAAAGGACTTAATGGGCTACGGGAGAAGTTAAGAAATAGTCTTAACTTACCAAAAACCAACCACACCTCCATTGTTATCATCCTTAGAGAAACTTGTAGAGAGAGAGAGAGAGAAGAGAATTCTGCAGAAAGAGAGAGGGAGAACAACTCAGCCTTCAAGAGTCAACATCAAATTCAGAGAAAGATTAAGGCAAGTGGTTTAATGTCAATTAATTCAATGCTATGTTTTCCATGTTTAGGAAATTTCGAAATTGATCTTGGAAGATGATATAGACCCATGAATTGGAAGTTAAAAGCTATAAATTATGTTAGGGATTGCATGCAGAAACATTCTGGACGAATTATGTGTTCAAAACAGAACTATTGATGATCTAAAAAATGGATTTTAGGAGAAGTTTATTGATGTTCTTGAAAGAAGAAGAAATCTGGAAATTTTGATGAAGTTTTGATCTAAACAAAGCCTTGAATGATGAATTATTGGTTTTAGACGTTAATACTGTTGTAGGATGATAGTATGATGATATTATAACCTTGTCTTAGATTTTCATGATTGTAAATGTTGTTTTGGGACGAATTGAAAACTGCAAAACTAAGCAGTCCGTAGCCATACCTGGTGCGTTCGATCGATCGATGTTCATCAGTCGATCGATCAACCACCATCGATCGATCGAAGGAAAAGGTCGATCGGTCGACTTTCCCAGAATGAGTAAACTTTTTCCCTATTTAAATTTTAATGGTGGTAACCCTTGGAAAATATTATTGGTGAACTTATAAATACCCTTAAACTTAAGGAAGACCAGTAGGCATGATTATGAAACTTGGACCTTAATTAGAATCCTATTTGAGGAACTATCCTAATTTAATGAAATTTGATAAGTGAGATAATATTTGGGTTAATAGTGTAAAATTGAATAATTTGATGAAATGAGGTTTGGGGCAGAAGTAAGGACCTTAGGAATAAAGATGTTACACGTGGGAATATTAGGAACTTAATAATCTATTTTAGATAAGTTTTAAGTATAAGAAACTACGACGTGAGACGTGTCGACAGTTTAAATATTATATTATTGAGAGACTTAAAACATATGATATTGGAATAATGGTATAGGGATGTAGAGTATACCTTTATTAATATTGAATTATCTAAGATGTGTGAATGCTTAGTATATGATTTTTATATGTATGACATACCTACCATACTTGCTATCACGGGAGGTTACGTTCGCATAGGGCCTTCTTATCCTTGTGTTGCCCGGATTTAGATTGGTACCTCGAGGACATAGTTCAAGAGAACGACTTATTTGTGAGTTAATAAGCTAGCTGACTATGGAGCGTAGGTATGTACGTGACCATGGATATGTTGAATTATGTTCGCCTCCATTTTTGTGTGTGGTGCTTATTCCAACAATTCCTGAGAGATTCGGAATTTGTGATCCTTATGTACGTGATGTACCGGGATGGATAGCAGAGTATGTGTGCACCGCAGCTTAGCCTTTGGGTGCTTGTATTGTATATTTATGATGTGAATAATATACGGTTAAATGAAAAGTAAACTGCTATGTTAAATTGTGGGTATAGTAATTGTAACATATGAAAAGATAAAAGGGGACAGATATCAATAAATGGTTTTGTTAATAATTGGGAATCCGTGAATTAGAGTAGAACTCTCTATTTAATTGTCAAGGTTGGAAATTAAACGTGAACCGAGTAGAGGTGTTAGAAACTCTTTGGAATTAGATAGTTATGAGAAAACACATGAATGGGTACAGGAACGTTAGGAGTGCACAGTTAGACGAGAGGTGAGTATTTCATGTGAGAGCACGTCCTAACATGTATCTTGTATTTATTGTTTTAATTATTATTAAAGCACTTGCTGTTTTTAAAATACTCTCCATATTCGGGCTCTGACCCGTTTGCTTTCAAATCTATCTTTTTGTAAAAACCATTTTAGGTGCCCAGCCACAAGGACACCATGCTTAGGATCCTCATACAGGTGACGAGCTGTAGCTGTTTGTGGAAGTTACAGGGACTTGCTTTTAGACGCTTCTATCATTTGGATTCCATGTTCAGTATTCCTCAGTTGTAGGGCATGTTACCCAAATTCTATTAGAGACATTTCCATTCCAGTTTTTCAGACTTTGGCATGTATTAATCCAGTATTCAGTATTTCGTTACTTATTTTATTTGTGGGATTTGTTGTGAGGAGTTTTTCCTCCGGATTTATTTATATCTTGTGATGGTTATTCTATTATTTCGTTATCGTGAATGGTGATATTATTCTTGCTTTAAATCTTTTACTGCATGTTAATCAGACTTTAATTAAAATTTGACAACTTACTTTTTAAATACTAGGTGGTTAGTAATAATAAAAATGTTTTCGACAGTGATGCTATTAACTGAGCCAACTTGGCATTTTGATTTAATTTAATAAAGGAGTAGCTACCCGGTATTTAATTAGTCGGGGTGTGACAGGTGGTATCAGAGCATCAGGTTCTAGTGTCCTTTAGGATCTGAACGGCTTATTATGTTTCCGCTGAGCTTTCTTTGATGTAGAGCCCTATATTTTAGGACTGTTGTATTCTTTTGTATATGCTACGTTCTTCAGCTATTTTAAGTTTATAACTGCGAACTTATAGACTTTATTCTTATTTCAGAATGCCTCCACGACGTGCACCACGAGTTCCCAGGAATGCAACGCCAGAACCACAGCCCGCACCAGTTCAGGGCACGATGAACGCCGCTGAGGTTGCAGCCATAGTAGCCCAGGAGGTAAATGCTGCATTAGCCGTAGTTCAGCAGGCACCACCTCAGGCGCCAGTTGCCGCGCCAGTTCAGCCATATGCATTCCCGTCTGCCTGGGAACGTGTACGCGATGCTTTTCAGAAAGCACATCCACCGGAGTTTGCTGGAAGCTCCGATGTTGTTATTTCGAGTCAGTGGAGAAAGGATATACAGAGGCACTTGAGGATGTATGAGTGCACTGACATTCAGAGGCAGGTATTGACTACTTTTAAGTTGGTGGGATCTGCACTACAGTGGTGGGAGTCTATTACCACCGCAGAGGAGAGAGATACTCTCACGATTCAGGAGTTCTGGATGCGGTTCGACCGCAAGTACTTTCCGTCTGCTGTTCACACGGAAATGAGGAGGAAGTTGATGAACCTTCGACAGGAGGGTAAGACCGTGGCCGAGTATGAGGCCGAGTTCACCAATTTGCTGAATATTGTCCCAGATGAGATACCGACGGAAGAGAAGAAGATTCAGAAATTCATAGATGGATTGACTTGGAGGATCCGTCAGCATTTATTGGGGAACCTCTCGTTGGCCACTTATTCTGACGTGGTTAACGCAGCATTGCTCCGTTGCCAGGACCACCGCTTTCACTTGTCAGAGGGGAAGCGATCAGGAGAGTCCATCCATCAGGGCAGGACTGGGGGAAATGGTTCCAGCGGGGCACAGCCAGCTCAGGGTCAGTATAGGCAGAATGATCAGGGTTCCCAGCAGGGGGATCATAAGAGGTTCCGATCAGGGGGTTTCAGGAACGGTCAGGGAGGATTCCGGAATGGCCAGCAGGGTCATAACGGCCATCAGGGCCAGCAGGGTCAAAATGGTCAACATCAGCAGTTTCACCAGGGCCAGCAAGGCCAGGGCAGAAATGGTAACGGCCACCAGGGCCGAAGGAATCAGGGACAGCGAGGAGGAAACTTCCCGGGGAAGTGTTTCATTTGTGGTAAAACGTCAGGATTGTCCTGATAAGGGCAGGGCCCCGCAGCAGCAGCAGGGTGCTCGACATGAGCCACAGAGTTCACTTTTTCCACCTACTCTTCCAGCTCCAGCCTAGGTGCCAGCTCTTCCAGCCATTCCAGCAGTTCCTGTACAGCAGGGGCAGTAACAGTATGGACGTGTCTATAAGGTCCACCAGGTAGCAGCTCCACAGGCACCACCCGCGATTGAGGGTATGTTTCCTATCCATGGTACTATGGGTCGGGTTTTGTTTGATACGGGGGCAACGCATTGTTTTATAGCTACACATTTTGCGAAAGCCTTAGGGTTGTTAGCTACGGCAGAGAGCACAGTAACGTGTGTAGACTCACCATTGGGGAGTGGGTCACTTATTTTCTTTATATGCCGGGGAGTGGGGGTAGAGATTGGTAGTCTAGTATTACCTGCAGATATGTTGGTATTAGATATGCATGTTCACGATGTGATTATCGGTATGGATTGGCTCGCTGATTATAGAGCCATGATTGATTGTTTCGGTGGGAGCATTGTTTTTTCCATTCCGGGGCAAGAGATGTTTGTAGTGGCGATGCCTCGCCCAGAGGGAGGTTTGACCGCTCATTTGTATTATTTAGAGGAGGAGACCTCTAAGGAGGTGGTGATACCACTTGATTCGATTCCGATTGTTAGAGAGTTTGCCGACGTATTTCAGGATATACCTGGACTACCCCCCCAGTCGAGAGATAGACTTTGTTATAGACTTATTACCGGATACGAGACCTATAGCACGCGCACCGTACCGTATGGCTCCAGCTGAGATGAGGGAGTTACGGGATCAGATTGAGCAGCTGTTGGGTCAGGGGTTTATTCGGAGGAGTACTTCACCGTGGGGTGCCCCTGTGTTGTTCGTGAAGAAAAGAGATGGTTCACTAAGATTGTGTGTGGACTACCGGGAGTTGAACAAGGTCACAATACGGAATAAGTATCCGTTGCCTTGAATCGATGACCTATTCGACCAGTTGAGAGGAGCTTCTTGCTTCTCAAAGATTGATTTACGATCTGGATACCATCAGTTGCGTATCAGGGAGGAGGACGTCTCGAAGACGGCGTTCTTATCGAGATATGGTTCTTACGAGTTTCGGGTTATGCCATTTGGTTTGACTAACGCCCCAGCAACGTTTATGGACTTGATGAATAGGGTGTTCAGGGATTTTCTAGATCAGTTTGTCATTGTCTTCATCGATGATATTCTGGTTTACTCCCAGACAGAAGAGGAGCACGCCGACCATTTGAGGCAAGTTTTGCAGACGCTACGTCAGAACGAGCTGTATGCAAAGTATGAGAAGTGTGGGTTTTGGCTGAAGGAGGTTCAGTTTTTGGGGCATATTATTTCCGACCGGGGAATATCAGTTGATCCGGGGAAGGTATCCGCGGTGAGGGAGTGGGGACAGCCCATGACACCGACTGAGATTCGTAGTTTCTTAGGATTAGCAGGATACTACATGAGGTTTATTCGGGGTTTCTCCACGATAGCAGGTCCGTTGACACATCTGACTCGTAAGAATGTGCCATTCATCTGGAGTGATGCCTGTCAGTTGGCATTTGATGAGTTGAAGGATAAGTTGACCTCAGCACCTATGTTAGCATTGCCAAGATCGGGAGTTGAGTATCTTGTTTACACCGATGCGTCCTTACAAGGACTTGGAGGTGTACTGCAGCAGGAGAGTCAGGCCATAGCTTATGCTTCCCGTAAGCTTAAGCCTCACGAGAAGAATTACCCTACCCATGACTTGGAGTTAGCGGCAGTGGTATTTGCCCTTCGTATTTGGAGACATTACCTTTTGGGAGAGAAGTTTCGATTGTTCACGGATCACAAGTCCCTACAATACCTATTCACGCAGAAGGAGTTGAATATGCGGCAACGGAGGTGGCTTGAATTCGTGAAAGATTATCAGTTCGATATCCAGTATCACCCGGGGAAGGCTAACGTGGTGGCAGACGCGTTGAGCCGTAGGCCAGTAGATGGGGTGGAAGGGGTGTGGAAGGCCAAGTGGAAGGAGTTGGGACACCAGGATGCAGTGGCCCGATCATTCATGTCTGTGATGACCGTTACACCGCAAATTGTCACGAAGGTGGTAAAGGCACAGGCAAAAGATTCGTTCTGTCAGGAGCAGATAGTCCGATTACTAGCAGAGGGAGCCGAGTCCTATACCGTTAGCTCAGATGGGGGATTACGCTTCAATGGGAGATTGGTAGTTCCGGAAGGGGAAGAATTGCGACACGAGGTGATGGCAGAGTCGCACGACTCACGGTTCGCGGTACATCCCGGAGGGGACAAAATGTATCAAGATATGAGGCGACAGTATTGGTGGAGCGGAATGAAGAGAGATATTGCCGTGTTTGTTTCAAAATGCGTCACTTGTCAGCTAGTTAAAGTGGATCATCAGAAACTGGAAGGACTTCTACAGCCATTGGAGGTCCCGATGTGGATGTGGGAGAGCATATCCATGGATTTTATCACTGGGTTGCCTATGTCTCAGAGAGGTCACGACTCCATTTGGGTAATTGTGGACAGGTTGTCCAAAGTTGCTCATTTTCTACCCGTAAGGACAGACTACACTGCGGGACAGTATGCCCAGCTCTTCATTTCAGAGATAGTGAGACTTCACGGTGTGCCCCTAAATATCGTGTCTGACCGAGACAAGATATTTGTTTCACGGTTTTGGGAGAGTTTTCAGGAGGCCATGGGCACGGAGTTGCGGTTGAGTACGGCGTACCACCCGCAGACCGATGGGCAGACCGAGCGTACAAATCAGATGTTAGAGGACATGCTACATATGTGCACCATTGATTTTGAGGGTGGATGGGAGCAGTATCTTCCACTGGTGGAGTTTGCTTACAATAATTCCGACCAGTTCACTATTGGCATGGCTCCATTTGAGGCGTTGTACGGTAGACCTTGTCGTTCCCCAGCATGTTGGTTGGAGGTGGGAGACAACAAACTACTTGGGCCGGAAGTGATTCAGGATACTTCGGCAAGGATTGAATTGATACGGAGCCGCATTCGGGTAGCTCAGGATCGGCAAAAGAGCTATGCTGATGCGAAGAGATTCTTCAGGGAATTTGCAGTGGGGGATCAGGTTTTGCTCAGAGTATCTCCGATGAAGGGGATCATGCGTTTCGGGAAGAAAGGGAAGTTGGCACCGAGATATGTGGGACCATTCCCTATTATTGAGCGGATTGGGCCGGTTGCGTATAGACTTGGGTTACCGGCACATTTGCATCGGATTCATGATGTGTTTCATATTTCCTCGCTTAGGAAATATCTTAGAGACGATTTGGCTCATTCTCACATTGCCTTGGAGGACATCGATCTCCAGTCGGATAGCTCCTACGAGGAGGGGCCGATTGCTATTTTGGACTGAAGTGAGCGAAAACTGCGGTCAAAGATTGTCCCGTTAGTGCGTGTTCAGTGGCGACATCATAATGTCGAGGAATCCACATGGGAGCGCGAGCGTTATCCAGAGTTATTCTTACCATGTACTTTCTAGTTCCGAATTTTGGGACGAAATTCAGTTATTAGGGGGGAAGTATGTAATACCCCGTATTTTCGTATTATTTATTTTTGGGGATTAATTGAATTATGTGAATTAATTAGAAATTAATCCGGATAAAAATATTAACGAGATGTGAGTTAGTATTTGATTATAATGTATATATTTGGCAATATATGAATATTGGAAATATTGAAATTGTCGCGAGATTGAAATACGGCAATTTGGGAAACTTTGTTGGGACCCGCGCGTGATAGTCGCGTCAGGAATATAATTATTTGAAGTAAAAAGTGAATTTTATTTTTATCACACGTATGGTCATTTTGAGTGCGTCAATGCGTCCGAAAGGGTCGAAATAGTCAGAAAACACTAGCCGGGGGTTAAGTTTGGGTTCCGGGGCATTATTGGGCCATACCGGTAACTTATAGGGGCATTTTGGTAATTTCGAAAATTTGGGAATTAAAACCCACGAAAATAAGAGATAAAAATCTGACTCTTTCTTTATCCACTAAACCCACTACTTGCACTAAAGGACTTAATGGGCTACGGGAGAAGTTAAGAAATAGTCTTAACTTACCAAAAACCAACCACACCTCCATTGTTATCATCCTTAGAGAAACTTGTAGACAGAGAGAGAGAGAAGAGAATTCTGCAAAAAGAGAGAGGGAGAACAACTCAGCCTTCAAGAGTCAACATCAAATTCAGAGAAAGATTAAGGCAAGTGGTTTAATGTCAATTAATTCAATGCTATGTTTTCCATGTTTAGGAAATTTCGAAATTGATCTTGGAAGATGATATAGACACATGAATTGGAAGTTAAAAGCTATAAATTATGTTAGGGATTGCATGTAGTAACATTCTGGACGAATTATGTGTTCAAAACAGAACTATTGATGATCTAAAAAATGGATTTTAGGAGAAGTTTATTGATGTTCTTGAAAGAAGAAGAAATCTGGAAATTTTGATGAAGTTTTGAACTAAACAAAGCCTTGAATGATGAATTATTGGTTTTAGACGTTAATACTGTTGTAGGATGATAGTATGATGATATTATAACCTTGTCTTATAGTTTCATGCTTGTAAATGGTGTTTTGGGACGAATTAAAAACTGCAAAACTAAGCAGTCCGTAGACATACCTGGTGCGTTTGATCGATCGATGTTCATCAGTCGATCGATCGACCACCATCGATCGATCGAAGGAAAAGGTCGATCGATCGACTTTCCCAGAATGAGTAAACTTTTTTCCTATTTAAATTTTAATGGTGGTAACCCTTGGAAAATATTATTGGTGAACTTATAAATACCCTTAAACTTAAGGAAGACCAGTAGGCATGATTATGAAACTTAGACCTTAATTAGAATCCTATTTGAGGAACTATCCTAATTTAATGAAATTCGATAAGTGAGATAATATTTGGGTTAATAGTGTAAAATTGAATAATTTGATGAAATGAGGTTTGGGGCAGAAGTAAGGACCTTAGGAATAAAGATGTTAGACGTGGGAATATTAGGAACTTAATAATCTATTTTATATAGGTTTTAAGTATAAGAAACTACGACTTGAGACGTGTCGACAGTTTAAATATTATATTATCGAGAGACTTAACACATATGATATTGGAATAATGGTATAGGGATGTAGAGTATACCTTTATTAATATTGAATTATCTAAGATGTGTGAATGCTTAGTATATGATTTTTATATGTATGGCATACCTACCATACTTTCTATCACGGGAGGTTACGTTCGCATAGGGCCTTCTTATCCTTGTGTTGCCCGGATTTAGATTGGTACCTCGAGGACATAGTTCAAGAGAACGACTTATTTGTGAGTTAATAAGCCAGCTGACTATGGAGCGTAGGTATGTACGTGACCATGGATATGTTGAATTATGTTCGCCTCCATTTTTGTGTGTGGTGCTTATTCCAACAATTCCTGAGAGATTCGGAATTTGTGATCCTTATGTACGTGATGTACCAGGATGGATAGCAGAGTATGTGTGCACCGCAGCTTAGCCTTTGGGTGCTTGTATTGTATATTTATGATGTGAATAATATACGGTTAAATGAAAAGTAAACTGCTAGGTTAAATTGTGGGTATAGTAATTGTAACATATGAAAAGATAAAAGGGGACAGATATCAATAAATGGTTTTGTTAATAATTGGGAATCCGTGAATTAGAGTAGAACTCTCTATTTAATTGTCAAGGTTGGAAATTAAACGTGAACCGAGTAGAGGTGTTAGAAACTCTTTGGAATTAGAAAGTTATGAGAAAACACATGAATGGGTACAGGAACGTTAGGAGTGTACAGTTAGACGAGAGGTGAGTATTTCATGTGATAGCACGTCCTAACATGTATCTTGCATTTATTGTTTTAATTATTATTAAAGCACTTGCTGTTTTTAAAATACTCTCCACATTCGGGCTCTGACCCGTTTGCTTTCAAATCTATCTTTTTGTAAAAACCATTTTAGGTGCCCAGCCACAAGGACACCATGCTTAGGATCCTCATACAGGTGACGAGCTGTAGCTGTTTGTGGAAGTTACAGGGACTTGCTTTTAGACGCTTCTATCATTTGGATTCCATGTTCAGTATTCCTCAGTTGTAGGGCATGTTGCCCAAATTCTATTAGAGACATTTCCATTTCAGTTTTTCAGACTTTGGCATGTATTAATCCAGTATTCAGTATTTCGTTACTTATTTCATTTGTGGGATTTGTTGTGAGGAGTTTTTCCTCCGGATTTATTTATATCTTGTGATGGTTATTCTATTATTTCGTTATCGTGAATGGTGATATTACTCTTGCTTTAAATCTTTTACTGCATGTTAATCAGACTTTAATTAAAATTTGACAACTTACTTTTTAAATACTAGGTGGTTAGTAATAATAAAAATGTTTTCGACAGTGATGCTATTAACTGAGCCAACTTGGCATTTTGATTTAATTTAATAAAGGAGTAGCTACCCAGTATTTAATTAGTCGGGGTGTCACACAAAGGTAACTATACGATAGAGATTGTGTGAGAGGTACCTTCTTGTCTTTGGTAAAATTTATTTTCAAGTAGAAATGAGAACTGAAGTAGGTCAATTTTTTTTACCTGTTGATGGGTTTTTTTCCCTATAAACTTGGTCTTGTGCTTAATTCTGTTTGATTTCTACTCATGTTCACACATTTAATGACACATATCACTTAGATCTAACGTGTATCTTGTGAATTTGCATAAAATTAATTTAGGTGTGTTAGATATAGACTTTTCTCATTTAGAACTCCTAATTTTATCATTGTGTGAGTTAATCAAATCATTTGGATAATCAGTTTGTTAGATCTCGTGTTGAAATATTTGAATTTGTAAATAATTTTGTTGAAATTAAAAAATTATTCTCATGATGTTTTCAAACCTACCCACCCCCTCTAAATTTGGTGTAATTGTTTGAATCACGTTCATTACACACATTCTCATAATTATAACTTAATATGATATATTAGGACTAATTTTGTAACTTCATGTTAAAATCTTATATATACTCTAAAATGCACAACAATGTTTTAAATGTCGATTGGCTAAAGAGTTGTCCACGTGGAATCTTTCTTAGCTCACATTTCTCTCTCCTCTATTTCCCAGACGTCCCCTCATTTCCCCTCCTTAATGATTCAACCATGGCTTTTGGTTTTCCATTTTTGTCTCTTCCTCTTCCTCTTCCATCCTCTATTAACGCCCAACTTTCTGCCTTTTTTCACATCCACTTCTGCATTATTTTCTCTCAGTTCTCTCTTTATCAACTAAAATATACGAATCTTTTTCTCTCTCACACCCAATCTGATATACAAAGCCAAGACCCAATCTCACCCAATCTGATATTATTAGTATTGGAGGTTGAAGATACGTCACTCGTATGAAACTACATGATTCTGGTGGAGGGTACATATGAGCCGTTTGAGATGGGATGATAGAAGAGAAACGGTTGTGGGGGATGAGGGTTGAGTTATCATCAGGTTAGAGAATTGCGGTAATAGAGCATCCGACAGGCATGTCAGAATATGTGACACCCCGCCTAATTAAATACCGGGTGATCAGTCATTTATTAAATTAAAATCAAGGTGAACGGTTGGTACATTCTTAGCATCATGTCGCAAAATAAAATTTCCGATTTAAACACCCTAAATAATTAAGCTAAATGTTAAAACCATTTAAAACATTATTTCCATTTTATTTAATACAGATATGAAAACCTTTAATAATTAACAGTTTAAGAATCACTCAAATATTAAGGCTGGTAATAAACTCCCAAGAATTCAACCATTCAGATAAACCAATACCAAGTTTAAGAATTACAAATGAAATCGTCCTGACAAATAATCAAAACCCAAAGAGTACTAAATACTGAAAATAAATGAACATAAATCTCTAACAAATCCAACTGAATAAGGAAACGGGCGACACATGCCCTAACTAATCAGAACTAAGATAAGAGCATAATCAACAACGAAATCATCTAAGCAATAGCCTGCAACTCCCACATAAGCTGCAGCACGTCCGGTCCAAAGAACCTAAGCAAGACGCCCCTGTGGCTGGGCACCTGTAATATATACATATATATACAAGAGGGAAGAAATAACAGGAAACGGGTTAGGTCCCGAGTCTAAAACAGTTTAAAATTAGTTTAGCAAGTATTTAAAATGCTTACCGGCTAATGTAACAACCATGTTAGTATGCGACACTCTCTTGGGAAATTCTCACCTCTCATCTAGTGTGCACGCCTACCGCACTATTAATCCCATAAGTTTATTTTAACTTAACTTCCCCCATAAGGTTTCATTCTATCATATACTATGGCTAATATAATCAATTTCTGAAAATTAAGCTCTCTCATATATCTTATGTTATTTGAAATAACTCAGTGATGTCACAAAATTTTCAAACACTTGTAATAAAATTGGAGTAATTATTCATTACTTAACTACTTTTATACATAGAAGAAAGTTCCCATACTATATATATATATATATATATATATAATATCAGCACCCCACATAAAATTTATGGTGCTGGCATACTATGCTATCAAGTCCCCGTATCACTCGTACTAAGGGGAAATACTAGTTCGGCATTACTCTCGAACTGTATTAACACAAAACATAAACAAATAGAGGTGGAGCATAGTTCCAAGTCACTAAGAGGTCAGCACATTCCCTCACGCGTCTTAGGAACGTCTGACTATCAATCAGATAGCCTGTACCAAGTAATCCTATGTTTTAGGGTACAAGTCGTTATCCCCTATAAAGGCCCAATCGAGATAAGACTGTCCCGGTGCGAAAACTCTCCGTGATAGCAAGTAGCTTGGGTACGATTTTTACACACATATATATAATATATGCACAATCACACAATCATATATATATATATATATATTCACATTTCTAAATTAGGTGCGCCCACGACCCATAATTATAATTATCCGTTCTTAGAACATTTTTACTCGATTATCTCGCATAACGGATTTGTCGCTTTTTATTCTCATATACATAAGTTACTCCATACCTACTTCTCGACTCTCGAAGTATTCTATCTCCCTAAGTATAATTTCAGTAGGCACTCTCACTTACCTTCTAGTCTAACTTCCTTAGAAGTCTCGATCTTTTATTAAATGTACGCATGATTTCATATGTGTGAATAACTCTCCATTAACCCTTAATTTCATCTTACATTAAATTCTCACTCAACGGAGTTTACATAGACCCTACTGGTCCTATTTATATCCCATTATGCTCTAACAATAATAATCAAGGGTTACTACGCATTTTAATTGGATTAAACCAACATAAGGGGAATATGCAGTTTTCCAAGAGGGATCGATCGATCGAGGAAATGGAGTCGATCGATCGATCGATCGATGTTCTTGGTTCGATCGATCGACCAAGCAGTTATGTCGAAAACTGCATTAACCCAGTTACGGGTTTGCCTCTCCAACCTCAACCAAACCTCCATATATCATTCCCAAACTCCCAACCAACGTTACTACAAGTACTATATACCTAAAACCATAATTTTCTATGTAAAATATGTCCCAATTCATCAATTATAACAATTTAATGGGTAAAATTTATTTAAACTTCAAGAACCCTAATTTTTCTTTTTGTTTCAATTCTTCCAATTCTTTTCCAGATTTCCTACTTCTAAATCCATACAAATTCGTGGTTTATCCTCTACATGCAATTTAGATGTCCAGAATATGATTACTTCTTCTACAACATGTGATTTTAAGTCTCAAAACTATACTTTCTTTCATGAAACAAGTTTTAAACAACCCTAGACTAACATGATTGAGGCATTAACTAAAAATAAAGCAAGATAGATACTTGCCTGGAATTTGAGTTTCTGATTTGTGGAAGAAAGTGGTATGGTTGCGTTCTTCGTCGCGTGATCTACGATTTGGTAGTGGTGGCGGTGCAAACAGGTGCGTCTTTGGCCTTGAGTTGCTTGGGAATCTCTCTTACTACTTCTCTAATGGCCGTTCTTTGATTTTGATCTTGTTAAACGTAGAGGACAACTCCTAAAGGCTGATATAACCTTGGGAAATTCGTGGGTTTAATTGCCCAAAAATATAAAATGTCCATAATGTCCTCCCAGGATGCCAATTAGGCTTAAAAACGCCCCGAGACCCAAACTAAACCCCCGGGTACATTATTTTGACTATCTCGACCCTTCCGGACACATTGGTGGACTCAAAATGACCATACGGGCAACTTCTAATTTATTCACTTTTAATAATAATGATTTAATCCCGACACGACACAAGCACGTCTCGATTTAATTTCCACAATTATCAAATTATACACTCGTGATAATTTAAATAAATTCGATCATACATATTACTTTATCCATTAAGTAATATTCAATAAAATCCCAATAGTTACTAACTCTCATCACGCTAGAAAATATTTAAAGTAATTTCCGAATTAATATTAAATTAATAACTCAATTTAAATTTAATAAATTCCCAAATTTAAAAGTCATAAAAATACGGGATATTACAGAATAGACAAAGTTGGTGTGACCACGAGAGATGCAGATTGAGTAGGCGGTACCGTCATAGGCAATGATGACATTAAAAACTTTTTTTAATGGAAGTATTGGAGCAAGGTAGAATGAGGTGGATGATAAATGAAAGGGCGAGGTGGTAATTAAAAAAGGAAAGATAAGGGGCTATTTATGCAATAATAATACGATGTGTATCAGAAAGAGATAAAAGTAATGGTGAGTGAATGTATTGGGGAGTATAAAATAGGATGTGTAGGGTTTTTTTTATTTTGCAATTTGCGTCTCTGTTGCGCTCTATTTGTGATTATCGATCGAATGGATTCTTAATTCGTCATCAAGTATGTTGTTCTCGTTTTGGTCCTCCCTTAAATACACTGTTTGTCAATTTAATTTGATAAATATAACACTTGTTTGTTCGTTTGATTTGAGTATATTATGTTTAGAGTTATTGGTATTCAATCGAGATTTTTTAAATAAAATACTAGTGTTCTAAAAGACGCGCCTAGACGCCAAGACTCAGGGTTTTTAGATACACCAAGTTTTTGCCCTAGAGGTGGAATAAGGCGTAGTCAACGATGGTCAACATTTTTGCGGGTAAGGTGTGAAAAAATGCGCACTTTTTTAGGGTAAGGCTTGAAAAACGCGAGTTTTTTAGAAGGCGTGAAAAAACGCGATTTTTTTATTTATTTTTTTTAGTATTTTAAAAAAATCGTATTTTAACTTACAAATATTTAGACATTTTTTAAGGTATGTACCATTTTAGTATTTTTAATAGCCTTATCATAGTAAAAAATTATTAAAATATATTTAAAAAGGTCTGAACGCCTTTTCACGCTTAAGGCCCACCTAGGCTTCTAAGGCTTAAGACTTGACTTTCACGTCTCGATCACGCCCCGTGTTTTTTAGAACATTGAAAAATACTAATATGATGATATCAAATGCAAGATTGTTATTTGCTCGACCCCATATTGGATTTATATTTTCCTCACTTTGCATATGCTGATCAAATTTTAGTTAATATGCTCATGCTTGATAGGTTTATCTGACTGCAAAATGTACGACGCTTTTGCAGTTATTTTTCATGTCATACTTGTGCTTTTATTGATTAGATTTCATTTTTTTATTATTATTTTTAATAATCCCGAACCTTCATCATATAGCTAAGCTTTCCATGGAAATTCGTCACTTTATCTCACCCTTTATATCTCTACATTTGGGTTATTTGGTTGTTGGGATTGCCGTGATTTTTTTACCTATTTCTAAAATATGTTGTGAGTGAGTTTTTGTGTAATTTGTGTCTATACGTGTATTTTGTAGGTCATTGAAGTTGTGGTCATTTGGTGTTTTGCCAATTTGGACGCGTGATCTGGTGAAATGAATTGACAAAAAAAGGGAAAAAAATGTCAACAACAGCGCGGTTAGATGAACGTGGAATAATAATAATATATATCCATATAAATAGTAACGGTCTCTCTATGTTTCTAAGTTTCTCAAAAAAAAATGGGTTAAACAGTATATATGTGGTTTACTGTATTTGACAGATTTGTTTTGTTTAGATGTAGATTTCAATGAACTATCCTTTTGACGAAAATGGGTTCTCGATCTTGCATTCGTTTTTTGTTTTTTTGTTTGTAGTTTTTAGTAAGCAAACGAGTGCTCCTTTTGCTTATAATGTAACCAGTAAAAGCATACGATGTTACCAATATTGAACTCACTAAATCCATATGTCAATGATGCTATTATTTATATGTTATCTCAATTTAAATTTAAAAGTTTTTTTTTAATCTCAAAGTACGTTCTCACACCATAAAATATCAGAACACTTTCTTCCAAATAGTTTTTTCAGATTAAATAAATATAATATATTGAACTTCGCTCGCACATCACGTGGATTGAAACCTAGTCAATAGTTAAAATGGTCTGGAGATGGTATCCCACTAAATTGAGTGTTAATCTTCCGGGTATTAATGTCCAAACCTAAAGTCCAAAATTCCGTTTTTTGATTTAATCCCACTTTTCCCTCCTATTTTTATATGAAACCACCACCCCACTAGGTTCGTTCCGGAACCAAAAAATATATCGACCGTTGGTCCGAGCCTACTTTCAAAAGCTTCCAATACATACCTGTCCTCTCACCCTCTTATGAGTTGGCATATATCCCCCTAACCCATTCAAACTCTCTCTCTCTCTCTCTCCAATTTCTGTCTGAGCAACAAAAACCCAGAAAATGGTGTCCAAGATAACGAAGAAAACCCCAACAAAATCCATAAAAAACCGCAGAACCCACCATACCCGCCACCGCAAGAGATCCCCAATCAAGAGCGTGGTCACATCCATTAACCAATCCATCTACGCATGCCACCGTCGCCTCATCAAGATCTTCACCAAACTCACCCGTTTAAGCACCCCTCCCCGCAAAAAAGGCTACCAACTCCTCACCAAATCCCCTGACCACCTCTGCAAATCACTCTTCACACAAAAAACCCTCCCACCCTCAAACTTCCCAACTAAAAGAACAATTTTCCTCGACCTCGACGAAACCTTAGTCCATTCCAAATCAGACCCACCTCCCCCAAACTACGATTTCATCGTTCGACCCGTCATCGACGACCAACGCGTAAATTTCTACGTGTTAAAACGTCCATTTGTAGATGAACTGCTTGAAAAACTAAGCAAGAAATATGAAATTGTTATTTTCACTGCTGGGATAGAGGAATATGCGTCATTGGTGCTGGATAGGCTCGATTGGAAAGGACTAATATCTCACAGGTTTTATAGAGATTCTTGTAAACAAGTGGATGGGAAGTTTGTGAAGGATTTGTCTGGATTGGGGAGAGAGTTGAAGAATGTGGTGATTGTGGATGATAATCCTAATTGTTATTTGTTTCAGCCGGATAATGCTGTTCCTATTACGCCTTTTACGGATGATGTTGGTGATGTGGAGCTTAAAAGGTTGGTTGAGTTCTTTGAGGGGTGTGAGGGGTTTGAAGATATGAGGGATGCTGTTAAGCATTACTTAGCTAAGGGGGATACGAAGGTGGAAGTGTGAATCTTTTTTTTCGGTTTTTTAAGAAAATAATAAGTTTCTGTTTTCTTAATATGTTTTTTATTGAACTGATTGTGTTCAATGACACATTAGAAAAAGAAATTGATGTAATACTACCCTTTACGCATTCAATTAAATCATTGTCACGACGATTTCTCAGTACTTTTTGTGACTTGCATTTTCCCATTGCTTTGAATGTTTGAACGTGTCATCAACATTTTAATCACTCTCTCTCGGCTGGATGTATCCAACTATAGATGGGCTGAGTTTTGCACTGCTACTTACCAAAAAAAAAAAAGGCAATTGTGTGACGCCGTTAGCAGCTTCCAACGGCCAATTTTATAGAAATTCTATATAAAAGACATATAACAATGGGTCTTGCTAACTCAGCCCGTTTAGTAGCTAAATTTTTCCTTAAAAAACCAAAAATAAGGCTTCATCAGTCAGTCAGACAGTATATAAACCAATTTTGACCCATTTAGTCATTTTTTCCCTCTACCTTACTCTCTCTAAAGCTTAACCTTTCTCATATTTTTAATTGAAAACAAGTGAAAATTGGGTATACAGTAAAATTCAAGTTTCAATATCTTAAGTTTTTGTTACTATAACTTGCTATATACATCCATAATATCAACCTACACAAATGTACGGTACATAAACTCTAATAAATCTTAAGTTTGATGTTTGGTGATTTAATAAAGGAAGCAGCAAACGACATGCAAAATGAAAAGGAAGATTGAGGCTTTGAAGATGAGGACGAGAGAAGCTAAGGTGGGTCAAAAGATCGTTCTAGAAGTAAGTGAAGATTTAAATGAATATGTAGATGCACGTGTTGATGGAGAGGTTGATCAAGAGTTAGATAAAGGGGTTTGGGAAGATGTAGTTGAAGAAGTGGTGTGAACGGAAACTATAAAAAATGGAGAAGACTCATTAAGTGAAATATGGGATGATGACAGGGTTCATACTTCAATCGTGCTCTCAATAGTGTTCATGCCCGGCAAATTGGGGTCTAAGAGCACAAATCTGCTCATAACCCACCCGAAAACAAGCTGTGCGGTTTCATAAATATGTTGTGTGGGATTAAAATGGGCTTGATGGCCCAACATATGAGTTTGTCAACGGGTAAAACAGCGGTTCAACAACCCCACATTTCACAAATCATCACCACCTCTCTCACATCTCCTTGTCTTCATGTTCACCATTGGGGTTATGATATGAAGCTCTCTCTGTTTGTTTTTTTCACAGTAGAGTTGTGAAGATCCAGAATTTGGTTTTCTAAAGATGAGAAAAGAAGGGTAAACCAAATCCGACCTATATCAGAACTGCCCAAATCCGACCCGCGACTCACTCTGAACCATTTCTAACCCGTCCATTGTTAACCAAAACCATTTTTAACCTGTCCAAATCCGCCCATTTATCGGGTCTAGTTCATATAAAGTCCAAAAGGGTACAACTCGTGCTAAAAAGGGTTCATCGTGTGCCTTAGAGGATTCAGCCTCCCAGCCATTAGAGCATTGTCATTTCAAGAACCTAGAATTTTGAAGCATTTCCATCACTATATTTCATATGCAATACGAAACGAAGAAGAGGATAGAGGATTCTAGCTATCTGTTTACTAGCGTAAGAAGTTCATGGAATGGGACACTGAGAAGGAGGATCCTAGGTTGAAAAAGGTAGTTGAAAAGTCTGGCTTTTGGAGCCTTGTTAAACATTACATATATATATATATATATATATACACACACACATAAACACATGTTTTTGTATGTGTGCGCGTGCGCGTGTGTTCGCTTTCATTGAGAGATGGCAATAGTAGAATGTGGTATTGTGGACCTAAAATCTGTCCGCAACGATTTCAGATTATTCCCTGGATGCATTATTATTGGTCCAATCTAGTGCTAGTGGGGGTGCATGAAAGACAAAAGGCTACTTCTGTGAAAAACAAGTCATCGTGCTCGAGAGTGTCGACTAAAAAAGAAGGCACTTAAGGAAAAAAGTGACCAATGAAGCCAAGAATGTTGAAGATCTTTTTGCATTGGTGTGCGAAGCAATTTCTTTGGATAATGAAAATGAATGGTGGTTGGAAACCGGTGCAACTATTCATATATGCAAACATCGGTCTATCTTGAAAACATATCAATAGATCAATGAAAAATAAGTGATAATGGAAAATAACCTTCGCACCAAAGTAATTGGAAATGGCAAAGTGGAATTAAATCTGATATTTAGGAAGGTTCTTATTATGACTCATGTACTTCATATACCAGATTTGTGTAAAAACCTTGTGTTTGGAGACCTTCTTAATAAGAGAGTATAATACCCCGTACTTTTATTATTAATTAATTTTCGTGTGCTTTATAATATTAATATAATTGGGAAAAATTAAATTGGATTTTAGTAAATATTAATTAGAGAGATAAAGGATTCATATTTATTAATGTTCTAAAAGCGCGAGGAGTGATCGAGGCGTGAAGGCCAAACCTTAAGCCTTATAAGTTTAGGCGCCTTAGGCGTAAAAAAGCTTGAAAAGACGTTTAGACCTTTTCTAATATATTTAAATATTTGTAACCATAACAAGGCTATTAAAAATACTAAAATTATACATACCTTAAAAATATGTCTGAATATTTATAAATTAAAATACTATTTAATTGTTTTGGATGAGATATTGGTCCGATTTATAAAAAAAAGTAGTTAAAATGCGGTATAAATTCACTAAAAAAAATTGGTTTTTAAAAAAAGTGCGTCTTAAGACTTTTACTAAGAATGGCGTAAAAGGCCTAAGGCATGGCGTTTCTCCCAAGCCTCAAACCTAAGCGCGCCTTTTAGAACACTAATATTTATTATAATTATTATTTACTAGTGTGTGATAAGTAAATAGTTATGTGATTTATTATATGTAGCGTATAAGTAATAATGACGATTTATTATTATACGTCGATAGAGTGTTACATCGACAGATTGGTATAATTTATGGGCGACACTTAGGGAACGCACGTGTCAGACCCGATTAATGAGAGATTAGCATATTTGGAGTTGAGTGACTCGGATGACCTTTTGGAGTGCATCGATGATCCGAAAAGGGTCAAAATAGTCCAGAATAGATACCGAGGTATTATGTTTGGATTCCGGGGGCTTTTTAGATATAACGGGATCCATATGAGGATAAAATGATCATTTTACACTTAGAGTTAAGAAGAAAATGAGAATTAAGGTAATTAAAAGGATATTTAAGAGGTTGGGAAGGTGGATTGCAGCCCACCTTCCATATTTTACATAAGAGATTAAGAGAAAGAACTCTAGAGAAGAGAAAAATAAAAAGTAAGAAGAGAAAGCTTGGAGAGGAGAAGAGAGAGGACTTAACCCGTAATCAAATTTGTGGAAGGCTTAGGATTTTTATTCTCCAAGGCAAGTAGTTACTTTCTTTATGTCGCAAATTTAGTCTAGTTAAATACTTTCATGATTAGAAATAGAAATTTGAGATTTAAAGCATGAAAGACTGAAACTTGATTAATTGATGACAAATAAACCGAAAGTTGTTTTAAAGATGAGTTATGTTGCAAAGTTTCAATATTTAAGTTTTAATCTTGGATTTGATGTTCTTGGACCCATAATATAGTGTAAAAAGGTTTAAAAACATGTTCTAATACTTATATTGCATTAAGGTATCAATTGGGTACTATTTTAGAGCTTGGTTTGGACATTAATGGAGTTTTGGAGGTCTCACCTTTGTTCTTAGGGCGTTTTAGTTTCGTCTAGAACTAAATCGATTCGGTCTAGTGGCAAATCAATTTGGGTCGTGAAATTTTAGATCTTTTCATTACAAACGCGTGGCTTCCAGTTTCGTTTTTTCTGATTTTTTTAATTAGTTATGATTTTTTTACGGAAGGGTGTGCGAGACTGAAATCTTTAGTTAGTGATTTTGGGATGGACTTTATTTTAGGGGCGATTATGTTTAGAATGATTATAAAACCTTGTGGTTGTATTCTCTTGGTTAATATGAATTTATAATTGATGAAATTGGTGTTTACAAAGCTTAGAAGTCGTTAATAGAGATTAGAAAAACTGATTATGAAATTTTAGGGAAGAAACCTGTATTGAAAATTACCAAATCTCATATTATTGCCTGAAGTAAATCGATTCGGCCTCAAGGGAAAATCAATTTAACCCGGGGCGGATCGATTCAGCTCCAAGGACGAATCGATTCGGCTCTTGGGCTGGGTTAAGGTTAGATCGTGGAAATATTTCAGGATTTTTTATGAACCTAAGTGAGTATATGGGAGCCTATCCAAGTGAGCGGATATTAAATTAAAAATAGTTTTGTGTCACTATTCATTATTTGGGGAATTTATTAGTTAACTAGGGTGTTAAGTCTTGGGACAAGGATGAGAATGAAGGATACAAGTGAGTGAGGAATTGATTAATTAATCGAAAAGTTAGGTTGAACTTCTGGAATGGGTGAACCGTATGATGTGGGATATGCGCACGAGTTCGGTACTTATTATAAGTACATATTAAAGTGGCGGGTATGTATGTATGTATGTATGTATGTATGTATGTATGTATGTATGTATGTATGTATGCTATTTTATTTTATTGAACATACCAACTCATGAATGCTATCATAGGAGGTTGCGCATAGTGGGCAGTCCAACCTGGCATTAACCAGCAGGTGTTGGATTAATTCCCCAGGTCATAGTACTATTGTATGGTCACTATCCGTATGTGATAATTGGTGTTGGTTTCGAGACAAGTTGCGCGTGATGTGGAATGGTTACGACCCCCAATCGTATGTCTATGACTGCCTCCACTACATGTTCTTTCGTTTGGGATCGGTGGTGAGATTTCGAATTGGTGGCTTGGTGTGAGGCATGATGCCCGGAGCCGAATAGCGTACAAGGGATACATCCGCGAGTTCTTGGATCTGGGGATGCGGTTACACGTATATAGCGAGTGATATATGTATATATACACACACACATACACACACACATACATATGTGTGTGTGTGTGTGTGTGTGTGTTTATATGATATAGTGTATATAATTATTTATATCACGAGCTTAGCTATGTTATGTTCATTACGTGAATATGTACTTATAGCAAGTATGTCACTACAATATTGTTTACGAGCATATACCTAGCGAAGGTAGTTATACTTAGGGTATTAACGGGATTGGACTTAGATAGTTGTTATATGTCCTAGTTAGACTAGATAGTTTAATTTGGATAATAAATGAACAAGCTTGGTGTGCACTATAGTGGAGAGATGATGTTTATCTCAAGTGAGTGTGACCGTTTAATAATGAAAGTAATACACTATCATTTTAATCAATTTAAAATAATCATCTACTTGCAAAATATTTTCTACTTATAGGGCTTTAACCACAAGCTTTTATTTTTCCTTTATTTCTTTTTATACCACAGGTGTGCAGTAGTAGCAGTCGGGACTGTAGGGATAAATCCATTATTTTCGTGTAGTAGATGTGGACACTACATCTTTGATTAGAGGCCGCGGCTTATTTTATCTAGATAGGAGAAGTCATTTCAGTTTCAATTTTGGGCAAGTTGCCCATTGATGGACAAAAATTTATATTACTGTCAGACATTCATATTTCAGTACTTAGTTTTACTATTCAGTTATACACTCTGGATGTTTTTTTTTTGTGACCAATAGTTTATTCAGTTTCACGCTTATTATCTATTTATGCATGAGGATTATTCATTCATTTTAATTGTATGATTCTATTCGTATTATTTATATTATATTGTGATTACCACAATGATGCTGAAAATGAACCGTACTGAGATTCCCGTTTTATTTTAGTAGAGGATTGGCGACTAGATATTAGAATAGGCGGGTGGTCATAGTTGGTTTTCGAGCATCAGGTTCTAGTGACTTTAGGATTTGTGCGAACTTGCTACGTTGTCTGCATTGCATTTCTTTAATATAGAGCCCTATAATTAGGACTGTTGTTTCATATTGTACGTTTACATTCTTTTTCTATTGTATATGGTTGAAGTGAATCTCATGCAATTGTGGTTTGGTTTCAGATTTCGAACAACAGGAGAGGGGGACTAGCTCGTGCCGCGAGGAGGGTCATAAAAGGGGAGGCTCAGCCGAAGTTGTAGGCAGCACGAGAAGTTAGTGCCACTATGATTGCCGAGTTGCTTCACTGATAGGATCATCACTTCCATAAGAGGGGAGTCAAGAGGATAGGAGCGTCGAGCAAGATCGAGGGCAATGGTGCCAGGGAGGCTCTGCAGCTGTCGAGTAGGTAGTAGAAGTGTGGTTCTCAATAGGGGGAATCGATTAAGAGATTTAGGTCGGGAAGTGTTAATTATAGGGAGGGCCAGCAGCATGCCCCTCAGGGCGACGAAAACTATATTGGAGGCCAGTAGGGTCGTGAATATTAGGGCCAGCAGGGCTAATGACAGGGGAAGCCTTGCCAGGGCCAAAAGCCGGCAGGTTTCATGAGGAAATATTTTATATGTGGGGAGCAAGGCCACATGCAGTGTTTATGCCCAAGTAATACTAGGGATCCGCAGGAGGATGCCCAACCGGGGAAGCAATCACAGTAACTTCCAACCCCACCAACAGTTCCAGCATTATCGCCTCCTTATGGACAGTGGTAGTTAGGCATGTGTATCACGTCCGTGCATCAGCTTTACAGCTAACGGCGTTAGTGATTGAAGGCGTGTTTTCGATTCATGAGCACTTAGGGCAGGTATTTGTTGACATAAGTGTGTTACATTCTTTTAGTTTCACTAGATTCGTACGTGAAATGGATTTAGTGAATACAATGTTAGATATCATTATGAACGTAAATTCACCATTGGCTCACATACTCTCATTTGTTCCATCCGCAGAGGAGAGGGCGTGGACATTAGGAGGTTATATTTTTGGTGGATCTGTTCGTTTTACTGGTGTACGATCGTGATGTTATCCTAGATATGATCTGGTTAATGATGGTAGACTGTTATAGTAGGACTATCATGGTTGTTATTCTAGGACAGGTTAGGTTTCATGTGGGGATGCCTCACTCAGAGAGAGAGTCGAACACACATATATATATTACACCAAGGATGAGAATTTAGAGAGTATAGTTATCTCATCAGATTTGATCCCTGTATTTAAGGACTTTACTGATGTGATTCAAGAAATACCAGGGTTATCACTGAGTCGAGAGATTGAGTTGCGATTTACTTAGAGTTGGGGACGAGGCGATAATGCAAGCATCATATTGTATGAATCCTTTAGAGAAGCGGGATTCGAGAGATCAAATTTAGCAGCTTTTCGGACAGGGTTTTATCCGTAAGAGTACATCACCTTAGGCACCTCAGTATTATGTCTTAGGCCAATGAATCTAGGTAATCGAGAGTGCTAGGCAATCGGGAGGATTTATTTGGATTTCTCTTTCGAGACATCCCACGCATGAGGCTCAGTAAGTATCGGGAGTTGAGAAATATTGGGGTCTAGGACATTGGTTTAGTATGTTAGGCATTACATGTGTGAAGATATAATGTTTTTATAAGAGAGTTATTATATGATTTAAGGCCAATGGAACCATGTAGTGCTATGTAGAGAGCACTGGGGGATGTTTACACCACTAGTTGAATAAATAGGGCAATTTCAAGAATAATTAGGTCATAATTAGTAAGGTATTCGAGTATACCTTTACTGCATGATCATGTAGGTCATGTGTATTTAATTTTGATGTATGTGGGTTGAATCTGTGGTAAGTGTGCATGTATGCACGTGGTACAGGGTGTATGGCACTCCGATCAGTTCGATATTCATTATCATTAGGGAAAGGATAACATGGTGGTAGATACGTTGAGTCGTGCGCCTGCAGGGCAGTTGGCAATAGTGTGAAAGACGAAGTGGGATGAACTCCTTTAGGAAGAAGAGATAGTCTGGGCCTATATGGCAGTGAAGACACTGACACCCGAAATCATATTGAGGGTTGTGAAGGCACAAGTAGGGGATCCCCCTTGTTAGATAGGGATACAACAGTTATTGGCAGGTGGAGCGGAGTCTTACTCAGTCAGTGTAGAGGGTAGCTTATGATTTAATAGAAGGTTGATTATCCAAGATGATGAGAACCTACGTTAAGAAGATATGTAATTGGCACATGTGTGTCATGATTTTTGGTGCACCCTAAAGTGGATAAGACGTACCAGGTTATGAGGAACCATTATTGGTGGGCTGGTGTAAAGCAAGACATAGAAGAGTTGTCTCTAAGTGCACCACTTTTCAGAGGGTGAAGGTTCATCATAGGTGATCAATTAGGGTTTTACAACCATTATAGAATCCAGTGTGGGAAAGGGAGTGTATATCGATGGATTTTATTTCAGATTTACCAACGTCAAAGAGGGGTCACGATTCCATCGGGGATTTATTAATCAAGGTGGAACAATTCTTACCAGTTTGGGTAAATTACATACAAATATTGCACGCGGTACATACAAATATTGTTTCATATCGAGATAAGATCTTTATGTCCCACATCTAGCAGAGTTTTTAGGCAGTGAAGGGGAAGGAATTTCATTTGAGCATGATGTATCACCCGAAAACCGATGGGCCGGTGGGAATGGTGAATCACATGTTAGAGGATATGCGGAGGATGTGCATTTGGGACTGTAAAGGTGTATCTTGGAGATGTATTTACTGGTGGTAGAGTGGTGTGTAATAACTCGTATAAGTTTGCCAACGTCATGACACCTTTTGAGGAGTCGTAAGGGAGATCTTGTCGTTCGCCCTCTTATTGATTAGAAGTGGGGGACAACAAGCTTTTTGAGAGGGACGTGATTTAGGATACATCGGCGAGGATTGAGTTAATAAAGAGTCATATTCAGGTGGCTTAGTATCATCAAAAGAGTTACGTTGATGAGACCGAAGACACCTGGAGTTTGACGTGGTGATCAAGTTTTTCTGTTGGTATCTCCCACAAAGGGAGTGATTCGATTTGGGAAGAAGCAAAAGTTGGAACCTAGGCATATGAGGCATTTTCCCATTATCTAGAAGGTGGGTCCAGTTGTGTATAGGCTCGTCTTACTATAGAAATTTCAATGGATTCATGATGCGTTCCATATTTCGTCGTCGAGGAGGTAGCTTAGGAATAACATGGCTTACTGGCACATACCATTGTAGGAGATTGACTTGCAGCCAGATATTTCATATGAGGAGAGACTCGTTGCCATTTTGGACCATAGCGAGAGGAAGCTTCGGTCAAAGGTGCTACCGTTAATGCGCGTACAGCGGGAATAACACAATATTATCGAGTCGATTTGGGAGCATTAGTATGACATGCGAAAAAAGTATTCGGATCTCTTCGTGGTAGGTACGTTAGAATTTCAGGAACGAAATTTCATTATTAGGGGGGAGAATGTATGACCTCGTACTTTTATTGTTAATTAATTTTTTTGTGCTTTATATTATTAATATAATTGGGGAAAATTAAATTGAATTTTAATAAATATTGATTAGCGAGATAAATAATTAATATTTATTATAATTATTATTTACTTATGTGTGATAAGCAAATATTTATGTGATTTATTATATGTCGCGTATGAGTGATAATGACAGTTTATTATTATATGTCGATGGAGTGTTACATCGGCGGATTGGTATAATTTGTGGGTAATACATAGGGAATGCACGTGTCGGGCCTGATGAATGAGGGGTTAGCACATTTGGAGTTGAATGACTCAAATTAACTTTTCGAGTTCATCGATGATTCGGGAATGGTCTAAATATCTAGAATAAGTACCCAGGAGTGATGTTTGGATTTCAGAGGCTTTTTATTATAATGGGACCCGTAGGAGGGTCATTTTACTCTTCGGGTTAAGAAAACAAATGGGATTAAGTTTCATTGATTCTTGGTTAAAAAGATGAAGAGGGGAGAGAAGTTAGTGTTTGAAAGTGGGAGTTCAGTTTAGGCAAGTTAGAGTAGAGAAGATGAAAAGTTAAAAATGTTTTCAAATTAAAGTAGGAGATAGAGTGAAATTTAGTGCTGCCCAAGTGGATGATTGAGCGGGGTTGTTCTGTCTCTCCCCACGTGGGTTAGTTTAGTAAGTGCTTTGTTTATATACTTCAATTATCAAGGTGCCACTCTATTCCCAACCCTTAGATTTTAATAGCGGGCTCAATCTGAACCCTTAATTATCTTATCAACTTATGTAACAGTGAAAATATTTTTACTCCTCATTTATATATATATATATATATATATATATATATATATATACAGAAAGTCTCTTGTAGGGACTTCTTATAGTGCAGACTCGGATATATATCATTTTTTTAATGTAGTAAAAAAATAATTTTTTTGATGAAACTTCATAGATATGATATCCATGGTTAGATGATTATCTCCAAAAAAAATCAATAAAAAAAATCGTTGTGATGAGGTGTGTGGGGGCAAAATATATGCCTACGGAATAGAATGACGTGTGGGGAGCACCCCGGTGAAGATGGCGATGTGCCAACAATATAGGGACGACTAAAGTCCTTAGTAAACGAGAAGACCGAGGAGCAGTATCTGATTGGAATGAAACTCCACGAAGATAGGGCTCATCAATATTTGTTACTCATCCATATTTGTAACCCTAATGTAACCCCTAACTCTATATAAAGGGGACACCCCCCATTGTGAAAAGGGGCTTAGAAATTAGAGAAACACTCTCATGTAAAACTCTCTGATCATCTAATGGAACACACCAGCAGCCCCGTGGACGTAGGCCATTCATGGTCGAACCACGTAAATCTTTGTCTCTCTCGTATTTATTTTTATACTTGTATCGTGATGAATTGACACCCTCCGACGGGTGAGATTTTTTGCACCTACAATTGGCGCCGTCTGTGGGAAACGACACGAAAAGTCTTTTCTTGTGTCGAGACGAAGATCTACGTTGCGACGCAATGGTTTACACGCACATAATCAGGAGATAAGTTTTCTTCTCTTAATCTGTGCACTAACAGTTATATGTTTTATACACAATCATTTGTTCTGCATGTTCATCGTTTCATTGGTGTATGGTTCTCAAACATTCATGTTCATAAGCCTTACACTGGGCATATATTTATCTGTGAATCTGTATAGCCCCAGTTTATTTTTGACGAATCTGCACAACATTGAATTTCATGATCATGAGTTTTGAACAGGCCCGAATAAATATGGACTCTTTACGTTTTTATGGGTATACATGTTATTTTCTGGGTTACATCATATATTATGACTCCCACATCCCATATTTTGTGGCACGATATAAGCGTTAAAAGCGGCCCTCTCTCACAGAGACGTTGACCACGTCTTTATGAACATATCTGATGGTTTTCTTTCAAGAATGGATTTTTTCACAAAGATTTACTGGTTTTGGTCGCACCGCAGTTCAAGGTTTCTCTCATGAGATATCTTAATTACATCTTTACAAACGTACCAACAGAGCACAGCGCAACCTCTGTACAAAAACAAATCATCAAGCATCAGCGAGCTCACCTCCGGTGATTCTCCGACCTGTAACCTTCCTGGTCGAGCAATCCTCTGTGGTCGGCGACCTATCTGCGACCTAAAGGCGAATTGGCGCAATTTTTCTTTGATTTTCTTTTCGGCCACGCCGACCAGTAAGAAAATAACAATTTCTGGTCATCTACAGCATCTCTTCGATCGAACGGCAGAAACGGATTTACCCTGGTGGTCGGCGGCCAATTCGCAACTCCGCCATCTGGTCGGCGGCAGCGACGAGTAGAAAGGAGCACACCTTCAGCAGGTCGGCGGAAAGGACGAGCAAGACCTTCAGTAGGTCGTCGGAAAGGACGAGAAAGACCTTCAGCAGGTCGGCGGAAAGGACAAGCAAGACCTTCAGTAGGTCGTCGGAAAGGACGAGCAAGACCTTCAGTAGGTCGGCGGCAGTGACGAGCACGACGCGCTTCTCTTTCGGCTGGTCGGCACTCCTCCTCAACCTCGAGCCTCCATCAGCTCACTTACCTTTATGTATTTCCATGAGCACATTTGAAAACTGTTTAAGGCACGAATTCGTCTTAAGAACTTTGGAAATTGTTAAAATTAACATTTTCCTAATTCACATTTTCATGTGAAAATAAAACCAACTTAATTGGATATTTGCTTGAGTCCAAATATTTTTGCAAAAAATTCTAAATCATCCCTATATCTTACGTTTAAGATATATTTGACTAATTTTTGCATTGCCTGGTTCTCTCTAAAAATAAAATAATTTTAAGGGACCGCGTGATTTTTTACAATGATTTGACTTGGCACTTTTTTATGCGACCTTATTACAAATTATTTTGCTCACATAAATAAGTGGGGCGCAGTGATATAGCACTCATGTCATTTATTCGAACATTTTAATTTTTAATATTGTCATCCAGCTACAACAATTTAATCTCACCAGAGCGAGATTGTTGGTTATTTAGCTCAGCCCCGACAGATGCTCGGGCACAGTTATCTCAGTGAGATTTTTATGATAAAAATCATTGGGTCTTTATTACATTCATACGCGACTATGAATTTTTTCCTCGACAAATGGCCGAGCGAATGCATATCTTATATACTTTGTTGAATATATCATTTTCATGATAACTTCTATTTTGATTTAGTTTCAACAGATGGTCGGGGAATTTACTAACTTCCACAGGTACAAGATTCAGTCCCGACGGATGCTCGGCAATAATCTTAAGTCCTTGGAAATCTCATCGATGTTTCGACGGATGCTCGAGCACGAATTGCTAGCTATATCTACTTGGTATTCTACAACTTTTCCCCGGCGGACTATCCAGGCACCATTCATTTTTATTTATGCTCCGACAGATAGTCGAACACACTATGGCACCTTATACCCAAAGAAACGCTTGGGCAAAATTATTATTACTCCGACTGAAGCTCGGATTCTATGATTCGGTAACCTGAAGGACGGTCAGGCACATTTGAGATTCATCTTGGCAGATAATCGGCAAAATATTTCTATATATTTAGTCCCGAAGATATTTGCCTCGCATGTCGCATTTTATCCCCAGTGGATAGCTGGTCAGGATAATTCTTGTATTTAGCACAACCCCACTTGATGGGTACACACATTTATTTGTACATTGTTCGTTTCCATCTCATAATACTTCATTCGCTCACAAATTATGCTCACGATTTTTATCATCATAAATTTGTTAGCAGGGGGCTATCTATACTCTATACTTCACATGAGAAAAACAATTGATTGCCACTACACAAATTTTCTGTGAAAATAATTTTTTGGAACCAAACTTGTATTTTAAGTATTTGCTTAAATCTATTCGCACAAATTCCAAATTAACTCCTGTGCCATACATCTGGATATATGTGATAAACTTTGCATCTTTCATTCGACTTTATTACAATTATTTTGTCCACATAAATATTGGGGCGCACTTAGAAGAGCACTCATGTCATTTATCCGATCATTTAATTTTCAATATTGTCGTCTAGCTATTATTGGTTATACCAATGAATGGTCGGTGTAATATCTTTACTTATACTTAGCGTAGCCCCGACGAATGCTAGGGAGCGGCCATCCTCGTGAGATTTTATCACAAAAATTATGGGATAATTCATGTCATTCATTCAATACTATGAATATTTTCCTCGACAAATGGTCGAGCGGATGCACATCATATTTCATGATGAATTCTATTTGAATTAGCATCGACAAATGGTCGAGCAACTTATTAACTTCTACAGGTATAAGACTCAGTCCCGACGGATGCTCGGCGATAATCTTAAGATCTTGAAAATCTTATTAACACACCGATAGATGCTCGAGCGCGGATCGCTCTCTATATCTACTCGGACCTGTACAACTTCGCCCCGGCAAACCAGTCTGGCACCACTTATTTTGTTAATGCTCCGACAGATGGTTGAACACTTTACACCACTTTGGACCCAACACATGCTTGGGCAATATTATTTATAACAGACAGATGCTCGGATGTTGATATTTCTTGAATTTCAGAATGGGTTATCTGGCTCTATGATTCTTGACCTGCAGGATGATCAGGCATATTCAAGGCTCATCTCGGCAAATGCTCGGCAAAATATTTCTATATATTTAGTCCCGAGGATATTTGCCACACATGTCGCATTTTATCCCCAACAAATGGTTGGTAAGGATAACTCTTGTATTCAGTCCCAACAGATGGTTGGCAGAGTCGATTAATAATCAACATTGCATTTATTGGAAGGTTAGTTTTCACTAACAATACAGGATCATTCGTAATACTTGCTCGGTCCTCTTTGCCTCGACGGATGCTCGAGCATGGGTCACCTGCAATTTCTACCAGATCCTCTATAGCTTTTGCCTCGACAGGCATTCAGGCATCATTTATCTCACCAATACTCCGACAGATGCTCAGGCATGGATCGTTCGCAACATCTACTAGGTCCTTTACAATTTTGCCTCAACGGACTCTCAACTTCGATCGATAGTTGATATTGTGTGATCATGTCTCAAGCTCCAACAAACAGTTGGGCAATACAGTTCTTATTTAATTCAACCTCGTCGAATGAAAAGTTGAGCGATCTGTACCACAAAGATCCAATAACACATAAAGCAGCATGAAGAGCGACGATCAACCATATTTATCAACAAGGACGAATCCAACTTGTAAGAAGTCACACGCCCAGCAAAATCACAGTCAACGAGCAAGACATGTTGATAACAACACTAGACCATCCTGAATGTATCGAGTGAACATCGTCAGACAACCCATAGTGATCGACGATCACCAAGCAACAAATTAACGCATCGTCAACATCACGATATCCACTCCAGAGGAACAACGTTTCTTGAACGCCATATCAGATCAACGCATTTCTGCAGAGGGACGCTTTGAATTCATATCAATTTCTTTAGTTGCACGAGCTATATGGAGTCTTCCACAGCCTCCCGGAACCACCATGCATGGTCGACGAACAAGTGCGCCCCGAGGAATGATACATTATATGGAACTATATGAGCAAGATAATCCTTAATTATATCCAGCTCGACGAACGATCAACGTGACACTCCTCGACACAACAAAGCCCGAGGAACGATCGGGCACACTTATCATCTCGATTATACAGACCTAGTGACCCAATGGACGGTCAGGCAGCCTTCTCTTCACAGCCCGATTGGGGGTTCCATAACAGCGATGACACATGAATAGATTCACTACAACATTTAAAGAAAAATAGAAGGGGTCAACTCAAGACAGATGCCAACATGGCTAACACCAAAATTAGTCTTTCAAATGACGATCATGATTAAGCTTGATTTAGTTACGACGGCCTTCTTGCTCATTCCCACTAAATTAAGTACGTCTATAGGCCTTTGTTATCTCGAAACACAAATGGCCTCACGAGTTGCCCAGGCAACAATAAAAGCCCTACGGGGGATCCCTAGGCAAAAAGCCAACCCAGGTTGGTCACCAACTATGTTGGTCAGTTAAAATCCTGAACGGGTGGATGACCCTCAAACCAGGTGCATTTTTACCATCGCCTTTTAGGCCTAAGGAAGTGTGACGGCACAACCTAAAAGGTAAAATAGGCGGATATTTACATGCGAGGCATTAGAAAATGGAAAAATGTAAACGTAATTGGTATTACATTAAATTATATGAAAAACCTAAGGCAGGGTCTTACCCCTACTAGGTACATGCTCGAGCAAGGCTCGACGTATAGGCCTGTGGTCGGCCTCCCCAATTGGACCATATGAAAAACCTAAGGCAGGGTCTTACCCCTACTAGGTACATGTTCGAGCAAGGCTCAACGCATAGGCTTATGGTCGGCCTCTCCAATTGGACCATATGAAAAACCTAAGGCAGGGTCTTATCCCTACTAGGTATATGCTCGAGCAAGGCTCAACGCATAGGCTTCTGGTCGGCCTCTCCAATTGGACCATATAAAAAACCTAAGGCAGGGTCTTATCCCTACTAGGTACATGCTCGAGCAAGGCTCGACGTATAGGCCTGTGGTCGGCCTCCCCAATTGGACCATATGAAAAACCTAAGGCAGGGTCTTACCCCTACTAGGTACATGTTCGAGCAAGGCTCGACGCATAGGCTTCTGGTCGGCCTCTCCAATTGGACCATATGAAAAACCTAAGGCAGGGTCTTATCCCTACTAGGTACATGCTCGAGCAAGGCTCGACGTATAGGCCTATGGTCGGCCTCTCCAATTGGACCATATGAAAAACCTAAGGCAGGGTCTTACCCCTATTAGGTACATACTCGAGCAAGGCTCGACGTATAGGCTTCTGGTCGGCCTCTCCAATTGGACCATATGAAAAACCTAAGGCAGGGTCTTACCCCTACTAGGTACATGCTCGAGCAAGGCTCGATGTATAGGCTTCTGGTCGGCCTCTCCAATTGGACCATATGAAAAACCTAAGGCAGGGTCTTACCCCTACTAGGTATATGCTCGAGCAAGGCTCGACTCATAGGATTCTGGTCGGCCTCCCTAATTGGACCATATAAAAAACCTAAGGCAGGGTCTTACCCCTACTAGGTACATGCTCGAGCAAGACTCGATGCATAGGCCTGTGGTCGGCCTCAACAAATGGACCATACGAGACCAAAATATAGGAAGACGCCCTGAACTTGATACACGCTCGATAAAGCCTCAGCAAACAAATTCTGAACAGGCCTGTGGTCAGCCTCACAAATTGGGCCATATAATAAAATAGATAATGAACTACGTTTGACCTGATCCCAAGAGGGTACGTAGGCAACTCGACACTCTCGAGTCCGGTTCCCATATCGATTGAACGCCTCTCAACTCAAGCCAAGCATTCATCTAAAAATCTATGAAGGCGAGAAGATCAACCAAAGAAGGCTTAAAAGTTGAACGACAGATCAAAGAATGCCAATCCAGTTCACACCACCAACTGCATATGTTTAAAGAGATTGTGTACCAGCTCCCAGCTCATCTCAGAATCAACTCAGCTGAACTGCGACCTGTGGGGCTATTGTGGGGGCAAAATATATGCCTACGGAATAGCATGACGTGTGGGGAGCACCCCGATGAATATGGCGATGTGCCAACAATATAGGGATGACTAAAGTCCTTAGTAAACGAGAAGACCGAGGAGCATTATCTGATTGGAATGAAACTCCACGAAGATAGGGCTCATCCATATTTGTTACTCATCCATATTTGTAACCCTAATGTAATCCCTAACTCTATATAAAGGGGACACCCCCCATTGTGAAAAGGGGCTTAGAAATTAGAGAAACACTCTCATGTAAAACTCTCTGATCATCTAATGGAACACACCAGCAGCCCCGTGGACGTAGGCCATTCATGGTCGAACCACGTAAATCTTTGTCTCTCTCGTATTTATTTTTATACTTGTATCGTGATGAATTGACACCCTCCGACGGGTGAGATTTTTTGCACCTACAAGGTGATATGTAAAAAAATGGTTAAAAGTTTTATTTTCAGCCGTTGAAATGTTGGGTCAGCGCCAACTACTTTATTGATTGAATTTTTTTATGAAACTTCATGGATATGATCTCCTCACTGCCAATATCATATCCATGAAGTTTTATAAAAATAATTCAATCAAAAGTGGATGAGATGATCGCCAACATTTCAAAGGTAAAAAATGCATATTTATACCATTTTTTTACATATCACCTCATCTCAACAGTTTTTTGTTAAATTTTTTGATGAAAAAACTGGAGATGAACTTCTTACCATGGAATCATATCCATGAAGATTCATCAAAAAATTTATTTTTTTACTATTTAAAAAAATGGTATGTACCGGAATCTGCACCATAAGGAGTCCTTACAGGAGGGGACCTTTATATAGAGAGAGAGAACAAATCAAGTGTGGGCCTCTAGCTTGAGCTCCCTGAATGAGATCCATTTTTTTAAAATAGGAAAAAAAATATCTAGGCTGATTTTTTATGGTTTTTAAACATTTCAGTAGGCACATATAAAAAATCATCTCAAAATGAATTTATTACTATTTTAAAAATATCGATCAAACTTAGTCAGTTTTTAACAACTAAAAAATTAACACAGTTTGACCGATTTTTTTAAAATAGTAAAAAAAATCATTTTGACCTGATTAGTTTTTTATGGTCCTACTGAAATGTTTAAAAATCATAAAAAAAAAATAGCCCAAAAATATTTTTTTACTATTTAAAAAAAATGGATCTCATTCGGGGACCTCAATTGGGACCACACTTGATTCTCTCTCTCTCTCTCTCTCTCTCTCTCTATATATATATATATATATATATATATATATATATATATACAGAACAAATCCATGTTACTAATAATGTAGACAACTATTAATGACACAATGCTATGTAAAATTCATAATGTGATTGAATGATATTTCCAATAGGTAGTATTGTGGGGGGTTATTCTTGGGACTAAAATCATACGTGTAGACACGGTAGTGTATATATCATCACCTTAGATGCGGGGTAAGATACTTACTGCATGCGAGTGCCAATGGGCTGTGTGTAATGTGAATTGACATCATAATTATATGTTGGTTTTGTAAGTTAATTCTTGCAACTTTAGGGCATTGACCCAAATTATAAAATATTTTCCCCAGGTTTTCCTAGACAGGGATAGCAGGACTGACAGAGGATCATGCTTGCAGTTGAATTTTCTTAGTAAAAGATCCAATTCATTGATTCTAGCATAGGTTTCCACTCTCTATTTTAGTCGATTTTTATTATTTCAAAGATTGTATGGGCATAAGTCCAAGATTTATTTATTCCAGTCATTTATTTGTCGTTACATTTAGGATGGATGGTTTATGAGTTATGGGAGTTGAGACTTTTTTTTATTATCGGTTATTACTTGTTTTATTATGCGTGTATGTTTTAGACTAAAAATGTCATTTTATGGTTTGATGCTGAGAACAGTATAAATTGTTAGACGAGCCCCATCTTCGGCATATTGTGTCTGGACAACATTTACATAAAAAAGGGGATTGTTACAATATATGGAGTAGTACAAGTTTGGGGGCATTAGAGGCTTACAAGAGAAGGTAGATAGACATGATGCATAACATACTAGTTATGTGTTGAGCGGGATGCGACCTTAAAGCATAGACTAAGGAGAGGGAGCAGACTAGTCTGGTTTAGGTGATCGGAGCAGGTGACCTAAGTATGCTCTCAGAGAGAGAGAGAGAGAGAGAGAGAGAGAGAGAGTTAGTATAGCTTCAGCGCCCAAAAGTTTCGTTCCAAATAAGGAGGTTAGGACCTCTACTTATAGGAATTTTGTGAGAGTGTCATGTGCATGGTTCACATGATATATAGATATGTTAAGATGTAATCTTTTTAGAAGGTGGACAACTAGTAAAAATTTGTTGACGTGTCAATATTCACGGCAAATGATGCTCCCGAGTTATGGTAGGATGTCGCACTCTATCAAAGGCCGATGCTTTGTTCTTCGATTGAGGTTAGAACTTTTGATTCTTGTATTTTTTTCACATCATAAACTTGTTTTCTTCAATTTCCCATACTGATTCAAAATATATTCCAAGTATTTTCTTGAAATGATAAACTGTTTAGCTAGGACTTTGATTCGTACTTGAACTGGGTCATTTAGTTTAGGGTTTGCCAATTGATTCATACCTTTCGAACTAAAATAAACCTTGACTTGATTTTCTGCATTGATTTAGTACACATAGTAGGTTTAATCTTGGATTATGTTTGGGTTAAATCCCTATTGAACTGGAATTGCCTCATTTGTTTTTGGTATGTAAGTGTTTTCATGTTTCTCGGAATTTAAAAGGGTATAGAAAATGGCACAAATATGTGATTAGGGTTTAAATATGGTTTGTTTTTATTTGGAGTTTGGAAATGTTTCTAGGCTTGGTTATGGGACAATAATATAAACGGCTAGTCGTGGGTGTTCTTAGTCAACACCCTAGAATTTATGAGTTTGATCTTGGGGGATTGATTAGACATAAGTTCTTCACATTTACCCCCTAATTTTGGTACTTTTATGATCACGTGTATTGTAATTAACTTGGATTTGTCTCATATTTATGCTACTAACACTTTTTGGCAAGTATTTCGTGTATATCTTATGTGTTTTTACAGGTATTTCATGCAAGATAGTACGAGAGAGAACTCAAAATAGTGAAAGAAACAAACAAATGGGAAGCTAAAGAGCATTTTCATAATTTTTCAGCCTTAGTCTGGAGGTAGGGCCAACTGAAAAGTTGAAGAGCTTGAAGTCACAAGAATACTGGAAAAAACAGCACCTTAATTCGAGTTACGGTGAAGAAGTTATGCGCATTCGAAAATGCGATGAATCAATGAGGCAAAACTAAGGAAGGTAGAAAGGAGAACCAGTTCGGTTAAAGGAGAACCGATTCTCCATAAGTAATGATCTATAGCCGTGACAAATCATTTGTCATACTTTAAAACCGTTACAAATGATTTGAATTGAGATCTTTATTTTGGCCCTATTTTTTAGCCTAGAGTTGTATTATATTAGGACTTTTGCAAAAATGACTTCGTATTTTTATAGTTTGACATTAGACCAGTTTTTAATTAGTTTTTCAAAGAGAATTAAAGGGAGAAAGACTCAAGAACCCTAGTTTTCAATTTCTTCATCAAAAGTGTACTTTCATGGATTAATTCTCAGGGTTTTCATCAACAAATTTTGTCTTTCTCTACCTTGTTCTCGAAGTTAGTATTCATTGAATGTTTTGTTTATTTTCTAGAATTCCAAAACCCGTATGCATATTTAGATATCACTCCATTATGGTTTTGATTACATGCAACGTAGTTATCATGATTAGTTACAGTTTTACCATGTTTGTCTAGATTTCTAATGGGTTGGGGTACATGAACCCAACCTAGGTAACGCATATGGATTTAAAAGTGAATATAAATTAATTCATCATTCCAAGGTTTGAACTTTATCAAGATAAAGGTTGCAGGTCTTTTAATTCCATTTGCCCTAGGTAACCGGGATGTTAAAGGGTGCAATAGGCTTCTTGATAATTTATCATCCTTGCCAAATACAATTTTTGATTTAATATTATGCGGAATAAATTCCTTATATGTTGAATTCTTAGAGAGTATTTGATGTCTCTCAGAATGCAGAACTAATTTTTTGAAGATTTTATGTTCTATGCAATTATCGATGGTTTGGGGGAGTGTAACCTAATCCCATTCTCTCATATAGTTTGAAACCAATTCATTATTCTTGCATGAGTAGTTAAGTCATTAGTTTAAATTTACTTGTTTCAGTTAGTTAAAGGATCTCAAATCATCACCTTTTCCTTTCTTTCTCTAAGTCATTAGTAAGGTTAACCTATCTATTTATTCGTCGTCACGAGCATTCGTCATATTCCCTCAGTTCGACACCCAGTTTTGCGGATTTATACTTGAGCAACCGGCTTACACTTGAGTCAATAGAAACACGCACTAGAGATACTTTTAAAGTCGCGTAAAGTTTCTAGCGCCGTTGTCGTGGATTAGGTTGACTTTTAGGTTAGGTCGATTTCATTCAAAATTTGACTCTAATTCTTAAAAAAGCCCAAAAATCATAAAAACAAAAATTCAAAAAAATATGAGTCTTGATAACACCCCACGGGATAGTGACACAACCAAATTACCTTTAGATTTAAGTCTTTAGAATTTTGAGAAAGAATTCGGCCCGGTGGATGAGGACCTCACTCTTGAAATCCAATCGTTTTTGGACTCATTTAGTCACCTAGATGAGAGCGATTGGAATGACAGGATAGATAAATTCCTTCTTTATGGATATGAACCCGAGCCTTTAGAAAGTATGCTGAAACGTGAGGTTTTATCTATTGATGACAAGATTGAGAAAATAATTCGAGCGTTTCCAATTGGTGACGCATGGTTTATCATACCGTATTGTCATTTTCCACCACGTTTGCTTGTGCCACTTGAGTTCTCGAATGCAGTCATGATGTTGGCTAAAGCTTCGTCTGATTTAGAGACCGATCCAAGACTTATTGAGTTTAGGGACAATCGAGGGCATTCAAAAGTACAATATGATAGCCCCTTCAAGTCGGTCCATTATGCTACAGGGTGATTGGGCAACTTGATGATTTCACTCACCTCATTCATCACGTGCATCGAGGTGTCCACTTTTTCTATTAGGCCAATTTTCAATTATCCCTTCTTTGATTTATGATGCGGGAGAGTCGGAGAGTATACTATCGGACCCCGTAGATGGGGTCGAGTAAGTCTTAGAGGAGAGAGAGAGGTCGTCGCACCCCCAGCGCGTATGGGGTGATTTTTATTCTATTTTTGAGTCGTGTGTTGGAGCTATAAACTATCTTATTGCATTTTAATATTTGTTCATTTTGTTTTCGCACTTATTCTTTTTCTTCTTTAGATTTTAGTCATTTGATTGATGACAATGCAAAAGTCTAATTTTTTTTTTGGGGGGGGGGGGGGGGGGGACAAGAGCATCTTTTAAAAAACTTCACAAAGTTTTAAAATGCCCCCCAAAAGAGAAAATTTCATAAATATCCAAAAAAATGAAAATTTTTGAAAAAGCAAATAATATTTGCATTCAAAATAAATAAAAATTGGAATTTAAAATTTTCGAAAATGTCACAAAAATTTGTTTGAAGTCTCAAATTGTTAAAAATCAAGAGCACTAAGCCGAAATTGACCAAAGATGGAAATTGAAAGAAAATTTACGACTTAATGAATAGGTGTGGAGATTACTTAACCCGGTGAGATTTCGAGCCTTTCACTTTTTCTGAGTAATTAAATAAATTTGAGTTAATGTTTAACTCAAAGTTCAATTCAGCGTTTAAAATAAGTCATTGAGGATCTTTAATTTATTGTTTTGATCGGTTACGGAAAATGAGTGAGATGTTGTCTTGAACACGCGCTAAAAATATCTCTAAATTAAATTATTCTCGAGATGCATATGATAAAGTAATTAGCAATTCGGACAATGAAGCTAGGCCATCATTTGTTTACCCAAAAATATTAGCCATGAAAAGTCGTAAAAAAAATTCCTTTTGCTAGCCAAATCGAGCCTAATAAAATTTTCTCTTTTTCATTTGATAACTCAAAAAACCCATTTTGCCCAGAATTGTGAAAATTGAGCATTCATCAATTATGTCCAAAAAGTACACGAAAATGGGCAAGAAAAGTAGAAAAAAGCTCAACAAAAAATAGAAAGAGAAAAACATTAAAAGAAAACGAAGAGAAAAATGAGCAAAAGATCGAAAAAGTACTAACGGACATCATAAAAATATTTTTCCAATTCCGAATTTCCCAATTTTTCCTAATACACCTTAAAACCCGAGAAAGTCCTAACCTAGTTCGAATAACGAAATTATTTATCGCATGGAGAGCTAAGACACGAAAAGATAAGATGAGAGATCAATTGGTGTGAATAAGAGGCGATGTTTCCCGTTTTCTAATAATCATATTCCGATAAAGAGATCTTTTCACCTTAAATATTCCATCTTTCAAATTATGTGCGTGAATTAGTTTTCCATTACATTTACTCTTCATATGACGCATATCGAGAAATCTAGACACATTTCGAGTGATTCGTTTGTGAGAGCATTCGTGATCATTTGAATCAAAACAAATTTTTACAAAGTAACATAATGATCAATCGGTGAAAATTAGCGGTAAAATTTTTGGCTTCGCACACACAATACTATAAATTGAGACTCTTAAATATAAATTTACGGTGAATATTTTTGGGGAGTTTAAAGTGTACAATTTTTAGGTATTTTGATCTTTCTTTGAGTCGTAAAAAAATAAAAAGAAAAAGAATTTTGTGAGTATATTCACTGCAAACCCTCACGAGACACCACTCGTCCTACTAGGGTAATCTAGGGGTTTAACGGCTTGTTGCATATGCTAAATGAAACCGCTTACCCGGAAAAAAAGGTATTCTATCCCAATATTACTCTCATTCTTTTACATTGCTCGGGATGCGCAAAGTTCTAAGTTAAGGAGATTTGATTAGGCATAAATTCTTCACATTTATCCCCTTAATTTTGATATTTTTATGATCCCGTCTATTGTAATTAACTTGGATTTATCTTATATTTATGCTACTAACCCTTTTTGGCAAGTATTTCGTGTTTTGTGAATCTTTTATGTGTTTTACAGATATTTCATGCAAGATAGTGCGAGAGAGAACTCAAAATAATTAAAGAAACTAATAAATGGGAAGTTAAAGGGCATTTTTATAATTTTTCATCCTTAGTCCGGAGGTGGGGACAACTGGAAAGTTGAATATCTTGAAGTCAGAAGAATACTGAAAAAAAACGATACCTCAATCCGAGTTACGGTGAAGAAGTTATGCGCATTCGAAGATGAGAAGAATCAACGAGGCAAAACTAAGGAAGCCAGAAAGGAGAACCGGTTAGGTTAAAGGAGAACCGGTTCGCCATTAATAATGCTCCAGATCCGTGACAAAACATTTGTCATGCTTTAAAACCGTTACAAATTATCTGAAGAGGGATTTTTATTTTGGCCCTACTTTTTTTAGCCTAGAGTTGTATTAGGTTAGGACTCTTGCAAAAATGACTTTGTATTGTTATAGTTTGACATTAGACCAGTTTTTAATTAGTTTTTCAAAGAGAATTAGAGAGAGAAAGACTCAAGAACCCTAGTTTTTAATTTCTTCATCAAAAGTATACTTTCATGGATTAATGCTCAAGGTTTTCATCAATAAAGTTTGTCTTTCTCTACCTTGTTCTTAAAGTTAGTATTCATTGCATGTTTTGTTTATTTTCTAGAATTACAAGATCCTCGTGCATGTTTAGATACCGTTCCATTATGGTTTTGATTACATGAACATAGTTATCATGATTAGTTATAGTTTTACCATGTCAGGCTAGATTTCTAACGGGTTGGTGTACATGAACCCAACCTAGGTAACGCATATGGATTTAAAAGTGAATAAAAATTAATTCATCATTCCAAGGTTTAACTTTATCAAGATAAAGGTTGTAGGTCTTTTAATTTCATTTGCCCTAGGTAACCGGAATGTTTAATGATGCAATTGGATTCCTGATAATTTATCATCCACGTCAAATACAATTTTTTATTTAATATTATGCGGAATAAAGTCCTCATATGTTGAATGCTTAGAGAATATTTGATGTCTCTTAGAATGGAGAATTAATTTTTTGATGATTTTATGTTGTATGCAATTATCGATGATTTGGGGGAGTATACCCTACTCCAATTATTTCTTATAGTTTAAAACCAATTCATTATTCTTGCATGCATAGTTAAGTCATTAGTTTAAATTTACTTATTTTAGTTGGTTAACGGATCTCAAATCATCACCTTTTCCTTTCTTTCTCTGTGTCATTAGTAGGGTTTACTGATCTTCCTATTTGTTGTCACGATCATTCATCCTATTCCCTGAGTTAAACACCCGGCTTACCGGATTTATACTTGAGCGACCGACTTACACATCAGTTAATAGAAGCACGCACTAGAGACACTTTTAAAGTCACGTTAGGGATTACAAAAACTTGAATCGTTCTCGTTTATTCCCTCAGGTCGCGGATAAGTATTCCTTTGGATAGATTGTTATGACCTTATTATCTGATTACATTTTTTTCCCATGGCTGCAGCCTTAGACCCGCCCTTAAGACTTTTTATGCTTCCACGACTTCTTCGTATCTCTATATTAAGAACTAATCATGTCTTATGCGCAGACTCTATTTAGGAGGTCGTTTCTTTTAAAAACATGATTCCTATATTTTGATCATAATGGTTGCGTCCCTCAAACTGTGGAGGCCCCTCTACTTTTACAGGTCCTTGTTGCAATTTTATGGATTGGAATACTTGGGAGTATTTGGAGGATTTCTGAAAGAGACATTTTGGTGTTCCTCGTCCTATATAGCATATCAAACCTAGGAAAATAAGTGGGATATATAAGATGAAAAAGTGTACTACCTGTGTGTGTATTGATTTTGACTTCGCAGAATAATCTAATTATAAGGGGTCAAATGGAGGTTACAGAGAGTAGCCATATAGTTAATAAGGATACTTGCTCCACTAATAATCAAATGCCTATAGAAGGGACTATCACGATCACAACTAGTGAAGTTCATGTTTTATAGGTAAAGAATACTGAGGCAGGGCCTTTCATCAGCAGCATAGAGCCTCTGAGGGATCCTACGAACCTTATCTATCCTTGCATTGTGAATGAGGACTAATTATCCCATCTTACTGAGGCTTGTGAATTTCTAGAAGGGAAAATTTTCACCCTTCCCTTCACGGACCAATGGGCATAATTCCTAGTCCTAGATGATGGGGTCTTTTTCCCCTACACATTTTTCTTCTAGGGCTACGGCTTCCTGTTCTAGTGTCAGTTAGAAAAATATTGAAGGTGATGAACTTAGCCCCAGCCCAAGTTAAACCCAATAAGGGGAGAGCTATCCTGGTCTCTCTGGTCATCTGGCAGAATAACTGCCGCAGAGTTCTTTGACTTCTACAGACCCAAAAAGAACTATGTGGACAACCCATAGTATTATTACATGGGTCTAACGAGTAGAGACAAATATTTGATGAGAGGCTAGCCTTCCAGTACAAACAATAGGGAAGGAAAATATTTTTATATTGTTAGGCAACTTGGGAAATACACCTCGATGAGTCTGAGAGGGAGAAGGCCTATAGACTACCATGGTCTTGGGGTCGTCCCCCAAAATAAGGTAACTCTAAATAATGCCACGGACTTTAATTTTTCTATTCTTATTGTAGCCCTTAATTTTTACATGCCTTGAGCTTCCAGCCATGGTTTCATTCATTCTACCTTGCCCCCCTTTTTATAATTTATGCAAGTTTGAACCCCTCTGAATGTTAGAGGAAGAGGATTGCGAATGCGGTCTTGATCCTTGATAAGGAGAAGCACTCCCATAACGTGGTCACTCTGTGAGCTTTGTTCAAACTTGGTTACTACACAACCCATATTATACCAATGAGAAGAGTTGAAGCAGGTACTGGATTTGACTTAATTTTCACTTGCTATAGACCTCTATTTTATAACATGTTTTATTATACAGGCAAAATTGTGGAGGTGAGTCTATCATAGAGATTGATATTGACTTCCTCCTCTTATTGCTAGATGAGAAAGAGGATAACATCCAAGCTTTTAACCCAGCCTCGTGAAAGGTTAAAGGTAAGAAAAGGAAGAGGGCAGCTAACAAAGATTCACCCCAAATGTTGTTGTTGTTGTTGCTGCTAGTGGCACACAAGTGGAGGTTGCTTTCGTGGACCCTCTATCCATAGTGTTATCTGATGATGTTGTGACTAACTTCATTGCAGTTGGTCTAGCTTATCAAGATGAGGGGAGAGACCCTGGACCAGTTTCCTCCACCCATATATCAATCTTATCATCCGCTTTGTAGATGATTGTTCTTATTAATGCCAATGTAACCACTCCGCAGAGTAGGGTAGAAAGGACTAGATGTTCCCCTATGCAGCCTTATTTGAGGAAAGCATATCCTAAATATCCCTAAGATACCACAACCACCGCGATGCCCTTAATGAGGAAGGTCATAGACCCTGAGGACCTAAAATGCCTTATTGATGAGGATACGAAGGACTTGGAGGAATACACAATCCACTGCCTACTCAGGGTAAGTTGTTGCACCTCTTTTTACTTATCGTAGACTATTTTTATTTATTTATAACACTTGTTTCTTTTCTCCACTATACTGAGACAACTATGAGACAAAGGGAAAAATATGAGGGGATCTTAAAGTTTTAAACGACCATGGAAATATTCCACCAGACTCAGTTGGAAAGTGCCAAGGCCTTCTTCTTTAAGGCTAAGAAGAAGTCTATTGTTGTTGCCTTTCAAGCCCATAGCCTTGATGCGCAAGCTAACTTTAAGGCTGCAGAAAGAGGAAAGTAGGAGGTTGAGCTCAGCTTTAAAGAGGCGACAAATGTACTAAAAATATCAGAGGCCAAATGCTTAGAAGTTTCAAGGTAGGCTATAGCCAGTGAAGACAAAGTTACCCAGCTTAAATTGAAGACCCAAGGCCTAATCCATTTATATGCTAAGGAGTTAAAGAGTTTGGCTGATGATCATACCACAACATTACAAAAGATGGGTGATGATCATGCTGCAACCTTGAAGAAGGTTATTGAGGACACTATGGTCCACTTTATGAGCTCACAAGATTTCTTCCTCCTCTAAAATAAGGGATACATTTTGGCTATAAAGATATGAGGCACAGGGTTATAAAAAATTATTTATATGCTAAGGACAACATATATTCCTGGAGGTTCATAGACGCTGAGCACATAGTCTATGTAGAAGAACTTAAGGCTAGAGATAAGCTTGACAAGAAGCAAAGGGGGGATGTCGTGATTGCTTCTACTAAGGAGACTGAGGAGAATTAGACAGTCGCAGAGGGCGATGATAATTGAAGAAGAGGATGCAGAGTCTTGAGATTTAACCTTGTAGATCCTCTCTTTTTAACCATATAATTTTAAACTTGTAACCTTTCAATGTATTTGGCCTCATTAATGAACATTTTACTACAGCAGTCTCTTATAATTTATTACATGTTTCAACAGTCTCCTATAACTTATTGCATGTCTTGAAACTTGTATGCTTGTATGTGTAGATCTAGTAGTTGTAGCTATTTAACTGCCTAAATTTAGTCCATGGAGGTACTAATATAGTACCTATTAGGATGTTTGTCGTGGACTATGTGATTATCTTTGAACTGTGGGAATTTAGATAAAACTTTCGTAGATAAAGCCAAGGAATATTGACATACATGCCATGAATTTCAAGTCCATAGACCTAGGGCATTACATTATTCTACTAGGCTCCAATTTTCAAGATAGTGAACTTTTTGAATTCTTTTATCTTGTGGGGAAATATTAGAAACCACTCGCGACCATATTAGGGCATTATAAGTCACCTAAGGCTTTCCTGAATTATAAGCCACTCAAGGTGGTCTTGGAGTATTAGAGGCCACTCAAAGCCATAACGGGGTATTAGGAGCCACTCAAGGCCATGTTAGGGTATTAGGAGACATCCAAGGATATATTGGGTATTATGAGCCACCCAAGGTTATTTTAGGGTATTATGAGTCACCCAAAGCTATATTAGGGTATTAGGATCCACAAAAGTCTATATTGAGATATTAGGAGCCACCCAAAGCTATGTTGTAGTATTAGAAGCCACCCAAGGATATATTGGGTCATTGGGATCCACCCAATGCTATATTGGGGTATTAAGATCCACCCAAGGTTATATTGGGATGCTAGTAGACACCTAAAGCTATATTGGGATATTAGGATCCACCTATTGCTATATTTGGTTATTAAAACCCACCCAAGGTAGTGTTGGGATATTAGAAGCCACCCAAGGTTATATTGGGGGTATTAGGAGTCATCAAATGCTATATTGGGGTATTAGGAGCCACCTAAGGCTATATTGGGGTATTAGGAGCCACCTAAAGCTACGTGGGGGTATTCGAATCCACCCAAGGCTATCTTAGGGTATTATAAGCCACCCAAGGTTGTGTTGGTGTATTATAAGCCACCCAAGGTTATGTTGGGGTATTATAAGCCATCCAAGGCTGTGTGGGAGTATTAGAATCCATCCATGATTGTATGGAGGTATTAGAAGCCCCCCAATACTGTTTTGGGGTATTGTCATCCACCCAAAGCTTTCTTAAAGTTGAATCTGCACTCCACGGTTAAACTAGCATCTCTGCTTTTGTGGACCCTGATAAGGTTACGACATTATTTCCCTTCACCACAATCTCCTTAATCTCAAGGTATGGTACCTCTGACTCCGCAAAGGTTGGAAAAATTGACATTTATTCCGATTTGACCCCAGTATCACGCTGGGTTTTTCTTTGAACCTATTTAGTAAGAATTAGTAGAGATATCAAAGCAGAATGTGAAATTCTCACTGATAAGTGTATATATGTGTTAGGAATACAAAATTAAGATTGAAGAAGTGGTTTTGCAATGGTTGCAAAAGTACAAAAAGAGCAATTTCTGAGCTCGGTACACAAAAGTTTGTGGCCTTTGTCCAATCAGAGTTGCGGTCCATATGAAATGTTGCAGTATTCCTTGCCTAAGGAGCCTCTAGACTTCAATCTTTATAAATAAGCACTTCTCAGTAGTGTGGCCGTGATCCTAGTTGCTCTTATCCCTCTTATGAGCTAGAGATTTTAACTTTTCTAGACATTTGAGGAGGTTTTTCCCTTCGATGGTTGTTAAAATATCGTCTAGGGTACAGTTTAGAGGGGTGAACTCCTCATATGGCTTTTTGGGTCGATATGCAAGCTTCCTTTTATTTTCCATTGAAACTGACACAGTCTTCCCTCTAAGTATTGTGGACCCCATTATAGACTTGGGATATTCGGCCCTCAGTGCGTTGGTAAAGGTTGCAGACTCAAGCATCAGAATTTTTTGTCCAAGGAGGTTAATTTGGCCCTGGATGGAGGACTGACATTCATATCAGATGGTTAATACATCTTATTAGGTGAGCTACTTTTTCAGTTTGCTGGGGAATTGATTTTAAGTTGCCTTTCATTATTCCTCTGTAGGTTATTAGTTATATAAAAAATATTCTTTGAGACGAACTGAACCGGGTGAGATATCTAGGATTCATAGAGTAAGCAGAATCAAATATTGAGCATTTATTAATAAAGGGACGAAGCCATTGCATTGAGGTTGCAGCCTGTTAGAAGAAAATGGGACGAGGTTATGGCCTGTTAGGTCAACAAAGGATATGGACATGGCTTGTCCTTTACAAGGAGTTTTTGCATAGCCAGTAATGTGATTGAACATGATTGCTCTCCCAAGATGGTTCTATCTGGTGGAAAATTTTTTGGGTACACTCTCTCGGATGGAATAATAATTAAAAAGTTAGTAAAAGCATCGTCACCTATCTTGGGCAGTTTATCGATCCTTGAGGCAATATCCTACCCAATTTTTGCCTGTAGAACATGAATTTTTAATAATTTGATCTATCCTTACACGACTTAACACGAACAATAAGCCATAAAACATGTTACGTGGGCTTTCGAGCGTTTTGTGGCATTCTTGGTCTAAGACAAAATAATTCTTTAATTATAATTACTAATATGCCAAAATAGAAAAAGTTTCCAAGATGTTAATTAAAGGCTGCTTCCTGTAGCACAACAACATGTCAGGCCGCATCCAACAGGAACATAGGCAAAATGTACACTAAATTTTCCCTAAGTATGATTTTACAACCTAAGAATCGGGCTAAAATTTCATTGGAGTGTTGATCCAGGGCATAAAAAGTCCTTATATGCAACATAACATTAGTTTTGTAACTGGGTTTGCTCTCAGATGTAGGGAGAGGGAGAGAGTGGATAGTTTGGTAGAGCTTTGCTACCAAAAATTTCATTCCAAATAAGGAGGTGAGGAATTCTATTTATAGGAATTTGGTGAGAATGTTTCGTGCATAGTGCACGTGATATATGGATAAGTATTAATGAGATGGAATCTTTTTAGAAGGTAAACAACTGGCAAACAACTACTAACATGTTAATATCAATGGTGGGTGCTGCTCTCATGTTCTGGTAGGAGGCCATGACATATTAAAGGCACGATCGTGGACTATTCGACTACTATTCCTGGCATATAGGGTCGCAGCCTATCTATAGCCCAAACCGCGATCATGAGTAGTATGTTCATGCCCTTTGACCCTATTTTTATTCTGAATGTACAGTTTCCCTGCCACGTGCCTTGTGTTTATAGGTGGACATATTTTGGGTATAAAATAAGCTACTCGAAAGAAATCTATTGACTTCCCTGTGTCAGTAGTAGGCATGGTGAACATTAGTTGTTTGTTACTTTTACAAAAAGAAATGGATAGTAGGAAACTGAAGTTTTGATTAATTTTGGGTGGGATCAAAATGAATGTTAATGGATACATGATATTAATGGAATGCAAGTAATCAATAGTAATGAAACTGTACCTCACATTCTCATAAGGATCTCATTAATATACATAAAATTTGTAATAAATAATTGCATTGTAATGTTTTAAGGGTTTGATGGTTGTTATTTAACTAAGACTGGCCATTTGTGAAATTTCTCAATATTTTGGCTTGACACGATACGACATGACATGAACCATTTAGACACGAACAATAACGACACGATATAGTGTTTTTTTACCTAACATAAAAATAACACGACACAAAGACAAAAAAAATTTACACCTAACTAAACACAATTATTCAAAACATAAGTAAAATAATAATAACAAGTGTCATAATTTTAATACCAATACGGCACGATACGAAATGTCTTAAAAATCCCGGTATGAACACAAAACAATCATGGGAAGAAAAAAACCTTATAAAAAACGCGTTCTATTTCTTTAGATCAAAAGTCACCTTAGTAACACTTCCATCCCATTTCATATGAGCTAATTGATTGTAGATTCATTACATGGTTCGAATATTTTAACTATTTTGGTTTTCTTTAATGTACACCGTGTTAGGTTTCTGAAATTATATTATACATATATATTGGGTTTCACTCTAGAATTGTTTTTTAGACTTAAAATATCAGTACGTTCTTGATGGTAGTTATAATTCAATTTTTCACATTTTCTTTTGTTTTACATAATCTAGGAGTTATCATATTCATATTATGTTTTTAACATTAGAATCATATTTCTTGCTCTATTCAATGATGAAGTTTTTATAGGTTCGTAAATGATTAGGGTAAGATTTCTTGCTATATTTATTTTTTTGAAAAATGTATTTATATCATTCTTAAAACTAAGTTTAGTTTAAAAAATCAATATTTGTATATATTTATATTCATAATAGATTTTATAAAAATAAAGTCATACAACATGCTACATGTGAGTGAAATTATTCACAATGAATGGAATCTAGAAATCACTTAAACGAAAATCATGCAAATGTCACACACATAACACACAAATATACGTGGTTCAGCAACTTGCCTACGTCCATAGAGAGGTCACTTTATTTTTATTAGTTTCTCTTAAAATACGAAAATTACACCCCCTTAGCCCTAGGGTGTGAATTGTATTTATAGTTGTTCAAAACTATAGTAGTTTGATTGTTCAAGGAACTCCCTTCGATTGATATTGGCTCATGTGGTGATTCCCTGAATATCTTGTCTCATATTTTTAGATAACCGACTTGAGCTTCATTCAAATTCTAGCTGCTTTGTTATTATCCATATGATAAATATTTGTATTTATCTTTTCCATTTACATAGTGGGTCGGGTGTGCATCAAGCGTTGTTGGGCTTGGTTAGTAGTCCTGAGTTGGGTCCAATTATTGTTTGGTCCCCACAATTGCCCCTAAAATTCCTAGCCAGATTAAAGCCATAATTGGGCCAGAGGATTTTACCCTTGTCAAAGGCCCACTTGTGTGGTCCTCTTTTAATGAATTTGTACCAGCGACTAAACTTATAAATGAGTTTTACTTGTAAGGGTATGCTCGTCCAAGGAGAAATTGAAGTGCCAAAACTTGCATTGATTCCCGTACCTTATGATTATACGCACTATTTCAAACATCGTTTTGCTTTTACACTTATCATCCAACCATCATCTATGCTTCCTCTCTTCTGCTATCAAAAGACTCAGAGCTTTCATTTGTATTCATATGTTTTGTAAGTTTCTTCATCTTCATCACCTTTGTCATTCATTGTCTCCATAGGCTTCTTCTTTCCCATCTCTATTTTCTTTAGTTATTTATTTTTCTGAGAATGGCAAACACACTCCAGGGAAAAAACGTAGACGATTTTAGGAAAACTTATTCTATTCCATCCTTGGTCACAATCGACTAAGCTCCCATGCCTAGAGACGTCAGAGCCATTAATGGGGGACACTAAATTCGCACCTTTAATGTGGTCCAGGGGGATTGACTTTTCCCCCAAACTCTCTTTTCTTAGAATTTTTTGAGTTCTTCGAGATGGCCCTAGCCCAATGTGCCCTCAATAGATGGCGAACTGTCATGGTGTATATAGGATAAACAAACTCTATGGGACTAACCTTGGTATCCAAGAGATCAGGTATTACTACATCTGGTCTAATACCACAGATGGCCTTCTTTACTTTAAGGTGAGGAAGACCAAAAGGGTGTTGGTCATAAACCTCCCTGATTCCAACAAGGGATATTGAGATCATGGGTTTATTTCCAAAAACTGGTAATATCCACCGCTATCCGAGGGCGAAGAATACACTGGGTTTATGTGCCCAGACTGGGGGGTGGGGGTGAAGTAGGTTAATGCTTGATCCTTATTCGCTTGGGTTTGTTTATCACTCGATTGTATTATTACTAATAATTCCTATTGTTATGTCTTTGAGCAGCTCGTAGGAGGAACTAGGATCCTTCCCTTAACGACATAAACGTTGTTGATTTGTTGAAGTCTGGGAGGGTAAAAGATTTCAACAAAAGTCATTATTAGCAATAATACAAACTCTAAGCTTCCCATATCTGACGAGGAAGTATTATCTTCATTCGAGTCGCTTGGCGTCAACTCAATTTTACCATAAAAGAGGATTCCATGGCTCCTCCATGTGACACCCCGACTAATTAAATACCGGGTAGCTACTCCTTTATTAAATTAGTCGGGGTGTCACAGGTGGTATCAGAGCATCAGGTTCTAGTGTCCTTTAGGATCTGAACATCTTATTATGTTTCCGCTGAGCTTTCTTTGTTGTAGAGCCCTATATTTTAGGACTGTTGTATTCTTTTGTTTATGCTACGTTCTTCAGCTATTTTAAGTTTATAACTGCGGACTTATAGACTTTATTCTTATTTCAGAATGCCTCCACGACGTGCACGACAAGTTCCTAGGAATGCGACGCCAGAACCACAACCCGCACCAGTTCAGGGCATGATGAACGTCGCTGAGGTTGCAGCTATTGTAGCCCAAGCGGTAAATTCTGCCATTGCCGTGTTCAGTAGGCACCGCCTCAGGCGCCGGTTGCCGCTCCAGTACAGACAAATGCATTCCCGTCTGCTTGGGAACGTGTACGTGACGCTTTTCAGAAAGCGCATCCGCCCGAGTTTGCAGGTAGCTCAGACGTGGTAGTCTCGAGCCAGTGGAGGAAGGATATACAGCGGCACTTGAGGATGTATGAGTGCACTGATGTTCAGAAGCAGGTGCTAGCTACTTTCAAGCTAGTTGGATCTGCATTGCAGTGGTGGGAGTCTATTACCACCGTAGAGGAGAGGGATACTCTCACGATTCAGGAGTTCTGGGTGCGGTTCGACCGCAAGTACTTTCCGTCAGCTGTTCATACGGAAATGAGGAGGAGATTGATGAGTCTGAGGCAGGAGGGCAAGACCGTGGCCGAGTATGAGGCCGAGTTCACTAATCTGTTGAATATCGTTCCTGATGAGATACCGACAGAAAAGAAGAAGATTGAGAAATTCACCGACGGGTTGACATGGAGGATCCGTCAGCATCTGTTAGGGAACCTTTCATTGGCCACTTATTCTGATGTGGTTAACGCTGCTTTATTACACTGCCAGGATCACCGCTTTCATATGGCCGAGGGCAAGAGATCGGGAGAGTCTAGCCATCAGGGCAGGACTGGAGGACATGGTGCCGGTGGGGCACATTTTGTTCAGGGGCAGAGACAGGTTGAGTAGGGTTCCCAGCAGGGGGATCATAAGAGGTTCCGTTCAGGGGGTTTCAGGAATGGTCAGGGAGGATTCCGGAATGGACAACAGGGTCATAACGGCCATCAAGGCCAGCAGGGTCAAAATGGTCAACATCAGCAGTCTCAGCAAGGCCAGCAGGGCCAAGGGAGGTATGGTAACGGCCACCAGGGATGGGGACAGCAGGGGCAGAGAGGAGGGAACTTCTCGGGGAAGTGTTTCGTTTGTGGCAAGACTGGCCATAAACGCCAGGACTGTCCTGATAGGGGCAGGGCCCCACAGCAGCAGCAGCAGGGAGCTCGCCAGGAGCCACAGAGGCCTATGTTTCCCGCCGCTCTCCCCGCACCGGCACAGATGGCAGCATTGCCACCCATTCCAGCAGTTCCGGCTCAGCAGGGGCAGCTACAGTATGGACGTGTCTACAACGTCCACCAGGCAGCAGTCCCACAGGCTCCGCCCGCGATTGAGGGTACGTTTTCTATCCATGGCACTATGGGTCGGGTACTGTTTGATACGGGAGCTACACATTGTTTTATAGCTACACATTTCGCGAAGGCTTTAGGGTTGTTAGCCACCGCGGAGAGCACAGTGACGTGTGTCAACTCACCATTGGGAAGTGGGTCACTTATATTCTTTATATGTCGGGGAGTGGGGGTAGAGATTGGTGGTTTGGTATTACCTGCGGACATGTTGGTATTAGATATGCATGTTCACGATGTGATTATCGGTATGGATTGGCTCGCTGATTATAGATCCATGATTGATTGCTTCGGTGGGAGCATTGTTTTTGCCATTCCGGGGCAAGAGATGTTTGTAGTGGCGATGCCTCGCCCAGAGGGAGGCTCGACCGCTCATTTATATTAAATTGAGGAGGATACCTCTAAGGAGGTTGTGATTCCTTTAGATTCGATCCCAGTCGTCAGGGAGTATTCGGATGTGTTTCAGGAGATACCAGGCCTACCCCCCAGTCGAGAGATAGACTTCGTTATAGACTTGTTACCAGATACGAGACCTATAGCACGAGCACCGCACCGTATGGCTCCAGCTGAGATGAGGGAGTTACGGGATCAGATTGAGCAGTTGTTGGGTCAGGGGTTTATTCGGAGGAGTACTTCACCGTGGGGTGCCCATGTGTTGTTCGTGAAGAAGAGAGATGGTTCACTGAGATTGTGTGTGGACTACCGCGAGTTAAACAAGGTCACGATACGGAATAAGTATCCGTTGCCTCGAATCGATGACCTATTCGACCAGTTGAGAGGAGCTTCTTGCTTCTCAAAGATTGATTTGCGATCTGGTTACCATCAGTTGCGTATCAGGGAAGAGGACGTCTCGAAGACTATGTTCTTATCGAGATATGGTTCTTACGAGTTTCGGGTTATGCCATTTGGTTTGACCAACGCTCCAGCAGCATTTATGGACTTGATGAATAGGGTGTTCAGAGATTTCTTAGATCAGTTTGTCATTGTCTTCATCGATGACATTTTGGTTTACTCCCAGACAGAGGAGGAGCACGCCGAGCACTTGAGGCTAGTTTTACAGACACTGCGCCAGAATGAGTTGTATGCAAAATATGAGAAGTGCGAGTTTTGGCTGAAGGAGGTTCAGTTTTTGGGGCATATTATTTCCGACCGGGGAATATCGGTTGATCCGGGGAAGGTATCCGCGGTGAGGGAGTGGGGACAGCCCACGACACCAACAGAAATCCGTAGTTTCTTGGGCCTAGCAGGATACTACAGGAGGTTTATTCGGGGTTTCTCCACGATAGCGGGTCCCATGACACACCTAACCCGTAAAGGTGTGTCGTTCATTTGGAGTGATGCCTGTCAGTTGGCATTTGATGAGTTGAAGGACAAGTTAACCTCAGCACCTGTGTTAGCATTGCCGAGACCGGGAGTTGAGTATCTTGTTTACACCGATGCGTCCTTACAAGGACTTGGAGGTGTACTGCAGCAGGAGAGTCAGGCCATAGCTTATGCTTCCCGTAAGCTTAAGCCTCACGAGAAGAATTACCCTACCCATGACTTGGAGTTAGCGGCAGTGGTATTTGCCCTTCGTATTTGGAGACATTACCTGTTGGGGGAGAAGTTTCGATTGTTCACGGATCACAAGTCCATACAGTACCTATTCACGCAGAAGGAGTTGAATATGCGGCAACGGAGGTGGATTGAATTCGTGAAAGATTATCAGTTCGATATCCAGTATCACCCGGGGAAGGCTAACGTGGTGGCAGACGCGTTGAGCCGTAGACCAGTAGAGGAGGTGGCAGATGTGTGGAAGGCCAAGTGGAAGGAATTGGGACACCAGGATGCAGTGGCCCGATCATTCATGTCTGTGATGACTGTTACACCACAGATTGTCACGAAGGTGGTAAAGGCCCAGGCAACTGACTCGTTCTGTCAGGAGCAGATAGTTCGATTATTGGCAGAGGGAGCCGAATCCTATACCGTTAGCTCAGACGGGGGATTACGCTTCAATGGGAGATTGGTGGTTCCGGAAGGGGAGAAATTGCGGCATGAGGTGATGGCAGAGTCGCATGGCTCACGGTTCGCGGTACATCTCGGAGGGGATAAAATGTACCAAGACATGAGACGTCAGTATTGGTGGAGCGGGATGAAGAGAGATATTGCCGAGTTTGTTTCAAAATGCGCCACTTGTCAGCTCGTAAAAGTGGATCATCAGAGACCGGCAGGACTACTACAGCCGTTAGAGGTCCCGATGTGGATGTGGGAGAGCATCTCTATGGACTTTATCACGGGGTTGCCTACGTCGCAGAGGGGTTACGACTCCATTTGGGTAATTATGGACAGGTTGACAAAAGTCGCTCATTTTCTACCCGTAAGGACAGACTACACTGCGGGACAGTATGCCCAGCTCTTTATTGCAGAGATAGTGAGACTTCACGGGGTGCCCTTAAATATCGTGTCTGACCGAGACAAGATATTTGTTTCACGGTTTTGGGAGAGTTTTCAGCAGGCCATGGGCACGGAGTTGCGGTTGAGTACGGCGTACCACCCGCAGACCGATGGGCAGACCGAGCGCACAAATCAGATGTTGGAGGATATGCTACGTATGTGCACCATTGACTTTGAGGGTGGATGGGAACAGTATCTTCTACTGGTGGAGTTTGCTTACAACAACTCCTACCAGTTCACCATTGGCATGGCTCCATTTGAGGCGTTGTACGGTAGACCTTGTCGTTCCCCAGCATGTTGGTTGGAGGTGGGGGACAACAAACTACTTGGGCTGGAAGTGATTCGGGATACTTCGGCAAGGATAGAATTGATTCGGAGTCGCATTCGGGTAGCTCAGGATAGGCAGAAGAGCTATGCTGATGCGAAGAGATTCTTCAGAGAGTTCCAAGTGGGGGACCAGGTTTTGCTCAGAGTATCTCCTATGAAGGGGATTATGCGTTTCGGGAAGAAAGGGAAGTTGGCACCGAGATATGTGGGACCATTTCCTATTATTGAGCGGATCGGACCGGTTGCGTATAGACTTGGGTTACCGGAGCATTTGCATCGGAATCATGATGTGTTTCATATTTCCTCGCTTAGGAAATACCTTAGAGATAATTTGGCTCATTCTCTCATTGCTGTAGAGGACATTGATCTCCAGCCAGATAGGGACCGATTGCTATTCTGGACCGAAGTGAGCGGAAACTGAGGTCAAAGATAGTTCCATTAGTGCGTGTTCAGTGGCGACATCATAATGTCGAGGAGTCCACATGGGAGCGCGAGGATGATATGCGCGAACGTTATCCAGAGTTATTCTTACCAGGTGCTTTCTAGCTCCGAATTTCGGGACGAAATTCAGTTATTAGGGGGGAAGTATGTAATACCCCGTATTTTCTGTGATATTTATTTTTGGGGATTAATTGAATTAAATGTTTATTAATTGGAAATTAATACGGATAAAAATATTAACGAGATGAGAGTTAGTATTTTATTATAATGTGTATACTTGGCATTATATGAATATTGGTAATATTGAAATTGTCACGAGATTGAAATACGACAATTTGGGAATTTTGTTGAGACGCGTGTGACCGCCGCGTCATGGTATTTTATCCTTAAATTAAAAAGTGAATTTTAGTTCCATTAATCGTATGGTCATTTTGAGTGCGCAAACGCGTCCGGAAGGGTCGAGATAGTCAGAAAACACTATCCGGAAGTTTAGTTTGGGTCCCGGGGTATTTTTGGGCCATACCGGCATCATAAAGGATATTTCGGTAATTTGTATTTTTGGGAATTAAAAAGTGACGAAAATTGGAAATACAATCTGACTATTTCTTTAACCCACTTAAGCCACTAACTACACTAAGAGACAACATGGGCTACGGGAGAAGTTGAAATACAATTCCAACTTACCAAAAACCAAACACACCTCCATACCTCCATTGTCTTCAACTTTGGGAAGAGCTTAAGAGAGAAAGAGAGAAAGAGAGAAGGAAAGAATTATGCAGAAAGAAAGAGAGAGGATAGACTTAACTTCAAGATTCAACACCAAATTCAGAGATAAATTAAGGCAAGTGATTTAAACTCATTTGATTCAAGATATGTTTTCATGTTTAGGAATTTTCGAAATTGTTCTTGGAAGATGATTTAGACCCATAAATTGGAAGTTAAAAGCTTGGAAATATGTTAGGAATTGCATGTAGTATTATTCTGGACGAAATTTATGTTCTAAACAGAACCTTTGATGATTTAAAGATGGAGTTAGAAGAAGTTTAATGATGTTCTTGAATGGAAGAATTCTGGAATTTATTTTGATGTAGTTTTGATCTAAACTAAGCCTTTTAATGATGAATTATGGAATTTAGAACGTTAATACTGTTGTAGGATGATAGTATGATGTTATAGTAACCTTGTCTTGGAGTCTCATGCTTAAAAATGGAGTTTTGGGACGAAACTGTAACTGCAAAACGAAGCAGTCCGTAACAGACCTGGTGCGTTCGATCGATCGATGTTCTTCAGTCGATCGATCGACCACCATCGATCGATCGAAGGTAAAGGTCGATCGATCGACCTTCCCAGAATGAATAAAGTTTTCCTTAATTGAATTTTAATGGTGTTAACCCTTGGATAATATTATTGGAGACATTGTGAATACCCTTAACCTTAAGGAAGAACAGTAGGCATGATTATGAGATTGGACCTTAATTGGAATTTAATTTGAGGAATTATTCTAAATTAATGAAATTCGTTATGTGAGATAATATTTGGGCTAATAGTGCAAAGTTGAATAATTTGATGAAATAAGGTTTGGGGCAGAAGTAAAGACCTTAGGTATAAAGATTTTATATGTGGGAATATTGGGGACTTAATAGTCTATTCGAGATAAGTTTTAAGTTTAAGAAATTACGACGTGAGACGTGTCGACTATTTAATTTATATATTATCGGGATACTTGAAATATATGAATTTGGAATAATGGTATAATGATGTAGAGTATACCTTTATTAATATTGAGATATCTAAGATGTGTGAATGCTTAGTATATAACTTTATGTGTACGACATACCTATCATACTTGCTATCACGGGAGGTTTACGTTCGCTTAGGGCCTTCTTATCCTTGTGTTGCCCGGATTTAGATTGGTTACCTCGATGAACATAGGTCATAGAAGGACTTATTGTGATATTAATAAGTCTGCTGATCGTGGGAGCGTAGGTATGTGCGTGACCCATGTGATGGTGACTGTGTTCGCCTCCACTATTTGTGATGTTGTTATCTGAACGATTCCTGAGAGATTCGGAATGCGTGATCCTTATGTACGTGATGTACCGGGATGGATAGCAGAGTATGTGTGCACCGCAGCTTAGCCTTTGGGTGCTCGTATTGTATATTTATGAGGTGATAATATACGGTTAAATGAGAAGGAATTTACTATGTTAAATTGTGAGTTTAGTTATGGTAATGTTTTGAAAAGATAAAAAGAGAACTTTTATCAATAAATGGTTTCGTTAATAATTGGAAATCCGGGAATTAAAGTAGAACTCTCTATCTAATTGTTAAGGTTGGTAATTAAACGTGAACCGAGTAGTAGTGTTAGAAACTCTTTAGTTAGTTATGAGATAACACATGAATGGGTACATGAACGTTAGGAGTGCACAGTTAGACGAGAGGTGAGTATATCATGTGAGAGCACGTCCTAACATGTACTTTGCACATACTGTTTTAAATGTTTTTAAAGAACTTGCAGGTTTTTAAAATATCTCCACATTCGGGCTCTGACCCGTTTGCTTTCAAATCTATCTTTTTGTAAAACCATTTTAGGTGCCCAGCCACAAGGTCACCTTGCATAGGATTCTCATTTGGATGACGAGCTGTAGCTGCTTGTGGAAGCTACAGGGATTTGCTTTTAGACGCTTATATCATTTGGATTCCTTATTCAGTATTCCTCAGTTGTAGGGCATGTTGCCCAAATTCTATTAGATACATTTCCATTTTAGTTTTTCAGACGTTGGCATGTATTCATTCAGTATTTCATTATTTACTTCAGTTATGGGATTGTGTTATGAGGAGTTTTTCCTCCAGATTCATTTATATCATGTGACGGTTATTCTATTTACTTCATTATGGTGAATGGTGTTATTATTATTTTTACACTTGTTGCATATTAATCAGACTTTAATTAAAATTTGGCAACTTACTTTTTAAATACTAGGTGGTTAGTAAAAATAAAATGTTTTCGACAGTGATGCTATTAACTGAGCCAACTTGGCGTTTTGAATTAATTTAATAAAGGAGTAGCTACCCGGTATTTAATTAGTCGGGGTGTCACACTCCAAGGAAGAGGGTTCTTCTGCCAGATGATGATGATTATGTACCGATCTTCCCCAAGACTAAGTCCCAAAATAGGACTGAAATTGAATTCTCCAAAGCTGATGATCGAGATCTGGTCATCAAGGAGAATAAAAAGGAGGAGGAAAAGGAGAAAAAGAAGAAGGAAGAGGAAAAGGAGAAGAGAAAGGCCCTTATGGCCCCTCACTCTTTTATGAGGAGTGATATCCATCCCCCTCTCCCCAAAACCTCCCAGGCCACGACTGTGACAAAAAATGTGACAACCCGAATATAATTACGATTAATTATGCTTAAATCATGCTTAGCTTATGTGATATGATTAGTGTGTTATTAATATATATGATGTTAATTTACTATGTTTAGTCTAATCCTACCTTCAAAAATCATGAAATGTCGGATTAGTTACAAATAAAAAATTTTGAGGGTTTCGGTAGGAATGTTCATGTTTAAGGCTAGTTTTGACCTATATGACATAACAATGAACTTGAGGTGTAAACTAGACATTTTTATATATATGAGTTAGGTTTATAACAAAAGAAATGGTTCATCTAATGGACATCCGAGTGGGAAGATATTGTCCTTTTACGAACAGGGGGTAAAGTAGTCATTTAGCCTTAAATGAAATTTTGTTTTATGCAACGCCACATGTTATATTTTGATTGGACCAAGAGGGGGTGGCCTTATGCCGACTTAAAACCCTTTAATTAAGCTCTTACTTCAGCATATTTCAGCCATGGAAGAGTTTAACCTAAGGAAAGAGAGTTTTGAAGTTTAGGAAGAAAGTGTGAGGAGAAATTGAAGAAAAATTCATAGAAAAATTACGTAAAAGCCCCTAAGGTATTTCCATCCATAAATCTTGTTTATTTTTTTGTATTACTTATTTAAATGATTGAAATAATCATTTGTTTACAGAAATTCCATGTCTTGATATGTACTTATGGATAGATGCAAGTTTAAGTAAACTTGAATGTGTAAACCCTTGAGATTGTTTTGTTTAAGAACCTTGTTTATTCAAACTTCCATATATTTCTCTATACTTACTGTAATTGATTGATTCCAATTGGAGATTAACTTGGACTTACATATGTATGACATATCCGAAAATCATGGGAAAATACCAAGAAATGAGTCCTTGGTGAGAGTTTGAAGTTCGGGTATGAAATCTTCCCTAAGGGTGAAAGTATGCCTACCATGTGTCCGATGTTTTGCTTGACATAGAAAATAAACTCTGAAAATTGTGAAATTTTAATCTTGTATTGTTCAATATGTTTACTGATGTTGGGTTGAATATCATATAAATTTATGATGTAGAAAAATTATGGAAATTCCTGGAAGTTGAATGAACGATAAAAGAGCCTATAGGGCAAATATGCTATGTGATAAAGAAATGAGCATATCTTGCTCTAGGTGACTTAAAATAATGTACCGTCTTTTGTATTGGAATACTAATATGACAAGTATTTAATTTCCAAGAATAAATGAATTTATATTTGGTCTATGATTTGGATATGTTAAATATATTAACATGGACTGGATGGAACTTCACTTGCGATAAATGATTTGAATGAATCATGTGATGCTTATGGATTGAATTATTTTTAAATCATTCTTTGGATTATTGATATTCTTATGATGATAATAATATGGTAAGAATGATAGGAAGGGAAGAAGATTTGATTGAACAAGTACCGGATAAAGGCAAGGGAAAAGCCAGTTAAACTATCAAGGTGAGTGTACTTATGATTTGTTTCATATATAAATATGAATATAGCTCTAAGAGCGGATTTGTTTGAATACTTCGGTATTCAGGATTTGTTTGGATATTCAAATATCCAGGATTTGTTATTGCCAATGGGCAGAATTATTTGGATCTTATGATCCAGGATTTGTTATTGCCAATGGGCATAATTATTTGGATCTTATGATCCAGGATTTGTTATTGTCAATGGGCAGAATTATTTGAATCTTATGATCCAGGATTTGTTATTGCCAACGGGCAGAATTATTTGGATCTTATGATCCAGGATTTGTTATTGCCAACGGGCAGAATTATTTGGATCTTATGATCCATGATTTTGTTATTGCCAATGGGCAGGATTGTTTAGATTTTATATTCACATATTTGATATTGAATTGTTATTCTATTGCAGGGAAGGAGTACCTCACTAAGCTTAATGCTTATGGTATATATTTTAACAATTTCAGGTTTGTACGCTGCCAGCTAGGATAATATATGACCGGTAATTTTGAGAGTTGCACCGTTAGAAGAGTTGGGGTTTAAGTATGGGGATTTTATCGTTGTCACACAGAAGATTTTGATATACTCACACATTGTATATATTGATTTAGTATGGATTGAGTTGATCATAGTTAATCGTAGTATTGTATAATCTCTAATTATGACTATGATGTTGACTTCGTTATGGCACAAGAACAATATTATGTTCATTATGCAGAAAAATATTGATAAATGAATTAAATTTCCAATGGGCTCGAGATTATGATCCAATTATTCTAATAACAAATGATTAGTGTGGATATTGGGTTTGGGGTGTGACAATTAGTGGTATCAGAGCGTGGTTATAAATTCTGGACGTGTGTGACGGTTAGATGGCAGTATTGAGTTGATTTGATATTTATGAATTGTTTATGTACTAACCAATAGTTTAGTATTATAAACTGTTTATATTGGTTGTTAGAACTTTGTTGTATTACAGATTATTCTAGATGGAACCTGGGAATGGACAACCTAGAGAAGAGGGAGTAGCTTCTCGTACAGATAATGCTGAAGTAGAGCAAAGTGTTGCTGGGAGGGCTAGAGAGCAAGAACAGCCTATAGAGATGCAAATAATGGCACAAGCAATGATGAGGATGGCAGAGCAACAAGAAAGAAATATGGCGCAAATGGCAGAACAGCAGGCTAGATATCTAGAATCAAAGATTGTGGCCAGGATTGAGAAAGAGGCAAGGAAGGAAATGAAGGATTCCATGCATGAGAAGTTTTTGAAGTTGAATCCTCCAGAATATTCAGGGTCGGTGGAACCTACAGAAGCTGAGATGTGGGTCAGAGATATAGAGACCATCTTTGCAGTTATGAAAGTTCCAGATGACCAGAAAGTGAATCTAGTTGTGTTTAAGCTGAAAGGAGAGGACAAATATTGGTGGGAAGCCAGCAACCATTTGGTGCCCAGAATGGAAGGTACTGGTGTTATTACTTGGGATGAGTTTATTAAAGCTTTGTACATTAAGTATTTCCCTAAAGTTTATAGGAGGGATAAGCTGAGGGAATTTATAAATTTGACCCAAGGGAAAATGTCCGTGAGGGAGTATGATGCTAAATTTACTGCTTTATCTAGATTTGCTACTAAGTATGTGCAGGATGAAGGAGATAAATGTAGTAAGTTTCAAGATGGACTGATTTGGCCTATTCAAAATAGAGTGGCCACTTATGAGTTAGAAGATTATGCTTCTCTGGTAAATAAAGCCACGATAGCAGAAAGGCAAATGAACCATAGTGTTGCGAGCAGAGAGAGTTTTAAGAAAAGTAGATTCGACGCATCTCAGTATAGGGGAGGTGAGAGTGGAAGTGTTAAGGTGGAACCTCATAAATTTCAGAGAGATGGTGGATATAGTGGTAGAGGCCAAGGTAGATTTGGCAAAGATACTAGGGGTGGAGAATCTTCTAGTCTGGTTAGGAGGCCAGGGAGAGGTGAGGCACCAGCAAGAGTTGTTACATGTTTCTTTTGTAAAGAGGAGGGGCATTATAAATCCGAGTGTCCTAAGCTTAAAGGAGTGGAATGCTACCATTGTCATAAAGTGGGGCATGTTAGGAAGAATTGTCCGCAGTTGGCAGAGACTACAACACCACCTAGCGAAGCAGCAAGCAGAGTGTTATCTCCAGGCAGTGCAGTGAAAAGTATGGGCAGAGGACAAGCCAGTGGTTCCAGGCCAGGTGGACGAGTCTTTACGATGAAAGAGGCTCAGATTACTCCAGATGTGGTGACAGGTACACTTTCTGTTACTGATAGAAGTGCTTATGTTTTGATTGATCCTGGTTCCACACATTCTTTTGTGTCCTATGCTTTTGTTGTATACCTGAATAGACCATGTACTCGTTTAGATGTGGGGTTGGGTATTTATATGCCTATGGGGGATATGGTTGTAGCTGAATATGTTTTTCGTGATTGTGTTTTGACTGTGGGGTCTAGAGATACAGTTATAGATCTACTTCCATTGGATATTTCTGATTTTGATATAATTCTCGGAATGGATTGGTTATCTAAATATTATGCATCTATGGATTATTTCTGTAAGGAAGTTATTTTTAATATGCCTGGTGAGCCTGAATTTAAATTTGTGGGGGAAAGGAAAATTGTTCCCAGTTGCATCATTTCAGCTATTTAGACGAGGAAATTATTGAGTAAGGGTTGTGAGGGTTTTATTGCATATGTTCTTGACACTAGGAAGGGGACTTTACAATTAGTTGATGTTCCTATTGTAAGGGATTTTCCTGAAGTGTTTCCTAGTGAGTTGCCAGGGTTACCTCCAGAAAGAGAAGTTGAATTTAGTATTGAATTAGCACCAGGGACAACCCCTATTTCTATGGCACCGTATAGAATGGCACCTGCTGAGTTGAAAGAACTTAAGATCCAGTTACAGGATTTACTTGATAGGGGCTTTATACAACCTAGTGTATCTCTATGGGGTGCACCAGTTTTATTTGTGAAAAAGAAAGATGGTACTATGCGGTTGTGCATTGATTATAGGCAACTGAATAAAGATACAATTAAGAATAAATATCCTTTACCTCGTATAGATGATTTGTTTGATCAGTTACAGGGTGCTAAAGTGTTTTCAAAGATAGACTTATGATCAGGGTATCATCAGTTGAGGGTGAAGGAGAGTGATATTTCTAAAACTGCTTTTCGCACTCGGTATGGTCATTTTGAGTTTTTGGTGATGCCTTTTGGGGTGACTAATGCTCCAGCTGTATTTATGGATCTTATGAACCGGGTACTGCATCCTTTTGTTGATTCATTTGTGATAGTTTTTATTGATGATATTCTGATTTATTCATATGATATGGTTGAACATGAAAAGCATCTCATACCTATTTTGAATCTGTTGAGAGATAAGAAGTTGTATGCTAAGTTTAGCAAGTGTGAATTTTGTCTATCACAAGTTGTATTTTTAGACCATGTTATTTCTGGAGATGGTATATGTGTTGATCCTAAAAAGGTAGAGGCTATTGTGAAATGGGAGAGGCCCAATAATGTGACTGAGGTGAGGAGTTTTCTGGGTTTAGCTGGGTATTATAGAAGGTTTATTAAGGGATTTTCTTCGATTGCCTTACCAATGACTAAACTAACCCGGAAAGATGTTAAGTTTGAATGGAATTCTGATTGCGAAAATAGTTTTGATGAATTGAAAAAGAGGTTGGTAACTGCGCCTGTTCTTACTATTCCGCATGGTGGAGATGGTTTTGTTGTTTATACCGATGCTTCACATCAGGGGTTGGGTTGTGTTCTTATGCAGCATGGTAAAGTATTGCCTATGCTTTTAGGCAGTTGCGTACACATGAACGTAATTATCCTACACATGATTTGGAACTTGCTGCTATTGTGTTTGCTTTGAAGTTGTGGCGTCATTATCTATATGGTGAGGTATGTGAAATTTTTACTAACCATCAAAGCCTTAAGTATTTGTTTACTCAGAAGGAGTTGAATTTGAGGCAGAGGCGGTGGATGGAGTTAATTAAAGATTATGATTGTACAATTCACTACCACCCAGGAAAGGCAAATGTAGTTGCAGATGCTTTGAGTAGAAAGGCTTCAGGCAGGTTATCTTGTATTCGATGTGCTAGAGTTGCTCATATTATGGAGTTGAGATTGATGGGAGTGGAATTACAGCTAGCAGATGGGGACAGATTCTTTGCTCATGTAAGCGTGAGGCCTTTGTTAGCTACCCGTATTCATGATTTGCAAAGTCAAGATCCTTTCCTTTAGAAGAAACGACAAGATGTCCAAGACGGTAAGTCTGAAGATTTTTGTATTGTGAATGATGGCACTTTATTGTATAAACAGCGGTTATGTGTGCCTAATGTGGGTGGATTGAAGGAGGAAATTTTATATGAGGCTCATAATTCCATTTATACTATGCATCCTGGTAGTACTAAAATGTATAGGGATTTGAAGGAGCATTATTGGTGGAATAATATGAAGAAGGAAATAGCTAATTTTGTTGCTAGGTGCCTTGTATGTCAGCAAGTGAAAGTGGAGCATCAGAAACCTACTGGTCTGCTTCAGCCATTGCCAATACCAGAATGGAAATGGGATCATGTAACGATGGATTTTGTAGTTGGGATTCCTCGATCTCAGAAGGGGTCAAATTCAATTTGGGTAGTGGTGGACAGATTGACCAAGTCCGCTCATTTTCTAGCAGTCAAGACTACGTATACAGTTGATAGGTATGCTAGATTGTATGTTAATGAAATTATTCGATTGCATGGGGCGCCTGTTTCTATTGTTTCAGATAGGGACCCTACTTTTACATCCAGATTTTGGGATAGTTTGCAGTATGCTATGGGTACCAACTTAAAGTTTAGTACGTCTTTTCATCCCCAGACAGATGGGCAGTCTGAAAGGACAATACAGATTTTGGAAGATATGCTTAGAGCCTGTGTGCTTGATTTCAAGGGTAATTGGGATGAATATTTGCCTTTGATAGAATTTGCATATAACAATAGTTTTCAGTCTACTATTGGTATGGCTCCATATGAAGCATTGTACGGTAGACGATGTCGTACACCAATATGTTGGGGTGAAGTTGGTGAAAGGAAGATAGAGGGTCCAGAATTGATTGAAGTCACCACTGAAAAAGTGAAGATTATTCAAGATAGAATGAGAACAGCTCAAAGCAGACAGAAAAGTTATGCGGATAAGAGACGAAAAGATTTAGAATTTCAGAAGGGGGATTACGTGTTTCTTAGGATATCACCATGGAAAGGAGTTATGAGGTTTGGAAAGAAAGGTAAATTAAGTCCACGCTACATTGGACCTTATGAAATTCTTGAGAAAGTCGGGATGGTTGCCTACAAATTAGCGTTACCACAGGAGTTAGCTCGATTACATGATGTTTTCCATGTTTCTATGTTGAGAAAGTATGTAGCGGACCCTTCACATGTATTGGTGGAACAACCTATTGAGTTGAAGGAAGATTTGAGCTACGTGGAAGAACCGCTTGCTATCGTTGATAGGAAAGAACAAATATTGAGATCAAAGGTGATCCCACTTGTAAAAGTTGTGTGGAGAAGGCATTCCATGGAAGAAGCTACGTGGGAGAGTGAGGATAGCATGAAAATGCGTTATCCGTATTTGTTTTATTCGGACAACCAAGGTATGTCAATTTCGAGGACGAAATTTCCTAACAGAGGGAGAATTGTGACAACCCGAATATAATTACGATTAATTATGCTTAAATCATGCTTAGCTTATGTGATATGATTAGTGTGTTATTAATATATATGATGTTAATTTACTATGTTTAGTCTAATCCTACCTTCAAAAATCATGAAATGTCGAATTAGTTACAAATACAAAATTTTGAGGGTTTCGGTAGGAATGTTCATGTTTAAGGCTAGTTTTGACCTTTATGACATAACAATGAACTTGAGGTGTAAACTAGACATTTGTATATATATGAGTTAGGTTTATAACAAAAGAAACGGTTCATCTAATGGACATCCGAGTGGGAAGATATTGTCCTTTTACGAACAGGGGATAAAGTAGTCATTTAGCCTTAAATGAAATTTTGTTTTATGTAATGCCACATGTTATATTTTGATTGGACCAAGAGGGGGTGGCCTTATGCCGACTTAAAACCCTTTAATTAAGCTCTTCCTTCAGCATATTTCAGCCATGGAAGAGTTTAACCTAAGGAAAGAGAGTTTTGAAGTTTAGGAAGAAAGTGTGAGGAGAAATTGAAGAAAAATTCATAGCAAAATTACGTAAAAGCCCCTAAGGTATTTCCATCTATAAATCTTATTTATTTTTTTGTATTACTTATTTAAATGATTGAAATAATCATTTGTTTACTGAAATTCCATGTCTTGATATGTACTTATGGATAGATGCAAGTTTAAGTAAACTTGAATGTGTAAACCCTTGAGATTGTTTTGTTTAAGAACCTTGTTTATTCAAACTTCCATATATTTCTCTATACTTACTGTAATTGATTGATTCCAATTGGAGATTAACCTGGACTTATATATGTATGACATATCCTAAAATCATGCGAAAATACCAAGAAATGAGTCCTTGGTGAGAGTTTGAAGTTCGGGTATGAAATCTGCCCTAAGGGTGAAAGTATGCCTACCATGTGTCCGATGTTTTGCTTGACATAGAAAATAAACTCTGAAAATTGTGAAATTTTAATCTTGTATTGTTCAATATGTTTACTTATGTTGGGTTGAATATCATATAAATTTATGATGTAGAAAAATTATGGAAATTCCTGGAAGTTGAATGAACGATAAAAGAGCCTATAGGGCAAATATGCTATGTGATAAAGAAATGAGCATATCTTGCTCTAGGTGACTTAAAATGATGTACCGTCTTTTGTATTGGAATACTAATATGGCAAGTATTTAATTTCCAAGAATAAATGAATTTATATTTGGTCTATGATTTGGATATGTTAAATATATTAACATGGACTGGATGGAACTTCACTTGCGATAAATGATTTGAATGGAATCATGTGATGCTTATGGATTGAATTATTTTTAAATCATTCTTTGGATTATTGATATTCTTATGATGATACTAATATGGTAAGAATGATAGGAAGGGAAGAAGAGTTGATTGAACAAGTACCGGATAAAGGCAAGGGAAAAGCCAGTTAAACTATCAAGGTGAGTGTACTTATGATTTGTTTCATATATAAATATGAATATAGCTCTAAGAGCGAATTTGTTTGAATACTTCGGTATTCAGGATTTGTTTGGATATTCAAATATCCAGGATTTGTTATTGCCAATGGGCAGAATTATTTGGATCTTATGATCCAGGATTTGTTATTGCCAATGGGCAGAATTATTTGGATCTTATGATCCAGGATTTGTTATTGCCAACGGGCAGAATTATTTGGATCTTATGATCCAGGATTTGTTATTGCCAACGGGCAGAATTATTTGGATCTTATGATCCATGATTTGTTATTGCCAATGGGCAGGATTGTTTAGATTTTATATTCACATATTCGATATTGAATTGTTATTCTATTGCAGGGAAGGAGTACCTCACTAAGCTTAATGCTTATGGTTTATATTTTAACAATTTCAGGTTTGTACGCTGCCAGCTAGGATAATATATGACCGGTAATTTTGAGAGTTGCACCGTTAGAAGAGCTGGGGTTTAAGTATGGGGATTTTATCGTTGTCACACAGAAGATTTTGATATACTCACACATTGTATATATTGATTTAGTATGGATTGAGTTGATCATAGTTAATCGTAGTATTGTATAATCTCTAATTATGACTATGATGTTGACTTCGTTATGGCACAAGAACAATATTATGTTCATTATGCAGAAAAATATTGATAAATGAATTAAATTTCCAATGGGCTCGAGATTAAGATCCAATTATTCTAATAACAAATGATTAGTGTGGATATTGGGTTTGGGGTGTGACAAAAAATCTCTCATTGGACTATGGCCTGTTAATTGTTGTTGATCGCGAGCAGCTGAGGATGTTGGGACCTAACCATCTTTTTATTCGTGCTTCCTAAACTCTGTCACTAGTGAGGATTTTCTTTTGCTTTATTTTTGCTTTTTGTGGGCAACATTACTATTTATGAATGTACCTAATACTTACCCCTTGCTTTGTTTTGCGATTTATGGTGGAGTTTACCAGCCTCTTGGATAGTCGTGCAGACCAGTCCAAGATTAATGAAGAACTTAGCTGAACCGTCAAGAATATCAAAGAGGTCATGGATAACTCCCAAGAGGTTTATGACCGAGAGAAGAAGGCCACCATTGATGCCATGGCCTCATTGAAGATCAGTAACATCCTATTGAAGGTTGAGAATTCACAGTTGAAGGCAAATAATTCTCTATTGGTCATTGAGGTTTTCGAGTTCCCTGCAGTCAAGGATGCTATCTTTAGATAAGGCAGGGACAAAGCCTATGCTGATGCCAGGATTCAGATAGCCTATGCTTGAAAGGCTAGTTTTAAGAAGGGTTGGGATCAAGCCTTGGTGAAAGCTAGAGTTCTGGACGAGTCCGAGCTATTCGGTGAGTATCATCTTGGTTCTCCTCCAAAGGTCGATGAGGGGCCCTCCGCTAACAACCCTATAAAATAGGCTAAGGAGGTGGCAGCGAAAGGGAAGGATGCTGAGGCTGAGAAATGGGTAAAGAAATGAGGCCTTCAATTTCTAGGATTTTTGCTTATACTTTGTACTCCTGCCTTTTTTTATTGAACTATAAGGGCTCATCCCACTCTGTTTATTCATTAATGAAAAAGTCTCTTCTTTTCATAATTTGTTTGCACTGTTCTGAGTGTCTTTGCTAAATTATTACTTGCCTTGTCTGCTCTTCCATTGTAGAATGTTGCCGAGGAGATCGCAACTTAGATAATGTGCTTGGGGGGTATGTAAGCGACCAAGCTTGTCGAGCATTTTTTATAGCTTTTAAAGCCCTAAAGAAAATGACTAAGGCTTACAAGGACCAATCCACCTTCATCACCAAACTGAAGGATGATCTAAAAGACTTAAACAATATGGGCTCTTCCATGTAGAAGGGGATATATGACTTAAAGGCCCAACTTACAGAATCTAAGGACATAGGGGAGGCCGACACCCTAGTCTAATAAGAGAATGATGACGTGAAAAAGAGACTTACTGAGGCTGATGAGAAAGTTCAAAGGAGCAATATCATGATTACAGGGCTCAACCATGATGTGAAGAAGCTTAGATACCTCTTCAGAGTGGGCCCTCGAACTGCCTGGTCGGTAGATTATGATGAGGGATGATAGGATGCCCGTATGAGGATACAGTAAGGTCAAGATATGTCCTATAACCATGGTTGGATGAATGCCCTTAAGATTATTAGAGAACCCAAGGATTCCCAGCTCTAGTATAAGTACCACATTAAGTGTTTAGTGTACCGACGACCCCCCTTTGGGTGAAATGAGATATGTGTCCCCTTGGATTCCATTCCTCTTCAACTTACTGAGAGCTAATTGTATGGTCATGATAGCGATGATGAGTACCGACCTGATCCTAATGATAGTCGGAGAAAACCGATCGAGAAGCTTTCGGCCAGCCTACCATAAACTGTTGTAACAATATTTGTACTATGTGTAATAATTTTGTAATTGATATGTTTTGTAATCGGGAATTTGTCAAAAGGTTAAATTAATACCAATCTTTATTCATTTTTTTCATTCCTTTATGCCAAGCATGTGTTATATCTGTCTATCTTACCTTTTCGATCGTGTCGTCACACTCCCTTAGGCCTAGAAGAGATAATGGCAAAAATGCACCCGGTCTATAGGCAGTCCACCCGTTCAGGATTTTCTCTGACCAAACAGAGTTGATTTATTACCTAGGGATCCCCAGTAGGGCTTTAACTTGCTTGGGCAAGTCGTGAGGTCTCATGTGTTGATTATGATAAGGAATTAAAGACCTCAATTAATTCTCAGTTAAAGTCTGATTGACACTTTCAAAGATTAATGCCAATTTTGATCCTGTTACTTTGGAAGCAATTTACATCAATTGAATAACTAAAAGATTGAGTGAATGGAAGAAATGCCTTTATTTATAACTGCAATAATAAACTACGATCAACATGAGTTTTGAAATGAGAATTTGTAAAAACTAAGTGCTGAAAGGCGAAACTAAAAATAGAACTTCGTGAGGTTGGTAACATTCCACACTCTGGCTATATCACTGCGCTCCATTATTTTTAAATGATAGTCTCCCTATAGATCATCTCAGATTACTTTGAATGGTCCCTCCTAATTAGGTCCTAGCTTGCCGTCTAATGGCCTTACAACACTCCTGAGAACTTTTTGAGCACATAGCCCCTATTTGGAACTTCATCCGATTAACCCCTTTGGTGTATTGCTTAGCCAACTGCTACTAGTATGAGGCCAGTTTGATCATGGATTTCTCTCTTCATTCTTGAGCAAGGTCATGTTAAGTGCGAAGGGCATCGTCGTTCCGTCTTTGATTGGTAACCTTAGTTCTCATGGTCGGGAGGTCAGTTTCATGTGGAATAATAACTTTCATTCCGTATAAAAGAGTGAAGGTCATTTCCCTAGTTGGCCTTCTCGGTGAAGTGCAATACGCCCAGAGGATATGAGGAAGCTCATCTACCCAAGCGCCTTTTGCCCTTTATAGCCTCTTCTTTAGGCCATCAAGCATATTTTGTTTGAGGGAGTTTGAGAGAAGTGGGTTATGGGAGTTTGAGAGAAGTTTCAAGGAGTTCCAAAAAGAAACCACCACCCACCACCAATAATTGAGAAGGATTTGTGACCGAAAAGAGGAGAGATTCAGCCTTCAATCACCAGTAACAAATTAGAAGAACAAATATAAGGCAAGTGATTTGGTTGCATTAGTTCAATGAATATTTCCTCCATGCTTAGTGTAGAAATTAAATAAATTGTCTTGAAGGATTTGACGAAAAACCTCCTGAAATTGATGTACAACTCGACATCTTAATTAGGAATTATGTGTAAATCTGTTCTGGATGAATTCAGTACCCCATATATAACTTTTGATGAATTAAAAATGAATTAAAGGGGAGATTTATCAATGTTCTTGAAGAAAATAGAAAACTAGGATTTTTATTGAAGTTTTGATCCATATAATGCCATAAATTGATGATTAAAAGGTTTTGGAACGTTAACAATGACGTATTTTGGTTGTATGATGAGCCTATAACGTTAGATTAGATTTTCATACCCTGTAATGAAGATTTGGGACAAGTTTTGGATTGAAAAACGAAGCAGGTCGTAGCCTATCTGGTGCGTTCGATCGATCGATCGACCACCATCGATCGATCGACACTCCCAGGTCGATCGATCGACCTTCTCAGAATCGGTTATACTTTTCCTTTGTTGGATTTTAACAATTTCGACCTTAGAGAATTATTGGTGGGGACTTGGTGAATACTATTATATTAAAGGAAGACCAGTAGGCATAATGGTGAGACTCGATTCATAATTTAAAAGTCAAATTGGGAATTATATTAAACCGTATAAGGATCGACGGCTGTGATACTATTTGAGACTAAAAGTTGATGAATAAGTTTTAGATAGTTGGATAATATAAGGTTAGTGGCAGAAATGAGGACCTTAAGAATAGTGGATTTAAATGTGGGAATAATAGGAGACTTGATAACCTTCGTGGGCTAGAATTTAAGTACATGAAACTACGACGTGAGATGTGTCGGCGAACTATATTATATATTATTCGGAGACTTAAAGTAGTACTAATCGGGATAACGGTACAAGAATGTAGAATATACCTTATTTAATATTTTAAGATGTCTAAGTGTGTGATTGCTTAGTATATGGACTTATGTGTATAACATACTTACCATACTTGCTATCATCGGAGGTCGGCTTTCAAATTGGGCTTTCGAATTGGGCCATCTAATCCTTGTGTGACTACGGGGGGGATTTAGATTGGTACCTTAAGGACATAGGGTTGTGAATGACTTATTTGTGAGTTAATAAGTCAGCTGACCATGGGAGCGTAGGTATGTGCGTGACCCATGGGTATGTGAACTATGTTCGCCTCCATTATGTGTGATTGTTGCTTATTGAGACGGTTTTGGAGAGATTTGGAATACGTGTCCTTATGTACGTGATGTACCGGGACTCGATAGCAGAGTATGTGTTCACCGCAGCTTAGCCTAGGGGTGCCCTAATTGTATATTTATGATGAGGTTAATATACTTGTAATTTAAATGGACTCTGTATTTAAGTGTAAGTGTAAATACTTGTGACATTTTTAGTGGAATTAAAAATGGAAATTTCATAATAATTATTGTAAGGGAATCTGAGAAATAAAAAGGATGACACACACAGGTTATATTAGAATGTCTTGTTTTGACCCTCATATTATAACGCAAAGTCAGGTCGGGAATTAAATTAGTTAGTTATCGGCATAACTAGGACGGGTTACGGATACGTTAGATGTGCACAATGAGTTGAGAGGTGAGGAACTCATCTGAGTGCACGCAACTAACATGTATTTTATATTCACTGTTTAATGTTATTAAACACTTGCCATATTTTTAAACTGTTTTCACATCGGGCTCTGACCCGTTTGCCTCCAAATCTATTTTTTTGTAAAATCCTTTTAGATGCCCAGCCACAGGGACGCCAAGCTTAGTAGTTCCATTCCAGTGACGTGCTGTAGCTGTTGTGGAAGTTACAGGACCTCGATAGTAGACGCCTCCACTTTTTACATTAACTCCACTTCAGATTTATTCCTCTTTAGGGCATGTTGCCCCTTTATCTTTAGAAACAGCTTATCACACTCAGTTTCATTTCAGTTTCGGATTTTAATTAATTAATTATTCAGACTTTGTATTTTGTTTTATTCAGTATTTTGAATTATTCAGGGGAGTGTTACTCCAGACTCTTTTTATTACATTATTTTTCTATTGTGGTTGTGATGTGAATGTGTTACTGTAACTCATAATTTAATTGGTTGTATGTTTATTTAAGTAAATTAAAATTGGCATCTCAGTTTTTAAAATATTAGGTGGCTAGTAATTTTTAAATAAACATTTTCGACAGTGATGCTATGAACTGAACCAACTTGACATTTTGTATTAATTTGAATAAAGGAGTAGCTACCTGGTATTTAATTAGTCAGGGTGTCACAATCACGTGTTCATTCCAAGTATGTTTTTTTTAGAAAAATTAAAAAAATTCCAAAAAAATTTAATAAACCAAAAATATTTTTCTTCAAAATACATAAAAATTGGAATTTGAAAACTTCAAAAATGTCATAATTTTTTTGAAGTCTCAAATTGTAAAAATTCAATGCACTAAGATGAAATTGACCAAAGATGGAAATTGAACGAAAATTGATGACTTTACGAATAAGTGGGGAGATTAATTAACCCGGTGAAATTTCGAGTCTATCATTTTTGCGAGTTTTTAAATCAATCCGAGTTAAAGGTTAACTCAAAGTTCATTTCAGTGTTTAAATAAGTCGTTGAAGATCTATATTCCTTTTTTTCGGTTATGGGAAACGAGTGAGATGTTGTCTTGAAAAATGCACAAAAAAAATCTCTAAACTAAATTAATCTCGAGACGCATGTGGTAAACTAATTAGTAATTCGGACAATGAAGTAGGCCATTATTTGTTGCTCAAAAATATTAGCCATAATAAGTTGTGAAAAAAAATTCCCTTTGCAATCCAATTTGATCCTAATAAAAGTTTCCCTTTTCATTTGGTAATCCGAAAAACCCAAATAGCCCAGAATTGTGAAAATTGGAAATTTCATCAATAAAGTTCAAAAAGTGCATAAAAAGGGGCAAGAAAAATTGCAAGAAAAGAAAATGTGAAAAATAGAAAAAAAAATATAGAAAAAGAAATAGAAAATGAGCAAAAGCCCAAAAAATCACTAACGGACATCAGAAGAAGATTTTCCAATTTCGACCTTCCTTACCATTCCTATTTTTACCCAATGCACCTTAAAACTAGGAAAAGTCCTAACCGAGTCCGAATTTTGAACTTAATTGCCGCGTGGAGAGCTAAGACATAAAAAGGTAATAAGAGAGATTAAGTGGTGTGAATAAAAGATGATATTTCCCATTTTCCAATGACTGTATTCCGATGATGAGATCTTTTCACCAAAAAAAAATTGCCTTTTAAATTTGTGTGCGTGAATTCATGTTCCATTAAATTTACTCTTTATATCGCGCATACCAAAAGAAATAGCCACAATTAAAGTGATTCGTTTGTGAGAGCATCAAGTGAGATTTGGAATCAACGAAATTTTTTGGAAAGTAACGTAATGATCAATCGGTGGAAAATTAGCGTTAAATTTTTGGCTTCGCGCGCACACACACACACACTACGAATTGAGACTTGATAATATGAATTTGTGGTGACTATTTTGGGGGGAGTTTAAATTGTACAATTTTTAGGTATTTTTAATTTTTGTTTGAGTCGAAAAACGAATTTTGTGGGTGTATTCACTGCAAACCCTCACGAGACACAACTCGTCCTACTAGGTAACCTAGGGGTTTAAAGGCTTGTTGTATACGCTAAATGCAATCGCTCACCCAAAAAAAGGTATTCTATTCCAATGAAGTTTTTTAAGGGTCTTTAACTCATTCTCTTATGCTTTTACATTGTTCAAGACGATCGAAGTTCTAAGTTAGGGGGATTTGATTAGGCATAAATTCTTCACATTTATCCCCTTAATTTCGATCTTTTTATGGTCTTGTGCATAGTAATTGGTATGAATTTATCTCATATTCATTCTAAATACCCTTTTTGGCAATTATTTTATGTTTTGTGTATCTCTAATGTGTTTTACAGGTATTTCATGCAAGTTAGTCAGAGAGGGAACTCCAAACAGTGAAAGAAAACCAAAAAATGGAGAGTTGAAGGGAATTTTCGTAATTTTTCAGCCTTAGTCTGGAGGTGAGGCCAACCAGAAAGTTTAAGATCTTGAAATTACAAGAAAACTTGAAAAACGACACCTTAATCCGAGCTACAGTGAAGAAGTTATGCCCATTTGAAGTTGAGAAAGAAATCCAAGGCAAAACTAAGCAAGGCAAAAAAGGGGACCGGTCCGGTGAAAAGGGGAACCGGTCCGCCTTAGTCATGCTCCAGATCCGTTATAAATATTAGTCATGCTTTTAAAGTATGAAAATTTTCTAGAAGCGAGATTTTTATTTTGTCCTTATCTTTTAGCCAAAAGAGTTTTATGCTTTGGAAACTCTTCTAAACGACCTAAGACTTATATATACTCATATTAGGATTCTTTTAAGATAGATTTCATTCATGTAAATGCTCCTAATCAAGGAGGAAAATCTAGGAGAAGAATTTATATATTTTTCACCTTTAATTCAAGAGCTTTTTCAGGTTTTTTCAAGCTTTGATTTCTTCTTGCATGTTCTTGTTCTTCAATATTGGTAACCTTTATTTTCAGCACTTCTATTATTATTTCTCATGTTTAATCTTAGTTCTCATACAATTATGATTTCATGCAACATAGATTCCTTGTTTATTCATAGTTTCATCATGTCTAGCTATATTTCTAAGGGTTGGGATGCATTAACCCAACCCGATGTGGTTTGCATGAATATAAAAGTAACACTACACCAAATCTGTCAGATTGTCATGGTCATTGACCTTGACAAGTTGTACTTGTCAAGGTCAATAACCGTGACAATTATGGGGGTAACATCTTTTGTTGTCACGAACATGTCACGGTCTTTGATCTTGTTAATATTTGTCACGATCAAAGACCGTGATAATATTTAAAAAATTATCACGATCATTGACCGTGACAAATTTGGGCAGAATTTAAAAAAAATTACTACGCAGTTTGGCCACTGCCACTGCCCAGCAGTATATTTGTACCTATTATAGCAAAATTGTACCTGTTTAGACATAATATATCCAAATAAAATATAAAGAATGCACCAAATTATTGCATATATGATTCCATATCCAAACCAAAATCTAACAAATCAAAACAATACCAATATAATACAAGTGTTCAGATAAAATAGATACAAATAATATCATATGGTAGGTTTGAGGAGGAAGTAAGGACACATTACAAATGCATTAAGATACCCCTGAATATGTATCAAGCCGCATTGTTCGCGCAACCACAATGGGGCGTTCTCTTTCCCGGTAATCATATGCGTGATGAGCACCTTGGTCTCGATGTCCTGAAGCGCACGTCCATGAACCAACATACCCTGGACTGTATTCGGGTCCCTCAACTCCCTCCCTATCCGCGTGCCATTAAATACATCAAGTATAAACATGCTCGGCTAACCAATTTTTGACAAAGGCCATTCGATGGGAGCCAAGTAGGGGACTGGATCATCAATTGGTCAGTCCACACGTGTCGGCGATGAAGCAGTGATGTCCACGTCCTCGTCCTCCACCACTTCCTCCTTAACCACCTTCTCTTTACCCTTCCCCTTGATGTGACACCCCGCCTAATTAAATACCGAGTGATCATTCCTTTATTAAATTATAACCAAGGTGAACGGTTGGTTTATTCTTAGCATCACTATCGCAAAAATAACTTTTCAAATTAAACACTCTAAATAATTAAGCTAAGTGACAAAATTATTTTTAAGAGGTCAATTTCCAAATTTAATTTAAAACCAATATTTAAAACCTTTCATAATCCATGGTTTAAAAATCACACAACAACTAGACTGGAAAGATAATCCAACTAATTTAAGCATTCAACTAAATAATTCCAACTTTAAAACTTCAAAGAAAAAACATCCTGATAGTAACAATCCCAAAGTATAAATACTGGAAGTAAACGAATTACAATCTCTGATAAATCCAACTGAATAATGGAAAAAGGGCGACACATGCCCAACTGGATGAAATAGAACTAGAAGTGGAATCAATAATGAGGTCGTCTAAGCAAAAGGCCTGCAACTCCCACCTAAGCTGCAGCACGTTCCTTCCAAAGGATCCTATGCAAGACGCCCTTGTGGCTGGGCACCTGTAATATATACATATATATATACAAGAGAGAAGAGAAAATAGGAAACGGGTCAGAGCCTGATTGTAAAACAGTTTAAAATTTAGTTTAGCAAGTATTTAAAATGCTTATCGGCTAATGCAACAATCATATTAGTGTGCGTCACTCTCTAGAGAAATTCTCACCTCTCTTATAATGTGCACACCTACCGCACTACTACTCCCAACAGTTTAGCTTATCTTAAGTTACTCACAAGGTTTCCTGTCGACAATTTTTAGTGTTAAGAAAATTAATTTCTAAAAGCAAAGTTCTCACATAAACCTCATTTGATTATAAAGTTTCTCAGTATTGCCTCAAACTTTTCAAACACTTATATCCGAGTTGAAATAATTATTCATTACTTACCTACCTTTAGTCACAGTAGATAGTTCCCAAATTTCAAGTTTATATATATATATTAATCACTCATATAATATATATATACTATCGGCACCCCACATAAAATTTATGGTGCTGGCATACTCTGCTATCAAATCCTCGTATTACTCGTACTAAGGGAAATACTAGTTCGAAATTACTCTCGAACTGTATTAACACAAAACTCATACAAATTGAGGCGAAGCATAGTTCCAAGTCACTAAGAGGTCAGCACATACCCTCACGTCTCTTAGGACCGTCTGACTATCGATACGATAGCCTGTACCAAGGATTCCTATGTTCTAGGGTACAAGTCAAAATCCCCCATAAAGGTCCCATTAAGATAAGGCTGTCCCAGCGTGGTAACCTCGGTGATATCAAGTAGCGCGGGCATGATTTTTACACGTATATAGTATATGCACAAACACAGTCATATATGTATACTACCATTCCCATTTCAAATTTAGGTCCACGACCCATACTTATGATATTTATTCTTATTGCACATTACTAGATTATCCCGTATAACGGTTCATCTCTTATTCTTATTTATGGGATTATTCCAAGCCTTCTTCGTAACACTAGTGAAATCCTATCTCCCTAAGTGTAATTTCAGTAGGTACTCGTTTACTTTATGACGTAACTTCCTTACGAGTCTCACCTTTTAGACACACGTTCCCATTGTTCCTTAAGTGTAAAACACCTCCATTAAATGTTAATCTCGTCTTACATTTTTATAAAGTCCTACTGGTCTTCTTTATATCCCAAAATGTTCTAACAATAATGTCCAAGAATTTTTATTCATTTAAGTTGGAACAACCTATTTAAAAAGAGGAATTTGAGTTTTCCAGGAGGGGTCGATCGATCGATCGATGCGTCGATCGATCGATGCTCTTGGGTCGATCGATCGATCAAGCAGGTATGGCGAAACTGCAGAATTTCCAGTTACGGGGATGCTATTCCAAAATCATTCAAATCATCATATTTGATTTCCAAACTTCCAACAAATTATACCACAACTGTTATATCCCCAAATAATGAATATTATACGTAAGACATGCGAGTTTTCATCAATTATAACGAATTAAAAGGGTTAAAATCCAGAAAAACGACAAGAACCCTAATAATTTCTTTAACTTAGTTCTTCCCATTCTTTTCCTAGATTTTATACTCCTAACTCAATGAATTTTGTGGTTCAACCTCTACATATGAATTAGATTTCCAGAACACGTCTTTTATTTATACATCATGCAAATTCGAGTCTCCAAAATATGTTTTCTTTCACAAAAACTAGTTTTAATCAATCCTAGGCTAATATTATTGAAGAATTAACTAATATAGAGCAAAATAGATACTTGCCTGGAAATATTTGGCTCAGATTTGCGGAAAAGATTGGTGTGGTTGTGATCCTCGTTGCGCGATCTAAAGTTTGGCGGCGACGGCGGTGCAAACGGTGGAGTTCTTGGCCTAGAACTCCTTGGAAAGCCTCTCCTCTTCCTCTCCAATGGTCGTATTTAGTTCTTGGTTATGCTAACCCTAGAAGACAATCCCTAACATCTGATAAAGTCTTAGAAATTCGTGGGTTTCCATGCCTAAAAATACGAAATGTCTAAAACACCCTCCCGGGATGTTAATTAGGCCTAGAAACGCCCCGAGACCCAAACAAAACCCCCGGGTATATTATTTTGACTATCTCGACCCTTACGGATACATTGACGTACTCAAAATGACCATACGTGTGACTTATAATTTATTCAATTTTAATAGTTCGAATTTAATCCCGACACGACACAAGTACATCCCGATAAATTTCCAAAATTATCAAATTAGATTCTCGTGATAATTTTACTAAATACAATTACACCTCTTACTTTACCCATAAAGTAACTTACAACAAAATTCTAATAATTACTAACTCTCATCACGCTAGTAAGTATTTAAATGATTTTCCGGATTAATATTAAATTAATATCTCTAATTAAATTTAATAAATCCCCAAAATTAAAAGTCATAAAAATACGGGGTATTACACTTGCCCTTTCCACCCAACTAACGCTTCACGAATGAGAACATATCTTGGACCTTCACCTCTAACCTTGACAGCTTCGTGTTATGCGAGTCAACCTAACGAGCCAACCCGGTATTGCTCGTCTCCAATCCGATGATCCTAGATTTGGCCACTCGCGAGCTCACCCCCTTGTCCTCCCCTTGCAATCAGCGCCAAGAACTTGGCTGAGTGCATTCGTGGACAAAGATGCCTTATCGACATCGGACTGTGACTCATTCACTTCCTTAAGCTTTGCCTGAAACGACAAAAAGCACACGATTAGTTAAATAAGTAAATAAAAAAATTATAACATAATTAACAAAAAGTAAATTGTCGGATTACTTACAATTGTGTCCACAATGCTCGGGGACACCTCCTTATCCTTCTCGTTCTTCGTCTGAATTTCCACATAGGCATCGAGCCTATGTGGCCTACCCATAGGGCCACTCCCCGTCCCCTGAAATAAAATAATCCAAAATTAGTACCGGGCCTGCAAAGTAAAATAATGCAGAATAACATATGTATGTAATTATAGAAAAATAAAAATTTACCATCATCATATGCTCCACATTGGCGTAAGACGTCCGATCTAAGTAGTTCACGTCCATCTTTTTTGCCCGATTTGCCTTCCCCGATTGGCGAGCTACCAATTGTCGCTCCTCAATCTCATTGTCAGTGAACTTTTGCCATTGTGCCAATGAGATCGGCTCCTTCGGCGGGACGGACTCACGCATTCTGATAATGGAGTCTCGGGTCTTCCCAAAGTACTGGCCCCGCAAAATTTTCTTCCATGTCTTGTGTTGCTCCCTCAACTGCTCTAAGACAGAATCACGAAGTTCTGGAGCCCGGCTGAATTGTTTCTGTCAAATAAATACAATGTTAGTTGCGAATAAATTGAAATTGAAATTGAAATTGAAATTGAAATTGAAATTGAAATTGAAATTGAAATATAAATATAAATAAATTACCTATAGTGTCGCCCAAATAGCTAACTTAGGCTCATTTGGTACCTCCCTCCAACTAGTATACTCCGAGTCGATAATCGTCTTTAGCAGCTCAAAGGATCTAGATAATATCCCCGTTTTGTTCTCGACGGCCATTCCCAATTTGCCCAATTTGGGGAGCGTAGGGGCCGAGGATCCCTCGTCACCTCCGCTACCGCCAGGCCCAGAAGACATCTCCATTATCATCATCATCATCCTTGCCTTAATCCATGAAGGAGATATTTTCTCTAAAAAAAATGTTGTTATTAGTACAAATTCAAAATAAATTAGAAGAAGACATGCAAACATTAAGTCTAAATAGTACATGCACTAATGTAATCAAGTACACATGAATAAAAAGCATTAAACCGATGAAACAAATACTTTTTACTGTTTAACTCACACACATATACAAAGAAAAGAAAGAAAGATAAAAAAAGTGAAAATGATCAAGTACAAATAGGACACCCCAAATGATCACGTTAAAATGATCAAGTACATTTTTTGAGCTAGCGGTGAGACGAAGAGATTAAGTCTCCTCTCCACAAATAGGACACCCAAATAACCATGTACTACACAACCGAATAATCACCCATAAGCTGAAAAGTCATGAATTTCCCACATCAACATAGCTTTCAGCATAAACTCTTCTTTTCTAAAAGAGTCAAATGCTTGCACACCCTCTTCCCACAAGTCATTTAATTTTTCTACCAAAGGAACCAGATAGACGTCGATGTCATCACTTGGTGCCTTTGGCCAGGTATCAATAAAGACAGCATCGAAAATTCAGGTCTCATACACTGTGAAGGAGGGAGGTTGAGTGGGGCTAGGATCACTAGCCATACACTCTAATTGGTGCTTAGATTTCCAGATGGATTGAAACCATCTGTTGATATAGTCAAACGAATGCTACGATGTTCTCGAGCAAAATTAGGATACTCATAACTCATCCTCCTCCAAGCTGTAGAATCAATAGGATGACGCATGAGATTATCCCATACTTATGCCCTAGCATGCCAAGTCATTGCCTCCGTTATCCATGGTACTGTAAAAAATAGCTTTAATCTAGGCCCAACGAGAAAATATTTCAACACTTTTTGAGGCACTTTTGAGCTTGTGCCTTCCTTGCTAGTAGATTGGACAGATCTAGGTTCATCGCATACCGGACAACGATCGAGATTTTCGTACTCATTTCGATATAGTACGCAGTTATACACACAAGCATGAATCGATTTATACTTCATTCCTAAACCTTTCAAACTGTTCTTCATAACAAGATAACTATTTGGAAGAATATTCTCCTTAGGTAGTAAGCCCGTCACCCAATTCAGAATTTTGGTTGCGCTATTGCCAGACAAACCGTATTGCTTCTTCAAACTCTGCAAACTAACCATGGCATGTAAAGTTGTTTGACCTTTCTCAGAGCCGGAGTATAACGGTTGGTTAGACTTAAATTTTAAACTTTGGTAGTCATCGTCAAGGTTTATCGTGATATCTTTATGAGCACCTGAACCTTGTACATCGTCAGTGACCTCATTGTCCTCCACTTCATGAACTCCTTACACGTCATCAACTAAATCCTCTAACATATTATGATCTACGTTGTCCCTTTCTACATCTATCCTACTTGTTGAACGTTGTTGTGAAGGTTGTTCGTGGATAAAAGGAACTTTCAATTCACTATGAAAACTCCAAAATTGATAATTATCTTGCATACCCCATCGTAACAAATGTAGTTCAACTATTTTCCACTAAAACACCTTACCATTCTTACACCTAGGACACGAATACGGAAACTCTTCATCATTTTAACATCTATTTGCGTATTTCATAAATTCATTAGCACCTCTGCGAAACACATCCCCCAATCTATTTATCTCCCCTGTCCACTCTTTGTATTTAGGATATCCCATCACAGCTACTACAAACAATCACCTATTAAAGGTAAGAAGCGTATATTCATGGATTAGTATAAACAAAACTTAGATTTATAGTATGTTTCAATTAATTATGTCTTATTTATATTTGATTTTTAAATGTCAATTTATAATGGTAATTCCTATTTCCTCCATCTCCTCTAAATGGTGAGAGGTCCTATCCCATTCAAGACCGCATAATTCTGTAATATACTTAACAACTCATGCACATTGTTATGATTTGAGAAAAATCCAGCAGCATATCTCCATAGTTCTCCAAGTACACGACGTAGATTGGAAAGTGTGAGTGTTATTTCAATTGATCAGTTGAAATAACGCTCACACTTGCCAATCTAGTATGTGCTCAGAGAACATTAGGATACGACTGCAGAACTTTCTCTAAAAGTAACAACTTTAAGCCACTAAGAATATTATTATACATAAATTATGCAGTCCCAAACGGGACAATTCGAAAGATCTCATTACAGGGGTAATGACTCTCGAACGGGTCTAAGGGATATTGAATGTGTACGCATAAGAACTAGAAGGCTAGTATCTATGCATACTATATGTAATTGTAGGTATGTTTTTAATTATGATAAGTCCGTGGTCGTGCCACTCTCGAACTGGTCGTTATAGAAAGTAATTTTAGAAAAAAATTGAAAACTCCACGTCCCCCCATTTTGATAATAATCCAGTCGTCATGCCACTTACAAAATCAACCAACTCAACAAATTAAGAAAATATAATTATTTATCAATTTATTTGTGTGAATTAAATTAAGTATTTCTAAAAAATTTAACAACCAACTTCCATATCCAACCACCTCCGTCCAATATAATCCAACAGTAACAACAAACCAACAAATGTGTATCCCATATTCCATCTAATTCATCTACTCAATTAATTCAACAATAACAATTTCAAACCTAAATAAAAATAAAGAAATAATATTTATAATGTCTAATCAACATTAATAATTAATTTCAAGTCCTAAACTAAACATTAATTTCAAATTCTAAATCAACATTAACAATTAGTTTTAAGTATTAAACTAAACACCAATTAATTTCAACACACACATACACACCCCACACCCCCTGCCCCCCCCCCCCCCCCCCCCACACACACACACACAAATGTACCACCCCCTGCCCCACTACACATACACACACACACAAATGCACACGCACTCACACACACACACATGTACCCCCTCCCCACCACCACCACCCCTACCCCACCCCCTGTGCCCTCCCGCCCACCACACACACACACACACATACATATATATACACACACACGAACACATATACACACACATATATACAAATAAAAGAGAAAGATAGAAGAAGAAATATCTGGTAGAGAGAGAGAGAGTGCAATCGCTTAGAGAGAGAGAGAGAGAAATGGAGGGAATAAAAAATGGTGGGAAAAAAGAAAAGGGATGGTTTTTTTACTGGAAAAATTGTCATAGACCTGCCACGGTCATTGACCATGACAAGTTTATAATATTGTCACGGTCAATGACCATGACAAGTCTGTAATAACAATTATTGACACGGTCTTGTCACGGTCAATGATCGTGACAAACCTTTGTCACGGGCTTGTCACGGGCAATGAACGTGACAAAAAATGTGTATTTTTTGTCACGATCATTGACCGTGATAATGATGGCCGATTCAATAGTGTCATCTTGGTCTTTTTGGTGTAGTGTAATTTTCTGAATCAAATAAATGATTGAATCGTGTTGATTAGTTGTTACAACTGCCGTAGGACTTTTAACCTCGTTTGCCTTAGGTAACAAGGGTATTTAAGAGTGCGACGCGCATATTAGCTATTCTGACACTACTTTATTTCTATTCTTGATTATGTATGATGCAGGCTTGTACCCTCATATATGTAATACTTGAAATTAATAAATGTTGGGTTTGATCAATTATCTAATTTCCGATTGCTTTTATATTCGATAAATGTACTAGGGTTTGGGGGATTGTATTCCAACCTTATCTCTAATTCATATTAATTAATACGTATTTTGTTAGTTTTAATTAGTTTTAGTTAGCTTATTTAGTTTTCCCCTTTTTCCTTTCTCACCCCATCATCATCTTTTACACTTTATATTTAAAGTAATAAATCAATTAAAATCTATCAATCATTTCTTATAGATTCGATGCCCAAACTAGCCTCTATACTCCATAAGAGTGTAGTTAAAGTTTAAATTTTTTTTTGTATTGCGGTCGGAAGACGATATCAACGATTAATGTATTACACAGACGCTCGGTTTTTCCTCTCGATCACCTGGGCTAACTCCTCTAGGTGGAATTTCAGTGCCTTATAACTCTCATTCTTAAGGTCGTTTTCTTTATGGAACACATACCGAAGCGTGTTGTTCCTTTTGGTCGGATCCCCTCCCATCTTCTTTGGCCACTTAAGGAGCTGCTGATCTTTGATCTTCCTTAAAATCTTGTAGATAGGTTCCTTGAAAACTGTGTTGATGACTTGAAAATCTTTGGATGAATCCGCTTTGCCCCCGTTCTCTGCATTCCCTTCTCGGGATTGTTCTCCTTGTTACCCCCTTTATTTGCTTTTGCACGACCAGTTTCTGCTTGGCTGGTCTGGACCACATCCTCCACTTTAACATATTTTTCAATACGCGATATGATATTGTCAATAGTTTGAGCCTCCTTTTTGGTGAGAATTGGTGCAGCATGGAAGTAGGAGGTAAGACAATATTGAAATACGCCACAACAACCTACTCCGAGCAGTCTTCCACTTCATCTAATACTTCCTAATAACATTTGGCGTTCTCGCGCAGAGTCTCTTGTGGCTTTTTCCTTATTGTGAGAAGCGAGTCCATCCTCTTCGAGTGTGAGTTACTAGTTATGAATTGAGCAGTGAAGGCCTCAATGAGGACCTTGAAGATCTTAATGGATCTATGAGGCAGCCTCTCGAACCACTTTTGGGTGGCATTACCCAAGCTGGAAGGGAAAATTCAACATATGAGAGCATCGTTGTGACTCCATAAAGTCATGGCTTGCCTGTATTGTCGAACATGATCTATGGGGTCTATTTTTCCATCATAGATTTTGAACCTAGGTGTTGCAAAATGCTTTGGTGTCCTCCTCGATAGCCCTTGAGAAATGAGACTTTACCTGGATAATCAGAGCTCTCCTCGCTAGATCTTTCTTATACCTTGTTCCTCGATGAGTGGGGTTTTTCTTCAGACCAAACTTCTTATGGCATCCTTATGGCACTCGTTGTCTCAGTGGCACTTCCCTCGATGACTTACATGTTCTGAACACTCTGGGTTGCGCTTGGTGCTCTTTCCTCGGCTACGAGTCTTCCTCACCTGAGGGCTTGGAGTCCGACCATTACGTTTACGATCCTAGCAAAGTTCTCTCTCTATTTCTTCTAATCATCACTGGAGATGAGAATTCTCCTTAATTTGGAGGCGAGTTGCCTCCTCCTGCTGTTAAAGTCTTGCCCGTGGCTCGTGGCTCTTAGTAGATCTAGGTTGCCCGTGGCTCTCCTTGGAAGGTTGTTGCTCTGATCGATACCTTGGGTTCCCATCTTGACGGGCCTCTAACCTGACCCTTAGTAGAGCTAAATCAGCTCGCACATCTCCAGATTGAGGTGCACTGTTTGAGTGGTGGACATCGTAGCTATTATCTTGTGGCTATTACTTTTATAGAAATAAAATTGATTTTCATAGACGACGCCAAATGTGAGTGCAATTATTCATAATGAATGGAATCTAGAAATCATTTAAAGAAAAAGTATGAAAATGTCACACACAACACACAAATATATGTGGTTCGATAGCTTACCTACGTCCACGGAGAGGTCACTTGATTTTTATTAGTTTCTCTCAAAATACGACAATTACATCCCCTGTAGCCCTGAGGTGTGGGCTGTATTTATAGTTGTTCAAAACAATAGTGGTTTGATTATTCAAGGAACTCTCTTGGATTGCTATTGGCTTGTATGGTGATCCCCTGAATATCTCATCTGAGATTTTTGGGTAACCGACTTGAGCTTCATTCAAATGCTATCTGCTTTGTTATTATCCACGTGATAAATATTTGTATTTATCTTTTCTATTTACATATTGGGCTGCGCGTGCGTCAAGAACTATTGGGCTTGGTCGGCAGGCCTGAGTTGGGTTCAATTATGGTTTGGTCCCCACACAATGTATAAAAGATTTTTGAAACGCGTGCCAAAATAAAAAAATTACATAAAGGGTGTTGTTATTTCCACCTAAAAGTTATCTCCCCAGCACCATACAAGAAGTAAAATTATATTTTACTTCAAAGCACAAAAGACAACTCACCTTGTAATTTGAATAAACTTATTAAAATACCCCTGATAAAAATGAAAAATGACTCTTCCCACTTAAACCAAAAAATATTTTTCAACTTCACCACCACCACCACCACTTTATCCTTCACCTCTCCACCACCACAACACACACACACACACACACTTTCTCCCCCCTCTCTTTCTCTATCCACCATTACCCAACACAACTACCACCACCATTGTAATCATTTTTTCAAAATCAAACATTATAAATGATATTAATACATTTTAATACTTAAACCAACTAAAAGAAAAAAGCTAAAGCCCTAATATACCAATAGATAACTCAAAAAAATGTAAATTTGTCATTAATAGATGCTTTGGCAACTACGATGTCCCGTCAATGTGGAAATGAGATTTTCATGTTGGGAAGTCATTGTGAAAACCCCCTAACCACAGTGACCCATCACCGTTATGACAAAGGTGGGTGGTGATGGGTGTGTTTGTTATTTTTTGGGTAAAAAAGAGAAGGAGAAGCAATGTGGGGATGATGGTGGGAGGAGGTTGGGGGGGGGGGGGGGGGTGAAGGAGGAAGGGGTGGATTAAGGGTTAAAATTAAGGTTTTGTTTTGAGTGATAATAAGAAGTTAGAGAGAGAAAGAAGATGAAAAATTGAACATTTAGGTTAAATTCGTTTTATATATGGTTGGACTATTTGTGGTATAATTTACCTTGATATTTTTAATAATAATTTTGTTATTTTGTGATGGTGAATACAAATCCTTATTATACCTTTAATACAATAATATTAGAGGTATTAATGCCATTTGATACAGTTTATCACTATCTTTTAAACTCAACATAGTTATTAAACTTACAAAACTAAACGCTCATCAACCTTTGAAATCCAAACAACTAATTGGTTTTTCAATAACTCCCTATAGCCTTGTTCCATTACTCTCCCTCTCATTCACGGTTTCTTGTTCCCCAATAAATCAAAGCGCCTGTTGATGTAAAAAACTAGATTATATCTAATTAATCAATCACAGATAAATAAGACAAAGGATTTTTAAAGTGGTTCAGCCTTTTTAGAATGGCCTACGTCCACTGTTTTGTATTGCTGACTGTTTGCCTTGAATATCGATAATAGGTTTACCAAGAGATCCAAAGTCCCCTTCTTATGAGGAGGTTACAATGTATTTATAGCCTTGAGGCTGTACATATGAAAGGATAATGCGTTGTTATCTAGTAGACATATACATCTGTACGATAATAATGCGCATTTAATGCGTAGTTATCTTTTGACTCTCTTGATTTAGATGCTCTGCACGCTAAGTAGCTCGGACCACTTAAGTTGCTCGGCACGCTAAGTTGCTCGGTATGCTTAAGTTTCTCGGAGCGCCTGAGTAGCTCGGTGACAGTAAGTTGTTCATTGGAAGTATTTGTATTTGTCACGTAGGTTGACACGTGTCTTTAAGTGATTGATCCATGTCAGCAGACTAAATTTGGTATCAATAGAAGCCCCCAATGTTTCACAGTTGAGGTTGAAGGAGAGTGTGGAATATTTTGCTTGAAAACTGCTTGAATTACTGGTCTTCATGAATTTTAGAAAGGTTTTCATTGTACATAATTCCTTTTTAAGCGCATAATATCAAGCTTCATAAATATTTTGAATTTTCACGATCACTTCGATATTTGCGCCCATTTCTTCTTTTAGCTGCCGGAAATGCAAATGTCTCCCCTTATAATCATTGCTTTTCTCTATTCCCGCGGTAAAGTATTTAAGTGCGACAGAAATCCATTTATTTTTCACTTTTCAAATCTGTATCTCTGAACTCTTCATTTTCTCTCTATCTTGTGCCTTCGTTCTTTCCATCGTTCATTGTCAACTGATCTCTCTTTCTTCTGTAAGATTTTTTCCCTCTTCTTTATTTACTTTATTCTCCATGATTTATCTTGTTGAATCATTGGATAAACTTCGGTCTGAGTTTTCAATCCCTTCGTGGGTCATTTTCGAAAAACCTTCTTGTCCTTCTGATTTACTTTCTTTGGAGGAGGGACACTGGTTCCCAAGTATTTTTGTAGCTGAGTGTGGCTTTTCTTGCCCGTCAAATCCCCCGTGTTTGGAGTTTTGCCAATATTTTGAAATTGTACCTGCAAGAGTAGCTCCAAATACATGGAGGGTAGTTAATGGCGTACATAGGTTGAATCAACTTCATGGAACTCGTTTGGGGATTCCAGAAATTATGTATTGCTATAGATGGGTTACCAGTTATACTACATTCTATTTAAAAACTAGGTTTTCAAACAGAGCTTTAGTTGTCAATCTTCCCGATGCCAATAGGGACTATTTTGATCATGGGGTTGTGATGAAAAATTGGCAACACCCTCCATTAAATGGAAATGATGTGTACCAAGGTCCCAGGTGTCCACCTTATGGAAATGGGATAGGTTGTTTTCATTTTTGAAATCTTGTTTTCTTTTTATTTGATGAAATGTATCACTGACATTTGATTTTGTTTGTTACAGTTGACAGTAAAAGGAAACCTCCAAAAGAGACTGATGTTAATATAAAACATTTAAAACTTATCTGGGGCCTGCATCAATTTGTTACTGGGGAGCATATCATATCTGCTTCTTATTTGTTGCAATACAGAAGCTACACCTCATCTTTCATTGCTCGTCCTGTGGTGGTTGATCTTGATCAGACACCGAGCTCTGAAACTAGTGTAAAAGGATCTTCTTCTGACTTAAGCATTCCTATTACTGATCTAATGAAGAAGAGGAAAGCTCCTGCCTTTTTTTAATAAGTCTGACTTTGATATCGAGGAGGCAAACAAGAATAAACAAGATATCCCAGATGAGGGGATAAAGAATATTGATGTACCCCCCTCTACTACTGCCAAGGAAGCTGGCAAGAAGCCCCATCTGCCTCCGAGTAAGACTGTTGTCATTTCACCTTCTAGTGAGACTGTTGTCATCTCACTAATGGAGACAACACCTTTAATTGAAAGTTCTCCTGCTCCTCTGAGGAGATTGAAAAGGAGTTCTTCTGAGAGACCTGTTGACCCTATCTCTCAACCTTCAAATGTTGAAGGTAATGCTCCATCTCTTGTTGCTCCGAGCTTGGCCATAGGCTTGATAAGATCTTGGACTGTTCCATAACACCCCGCTTAAAATAATAACGGGTGGCCAGCCCTATACTACATTAAATCAGGAATTTCAGATGGTCCAGTCTCAACATCAACTACCGGTATTATATAATATAGGACTAACTACCCGATATCATATAAACGTGATGTTAAATAAATTAAAACATGCAACATAACACAACCCAACACCATAAAACTACTAATAAATAAGAGGAAGATGCAAGAAAGAACTAGGATAAACGAAATGCTATAATAAAATGATATAATTAACTACAATAGAATGTGATACAAAAAGTAGACCCGAATAAGCTGTCAGGTTACAGCGAATACAATAACTGGAATGGAATAAGTATAAACATTTATATAAATATCCCTTGGGTACAAACCCGATATACAACATGAATCCTACCTAGAATTTTAAAAGTAGGAGGCGACTACCGGATACATCCCGCAACAGTCCGCACCTGTCACGGCTCCCAAGACTCTGGATAGAAAGTCATCCGGCATCCATGCGGTAGGACACCTGTAATAATATATATATATATATATATATATACAGGCAGGAGAGAAAAGTAAACGGGTCAGAGCCCGAGTTGTGAAAATATTTAGCAAGTGTGTTAACCGTGCATAATATATATCGGTGCACTTATTTCATAATTAAAGTGGAATCGCACTCTCGTGGAATCCCGACTCACCTCTCATCTAAAGGCGCGCACCTATTCGCGTCTCCAATTTTAGTTAGATTACCCCCATTTATTAGGACAACCTAACTTATCATAGGCCTAGCCTACACCCACGAGATTTGCCTTACTACCTTAATCCCCAGAACCCACTCTTTCTAAATACACTTAAGTATTTTTACAAACATATATGCCATATTAGGCTTAATGGATTCCGGTTTATAATTTAATTCAATTATCATTCTTAATACATTACCCATTTATATTTGGGTTGAAACATATGATTTAAGTGCTAATTTACTAAGCATGCAGAATTATTGACAAAACTTCTCTCCAATTTCAACGCTGCGCTGCGTTTCATGCGTGGGGTGTCTCGCAGAGTGAAATCCAAACAAGGAACCACCCCGTTACACTACTCCTTGTCAACCTCGATCCTGGAGATCCATTATGCCACACATAAATATTGGCATAACTTCTCTCTAATCTCAACAATGCACTACGTTTCGTGTGTGGAGTGTCTCGCAAAGCGAAATCCAAACAAGGAACCACCCCGTTACACTACTCCTTGACAATGTCGATCCTAGAGGTCCATAATGCCAAACATACCCTATACGACTACTATTAAATTTTTGACTACAATATGAAAACAACTACCATCTCCAACAATGTCCTTGGGATGATGTAACCGAAATATTCCTTAAACGCGATGCATCAATCCCCCAATCATCTAGTACACCATAATCATCCAAGATGTACTCCATAAAAGTCCATATCCTTTCATCTATCGGATATATAAATATATATATAGGCATTTCATTCTAACCATATATATATATACACACCATCATCCAATCCCATGACCATGTATACATACCATATATGATGTACAAAGGCCATGCACAAATAAATACCCGGCTATATATAGCGCCGATAAACTGCATCAATGCTATCATCTTCCTAGTGCCCGGCTCACGTAGCAATACTGGGGCCACCATGGTGGGACTAAACGACACCCATCTCGTGGTAAACACACGCACACGACGTCCCGAGAAGCGGTCATAGCTCCTAACCGGCAATGAGACGAAACATACCCACCACGTCTCATCCCAAAAATAAATATATATATATATATATATATATATATATATATATATATATATATATATATATATATATATATATATATATATCATATAATAACACACAGGACGACTATGACCTAGGGAATATCCACACCCTGCTTTTCTAGCCAGGATGCTCACCCTCTACGCGCGCAACTTCCCAATGATAGCATGAGCGGGGTATGCTTAACCAAATAAGTATATATATCATTCACATCCATAATATATATACATCCATATGATCCAATCATATGATCAAATATTAAACCATCATATACGGTTTAAGTATCCATACCACATATGTCCACCACATATATATATCCATATTTTCATATCTATATAGATATATAAACATATATTCACATATCCACATATCTATATATACAAACTATATCTCATTCATATGTATAAGATATATAAACTCGGCTATAAATATACATAATCCTCAATATACAAGCCGTCACCACAATTTCCATTGAATTTACCTCGATATATGAATACAATCCCTCACTTGAAACATATTCAATCATTTTTCCTATGATGAATAGTCTCCCAAAACCATATGTATATATCTATACATATATATTCAACATTAGGGTTATCACCCAAGAGTTTGTGTAGTAATCCATCACTACACATTTTACCTCTAAATGTGAAAGTACATAATCTCCTTTAGTACTTTTTAACCATAGGCACACACATGACTTAATAGTCTAAAACCTCAATTTATTCCAACCTCGTTTCAAGTATTGGAATCTCAATGGTTATTTCACCATAATTTCGTGTAAACTATCCTAACTAGAATTTATGCTACCGCTTATTCTAGTCGATAGTACAATCCCAAACGTTCCTAATTTCACCTATGGTTCAAATAAATCTCAAGAACCCTTACCCCTATTGAGTTATCAATTGTTCCTTAGTCTAAACATTTCTACGGATAGGAAACCCCTCACTCTTTAAGAGTATGCGATCACTCTCTTCCATTTGGTCCCAAATAGTATCTTAATAATATCCTATCCTTATAAGGATTTGACATAAATGTCGGCCTAGAAACTTCACAACATACATGGATATATTCTTCTCCAATTATTCCAAGAAGTCCCCACTATCATATACTAAGTGAGAGACCCCCTATAAGCCTCCAAAATATCTCTTACTTCATAAGAGAAAACCTCAAATTAATAAACCCAACCAAAGAGGGATTGAAATCACCACAAAGAGAATTTCTCAAAATGCCCTGTTTTCGAATCGATTCGGCCTGGCCCGAATCGATTCGGTCTCAAGGGCGAATCGATTCGCGCCAACTGCGAATCGATTCGGTCCCAAGGACCTGAGACTCTGTCTCAAACCGAATCGATTCGCTTGGGTTCGAATAGATTCGGCCACATAGACCTGGGACTCTACAAGATTCCGAATCGATTCGGAAAGAGGCCGAATCGATTCGGCCTGTTCAGCAGGCTACGAAATGGTCATTTTTCTACATAGACCTAATTTTCCAAAATCCCAATTCAACGATTTCTAACTATAAATTTGTAACCCAATAATGTTTCCAACATCAAACACATCCTATAATTTCACCTCATGAATTTATACCCCTTAAACCCATGTGTAAACATCAATTTCAAGATTTAAACCCAAAATCTAGGTTTTGATATCAATACCCAAAAATCCATTTCTTTAACCCATAAATTATGAAATGAAATACACAAATAGCTATTTAGCAAGATTAAACACTTGCCTCGATTTGTAGAGGTTGGATCGTCCTCGTTGTCGCGTTTGGGTGGAGAATATCCAAGATTTCTTCCTCTCTCTCTTCTTTCTTCTTCTTTCTCTCTTCTTTCTCCCTCTAGGGCTTTTTCTCTCTTTCTCTCAAATGAGAAATGGCTTAATCCGTAAGCCTCATAAACCTTTAAAACAAAATCCCAATTTTAAATCTTAATACACAATTTAAATGACTCGTTTACTCCAATTCGAGCCAAACATACTTAAAAACATTCCGGAGCCGAAATAAAACCCAATGACAGTCATTTTGACTATCTCGACCCTTCCGGGATCGATGGTACCCTCAAAATCATCATCCGGAATACTTTAAAACGTCCTCTATTTTTGGGTCTCAATTCTCAAATTTTAAAATTCTCCAATTTAATTAAATTTTATTTTCCCAAAAATTTAATTTCTCAGTCTCAAAAGTCTTGGGGTGTTACAAATCCCAAGGTGTTGAAGACACCTTTTCTCGTGAGAGACTTACTGCATTAGCTACTCAACACATTACTTCAGTAAGTATCGTTAGCCTGACTCCTTTATTTTCTAGTACTATATTCATATATTGACTAAAAATTCTTCCTTTTTTCAGCTTGTGAATTGCTTCAATAGCATTTTGAAGAAGGATGAAGCCATCAGGGCTTCCAGCTCCTCAGGTGGGGGTAGAAGAAGCTTTTGCTGGACTAGCTTAATCTTTGAGGGAATCTCGTCAGAAGTACGAGGAAGACAAAGATTCTTGGGATAAGCAATTTAAATCGGTTGAACTAAATAGAGATCAAACTGTGACTGCCTCCAAAGAGTTGGAGAAGAAATTGAAGGAGGCCGAATAACATAATACTGAGCTTGAATTCAAACTTAAATCTGCTGAGGAAAATGTTCTCAAGCTTCAAGATGTTGAATGACACAAGACAGAGGTAGAAAAAAAGTTGAAGTCTGCTGAAGAGCTCCTTAGGGAAAAGACCTCCTCGGAGAGAGCAAAAAGGAAAACTGCAGTTAAAAACTCTTTTAGTGCTGGTTGGGACGAGGGTTGGAACAAGGGCCTGGTTGTTATGTCTTCTCAAATGGAGTATGCCAGTGTTAAATATTTTAGGGATGGATGGGTAGCAGCCTTGAAGAAATTGAAGGTTGTTGATAATTCTGAGTTATTCCAGGAGCATACTCATGGCCCTCCTCCCTCTCCTAGAGAAGAAAAAGAAGATGAAGCTGCTTCAGATGAATATTCAATGATGACAGGAGAGTAGGTCCCTGTTGCTGTTGTTCAACATTTCGAGAAAGTCCAACAAGCCAGCACATTTGCCGAGCTGCTGCCCTTGCTCTCCGAGCAACCAACCCCTTCATCTAAACCATCTGAAGAAGTCATAGGAAATAAGAAGAAGGTGTAAAGTTGTTCGGGTCTTTTGTTTTGCTGTTTTCTTGAATGTAACCTTGAACTATGTTTTCCTTTATCATGATGAATAAAATTCGAAATTCTGTTGTTCGTCTTAAATTTCTCTCTTACTTGCTCTGTTCGCATCATTGTTGATTTTGTTTTTCATGTTGTCTTTGCTAGTTTGTGGCAAGGATGGAAATTTTATCAACTCGTGATACATAGTTGATGAAGAAATGTAATGACTATTTCAAAGCTGGTCATGCAGATTTTATCGAGGCTCAAATTATTGATATCCTCGGATCAGATGTTTCTGAGTGAGCCATTGATGCTTATCACTACCTGAAGTGTCTACTTGATCGTGATGTAGCCAACAATGTGGCCTACTACGAGATGATTGAAGATCTTTAAGGAACGATCGAGGAGCTTCAATAACAGTACAAAGAATCTACTACACTTTTACATCAAGGCTATGAGAAAAAGTACTAATAATTGAGTGCTGACAAGGGATATGACAAGTTCATTTATGCTTATGAGAAAAAGGAGAGTGTGTTAAAGCTTGAAATTGAAGAACATAGACATCGCCAAGCTGCTAGAGCGGGAGAACATCGCTTTCCAGGAGGAAATAAAACAACTCAAATCTGCTTCTTCTTCTTCTTCGGGAGCCTTGGTCCCAATTAATGATGATGGTTTTTCCTTTTTAGAAGTAGAAAATGCTAACTTAAGGGATGAGTTAGAAACTTTTAAATGAGCATGATCTTTCACACCTGCTCGTGGTAGAGCAAGATCTTCTTCTCATGGATGAGCAAGGGCTGGTCGGGTTACTATTGAAGAAACAAGAACTCAATTGGCCTTAGAGAATCAAGTTGTTCAATTGATGGCGAAGAATCAAGCTTTGGTAGACATGCCTAAGAAGATTTTGAGTTTCACCGACCAACTCTCTAGTCAGAGTTCTGCTCTGGAAAGAAAAGAAATTCTGGCGAAGAAGCTCCACGAGCAACTTGAGAGATTAACTTATCAGTTTCACAAGCAGCCCAGGGAATTTTGGATGGCTGGGTATAATGAAGCTTTGTATCACCTTGATGCTCGTTTGCAGCAGTCGAACAACGAAGGATATAAGCAAGGGTGGTTGAATGCCTTATGTGATCTGAAACTGGATCAAGGCCATTTCTTGTGGGATTATTATGATCCTAGAGTTCTTGATTTGCCAGTGCCTCCCTTTAAACTTGACCTTAATTGGATCCCAGCCCGTGCTATTCCTCGAATTTTGATCTCCAAGTATCTCGGTGACTACAGCCTTCATTTAAATTTTGAGATATCTCGTCCAGAACACTTGCTTGATCGACCATCCATAATGAATGTCAGAATGCTGCGAGATCTAAACTTTCTAAATTCTCCTTATGCATTAGATGATCCTCCAACTGGGGTGGAACCTGTTTCAAAAGTAGAGGGAAAAAACCCCGTAGAATAAGACATTTTTATGTAATGAATCAAACTTCATATCATATGTAATTTGCTTGGTTTTAATGAAGATATTTTTAGTCTTTTGCCATTTTATTTTCTTCGAAACAATTTGTAGAATGTCCTCGTTTGTTCATTGGTGAATATATATATCCTGTTTTGTTTTGAAACTTGTCCCATTTGTTGTTTAATTATAGTGACTTGTCACTCTTTAGGCCTAAGCAATGGAATGATTTTCATCCCATGTTCCTACCTAGTTGTAGTAATCTCATCTGGATTACCTTGTTCCTAGACAGTGGATGCCCCGGGAGGTCGTCCAACTTCTTGCGTAGTTTGGTACCAACTAACCGTAGTTGATGGTTATTGAGTTACCGACCAACCGGAGTTGGTGGTAATGAGTTGCTTTGATTGTGTGCTTGTGTAGTGTGTAGCACTACTATTCCGAAAAAAAATTCAACAAAAGAGGAAGATATGGGCGAAACATCCTTTTATTCATATTGAAAGAAACTGTGTTACATGTGGACTTTAATTACCGATAGTACTTGCGCAGATGCTCTGCATTCCATGCATTCTTGAATTCTTCTCCTTCCAAGGTTTCAATTCTGTATGTCCCAGGATGAACAACTTCAGTTACTCTGTAAGGTCCATGTCAGTTAGCCTCCAATTTGTTATGCTTCTGGATCACTTTATTCTGCACATAATCCCCTTCTTTTAAATCACACTGCTTCACCCTTTTATTATAGAACAAGGCTGTTCGTTGTTGGTATGCAGTATTCCTGATTGATGTTTCTTCCCTAACTTCTTCGAGCATATCCAGATCTAAACGCCTCATCAAATCGCTTATGGGAGAATTGAAATTAAGCACCCTATATATGGGTAGACCCAATTCAGCAGGTATGACAGCTTCACTTCCAAATGTCAATATGTATGGAGACTCTCCAGTTACTGTTCGTGGTGTAGTGCGATAAGCCCACAACACAGAGTGTAGCCTGTTAATCCAGTTTCCCTTTGCATCATCCAGTCGTTTTTGTAAGCCATTCAGTAGGGTTCTGTTCGTCACTTCAGTTTGCCTATTGCTCTGGGGATGGCCTGGCGTGGAGTGGATTTTCAGTACATTGGATTGATGACAGTATGCAGCTAATTTCTCATTATCAAATTGGGTTCCATGGTCAGTAATGAATGCGTGTGGGACACCATATCTGCAAATAATACTCTTCTAAATAAATTGATAGACCTTGTTATACGTCATATCAATGAGAGGTTCAGCTTCCACCCATTTGGTAAAATAATCCACAGCAACCACGAGGTATTTGAATCTTCCTTTGGTCGTTGGAAGTGGCCCAACCAAGTCTATCCCCCACATGGCAAATGGCTAAGGGGAGGTGATAGGTGTTAACAATGCCTGGGGAGTTCTTCAGATGGAAGAGAAATATTGGCATTTATCGCACTTTTTAGCGTAAGCTGCGCAGTCAGCTCTCATCGTTGGCCAGTAATACCCCTACGTTATTATTCTATGCAAAAGCGTCTGACCTGCTACATGGGCTCCACAGGACCCTTCATGAACCTCTTCAATCAAGTCCTTAACTTCGGAGGGATGGACACATCTCTGGAGTGCTGCTATAATTCCTCTCCTGTATAAAATGCCATTGGTCAATACGTAACGAGCAACTTTGAACTTCAGTTTCTTGGCTGCGAGTTTATCAGTGGGCAAAGCCCCCTCTTCGATATAGGCCCTGATGGGGGCCATCCAAGATGGTCCCAAGTCAAGGGTAAAGAATTTCATTATCAAATCTTTGTCTATGCTCCGACCAGCTAGAATTTCTATTGGGATTGTTCTTTGTAGCTCGGTGTGTGTTGCTGATGCCAACCGAGCTAGGGCATCGACTCTTGCATTCTCTAGTCTCGGTATTCTGATCAACTGAACTGCAGTAAAATTCGATACAACCTCCATTGTTTTTGCATGATATTTAACCATTAATTCTCCCTTTGCTGCATACACCCCGAGAATTTGATTTACGATTAACTGTGAATCACTGAATACAACGACCTGCTCTGCCTTTATGGTTTTGGCCATACTTAGACCTACGATCATAGCTTCATATTCAGCCTCATTATTAGCAGCCTCAAATTGAAAACGTAGAGAATACTCTATATCAATCTCACCAGGACTGCTTAGAACAATTCCTGCTCCACTGCTTGTAGCGTACGAAGAGCCATCCACATATAAATTCCATACAGGTAATTCATTATCAAACTCTTGGTCAGGCAGAGTTCCTCAGTGGAATTTTGATGCTTCCTTCTTTCTTCCCCAAACACTTCTCATTATTCATTGATTATCTTCTCTTGATCATCCACGGAGGGTAGTTAGTCGAGTGTTAAATTCAATGATCCCGTAACATCCACGGGTTGATCTGTATTAAACCCCTTCTCTTCGGAGGTATCAGAGTGAGTAAACTCTTGAGAACGTATGTGCTTGCGTTCAAATGAGCAACATATATATTAAACACCTTTTAACCCAAACAAACCCTAAACATGCAACAATATGTGATTGAATAAGATGATAATCTAAGCAAGAACATTCAAACACATGCAATTGAGGAAAAATCCCCCTAAGGGGCAAAACCATTTATTTTCACTATAATTTGTAAGAGAACGGCTTACAATCGGTAAAATACAAGTGACTAAGAATTACCCTCAGGTATCGGATTCTGTAGTCGCGGCTGGAGATATCCCTGTCCAGTAGGGCTGCAATGGAGAAGAAGAACGGTCTCCTCCACAAGGGTTGAACAGCAAAAGTGCGTTCTTGGGTTGCCAAAATGTGATTCACGAAGGTATGGAATTTGTGTGAATCAAAGGTATGAATCAATGGACTCAAATACCATGAAGACTTTAGAGTTTTGGAACTCAGAAAATCGTGTGGAAGTCTCTGCTGAAACCACTTCCCGTAGTGGGTTTAAATAAGAGGACTTGAACCATAAAAATCTGACCACGATCTGAAAACGATCTGTATGAGGTTATCCCAGGCGGATCGGTTCGGTTGACATCGGATCGGTTCTTTTATTTCATGCGGATCGGTCCGGATGACATCGGATCGGTTCTGATTTCAACTTCATCGATTTGCTATCGGTCCGGGGTATACTGGCCTTATTTTCAGCAGGCGGACCGGTCCGGGTATAAGGCGGATCGGTTCAGATTACCGGATCGGTTTTTTTATTCCAGGCGGACCGGTCCGGTCCTCAGAAACCAGATTCCTTCGAGTTTCTCTCCATCTTCAAAGGGCCATATCTTCTTCACCGTAGCTCGGAATGAGATGCTGTTTCTTCCAGTATCTTTGTTGCGGCAAGCTCTTCAACTTTCCAGTTGACCTATCCGATTGGGATGGTGGATGTACAATTACCAAATTGCCCTTGAACTTGATGTGGGACACATGATGGAGATATTGGATGCTTGATTCTCGAAATTCGGATTGGGGCCATCATATGTGATCGTGTAGAGACGTGCCAAATGTAACGGCGTACGACATACAAAATAGTAAGATAACGGACATGATAAAAATGTCCTTACAAATCTCCCCCTATGTCTATGCCGGTACATACATAAAAAATCCGAATTTATCAATCATAAAAAATTGCCTATACAAATCTACCCTTCCATGAACCCAAAACTGAAAGAGTACAAGAGAATAAGAATGCATCGTTTGATCTTCAAATCTTCGGGAATCTCAACGCTTTTCTCATCAAGGTGTGCAATCCAATGATAAGCCATGTAGTACCTACACACATGAGACAAAGCAAATACCAAGTGACATATCGAGTTTTAAGTGAGATAAACATATATACATATAGAGCAAACTCAATTTTCAAAACTCCCCCATGATAAGATAATTCATTCTCCCCCTTTTTATGAGGTCCCCAAAATAGACAAATGAGAGAAACAAATCAAATAAGCAAGTGCGGGGTGTCACTAGGATAAATCACACCATGAATGAACACAAAGCAACCAAGTCGATGATAGCGTAAATGATGTGGTGTGATCAAATTCGATAGGAAAATCAATGCATACAAACATGACATATGTGCATGATGAATATTGGATATTCCTAGCGAATGAACTCAAATGCTTCCTTTGGTGTTAAAATAATGACAATATAAGATATTGACGCAATCAAATCAACAAATCAAAGCTCAAAGTAATTTTCACACCAATAACGTCCAAAATGATTTTATGCTTTTTCAGGACTTTCAAGGAAGTGCAAACCCGTTTAAAGATTCTCCAACCAAACTCCCTCAGATATAATGTTGAATAGAGGCATTCTAAATTCTCAAACTTTGGAGAATTGATGGTGAAACCTAAGTGACCCATATTTGGCATGAATTGCTTTTTATTGCCTTTAAATTTTTTCGGGCTCTTTTAACCTCTTTGGACCTCGAATATTAAAATTCCTCCATTTTTTGGTCCTTTTTAACGGTGGCTTTTGCGCAAAGGATAGATGATTACCTTTCGCAGCCCCTCCCCGTTATACAAAAACACACAGTCTCACCAAAACGGTTTTTACATGCATTCCAATCTTGTCAAGTTTTATCGCATATTGTACATTGTATAGACAGAATTGAGATGGAAACACTCAAGCCAATATGAGATAGACAAGTGCAATACTCAAATATTATCGTGCATGTGTGCAATAAAGGATATAGGAGTCAAACATGTAGGAAGATATCACTAATTACATCTCAAAGACTCCAACCAATGTAAAGCACATGGATGAAATGATGTAGCCTCTCAAATATCTATCAAACAGTCACATGGATAAATGGAATGAGGTTGTGACTTGGTTATCTTAAATGCTCATCCATAACAGAAGCAAAAACATAAATCTTTTTGGATTTTTCAAAAAAAAATTATCAAAATAAAATCTTTTTGTGCTTTTCTTAAAATTTTTCTAAAAGGAAAATCTTTTTGTATTTTTGTTTTAACGAAATAAAAAAATAAACGAAAATAAACAAACTAATGGTACATGCTAGCAATAGGCAAATGAAGAAGCAGCATGAAAATCAACCTATGCTAGCAATCAAGACAAGATTCTCAACCGGGAGTAACGGTGGAGTTTTCCAAAGATGGTGACATCTTTTGAACACACTCCACTAGATCATGTGTTGTCTTGATCAAAAATTTCACTTGCTCGCGAATATGTGAAAACTCTCTATCAAAATGTGCAGGCAAAATGTCATGAGTGGGTGTATGTGCATGAATATGTGAAGTGGCATGATATGGCACAAAACCCAACTTAGAACAAAACTCCCTTAGATGTCCTCGCTTATTGCAGTGGGAGCAAACATACACCGGTCTAGGAAGTAATTTTTCAACAATTTTGGGATGAATATTCCTAGACGGTCTCCCATGGGACTCACTCACCAAGGTGGATATAGGCTCATGTGCATTAAAAGTAGTGAATGTACCGTCATTACCTTTTGCAACATCATTCAAAACGGGATAGAGAACCATCTTATCAACCTTCTCAGATACATTCTCTAATGTGACTTGGACCTCTCGTGCTTGTTTGAGATCATCCTCGAGATGGGATACACGTGTCGTCAGACTAGACACCGTGTTGGTCAAGTCACCTTTTCCCTTTTTTAGCTCAGCATTCTCTTCCTTCAACTCACAAATCCGAAGACCTAGAATTCTATTTGACCTTTTTGTTTCCATGGTCTCGATAAATAACTTTCGAAAAGATTTTTGGATCACACTTTCATCACCAACCTCATCCTCACTATCACTTAGAGAGGTGGGCATTGCATCTTTCTTACGCTCTCTCCTAAGTTTAGTGGGAAACTCAAATTTCTTGTGCCCTATCCCATCGCACTCAAAACTTCTTATCTTCTCAAGTTCTTTCTTTCTTTCTTTTCCACTCTCATCACTCTCACTGCCGAGGTGTCCTTGTGACGTAGCATCCTCATCGTCGTGAGAAGTATTGGAGGTACTCACATGACTTGCCATGAGTGCGGTGATGTTATGCTCATGTGGTGACTCATCTCCACAGTCCACCGACTCAACCTCACTGTCGTCACTAAGGGTAGCATTAAGGACAGCTTTCCCTTTCTCTCTATTCAGACGATTGGCACACTCAAAGGCTCTATGACCCCTACCATCGCATTCAAAGCATCTCTCACTGTCTGTTTTAGGAGGATGTTTAAAATCTTTTTCATTCTTTTTCTCAAAATTCCTTTTATCATTGAAATTTCCACTTTTCTTGAATTTGAGAATTCTTTTGAATTTTTTTGCAAAAAGAGCCAAATCATCTAGGTCAAAATCACACGCAGAATCTGACATGTCAGTCTCTTTCTTTCTAGACGACTCTACCCTTTTTCTAGCCGACCCCTCACTCCTTCTCTCTTGGGCTTTAAGTGCAATTCCCTTATCTTTAGATTTAGCAGTTTTAGGGAACATATCAATTTCATAAGTTTGCAAATCTCCTACAAGTTCTTCCAATTTTAGCGTATTTAAACTACCCATAGAATTTAGCACAGTGAATTTAGGGATAAAGCGCTTAGACAAAGAACGAAGAATCTTTTTAACAACTCTAGCATTAGGAATATGTTCACCAAGATTAAAGCTAGTATTAACAATGTCAGAAAGTCTAGCATAAAATTCATCAAAGCATTCAGATTCATGCATGGTGATGGTTTCAAATTGAGTTGTCAAATTTTGCAACTTAGATTCTTTCACAGCATTAGTTCCTTCATGGGTGAGTTGTAAAACATCCCATGCCTCTTTTGACGTGGTGCACGTCATTATACGTTTGAACTCATCAGGTGTGACAGACCCAGAAATAGCACTTAGACCCTTAGAATTAAAAGATGCCCATTTAAATTCTTCATCAGTCCAAGAAGTGTCAGGTTTCAAGTTGATCACATTATCAACAGTCACGGAGGGAGGAGTCCACCCTCTTTCAACTAAGATCCAGACACATTCATCAATGGCTTTTAAAGCCGACCTCATTCGGGCTTTCCAATAAGCATAATTTGTCCCATCAAAAACAGGCATTTTATTATATAACTTCTCCATTTGAACACGCACTTTTTTTTAAAAAAAAATCAATTTTTTTTGGAAAATTGATATCTTTAGAAAAAATTTGCAGAAAATAGGAATACGCGATAGATTAGCGTAACCTGCTCTGATACCAATTTGAGAACGTATGTGCTTGCGTTCAAATGAGCAACATATATATTAAACACCTTTTAACCCAAACAAACCTTAAACATGCAACAATATGTGATTGAATAAGATTATAATCTAAGCAAGAACATTCAAACACATGCAATTGAGGAAAAATCCCCCTAAGGGATAAAACCATTTATTTTCACTATAATTTGTAAGAGAACGGCTTACAATCGGATTACAATGAAAATACAAGTGACTAAGAATTACCCTCAGGTATCGGATTCTGTAGTCGCGGCTGGAGATATCCCTGTCCAGTAGGGATGCAATGGAGAAGAAGAACGGTCTCCTCCACAAGGGTTGAACAGCAAAAGTGCGTTCTTGGGTTGCCAAAAGGTGATTCACGAAGGTATGGAATTTGTGTGAATCAAAGGTATGAATCAATGGACTCAAATACCACGAAGACTTTAGAGTTTTGGAACTCAGAAAATCGTGTGGAAGTCTCTGCTGAAACCACTTCCCGTAGTGGATTTAAATAAGAGGACTTGAACCATAAAAATCTGATCACGATCTGAACACGATCTGTTTGAGGTTATCCCAGGCGGATCGGTCCGGATTGAGGGCGGATCGGTCCGGTTGACATCGAATCGGTTCTTTTATTTCATGCGGATCGGTCCGGATGACATCGGATCGGTTCTGATTTCAGCTTCATCAGTTTGCTATAGGTCCGGGGTATACTGGCCTTATTTTCAGTAGGCGGACCGGTCCGGGTATAGGGCGGATCGGTCCGAATTACCAGATCGGTTCTTTTATTCCAGGAGGACCGGTCCGGTCCTCAGAAACCAGATTCCTTCGAGGTATTCTCTCCATCTTCAAAGGGCCATATCTTCATCACCGTAGCTCGGAATGAGATGCCGTTTCTTCCAGTATCTTTGTTGCGGAAAGCTCTTCAACTTTCCAGTTGACCTATCCGATTGGGATGGTGGATGTACAATTACCAAATTGCCCTTGAACTTGATGTGGGACACATGATGGAGATATTGGATGCTTGATTCCCGGAATTTGGATTGGGGCCGTCATATGTGATCGTGTAGAGACGTGCCAAATGTAATGGCGTACGACATACAAAACAGTAAGATAACGGACATGATAAAAATGTCCTTACAACTCTGCGATAAAATCCGCTACTGAAGGCCCCTTAAATGACGACCTATGCTCATAAACTATGTCATATTCACTAAGTTCTACTGCCTAGTACATCAATCTTCCTAATTTCTCCGATTTATGCAGAGCTTGTCTTAATGGCATGTCAGTATACACCACTATAGTATGGGCTTGGAAGTATGGCCTCATCCTTCTGCTCGCTTCGATTAGTGCCAGTGCTAACTTTCTCAGTCTTGGATATCTGATCTCTTCTCCTCGAAAGGCCTTGCTGGTGTAGTAGACCGATTTTTGTACTCCGTCCTCCACTCTTATCAAGGCCGAGCTAACTGCATTCTCTGAAACTGCCAGATACAAGTATAATCTTTCTCCCATCACTGGTCTAGATAACAATGGAGGTGTTCCCAGATATTTCTTTAACTCTTGAAAGGCTTCCTCACATTCATCATTCCACTCAAAAGTTTTTTGAACTATTTTGAAGAATGAGAGGCATCTGTCTGTTGCTCGTGACACAAATCTATTAAGTGTTGCAACTCGCCCTATGAGACTTTGCACTTCCTTCTTCGTAGTTAGAGATCGTATCTCCAATAGGGCCTTGATCTTTTCAGGGTTCGCCTCGATACCTCGTTGGTTAATAATATATCCGAGAAACATGCCTTCTCGCACCCCAAATATGCATTTGTTGGGATTCAACTTCATTTGATATTTTTCTAGTTGATCAAAGGTCTAACCTAGGTCAACTAGATGATCATTGGCTTTCTTGCTCTTCATCAGCATATCATCGATATAAACCTCCATGTTATGACTAATTTGCTCTGCGAACACCTTATTCATCAGCCGCTGATATGTTGCACCTGCATTTTTAAGTCCGAAAGGCATAAAATTATAGCAATAAGTTCCCCTTGGGGTGATAAAAGAGGTACTTTCCCTGTCCTTAGGTTTCATTTTGATCTGGTTGTAACTAGAGTAAGCATCCATGAAACTCAATAATTTATGCCCCGAGGTAGCATCCACCAGCTAATCGATTCGAGGTAAAGGAAAATGATCCTTTAGGCAAGCTTTATTAAGATCAGTGAAGTCCACACACCTCCTCCACTTATTTTTTTTCTTTTTCACCATCACCACATTTTCTAGCCAGTCAGGATATTTGACGTCCTTAATAAAAAAAGGCTTTTTATAGTTTCTCTACTTCTTCCTGTATAGCTTGGTTCTTTTCAGGGCTGAATACCCTTCTTCGCTGCTTCACTGGCTTGACCTCCTTGTTCACGTTGAGCTCGTGGCACAGGAAACTCGGGTCTATCCCTGGCATATCTTCATGACTCCATGTAAAAGTCTATTTTCTGCGCCTTAGAAATGCTATCAGTTCCTTTTTTATCGATTCATCTAATGACGCACCAATTTGGGTTGTTCGTTCTGGGTGTTCATCGTCCAGAATAATATTTTCGGTAGCTTCCATGACCTGGCCCTTCACGAGCTGAAACTCATCTCTAGGGTCTAATGTTTCAATCTATGCATCATCTATTTCATCCACTTGATAAGTAATAGTCTTCTTCCTGGATTCTTCTCGTTCTTCCTATTCGGCAGATGAATAGTAGCATTCTCGAGCTACTTTTTGGTCGACTTTCACAACTCCCACTCCAAAATTGGTTGGGAACTTTAGACACTGATGTACATTAGATGGTACTGCCTCAAACTTCTTCAGACCTACCCTGCCCATGATGATATTGTAGGCTGATTGAACGTTTTTATCCATCACGAAAAAGCGTACTCTTTCTGTTCGGCAGGCAGGCCATGTACCAATAAACATGTCCAACTTAATTGTCCCAAGTGGAAAAAACTTTTCGTCAGTAAAACCGAGGAGGGGCCTATGATATGGCTCCAACTGGGCTAACTTTAGATTCAAACTATCAAAGCATGGGTAGAACATGATGTCTGCAGAGCTACTATTGTCTACCAGTACCTATGAAATCACCACTTCCTTCATTCTCATCTTGATCACCAATGGGTCATCATGAGGATATAGTACACCTGCCAGGTCATTTTTAGAAAAACCGATGACTAGTTTGTCCCTATTCACCATCCTCGGGCAATCATCTTCAGCCAAATTTATGCGCTGTATGTAAGAGCAAGATTGGGCCTCATTGAGGTATACTTTTCTCTCCCCAGTCAAATCTCCACCTCCTGCATCTCCACCTGTAATGACATTACATTCAAATGATCCAAAATGGATTGAAAATACCTCGCATTTTGGCTGTCTTGGTCTTTTGGGGAGATCGGGGATCATCTTTTGGATCATCTTCATGATCTCTCTTCTTGTCTTCTTTTGCTCGGCGAGGTGACTTAGATCTTTTCCTTCCTCGGTCGCTGGTCTTTTCACCATTTTGGAGATCAACATACTTAGCCAATTTTTCTCGCCTGGTGAGTGCTTCAATTTCATTCTGGAGAGCTATGCAACATTTGGCCGTGTGACCATGGTCTTTATAAAATTCACAGTATTTGGACTTGCCCCTTTTGTCAGGGTCTGCCTTCATTTTCCCTGGCCAGGCTAACTCCTCACTAGTCTTGATCTCCTCCAGAATGTGATTTATATCTACCTTCAAGGGAGTATAATTTCCATACTTCCTCATCTGCTCCAATGCCTGTTTGCCTGTCGACTGCTTATTGCCACCATTGTTCTTATGATCCTTCTTCTCAGTTTTGCCAGCTTTAACCTTAGTCTCCTTGGTGTCGGTATTCTTCTTCGTAGCCATGGCTTCCTCATCGTTCATGATCTTAACTGCTTTTGCCATCAGTTTTGCCATGGTCCAAGGTGGATCTTTGGCCAAAGTATAATACAACTTATCTGGTAACAATCCACTCATCAGAGCAGTAATCGTTATTTTCTCCTCGTAATCTATTACCTCAAGTTTCTCATTATTGAAACGAGTAATGTAGTCCCTAGTACTTTCTTCTGGCTTCTGTCTAACACTCAATAAGCGTGCTACTCGTTTAACTGGTTTTGCTCCAAAACAGAAATTCCCTATGAAAAGCTCTGCCAGTTGGAATAAAGTCGCAATCTTCCCCCGATGAAGTTTGTTGTACCATATCTGAGCTGACCCGGTGAGAGTTCCTGAAAACTCCCTACATCTCATCTCATCTGGAATTACATAGATATCGGCAACAGCTTAGTACTGTTCTATATGAAGGACAGGGTCAGTTTTTTCATCATATTTAGGTGTCACCATTGGAGCTTTGAATTTTGATGGTGTGGGAAAATCCACAATTGCCTGTACGAATGGTGTCCCATGGACTAAAGTTCTTTGTAGAGGATTCTTGGCCTTAACCATTTCCCCTAATCTGTCCTCCAACCTTTGAATGGAGCCTTTCCATGTATCGTTTCCCACCTCGGGCCTATTTGTTCGAGCAACTGATCGCGTTGAGTTTTCCTCTTGGGACCTTTCATTATGGGCTACTGGGCGTGATTGGGCAGAGCCTTCCCTTAAGTCGGATGGTCGTTGAGAGTTCCTCGACGCAATCCTAGGAGGACTTCTATTCCTCCTAGGGCCCAATCGATCAAAAGGGGAGACCTTACTCAACCTTTCTAGAGCGCTAGTCCTTTTTGGCATTAGAGTGATGTTCCGTTGAGAGTTTGTAGCTCGTACTGATGAGGTCCGGCCAGGTTGATACGAAGGATCACTAGATCTCTCAGTACGATATGAGTCAGTACGTCTAGATTGAGAGACCTCCAGGAATAATGTTCATCTAGTTCTTGAAGATGGCAAATGGGTATTTCTTTGAACACTTCGTTATCCTAATTGGGCTGGCACTCCACCTTGAACAGTTTGTATAAGTTGACGCATAATTTCTTACATGGTCGTTTGCCCTTAGGCTAAATTAGCCATTATGCCAGTCAAATCTTGAAAATTTGGGGGATTGGAGGGACCCCAGTATTTCGATTACTGGATTCCGGATTCTCAGCCATAAATGATGAGTTGTTTTCATGAAAAATGCTAAATACATTTGTTTCTCACAGACGGCGCCAATCTGTTGATGTAAAAAACTAGATTATATCTAATTAATCAATCACAAATAAATAAGACAAAGGATTTGTAAAGTGGTTCAGCCTTATTAGAATGGCCTACGTCCACTGTTTTGTATTGCTTACTGTTTGCCTTGAATCTCGATCATAGGTTTACCAAGAGATTCAAAGTCCCCTTCTTATGAGGAGGTTACAATGTATTTATAGCCTTGAGGCTGTACATATGAAAGGATAATGCGCTGTTATATAGTAGACATATACATTTGTACGATAATAATGCGCATTTAATGCGTAGTTGTCTTTTGACTCTCTTGATTTGGATGCTCTGCACGCTAAGTAGCTCGGACCGTTTAAGTTGCTTGGCACGCTAAGTTGCTCGGTATGCTTAAGTTGCTCGGAGCGCCTGAGTAGCTTGGTGACAGTATGTTGTTCGTTGGAAGTATTTGTATTTGTCACATAAGTTGACGCGTGTCTTCAAGTGATTGGTCCATGTCAGCAGACTAAATTTGGTATCAACAGCGTCAATGCCCACAAACGTCAACCAACAAAAAATACCTTTCACCGGAGTCTTAAAAACCAATGGCAATCTCGAATGTAGAATCTGCAAATTATGATAACTGGAGTTTGCATCAGACTCTTTTCTTTGGTGCGAAACCAAGAAGAAAAAATACCCTTCATCAGAGTCTAAAATCGGTAGCAATCTCGAAGGCAGAATCTCCAAATTCTGATAACTGGAGTTTGCATCACACTGTTGTTTTCTCTGGTGCGAAGTTGTCTGATATATTTTAGGCTTGGTAGTTTTCCCCTCCATTTCTGAATCTTCGTTTCAGGTGTTTGTTGAACCGACCATTTTGACCCGAACAAGGTTTTGGAGGAAAGGTAGGAGGACTGGAGTGATTTTTTTTTTCAAATTTTTGATTTTTCTGATTTCTGATCTGATTTTTTCCGAATTTGGAATGAAATTTTAGTTTGCCAATTTTCGATTTTTTGATTTCTGATTTTTTCAAAAAAAAATCGAATAAAAAATAAAAAATAATTATGAATTTCCAATTTTCCAAATTCTCCGATCCGAATTTTTTGAAACTATGTCGATCTAATTTTTCCGAATTTTTCTCAAATTATTTTTGATTTTTTCGGAATTATTTTCTGATTTTCGATTTTTCCAAGTTTTTTTCGTTTTTTTGAAAGTTTTTCATATCCCACATCGGTTGGGAGAGGGAGACTCCACGAAGTGTGCTCTATAAAAAGGAGGGTACCCCCTAACTTCTACATAAATAAAAAATGGACCAAATCCTCATTTATTTACATGTTGGGTTAAGCCATTTTTTTTGTTTCTTTAAATTGAGAATTTCGAGTAATCAGATTTTTTTTTTTTTTTTAATTTTGAAATTTTTCAAAATTTCTAGATTTATAATATATTTTGCGAATTTTCGATTTTTCAATTTTTTCGAATTCGGATTTTTTTTTTTGAATTTTTCAAAAAAATCGGATCGAAAATAGAAATAATTATTTTATTTCTGGAAAAATCGGATTTTTTTCCGAATAGGCATTTTTCGATCCGATCCGGCCGAAACACAAGCCTAGGACTGGGTTTACAAGAAGATTTTTTTGGCTTCGGAAGTGGGGCCCACCAGTGTGTCGGCTGGAGGTAACACAAATATACAAAATGGTTGGGCTCTCTTTAAACATATATACATAATGTAATATGTATGAGTTATTTTTTGAATTTTTAATGGGTACGCATTATATCTATTTCTGATATTTTATATATGACTTCCTTACACTCTAATTCGCATGATTTATTTTAAGTTGTGTTTCGAAAACAACCTTCATTTTTATTATGATTAGTAATGGGTTTTGGTGTTTGGATGTGTATATTATGATGTCGATGGCATTCAGTAGCGTTAGAGGCAGGTGTTTTGAAGCAATTGAAAATATTGGTAAATTATATTAGTTGTTTGTAAATATTTCAATTGCATTTGAAGATGAGTTTGATTATTTTTCTTCTTCTAATTGGTGTTTATATATGTGGTTATATCTTTATAATTGACATTTGAAGAAATTTATCAAAGGTTTATGAATTGATTGTACAATTCATTTACTCATGTATATATGATTTTATATTTTCAGTTTACTCAACGACAAAAATAATTAAATCAACAATGTTCGTAATTTTTTAGTTAATTAGTTTAGAAAATTATTGTATTTTCAATAAATATTCAAAACAGTTCATGTCATACAGTTAGTAAGTTTAACAAATTAACATATGTGATAAAAAAATTAGATTTGATTTCGGGATAAAAATATGGTTTTGTATGAGATGATGTCACATGATTATTAATTTATATGAAAATTTTCAATAAATATTCGAAACAGTTAATTAGGCTAAAATATCCGCCAAGATAAGTAGAAATGTTCGAGTGTGTCTATTTCTTTTCAAATGTATATGTAGATTTGATTTCGGGATTAAAATATGATTTTGTTGGTATAAAAAATTATCCTTTTTAGTATACTTAAGATATTTTGTCAATTTAACTTTGTAGTACCTATTTTATAAGAAAAAAGATTTTTCGTGATTTTATTATCAAATTTTTTAAGAATTATTTGGCTCATTTTACTTCTTCGTTTTTAACTTTTAAGAATTTAAGATTATCTAGAAATAGTTTATTCTTAACTCTCCTTAAGTAACTAGGTACCAACTAGGCCTATCAATGGGTCGGGTCTGGACCCGGACCCGACCCGGCCCCGATCCGTATAATAGGATCTGAGCATATTTTTTTAGACCCGAGACCCGAAGACCCGAATACCCGAATACCCGTTTATTAAACGGGTATGGTCTGGATCTTATACAAGACCCAGACCCGAAGACCCGACCTGGATTGTAAATTATTATTTTTTAAATATATATACATATACTATAAATTTATATATATTTATAAATATATCTTATCAATATAATATGTAAGTAATATATATAAAAATATATATTTATGTATATAATAAATATAAATAATATATGTTGTTGATATCAAATTTAGTCTGCTGACATGGCCCAATTGGGTGAAGACACGTGGCAATCTACATGGCAACGACAAACACTTACGAACAACACCTCGACTCCGAGGAACCATACTGCAACGAGGAACTCCTCTTCCCCGATCAACTCAGACGCTCTGACCTATAAGAACTCTCTGAGGAACTTTTGAGTACCGAGAGTACCGAGGACCTTAGGCGGTCCGAGCAGCTTAGGCGATCCGAGCTGCACCTCGGACAAAGCATTAATAGCCGGATAACCAACAGTTTGACTACGCATTAAATGCTTGTTATCATACAGATGTATACGCTTAAGGGGCATTTAATATATTACCCTTTCACATTACAGCCTTAGGGCTATAAATACATTGTCTTATCCTCATTGTAAGGGGACCAGAATTTCTTGAGAAAACTTGTAATCGATAATTCCCAAACAGTCAGCAATAACAAAAACAGTGGACGTAGGCCATTCTTATAAGGCTGAACCACTTTAAAAGTTCTTTGTCTCATTTTATTTATCTGTGATTAAATAATTAGATATCGTCTAATTTTTTACATCAACCGATTGGCGCCGTCTGTGGGAAACGACTGGTAATATCGTTTTTCATCAAAAATAATTCATCACAAATGGTTGATATTCCAGAACCCAGCAATCGAAACGCTGGAAACCCTCCAAATCCATCTGCTCCGCCTAATATTCCAGATCTGGATGGAATAATGACAAATCTGGCTCAGGGACAGACAGTCATGCAAGAAACGATGCGACAACTCATACGAACCCTCCATGGCGGTGCACCAACCCATTCAGAATCGCGAAGTATTCAAAGAAATACCCGTTTACCTTCTTCGCGTAGTAGGCGTAACGATTCATATCGTACTGAGGAGTCTGAAGATTTTTCTTATCAACCTGGACGAACTTCGTCAGTACGAGCCACAGATACTGAACAACGTATCAATCTCTCTCCAGAAAGGACTAGTGCGCTAGAAAGATTAAGCAGAGTATCTCCTTTTGATTGATTAGGTCCTAGGAGGATCAAAAGTCCTCCTAGAGCAGCATCGAGGAGTTTTTGACGACCATCAGATTTAAGGGAAGGATCTGCCCAGTCGCGACCAGCTGCTCGTCAAGATAGATCCCAGGAGGCCACATAAACACAATCAGCTGCTCGAACCAACAGGCCCGAGGAAAGAAACGATGCGTGGAAAGGCTCTATTCAGAGGTTGGAGGATAGATTGGGGGAAATGGCTAAATCCAAGAACCCTCTACAACGAACTTTTGTTCAAGGAACACCTTTTGTCCCAGCCATTGTAGATTTTCCAACACCATCAAAGTTCAAAGCACCTGTTGTAACTCCCAAATATGATGGAAAGACCGATCCTGTCCTTCATATAGAATAATACCAAGCCGCAACCGACATCTATGCTGTTCCAGATGAGATGAGATGCAGAGCATTCTCGGGAACTCTTACCGGATTTGCTCAAATATGGTATAATAACCTTCCTCGGGGTAAGATCTCAACTTTCGTTCAACTGGCCGAGTTATTCATTGGAAATTTCTGTTTTGGGGCAAAGCCAGTTAAACGAGTAGCGCATTTATTAAGTGTCAGACAAAAAGCTGGTGAAAGTACCAGAGATTATATAACTCGTTTTAATAACGAGAAGCTCGAAGTTATTGATTATGAGGAAAAGACAGCGATTATCGCCTTGATGAGTGGATTACTGCCCAACAAGTTGTACTACACTCTGGCCAAAGATCCACCTAGAACCATGTCAGATCTGATGGGAAAGGCAGCCAAGATTATGAATGCCGAGGAGGCTATGGCTGCGAAGAAGAATATAGATGCCAAAGAAACTAAGGTGGAAGGTGATAAAGCTAAGAAGAAGGAGCATAAGAACAATGGTAGTGATAAACACTCAAGAACAAGGTCGTCATGGGAAGTATTGAAGAAATTTGATAATTATACTCCTTTGAAGAAAGACATCAACCACGTTCTAAAAGAAATCAAGAACAACGAGGAATTAAATTGGCCAGAGAAAATGAAGGCAGACCCTGAAAGGAGAAATAAGGCAAAATATTACGAGTTTCACAAAGATCATGGCCATATGACTAAAAATTGCATAGCTCTTCAGAATGAGATTGAAACACTCATCAGACGAGGAAAACTAGCAAAGTATGTTGATCGGGGGAATGATAGAAGAAACAACGACCGAGCAAGAGAGAGGTCTAGATATCCTCGTCGGGCAGAGGAGAACAAGAAGAGAGACCATGAAGTTGATCCAGAAGACAACCCCTATCTCCCCAAGAGACCAAGGCAGCCAGAACGTGAGGTATTTTTAATACGCTTTGGGTCATTTGACTGTAATGTTATTACAGGTGGAGATGCAGGAGGAGGAGACCTTACTGCCGAGAGAAAAGCTTACCTCTGTGAGGCTCAAGCTTGCTCATACATTCAACGAATAAATCTAGCTGAGGAGGATCGCCCGAGAAAGGTGAACAAAGAGAAATTGGTCATTGGTTTCTCAAAGAACGACCTCGCAGGTGTTCTATATCCTCATGATGACCCATTGGTGATCAAAATGAGGATGAAGGAGGTAATGATTTCAAGAGTACTGGTAGACAATGGTAGCTCGGCAGACATCATGTTCTACTCGTGCTTCGACAGTTTAAATCTAAAGTTATCTCAACTAGAGCCTTATCATAGACCCCTCCTCGGTTTTGCTGGCGAGAAAGTATTTCCACTTGGGACGATCAAATTGGATATATTCATTGGTACGTGGCCTGCTTGTCGGACAGAAAGAATACGCTTCTTCGTGATGGATAAGAATGTTCAATCATCATACAATATCATAATGGGAAGAGTAGGATTGAAGAAGTTCGAGGTCGTACCATCTACGGTACATCAATGCCTAAAATTTTCAACAAATTTTGGAGTAGGTGTTGTGAAAGGTGATCAGAAAGTAGCTCGGGAATGCTATTATTCATCCGCCGAGCAAGAGGAAATGGAGGAATCAAGGAAAAAAACCACCACCTATCAAGTGGATGAAGGTGCAGAAATTGAAACATTGGATCCTAGAGATGAGTCGCAACTCGTGAAGGGTCAAGTGGTGGAAGTTACTGAAAACATCATTCTGGACGACGAGCACCCTGAACGAACTACTCAAGTAGGTTCGTCGTTGGAAGCCTCACTAAAACAGGAATTGATAACTTTCCTAAGAAGCAGAAAGCACACTTTTGCGTGGAGTCATGAGGATATGCCTGGGATAGAACCAAATTTCTTATGTCAAGAACTCAATGTGAATAAGGAGATCAAGCCTGTGAAGCAGAGAAGAAGAGTATGCAGTCCCAAGAAGAATCAAGCTATACAGGAGGAAGTCGACAAGCTCCAGAAAGCTTGTTTTATTGAAGATGTTAAATATCCAGACTGGTTAGCAAATGTGGTGATGGTGAAAAAGAAGAACAACAAATGGCATATGTGTGTAGACTTCACCGACCTCAACAAAGCATGCCCAAAGGATCACTTTCCGCTGCCCCGAATTGACCAACTAGTGGATGCTACCTCGGGACACGAGTTGCTGAGCTTCATGGATGTTTATTCTGGTTACAATCAGATTAAAATGAAACCTGAAGACATGGAGAGTACTTCTTTCATTACCCGTAGGGGAACTTATTGTTATAATGTTATGCCTGTTGGTTTGAAAAATGCAGGTGCAACATATCAGCGGCTGATGAACAAAGTATTTGCAGAACAAATCAGTTGCAATATGGAAGTCTATGTTGACGATATGCTGACAAAGATCAAGAAAGCTGCTGATCATCTAGTTGACTTAAGCCAGACCTTTGATCAACTAGATAAATATCAAATGAAGTTGAACCCGACGAAGTGCATATTTGGAGTACGAGAAGGCATGTTTCTCGGGTACATTGTCAATCAGCGAGGCATTGAAGCTAACCCTGAAAAGATCAAAGCTCTATTAGGGCTGCGATCCCGAACGACGAAGAAAGAGGTGCAAAGTCTTACAGGATGAGTAGCAGCACTCAACAGATTTGTATCGCGAGCAACTAATCGATGTCTCCCATTCTTCAAAATGCTCCAAAAAACTTTCGAGTGGAATGATGAATGTGAAAAGGCTTTCTAAGACTTGAAGAAATATTTGGGAGCACCTCCACTATTATCCAGGCCAGTGATGGGAGAAAAATTATACTTGTATCTGGCAGTGTCCGAGAATGCAATTAGTTCAGCATTGATAAGAATGGAGAATGGAGTACAAAAACCAATCTACTACACAAGTAAGGCCTTCCGAGGAGCAGAGATCAGATATCCAAGGCTGGAAAAATTAGCACTAGCATTGATCGAGGCAAGTAGAAGAATGAAGCCATTCTTTCAGGCTCATACCATAGTAGTATATACTGATATGCCATTGAGGCAAGCCCTTTATAAACCAGAAAAGTCAGGAAGATTGATGTGCTGGGCAATAGAACTCGGTGAATATGATATAGTTTATGAACCCAGATCATCGCTAAAAGGGCAAGCGGTAGCAGATTTCATAGCAGAGTTCACCTATCCTGATACCCCCGAGGAGTAAAAATTGCTCACTGATCAAACTGTGGATGTTACAGGATCATCAAATGCAAGCCTAGACCAGCTTAGGTTGGTAAAAGGGCAAGAAAAGATGATCGATGAACAGCAAGAAATATCAGGGGATGGTGAAAGGGAGCAGCAAATTTTCCACCGAGGAACTCTGTCAGATCAAAAATTTTAAGACGAGTTACCTATATGGAGTCTGTATGTGGATGGTTCATCCTGCACTACAGGATGTGGCGCAGGGATAGTTTTGAACAGTCCGGACAAGGTCGACATGGAATACGCCCTACGCTTCCAATTCAAAGCTTCCAATAATGAGGCTGAATATGAAGCCATGATTGCAGGTCTTAGTTTGGCAAAAACCATGGGGGCAGAACAAGTTATTGTTTTCAGTGACTCGCAATTGGTCATAAATCAAATGATGGGATTATATGCAGCCAAAGGAGAATTAATGATCAGATATCATGCAAAGGCAAAGGAATTGGTGTCGGAATTTGTTGCTATTCAGCTGGTTTGAATACCAAGAATGGAGAATGCAAGAACAGACGCCTTAGCTCGATTAGCATCAGCTACTCGTACCGAGATACGAAGAACAATCCCAATTGAAGTTTTAGCTGGTCGGAGTGTAGATAAAGATCTGACGATAAACTTTAATACCCTCGATTTAGGGTCATCATGGATGGATCCCATCAAGGCATATATTGAGAAAGGGGAATTACCAACTGATAAACTTGCAGCCAAGAAACTGAAGTTTAAAGCTGCTCGTTATGTACTAACTAATGGTATTCTATACAGACGAGGAATTATAGCAGGTTTGCAAAGATGTGTGCATCCCACCGAGGTGAAAGATTTGATTGAAGAGGTCCATGAAGGGTCCTGTGGAGCCTATGTAGCAGGTCGGACTCTTTTGCAAAGAATGATGACTCAAGGATACTACTGGCCGACGATGAGGGCTGATTGCATAGCCTATGCTAAGAAATGTGACAAGTGTCAGCGCTTCTCCTCCATCTGAAGAACTCCCCAAGCGTTATTGACACCCATTACTTCCCCTTGGCCATTTGCCATATGGGGAATAGATTTGGTTGGGCCACTGCCGACGACCAGGGGAAGGTTTAAGTATCTCGTGGTCGCTGTGGATTATTTTACTAAATGGGTTGAGGTTGAGCCTCTCATTGATATGACATATAACAAGGTGTACCAATTTATTTGGAAGAACATCATTTGTCAATATGGTCTCCCTCATGCCTTCATCACAGACTATGGAACACAATTTGACAACGAGGAGTTCGCTGCCTATTGTCATCAGTCAAATATCTTGAAGATCCACTCAGCACCAGGCCATCCTCAAAGCAATGGACAAACTGAAGTGACAAACAGAACGCTGCTGAATGGTTTGAAAAAAAGACTGAACGATACGAAAGCAAACTGGATCAATGAGCTACAATCAGTGCTATGGGCTTACCGAACTACTCCCCGAGCAGCAACAGGGGAATCTCCATATATGCTGGCATTTGGAAGTGAGGCTGTTATACCCGCCGAATTGGGTCTCCCAACACACAGAATACTGAATTTCAATTCCCCTGTCAGCGATTTAATGAGAAGGTTAGACTTGGACATGCTCGAGGAGGTTAGGGAAGAAGCAGACATTAGAAATGCTGCTTACCATCAACGAACATCTTTGTTCTACAACAAGAGAGTGAAGAAGTGCGACTTGAAAGAAGGAGACTATGTGCTAAAGAAGGTAATTCAAAAGCACAACAAATTGGAAGCCAACTGGCATGGACCCTACCGAGTTAAGGAAGTTGTTCGACCAGGGACATACAAAATAGAAACTTTAGAGGGGGAGGAGTTTAAGAATGCATGGAATGCAGAGCACCTGCGCAAATATTATCAGTAATGTAAACTCTCATGTAATGCAGTTTCATCAGTATGAATAAAGTGACGATGTTTTGCTCAGTTTTTTCCCATTATTGGAATTTTTTTGCGGAATACTAGTGCTACACACTCCTCAGCAGATCTCGGACTACTCAAATCTATTCCTAAAAATGCCAACTTGGTTGGTTAGGAAGTAAATATATTCTCGAAAACGCCAACTAAGGTTGGTCGGGAAGTAAAACTATTCCTAAAAATGCCAACTTGGTTGGTTAGGAAGTAAATATATTCTCGAAAACGCCAACTAAGGTTGGTCGGGAAGTAAAACTATTCCTAAAAATGCCAACTTGGTTGGTTAGGAAGTAAATATATTCTCGAAAATGCCAACTAAGGTTGGTCGGGAAGTAAAACTATTCCTAAAAATGCCAACTTGGTTGGTTAGGAAGTAAATATATTCTCGAAAACGCCAACTAAGGTTGGTCGGGAAGTAAAACTATTCCTAAAAATGCCAACTTGGTTGGTTAGGAAGTAAATATATTCTCGAAAACGCCAACTAAGGTTGGTCGGGAAGTAAAAATATTCTTAAAAATGCCAACTTGGTTGGTTAGGAAGTAAATATATTCTCGAAATGCCAACTAAGTTTGGTCGGGAAGTAAAACTATTCCAAAAAGTGCCAAAGATTGGTTGGTAAGAAAAACCCACTAAGTGTAGTTGGTCGAGAAGAAAAATTTACCGACCTTGGTTGGTCGGAAACATTTTATGAGTACGAGAAAGTGATCGAGCAAAATTTTGATACTCGTGACTTTTTAAATTACTACCAAGTTGGTCGAGAAACAAAATATCATCAATTTTGGTTAGTCATTAAATACCACAAATTCAAGATAGTCGACAATAAGTCTTACTCCAGTTGATCGACAAATAACACGATGTTGTTATCTTTTTAACAGATATACAAGCACATATGAAAAGTGTTTTATAATTACAAGACAATGGCAATCAAGATTTGTAAATAAAGTTATTTCATTAAATGTAGAACAAAATACATCAAGAATGAAATACAAATTTATTACATTAAGATTCCTATTCTATTGGTTTCTTCCCCTCTGCTTTGAAACAGGTTCCTCGCCAGCAGGTGGATCATTTAAAGCATGAGGGGAATTTATGAAGTTAAGATCTTCAAGCATCCTGATATTCATCACAGATGGTCGATCTAGTAGGTGCTCGGGACGAGATATCTCGACATTAGAATGGAGATTGTAATCACCGAGGTATTTGGAAATCAGACACCGAGGGATGGCCCGAGCAGGGATCCAACTCATATCAAGCTTGAATGGTGGCACTGGTAGGTCGAACAGCCCAGGATTATGGTAATCCCACAGGTAATGACCCTGTTCGAGTTGCAGCACACCTAAGGCATTCAACCATCCCTGTTTATAACCCTCATTATTGGCATTTTGGATACGATCATCCAAATGGTAGAGTGCCTCGTTGTAGCCAGCCATCCAGAATTCTCTGGGCTGCTTGTGGAATTGATATGTCAATCTTTCCAGCTGCTCGTGGAGATTTTTGATAAAAAGTTCTTTATTCTCCAAAACAGACTTCTGCCCAGAAAGCTGCTCTTCCAGGTCCTTGATTTTCTTAGACATCTCAGCCAATGCCTGGTTCTTCGCCATCAGTTGGAAGGCCTGGTTCTCTAGAGCAGATTGAGTCCTCTGTTCCTCGACAGGAATCCGAGCATCTCTTGCTCGTCCGCGAGTAGAAGTAAAGGAGCCAGACCTCTTCAAAGTTTCCAACTCATCCCTGAGGTTGGCATTTTCGACCTCCAAGAAAGAAAATCCCTCGTCGGTCACTGGGATCAGAGAATTTGAGGTGGAAGCTGTAGACTTCAACTGAGACACCTCTCTTTGCAGGTTATTATTTTCTTGCTCTAATAATTCAGCTATCTGTCTATGCTCTTCGACCTCAGCCTTCAACGTTCTCTCCCGCACGTCGTAAGCAGCAAACAGTTTATCATATCCCTTATCGGCACAGATTTGCTGATACTTCTTCTCGTACCCCTCGTGCAAAAGGGCAGTGGATTCTTTATATTGTTGCTGAAGTTCTTCAAGAGTGCCTTGGAGATCCTCAATCATATCATAGTATGCTACATTGTTAGCCACTGCACGGTCGAGTAGGCACTTTAAATACTGATAGGCTTCAATTGCTTGCTCTGAAGCACCTTGACCGAGGATGTCAGTGATTTGAGCTGCACTCATGTCTGTGTGACCGGCTTTAAAATATTCATTGCATTGCCGTAACAGCTTTGTATCATGAGCAGACAATAATTCCATCCTGGCCAGAAACTAGTAGAGGAAGAAAAGGCAATAATCAATAAGAGTACAAACAGAGCATGAAGAAGAGAATTAACAGTATGCATAATCAAAAGTTCAAATTTTATTGCATCACAAAGTTCAGAAGTACAAGGTTCAAAGTTACATGTTAAGAAGTTACATTTGACAAAGAAAAATAAAAAAATAGAGAGAAATCCGAACAACTCTACACCTTTTTCTTGTCTCCCAAAACTTTCTCGGGAGGCTGGGATGAGGAGGTAGGTTGCTCGGATGGAGCAGAGGGTTGCTCGGGAATTACTGGAGGTTGCTCGGAGGAAGTAGCGAGTTGCTGAAGTTCCTCGTTAGTGGGCTGGATGGCTGGGGGATGAGAAACTTGATCTCCCATCACCATAGAAGATTCCTCAGAGGCAGCTTCGTCCTCTTCTTCGTCTTCAGGAGTTGGAGGGGGGCCAGGGATGTGTCGCTGAAAGAGTTTAGAATTTTCATCAACCTTCATCTCCTGCAGAGCAGCGACCCACCCATCTCTAAAGTATTTGAGGCTGCCATATTATACTTGCGACATCATGGCAGCCAAACCTTTGTTCCACCCTTTATCCCAGCCAGCGCTGAAAGATTTCTTCACAGCCAATTTCCTCTTTGTCTTCTACGAGGAAAGCTTCTCGGAAAGAAGATTGTCAGCAGCCTTTAGTTTATTTTCAACTTCCTCCTTTTGACGACTTACTTCACGAAGTCGACCTAACTCCTCCTCAGCAACCTTGAGTTTATCTTCAAACTCCTCAGCATTTTTGAGCTTCCCTTCGAGCTCTTTATTCTTCTTCTTCTCCAAATCATTCATTTTTTTCTCCAACCCCTTGGAGACCTCAATAACCTGAGCCTTCTCCTGCTCAGTCGAAGTAAGCTTTTTCTCCCAGATTGCCTTATCATCATCATATTTCTGACGGGAATCTTTCAGAGACTGCGCCAGGCCTACCAAAGCTTCCTCTACACCAGACGAGGAGATTGAAGCTTTAATAGCTTCATCTTTCTTCAAAATTGTATTAAAACAGCTCACCAAATGTGAAAAGAAAATGAAAGCAAGTTAGTGCACATATACAAAAAGGAAAGAATGAAAATTTAAGACTATAAGACTTACAGAAGCAATGTGACGAGCTGCTAATGTGGTAACAGTGTCCCGAGAAAGGTTTTCTTTAATACCTTGGATCTCGGGAATGATCCAAGTCTTCACCGAGCTCATAGCAGAGCTCGGAGGAACAAAAGTGGGAACACCACTAGTCTGGGGCTGAGAGATGGATTCAGCCAAATTGACAGAGGAGCTTTTCTTCAGCCTCCTCAGAGGAGCATCAACTTTCTCGACTAACGTTGTAGTCTTAGTCGGAGAAATGACAATCACCTCCCCTGGAGCAGCAGCCTTGCTCGGGGCCACTGGGGGCTTCTCGACCACCTTCACAGGAGCAGTCGAGGAAGATGCATCAATTTTCTTTGTCCCTTCTCCTGGGACATCAAGCTTACTCCTTTTTGCCTCTCCAGCACCAGAGGCAGGTTTCTCAAAAAGGGTAGGAGGCCTTCTTTTCTTCATCCTTTCACTCAAAGGTATATGTGATTCAGGTGAAGAACTTGTAGAGGCTGGTATGGGTTCTGCGTCGCTTATCACCGGACGAGCAGTAAAAGAGGATGTGTAACTCTTGTACTGAAGCAGATATGAAGCTGACCTAATATGCTCGTCGGCAACAGTCTGATGCAAACTCCAGATAAGTTTTAAGTGCCTTATATTAACGTCTGCCTCTTTTGGACACTTTCTTTTGTTGTCAGCTGCAAATAAATCAAAATTAAAATATCAGTGGCACATTTTATCAAACACAAATGAAGCATAATTTTGAAAATAAAATAAAATAAAAACAACCTATCCCATTGCCATAGGGAGGACATCTGGGACCCTGGTAAACATCATCTCCAGTTAATGGAGGGTGTTGCCAATTTTTCATAACAACCCCATGCTCAAAGTAGTCCCTATTGGCATCTGGGAGATTGACCACTAAAGCTCTATTAAAAACCTAGTTTTTAAATAAAAAGTATTATCGCCCACAGCCCATCTATAACAAAACATAATTTCAGGAATTCCTATACGGGTTCCATGAATTTGATTTAGTCTATAAACACCATTAACTATTCTCCATGTGTTGGCGGCTATTCGTGCAGGAACCACGTCAAAGTATTGACAGAATTCCAGACATAGAGGGTTTGGGGGAAAAGAAAAGCCACACTCAGCAACAAAGAGACTGGGGAACCAATGTCCCTCAGCCAAACGAAAATAGTCTGAAGGCTCAGAAAGCTCTTCCAAAATAACCCATGAGGGAATGGAGAAATCAGAGCGAAACTTATCAATTGATTCTACAGGATAAACCATGATGAAAGAAGGAAATCAAAGAGAAAGAAGAAAATCTTACAGGAAAAGGATGAGTCTGTTGACAACAAACGATGGAAGAGATGAACGCACAGGAGAGAGAGACGATAGAAAACTCAAAGAGACAAATTTGAAAAAGTAGAAGACGATGGGATTTTCTGCAACGCTTAAATACTTTGCCTTGGGAAAGGGTAAAAGTAATGATTACAAAAAGAGAAGGTTAAATGGATGTTTGAAGGACTAAATGAGTTAAAAATAATTTTTAAAAATTATGTTTAAAAATAAGGGTCCCGCTGACGCGAACCTTTAAAAATAGGAGAATATTGGGTAAATGGGTGTTTGAGGGACTAAATGAATTAAAAATAATTAAGTTTAAAAATAAGGGATGCGGCTGGCGCGAACCTTTAGAAATAAGAGAATATTTGATAAATGGGTGTTTGAGGGACCAAATGAGTTAAAAATAATTAAGTTTTAAAAAAAAAGGGCGTTGGTGACGCGGACCTTTAAAAATAAAAGAATAATGGGTAAATGAGTGTTTGAGGGACTATATGAATTAAAAAAAATAAGGGGTGCCGTTGGTGCAGACCTGTAAAAATAAGAGAATATTGAATAAATGAGTGTTTGAGAAAGTAAATAAATTAAAAAAAAAATGAAAAATAATGACTATTGGGTTTGCTAGTGTTGTCCCTAACATATTTTTTATTTTTTTTATGTCCGGCTAATGTCATTATAAACTGAAAAAATCAACAAAAAACCAATAAAACAAATATTTGGGTTTGCTAATGCTGTCCACCTCAGCAGTTGGTACTAGCTATGTGCTAAAGGCCGGGTAGTATATCATTATTCACAGTATATACATTGAAAGTTTCCAACCTTTTATTCGGTCAGATCTTACATATTCTCGCCGCTTTAATCGGAAAGTGTATATAGATAGATAAATAAAACCATGTCTTCAACTATTATCTTCAAACTTTGGGTTTTGGTCCCACTTATTGTCATCCTTATTGGAAGTTTTAACGAATCAGCAGCTGCCGCGGCCGGCGACGATTTAAGATCGATCTCTACAAATCGAAGCCTGTTTGGTCGGAGGAAAACCGATGAGGTGATTGAGTGTAGCCAAATGGCTTCTAAGTCAGAGTGTTCGCAGAAGGTGAAATGTCGGTGGTGCCGAAGCGAGTCTCTTGATGACATGTGTTTTTCTAAGTTTGAGGCACGCCGTTTGCCATTTCAGGTCTTTTCTTGTGATTAGTTTCTCTCTTTTCACTTTTCACATCATTATCTAAATGTTATTATTGTTGTAGTTGTTGTTTAGTGCTTCAGTTGATGTGGTGTGGTTTCCAATGTACGAGAGAGACTTGTTTCTATGGAAAATACTATGTCAATGTTTATTTATACTGCGTGAATACAAAAATAGATATTGTTGACTGTTGAGTTAGATTTCTGCATTTGGTTCGTTTTCATGGCTCCTTTCCTAATAAATGGATATACAAATATGTATTAATCGCATTTAGCTCTGTATTTAATTGTGGAGATCTGTGTGGAAGCTAGAAAGGGATGTGGTTGGTGTTATTGTTTTTGGTAGGTACAATCAGAATTAGTGACACAAAAGGCACATAACATAACCCTAAGAATAATTTTTTTAATGATATTCTATGAATAAGAAGAACAGTTGGCCTATATATAAACTTGACAGACCAGATTTCTAAACTAATATATATTGTTAATGAATTATCTCTAAATATTATACTTGTTAAACTACCCCTAAAAACTCCCCAAGCCAGCTGCGCTTTTATTAGGAGGTAAACAACTTGGTGGCTGGGCCTATCGCCACAAACCGATGTCAACAAAAAGAAATAAATATATCGAGTTAAATGATATCAAAACACCCCTGAACTCATCGAACTCCTCCCTTAAGAAGAGCTGGTCCACGAGCTCACAATGGAATACCATTGGTTTCAGGTGGAACCAAGATGCACAAAGCAACCTCGTCTTGTTGTATCTTCACTACCACGAGCTCATCTACTTCTGTGCCATCCGCTATGAGTTCCGTTCGCTTCTGCCTCTTCGGACTGAATTACTCAATTGTAACATTTAAAATTGACGGTGGGATAATGGTTTACCTCCTTGTTCTCCAAGCTTGGTGAAATAGTGGAACCGTTGGGATTGTTGTCCCCTGATTTGATTAATATGAAGTACTCTTCTACCTTTTGGGCATATTCGCTAGCCTAACTCAATGAGTTAATGTTCCACAAAGTTAGCTCCGTTCAATACCAGTACCGCACGCGTTTTATGAGCCTCCCAATCTATTGTTCATTGCTCTCCCTTAACTTGCTCTAGTACATGAGATTGAACAGTTCAAAATACTCATTTATGGTCATTAACCCTTACTTTAAAGCTTCAACCCAAGCAAAAAATACCTCCTCTTAATTTTTGGGAATATGTGCCAAGTTGAGGTGCTCTTTCATTTCTAGCCAGCTGCGTATTGGTGGAAATTATTGCTCCTCCCGGTCAAGACCAAGTTGATTCCTCCACACCTTCAAGTGCCCTTCCAATTTTGTTGCCACTAACTTGACAAATATATACCCTGCAATGGTTTTGTAATCAAAGATCTTTTTAATGGAGTCAATCCAGTCTACGAACACTTCCGCAACCATTTGTCCATTGGATCCACTCGAATAGCCCCCGGCATTTGCTTTCTCGATGATGCGTAACATAAGGGCTATGTTGCCATTTTCGTCCATATTATCAGTGACCTCCTCCTCCTCCTCTTCCTGAGGGCACACAGTTTGTAACCTTGTGTGATGTCCTCTTGGGGTTGCTGTCCTACAATTTTCCTCGCTGGTCTGGAATGCTGTTGCCACAACAGTGGCTTGGTTATAATGTACCCTACTTCCTTACATGTGATACAAACCCTCTCGCTTAGTGAGACATACAAACCATCTATTATGACTTTTTAACCGTATTCATAACCCTCTGGGTACCATTCTCCTCACTTCTCATCGCCATAATTGCCAAAAATAAGTGAACCGGCTTTGCTTGTCGTCGCAACCAATTGTGATTAAGTCGACCCAATCTAGGTAGTTGTTTCAACTTGTGGAGGGGCTGAAGCCAAGGAATGAACTTCAACAGGTTGTCGATTAATCTTCTAATGGGCATTCCGTCAATAAAAACAACTAATGTATTCGGGTAGGCACTAGAATTTTCTACCATAGATTTTTTTCCCTCACCTCTCTCGATCTGAGCCATGCGCTGAGCTTCCACTTCATCGAAGGCTGCAATAAACGCCTGGAAAGCTTGCCGGTGCTGGATCACTGGGGTTGGGTGATTTTCCCACCCGTGGCCATTGCCCTTTGCCTCTTGTCACTAGTCATTGCTGTCGCGATGCCCCTGGCTCCGGGGGCTTGCGTTGTGTTGGCAAGGGGTGGGAAATTTCACTGCACTGGTTTGATCCTAACCAATTGGGGGCTGCGACTGCTGGAATGGTGCATTAAATGTGCAACCACCTAATACGTAAGCTACTATAGGTGGTTGGTGGGATGCATTAATGGACATTAAATGTGCAACCACGTAAGACCTAAGCTACTATAGGTGGTTGGTGGGATGCAATCTCTACCATCCATCTCATTGTTGATCCAATGGATGTGGTGAAATCCAAGAAGCTATAAATAACACCCTCTTAAGAAGGATTAAACACACCAAAACATCAACACAACAAAGAAAGTAAGAAGAGTTAGAGAGTGAGAAAAAGTTCATTTGGAGTTTTGAGTATACACATTTGTGTAGAAAAATAGACATTGTATTTTTCATTTGGAGTGTATTTGTGAGTCTCTTTTGAAACTCATTTGCAATAGTGAATTGATCCGAGTGTTAGTGGACGTAGCCAAATTGGTGAATCACTTAAATATTTTGTCTTCCCTTGTGTGTGTGTCTTTCTACTCATTATACTTTTATTATAAGTGTGCCATATTATTATTTGAGGTTACAGTCAGTATCATATGTTGACACGCTTCCGCACAACAAATTGGTATCAGAGCCAAGGTTATCCGATCTAGGCATTTTGGATTTTTTTTTTGTGGAGAAATAACCATACGTATAGTACTATTCATACAGTACTATTCAAAGCCGGGAAAAATTTCTAAATTTGGAATTTTTTCGTTTGCATGTTTTTGTGACTATGATCGTTTGAAAAATGGAACCACAAAATTTGACATAGAAAAATTTGATTGGCAAAGAAATTTCAGCATATGGCAATGTGAAGTTATGGATGTCTTAGTCCAACAAGAGCTGGAAATTGCTCTTGGAGATTTGCTAGAAGACATGAAGGAAGATATGACTGGAAAAAAATCAACCGCAAGGCTTGTGGTTATATTTGTCTTTATCTCGGCAAGGATAAAAAATATCCTTATATGCGCGAGATCTCGGCAAAAAAATTATTGAAGCAACTGGAGGACAAGTACATGACGAAGAGCATTGAAAATCGGCTATATTTGAAGAAAAAACTCTTCCGGTTCCAATACACAAGGTATTTCTATGTCTGAATATCTGGACAATTTTAACAAAATTATTGCTGATTTGCAAAATTTGGATGTTGAAATTGATAATGAGAACAAAGAACTGTTAGTGCTAAATTCTCTACCTGACTCGTATGAACATCTCATTACCACGCTATTGTACGGAAAGGAGGAAATAAAATATGTTGAGGTCTCCAATACCTTAATGAATAATGAGGTTCGTAAGAAGGATAAGGAGGTATATAGAGACTCAACATCTGAAGCGTTAACGGTTCGTGGCAGAATAAATGAAAGGAAGAATGACAACCGTGGAAGATCTCGATCTAAATCGAGAGGTGGAGCATCAACTTCGGGTAGGAGAATTCCTGCAAAAGATGAATGCGCCTTTTGTCACTAGAAAGGGCATTGGAAGAAAGATCGTCCTAAGTGAAAGGACACGAAGAATCCCATTGCAAACGTTGCGGCGAGTGACGATGAAGATTTTGAATTTGCTTTGTCTATTTCATCATTTGGATCCAATTCCCTGGAATGGATTTTGGATTTGGGTTGTTCCTATCACATGTGTCCCAATAGGGAGTGGTTTTCTAGCTTCAAGGAGCTAGATGGTGGAGCTGTTTTGATGGTCAATGATCATGCTTGTCAAACAAAAGGGATAGGAAAAATCCGACTGAAGTTGCATAGTGGAATAGTCAGAGTGCTGGAAGACGTTCGGTATATACCGGACCTGAAGAAAAATCTTATCTCACTTAGCGCTTTGGCAGCTAAAGGTTATGATATCACACTGAAAGGCGATGGTCTGAAGGTGTCACATGGAGCCTTGGTTGTGATGAAGGGAACGAAAAAGAGTAACATGCATTTTCTCCTTGGAAATACAGTTACAGATGCAGCGACAGTCTCAGAAAGTTCAGAAGAGGTTGCATTTGATGCTACGAGATTATGGCAGGTACGCTTGGGACATGCAGGAGAGAAGGCTTTGCAGGGATTAGTGAAGCAAGGTCTATTAAAAGTTGCCAAAACATGTAAGCTTATATTTTATGAACATTGTGTTCTGGGCAAGTAGACAAGAGTAAAGTTTGGCACAACAGTACATCGTACAAAGGGGACTCTTGATTATGTTCACACAGATGTTTGGGGACCTACCAAAGTTTCATCTTTGGGAGGTAAGCATTATTTTGTATCTTTTGTGGATGACTTCTCCGGACGAGTTTGGGTGTACACCATGCGACATAAGGATGAAGTCTTGAAGATTTTCTTAAAGTGAAAAAAGATGATAGAGACCCAAACTGGCAGAAAAATTAAAAGACTCAGGTCAGACAACGGCGGTGAATACAAGTCAGACCCATTTTTGCAAGTATCTCAGGAAGAGGGGATCGTGCAACACTTCACAGTAAGAGGCACGCCACAACAAAATGGGGTGGCTGAACGTATGAATCGCACTTTGCTGGAGAAGGTGTGATGCATGTTGTCCAATGCTGGTTTGGGCAAGACATTTTGGGCTGAAGCTGTTACATATGCATGTCACCTCATTAATAGGTTACCTACAACTGCAAATGAGGGCAAAACACCTGTGGTGGTATGGTCGGGAAAACCTATTACAAATTATGATTCTTTACGTATTTTCGGCTCCTTTGCATATTTCCATGTTAGGGAAAGCAAGTTGGATCCTGAGCTAAGAAAGCCATATTCTTGGGCTTTAGTGATGGAGTGAAGGGGTATAGACTTTGGTTCCCCGAGACGAAAAAGATCATAAATAGCAGGGATGTTACATTGGATGAATCTTCAATGTTGAAGAGTTCTCCTAAGGAGAGCAAAACCAAAGAAGCTCCACACCAGGAAGAGCTTGAGACTCCAATTGTGCCAGTTAGACTTGTCACAAATTCAGAAATTGATGAGACAAGAACATATGAGGTGGAGGATCCTGCCCATGAATTTCCTCAGCAACCATATTCTGTTGCAGCTAATAGACCAAAAAGACCAAAAAGGAAACCTGGATGGCTTATTACTGACATGGTGGCATATGCACTACCCATGGTTGAAGATGACATTCCATCTACTTACAAAGAAGCTGAAAGAAGCTCAGAAAGTGTAGATTGGAAGAAGGCGTGGACGAGGAGATACAGTCTCTTCATACGAACCAGACTTGGGAGTTAGTCCAACTTCCAAAAGAGAAGAAAGCTATTGGGTGCAAGTGGGCATATGCTAAGAAGGAAGGCTCCTTGGAGAAAGTCAATGTAAGATTCAAGGATAGGTTGGTGGCGAAAGGCTACGCGCAGAAGGAAGGGATCGATTATAACGAGGTATTTTCCCCGGTTGTGAAGCATTCTTCCATTCGTATTTTGCTAGCATTGGTTGCGCAGTTTGATCTCGAGTTGGCCCAACTTGACGTGAAAATGCATTCTTACATGGAGATTTGGAGGAGGAAATTTATATGACTCAGACAGAAGGGTACAAGGTTGCTGGTAAAGAAAATTGGGCCTGCAAACTAAGAAAGTCGTTATATGGGTTGAAGCAAAGTCCAAGACAGTGGTACAAGCGATTTGATCGGTTTATGTTTGGGCAACAGTACACAAGGAGCCACTATGATCATTGTGTGTATTTCGTAAACTTCGTGATGGATCCTTTATTTATTTGCTCTTATATGCTGATGATATTCTGATTGCTTCTAAGAGCAAGGCGGAGATTGAAAAACTGAAAATTCAGTAAAGTCATGAATTTGAGATGAAGGATCTAGGCGAGGCGAGGAAAATACTTGGCACGGAGATTAGCATAAATTATTCCAGGGGCATTGTTTGTTTGTCACAAAAACAGTATTTGAAGAAGGTATTACAACGTTTTGGTATGGATTCTAAAACCAAACCTGTAAGTACTCTGTTGGCTCTACACTTCAAGCTAAGTGCTATAGAATTCCCACAGATAGATGAGGAACGTTCAGAAATGGCTCATGTTCCCTGTGCTAATGCAGTGGGAAGTTTGATGTATGCAATGGTGTGTACGAGGCCCGATATTTCACAAGCTGTTAGTATGGTGAGTAGATACATGCATGATCCAAGAAAAATGCATTGGCACGCTGTGAAATGGATCTTACGATACATCCATGGTACTGTTGATCTTGGTTTGAAATTTGAGAAGGATTCACATGCTCGTCAGCATGTGTTTGGATATGTGGATTCAGATTACGCCGGTGATTTGGATAAACGACGGTCCTCAAGAAGATTGGAACCGCGGATAATCCCGCGGATATGCTGACGAAGATTGTTACTAGGATCAAGTTTGAACACTGTTTACGCTTGATCAATATTCTTCGTATATGAACACCTTCGGGTGTATGGCGCTTATGAGCGCATTTGGAGGCTACTCGGATCATTTTGGATATTATATGGTTACGTGTTTTGGTGGAGCTTTGCATATCTATGCCAAGATGGGATTGTCAATTTTTTGGTTGGCAAAAGTTTGACAGAGCGACGTGTAAATTTTTTATCAAGGTGGAGATTGTTGGAGTGGTGCATTAAATGTGCAACCACCTAAGACCTAAGCTACTATAGGTGGTTGGTGGGATGCAATCTCTACCATCCATCTCATTGTTGATTCAATGGATTTGGTGAAAGCCAAGAAGGCATAAATAGGATCCTCTTGAGAAGGATTAAACACAACAAAACATCAACACAACAAAGGAAGTAAGAAGAGTTAGAGAGTGAGAAAGAGTTCATTTGGAGTTAAGTATACACATTTGTGTAGAAAAATACACATTGTATTTTTCATTTGGAGTGTATTTGTGAGAGTCTCTTTTGAAATTCATTTGCAATAGTGAAGATTAGAGTATCGTGGACGTAATGAAATTAGTGAACCACTTAAATATTTTGTTTTCCCATGTGTGTGTGTCTTTCTACTCATTATACTTTTATTGTGAGTGCCATATTATTATTTGGGGTTACAGTCAGTATCATTTGTTGACACGCTTCCGAACAACGGCGACCACCTGGGGTGGTGGTCTGCCCCACCCTCCCTCTCCTACAATCGAAGCCTTGGGTAGCCTCCTCCTTGGTCCAACATCAATCCTGCCGTCCTTGACTAGCTGTTCAATCCGATCCTCAACATTTTGGTCAAGGGAATCAAATTTTGAAGCGAGATTAGCTATAAAGCTTATTGAATACTAGCGAGAGTTTCGACTGTCTTGGTGGTCCTTCGTCCTTTTGGCAACATCTTTTAAAGTATACGAAGACACAATTACACTTATGTGAGGAATGTTATGTCGATCTGACTAAACATTAAAAGAAATACACGCAAAAGACGTAAAACCCAATGTACAACACTCTCGGTGAAAAAAATGAGAACACAACGCCCTATTTATAGACTTAACAGACTAGAGTCCAAAACTAATAAAAATAGTTATAGATAATTAGGGAATTATCTCTAATATTAGGGTCAATTATTAAATAGTCCCTACTATAAATATATATTTTTTAAAAAGGACACATATTTTTAGTTTAACCCATTTAGTCCCTCAAGCACTCAATATCCTCTTATTTTTAGAGGTCCGCGCCAGCGGCACTCCCTCTCCAAAATATGTGGCAAATGACTTTTTGAGGCAAAATAAAAAAGTTTGGACTAAATGGGTATTAAAAAATGTCCGAGGGACTATTTGGTATATGTCCCCTAATATTATCCCTACTAATTGACCCCTAAAAACTCCCCAAATCAGCTGCCCCTTTATATTGGAAGAAAAATAAACAGTTGAGATTAAACCCAAAATCGGTGTCAACAGAAAAAGAAAATAAAGGTAAACAATTAAGAACAAAATCAAAACAAGTCCCAACCCATCAGCCACTTCAAGAGCGGCAAGATTTTATGAGAATTGGTAATATTAGGTCCAAAAGGAAAGGAATGCTATGGAAAACATCCCATATGTATAATTTTTTCTGCTTGCCTCGTTGCGATTTTCATCAAGTTGTATTTTTGCTGTTTGCTATCTACTTGGGCTGTTTCGACCAGTTAGTGCAATAAAGGTGTCTCGTTTTGGGTAGGAGTTATTATAGAACCTTGGTATTACATTTAGAGTGTGTTTGGGAACTCCACCCCACTGCCTTGAATTGGAATTTTAATCAGTTCTTACAGTTAAAAGGTATGGATTTGGAGTTGCCAAACACACCCTTATTTCTTTTGAAAAATTGAACTGTTCGAAGAGAGTATCAGCTTTTTTTAGGAATATATTGTGATTTTGAAGAAGCGAAATACATTAAACATATTTTTCTTTCTATGGGAAGCTGGTAAGAATTTGATTCATTAGCAATCTTTTTCATAATATTTTTTGTCTTCTACTTGATGTAGTTAAACAGTTATAGTATACTTCAGAGGCTATGAACTCTACCTGAAATTTCATGAAGGGTTCTTTTGTATTTGAAGTTAGAAAAAAGTACAAAGGTGTCATAGGTTAATGAACTCATGAGTTATCAGTCAGTTTAGTGACAAGACGGTGTTATTGGTTTAAAGAGTCTTCTTCCCTAGAAGAGGGACCACATAGTAATTTTGAAGGAGGAATTCGCCTGGCAACCGCCGGGCGACCGCATTTCACCTTTTTTTTTATATTTTTATTTCTTATTCTTTTATTATAAACAAATGCTATAAAAACAGTTTTTTATATTAAAAAAATAATTTTTTTAACACTTTTTAATTTATAAACAATTTTTTATATTAAACAGTTTTTTTTTAAAACAATATAAAAAAAAACAATTTGTTGAATGTGTGTCGGCGTCAGCGGCACTAATTAATCGCAATATTTTTTTCAAAAAAATATTGCGATTAATTAGTGTTGCTGACGCCGACCTACATTCAACAAATGATGTGAGTCCGCGCCAACGACACTAATTAATCGCGATATTTTTTTCAATAAAATATCGCGATTAATTAGTGCCGCTGGTGAGGACTCACATTCAACAAATGATGTGGGTCCAGGAATGTGGGTTCGCGTCAGCGGCACTAATTAATCGCCATGTTTAAGTGAAAATATCGCGATTAATTAGTGCAGCTGACGCGGACCCACATTCAACAAATGATGTGGACGCGGGAATGTGGGTCTGCGCCAGCGACACTAATTAATTGCGATATTTTATTAAAAAAATATTGCGATTAATTAGTGCCGCTGACGCGAATCGACATTCAACAAATGATGTTGGTCCGGGAATGTGCGTCCGCGCCAGCGACATTAATTAATCGTAATATCATGGTAATAATTTTTTTTTAATTTATGATTTTTTTTTAATTGATAAAAAATTGTTTACTTAAAAAAAAACTGTTTTTTTATATTAATAGGAAAATTGTTTTTTTTTATATATAAAATAATTTTATATTAATTGTTATAAACGGAACACTAAGAAAGTTAAAAAAAAAAAAAAAAGGGAATGCGGTCCAAAGGCGGTTCCTTTGGGTGGTTCACCTATAATTTCCCATTTTGAAGTGGGCAAAGTAAGTATTTAGGGGTGGACCCATGCAGGGCCAAGGGGGGCAGCCGTCGCTCCGGAGTTTTCAGAATTTTATATTCATATTTTTATTTGATATTCTCCTACGGCATTTGGTCGTGACTAAATTGTGATAGCTTAAATTCGGGACAAAATCTGATTGAAAAAGTTTTGTTGGTCACATAATTTGTCACGGTTTCTACTCTTGACTATTTTTGTCCTTTGAAATTTCAACGGTCGAAAATGCATATTTATATCATTTTTTGACATATCACACTTCATCTCAACGGTTTTTTGATTGAATTTTTTGATTAAAAAAATTGGAGATGATCTCCTCATCATGAAGATGTAATACCCCGTATTTTTATGCTATATTTAATTTGGGGATTTATTAAATTTAATGTGATGATTTATTTAATAAAAATTCGGAAATTAATTATGTTATAATTATTAACGTGACTAGAGTTAGTAATTATGGGAAACTTGTTGAATATTACTAATGAGCATAGTAATATATTATATTGGTTATATTGAATGTCATAAATAAATTATATGACTATTTCGGAAATTTAAGTCGGGACGTGCCCGTGTCACGTCGGGACTAATTATGTTAATTAAAAAGGGAATATTTTATAAGTTGTTCGTATGATCGTTTTGAGTGCGCCAACGCGTCCGGAAGGGTCGAGATAGTCATAAAAGTGTACCCGGGGGTTTAGTTTGGGTCTCGGGGTGTTTTTAGGCCTAATTAGTGACCCGGGAGGGCATTTTGGTCATTTTACAAAATAGGGTAATTAAACCCACGAATTTCAGCCATCCTTAGCAGCTATTTAGGTCAGCCTTTTAGGGTTAGAACATTCATAACCCTAGTACGGCCATTGGAGAAGAGAGGAGAGAGCTCTCAAGGTGATTCAAGGCCAAATACACCACCGTTTGCACCGCCGTCACCACCAACACGTAGATCTCGAGGAGGAGAACGCAACCACACCAAAATCAACAGGAAACCAGACCTCTGAAATCCCAGGCAAGTGTTTAACTTGCGTATTTTCGTTGGTGCAATATTCATATTAGTTAGGAATGATTAGGAGTATAATCTATGGAAGAAAACCCCACTTTTTGATAGGAATTTGCATGTAGAAAAGATTAAAACCATATTCTGGAAGTCTTATGTGATGTAGATGATTAACCCACGAATTTTGATGATTATGTAGAAGGAAATTCTGGAGAAAAACTGATTAGAACAGAAGTTAAGAAAACTTAGGGTTCTTGATGATTAGATGAGATTTTAGGTTGTTTAATCATGTTTAATGATGTTTATACGCATGCTTAACGTTAGAAACATCTGGTAATATGTTATCATGTTTGTGGTATAAGTTTTGGGACGATTAGTGTTGAAAAATATGTATTTGGATGAAGAATTTTGATGAAACCCGTAACTGCACTTCTGCAGAAATCGAAATACCTGTTTGATCGATCGATCGACCCTAGAGCGTCGATCGATCGAAGGTTCGATCGATCGAGCCCCAGCCGTCGATCGATCGACCCTTCCTGGCAGCCTCTTATTTCCCCTTGTTTAATTAGTTGAATTAATTTATCATGGAATAATCCTTGGGCATATTAAATAAAATGTTTTGGGATATAGGAGAGACCAGTAGGACATATGATTAAGTGTTGAGAACTTTATTATGAAATGATTATTGTGGTTTAGGAATAATTAATTAAGGAATGACGAACTACGTATTTCAAGTGAGGGATTATGACGAATACCTACGATAGTGAATAGATGTCTACCTACTGAATTTGTTACTTGGATGGATAGAACCCATGAGTGTTCCATAACTAGTGAGAAAACCCTTCGAGTCAAGGTTAGAGACGAAACCTTATACGAAATTCTATAACTGTGAAATTAAGGATATATGGTATAATTATGGGTGATGAGAAGAACCTATATTAATATGATAAAGTGGTATATTTATATGATTGTGTGTACATATATTATATGCATGTGAAAAACATACCGCGCTACTTGCTATCCTTGAGGTTACCGCGCTGGGACAAGTCTTATCTCGATGGGACCTTTATGGGGGATATTGACTTGTACCCTAGAAGATAGATATCCTTGGTACAGGCTATTGAGTTAATAGTTCAGACGGTCCTAAGAGACACGAGTATGTGCCATCCTCTTAGTGACTTGGAATCTATGCTTCGCCTCACTATTGTTTGTGTATGTGTTAATACAATTCGAGAGTGATTCCGAATTTGTATTCCCCTTGATATGAGTGGTATGGGGTTTGGGATAGTGGAAGTATGCACGCTCCATAGCTTTAGTTGGGGTGCTGTAATATATATATATATATTATTCGTGTAGTTAATATATATATGAGATTATGGAATTTAAACTGCCTACTTTGTTTTGAAAAGTAGGATATGGTAGTTGACTCAAATAATAAATACTGTTTTGCGAGAATATAATATGTCACTGGGAAACTTTATAAATTAATGAAGCTAAAACGAGAGCTGTGCTACACTTTGAAAGTACCCTTTTCACACGTTGACATTGTTCGGTTTTTAAAACTTATGAGTAAGTTAAGATAAACTAAATGATTGGGAAGGTTAGTATGATAATATGTTAAGTTAAACCATTTGGGGAAGGTTAGTACGATAGGCGTGCACAGTAGAAGAGAGGTGAGAATTTCTCAAGAGAGTGTCGAACTAATATGTTGTTGCATTGACCTGTATCGATTTAAATACTTGCTAAACAAATTTTAACCATACACACTTTCGGGCTCTGACCCGTTTTCTCTCTCCCTCCCCCCCTTGTATATATATATGTATGTATTTCAGGTGCCCAGCCACAGGGGCGTCTTGCTTAGAATCTCTTGGAAGGAACGCGCTGCAGCTTAGGTGGGAGTTGCAGGTCTTTTGATTAGACGACTTCGTTCATTCAGATCCACTCTTAGCACTTTCATTCAGATGGGCATGTGTAGCCCTTTCCATTATTTCTTTATGTTAGGACCTTGTTATTTCAGTTGTTTCCTAGTTTGTTATTATGGGATTTTGTTCAGGATGGATGTATTACTTTATTTTCTCGTATGTTGACATTCGTTGATGGATGTTTTATATATTGGATTTTTGGTTCCAGTTTATTGTGGCGTGAATCTTATTCATTGATCTTTGTTAATAAAATAAATAAATCTTTTCTTTAAATAAAATTTGGAAGTTAATGTTTAAAATTGGTTTTGACACTTAGCTTAATTATTTAGGGTGTTAAATTGGAAAAATTATTTTTATCGACAGTGATGCTGAGAATGAACCAACTGTTCACCTTGATTTAATTTAATAAAGGAGTGATCGCCCGGTATTTAATTAGGCGGGGTGTCACAGGTGGTATCAGAGCATCAGGTTCTAGTGTCCATAGGATCTGTACGGCTTATTTCGCTTTCAGCTTAACGTTATTTCTATAGAGCCCTATTTTTAGGACTGTTGTATTCTTGCTTTTACGTTTAAGTCTTCAGCTATGCGAGATTTGTTGATAACTGTAGACTAATAAACTTGTTCACGTTTCAGATGCCTCCGAGACGTGCTCCGAAAGATAGGCGTGCCCAAGCCGAGCAGCCAGCAGCTCCGGCACCAGGCACAATGAATGCGAATGGAGTAGCCGCTATTGTTGCTCAGGCGGTGAATGCCGCGATAGCGGTGATTCAGCAGGCTCCACCCCAAGTCCAGGCAGTGGCGCCAGTACCAGCACAGCTTCCATCTGCATGGGAGAGGGTTCGGGATGCTTTTCAGAAAGCACATCCCCCTGAGTTCTCCGGTAGCTCCGACATTGTCACGGTTAGCCAATGGAAGAAAGACATCCAGCGGCATCTTCGCATGTATGAGTGCACCGAAGTACAAAAGCAGTTATTGTCTTCTTTCAAGCTGGTGGGAGCCGCATTACAGTGGTGGGAGTCCACTACTACTTTGGAGGAGAGGGACACGATCCCTATTCAGTTGTTCTGGGAGCGGTTTGACCGCAAGTATTTTCCACCCACAGTGCAGACTGAGATGAGGCAGAAATTACTAAATCTGAAGCAGGAGAACCTTACTGTAGCTGAGTATGAGGAGGAGTTCACGAGACTTCTCACTATTGTGCCGGATGAGGCGCCCACTGAGGGCAAGAAGATTTTGCTGTTCGTCGACGGGTTAGCTTGGAGGATCCGTCAGCACCTTATTGGAAATCTATCCCTGAGTACTTTCACTGACGTACTCAATGCAGCGTTACTACATTGCCAGGATCACCGCTTCCATCTTCAGGGAAGCAAGAGAGCAGGAGAGTCCAGCCAGCAGGGCAGGACCGGGGGTAATAGTGCCGGTGGGGCACCAACTCATGGACAGACTCGTCAGCACGAGGAGAGTTCCCATCAGGGGGATCCTGCTAAGCGATTCCGTTCAGGTGATTCTAGGCAGGGATTCAGAGGATTCATGCAGGGCCATCAGGGTCAGTCTAATCAGCAGGGCCAACACCGACCACAGGGACAACAGCAGGGCCAGCAAGGCCAACAGCGTGCACATCAGGGCCAATAGGGCCAGTGGCGAGGAGGTAACGGCCAGCAGGGCGGTGGACATCAGGGTCAGAGGGGTGGTAATTTCAAAGGCAGATGCTTTGGGTGCGGCAAACATGGCCATAGGCGCCAGGATTGCCCAGAGGGCGATAGGGCCCCACAGCAGCAGGGAGCCCGTAATGAGCCGCAGAGACCACTTTTTCCACCTGCCCTTCCAGCTCCAGCCCAGGTGCCAGCCCTACCAGCCATTCCAGCAGCTCCAGTGCAGCAGGGGCAATGGCAGTATGGACGTGTCTATAACGTCCACCAGGCAGCAGCTCCACAGACACCACCCACGATTGAGGGTATGTTTCCTATCCATGGTACTATGGGTAAAGTTTTGTTTGATACGGGGGCAACGCATTGTTTTATAGCTACGCATTTTGCGAAGTCCTTAGGGTTGTTAGCCACAGCAGAGAGCACCGTGACGTGTGTCGACTCACCACTGGGGAGTGGGTCACTTATATTCTTTATATGCCGGGGAGTAGGGGTAGAGATTGGTAGCTTGGTATTGCCTGCAGACATGCTAGTCTTAGGCATGCACGAGCATGATGTGATCATTGGTATGGATTGGCTCGCATCTTATAGAGCCATGATTGATTGCTTCGGTGGGAGCATTGTTTTTTCCATTCCGGGGCAAGAGATGTTTGTAGTGGCGATGCCTCGCCCAGAGGGAGGTTCGACCGCTCATTTATATTACATTGAGGAGGATACCTCTAAGGAGGTTGTGATTCCTTTGGATTCGATCCTAGTTGTTAGGGAGTATTCCGATGTGTTTCAGGAGATACCAGGCCTACCGCCCAGTCGTGAGATAGACTTCGTTATAGATTTATTGCCGGATACGAGACCTATAGCACGCGCACCGTACCGTATGGCTCCGGCAGAGATGCGAGAGCTACGAGATCAAATTGAGCAGCTATTAGGTCAGGGCTTCATTCGTAGGAGTACCTCACCTTGGGGCGCTCCAGTCTTATTTGTAAAGAAGAGAGATGGTTCACTGAGATTGTGCGTGGACTACCGAGAGTTGAACAAGGTCACGATACGGAATAAATATCCGTTGCCTCGAATCGATGATCTGTTCGACCAGCTGAGGGGAGCACCTTTCTTTTCGAAGATAGATCTGAGGTCGGGGTACCATCAGCTACGTATTAGGGAGCAGGATGTTTCGAAGACTGCTTTCTTGACGAGATATGGGTCTTATGAGTTCGGGGTGATGCCGTTCGGACTCACAAATGCTCCAGCCGTTTTCATGGACTTGATGAACCGAGTATTCAGAGAGTTCTTGGATCAGTTTGTCATCGTTTTCATAGATGATATTTTGATATATTCACACTCCGAGGAGGAGCATGCCGAACACTTGAGACAGGTTCTTCAGACTCTACGAGAGCATCAGTTGTATGCTAAGTACGAGAAGTGTGGATTCTGGTTGCGAGAGGTACAGTTCTTGGGGCATGTTGTTTCTGAGCAGGGGATTGCAGTTGACCCGAGCAAAGTGTCAGCGGTGAGGGAATGGGGACAACCCACGACACCGACGAAAGTGCGTAGTTTCTTGGGGTTAGCTGGTTACTACAGGAGGTTCATTCGGGGGTTTTCCAAAATAGCGGGTCCATTGACGAATCTGACTCGCAAAGGGGTACCATATGTCTGGGATGACGCTTGTCAGTTGGCTTTCGACGAGCTGAAGGACAAGCTTACTTCGGCACCAGTCCTTGCTTTACCGAAGCCGGGTGTAGAGTACCTGGTTTACACAGATGCGTCCTTACGAGGACTTGGGGGAGTACTTCAGCAGGAGGAGAAGGCTATAGCTTTTGCTTCCCTCAAGCTTAAGCCGCATGAGAAGAATTACCCCACCCACGACCTGGAGTTAGCTGCGGTCGTCTTTGCATTGAGAATTTGGAGGCACTACTTATTGGGCGAGAAATTCCGTTTGTTCACAGACCATAAGTCACTGCAGTACCTGTTCACTCAGCGAGATCTGAATATGCGTCAGCGCAGATGGTTAGAGTTTGTGAAAGATTACCAGTTCGATATACAATATCATCCGGGGAAAGCCAACGTAGTTGCTGATGCGTTGAGCCGTAGACCGGTTGACGATGTAGCGGACATCTGGAAAGCAAAGTGGAAGGAGTTGGGTCACCAGGACGCAATAGCACGTTCTTTCATATCCGTGATGTCAGTCACACCCGAGATTGTTACGAGGGTGATACAGGCACAGACCACAGACCCGTTTTGTCAGGAGCAGATTGTGCGACTTCTAGCCGAGGGTGCTGAGTCCTATTCTGTTAGTTCGGATGGAGGGTTGCGGTTTAATGGGAGATTAGTGGTTCCAGAAGGAGCGGAGTTACGTCATGAAGTGATGACTCATTCTCATGGGTCCCGATTTGCAGTACATCCGGGAGGCGATAAGATGTACCAGGACATGAGACGACAGTACTGGTGGAGTGGGATGAAGAAGGACATCGTTGAATTTGTGTCCAAGTGTTCTACTTGCCAGCTAGTGAAGGTGGACCACCAGAAACCGTCAGGATTACTTCAGCCGTTGGAAGTACCCGCGTGGAAGTGGGAAAGTATTTCCATGGATTTCATTACCGGGTTGCCTACATCACAGCGGGGCCACGATTCTATCTGGGTGATTGTAGACCGTTTGACCAAGGTGGCTCATTTTCTGCCAGTGAGGACAGATTATACCACGGGTCAGTATGCCCAGTTGTTCATCACTGAGATTGTCAGAGTACATGGGGTGCCCCTGAATATTGTATCAGATAGCGACAAGATTTTTGTGTCACGTTTCTGGGAAAGCTTTCAGGAGGCTATGGGTACAGAGTTGAGACTGAGTTCAGCTTACCACCCACAGACAGATGGACAGACAGAGCGTACTAATCAGATGTTGGAAGATATGCTACGAATGTGTGTTCTCGATTTCGGAGGAGGTTGGGAGCCACACCTTCCACTGGTAGAGTTTGCTTATAATAACTCCTATCAGTTTACGATTGGCATGGCTCCATTTGAGGCTTTGTACGGCAGGCCTTGGCGTTCTCCAACTTGTTGGCTCGAGGTGGGGGACAACAAGTTATTAGGGCCAGAAGTTATTCAGGAGACCTCCGCGAGGATTGAGATAATCAGGAGTCGTATTCGGGTAGCCCAAGACAGGCAGAAGAGCTACGCCGATGCGAAACGGTTCTTTCGGGAGTTTAATGTGGGAGATCAAGTGTTGTTACGTGTATCTCCTATGAAAGGAGTGATGAGGTTCGGGAAGAAGGGGAAGTTGGCTCCGAGGTACGTAGGACCATTTCCCATCATCGAGAGAATTGGGCCAGTAGCATACAGGTTGGGATTGCCAGAACATTTACATCGCATCCACGATGTATTCCACATCTCGTCGCTGAGACGATATCTTCGGGATGATATGGCCCATACTCACATCGCGATAGACGAGATCGATTTACAGCCTGATAGCTCTTACGAGGAGAGACCGGTGGCTATCCTAGACTATAGTGAGAGGAGATTGAGGTCGAAGGTAGTTCCACTTGTGCGAGTCCAGTGGGAGCATCATAATGTTGAGGAATCCACTTGGGAGCGTGAGGCAGATATGCGCGAGAGATATCCAGAGTTGTTTTTACCAGGTATGCCTTATTTTCCGAATTTCGGGACGAAATTCCGTTATTAGGGGGGAAGTATGTAATACCCCGTATTTTTATGCTATATTTAATTTGGGGATTTATTAAATTTAATGTGATGATTTATTTAATAAAAATTCGGAAATTAATTATGTTATAATTATTAACGTGACTAGAGTTAGTAATTATGGGAAACTTGTTGAATATTACTAATGAGCATAGTAATATATTATATTGGTTATATTGAATGTCATAAGTAAATTATATGACTATTTCGGAAATTTAAGTCGGGACGTGCCCGTGTCACGTCGGGACTAATTATGTTAATTAAAAAGGGAATATTTTATAAGTTGTCTGTATGGTCGTTTTGAGTGCGCCAACGCGTCCGGAAGGGTCGAGATAGTCAGAAAAGTGTACCCGGGGGTTTAGTTTGGGTCTCGGGGTGTTTTTAGGCCTAATTAGTGACCCGGGAGGGCATTTTGGTCATTTTACAAAATAGGGTAATTAAACCCACGAATTTCAGCCATCCTTAGCAGCTATTTAGGTCAGCCTTTTAGGGTTAGAACATTCATAACCCTAGTACGGCCATTGGAGAAGAGAGGAGAGAGCTCTCAAGGTGATTCAAGGCCAAATACACCACCGTTTGCACCGCCGTCACCACCAACACGTAGATCTCGAGGAGGAGAACGCAACCACACCAAAATCAACAGGAAACCAGACCTCTGAAATCCCAGGCAAGTGTTTAACTTGCGTATTTTTGTTGGTGCAATATTCATATTAGTTAGGAATGATTAGGAGTATAATCTATGGAAGAAAACCCCACTTTTTGATAGGAATTTGCATGTAGAAAAGATTAAAACCATATTCTGGAAGTCTTATGTGATGTAGATGATTAACCCACGAATTTTGATGATTATGTAGAAGGAAATTCTGGAGAAAAACTGATTAGAACAGAAGTTAAGAAAACTTAGGGTTCTTGATGATTAGATGAGATTTTAGGTTGTTTAATCATGTTTAATGATGTTTATACGCATGCTTAACGTTAGAAACATCTGGTAATATGTTATCATGTTTGTGGTATAAGTTTTGGGACGATTAGTGTTGAAAATATGTATTTGGATGAAGAATTTTGATGAAACCCGTAACTGCACTTCTGCAGAAATCGAAATACCTGTTTGATCGATCGATCGACCCTAGAGCGTCGATCGATCGAAGGTTCGATCGATCGAGCCCCAGCCGTCGATCGATCGACCCTTCCTGGCAGCCTCTTATTTCCCCTTGTTTAATTAATTGAATTAATTTATCATGGAATAATCCTTGGGCATATTAAATAAAATGTTTTGGGATATAGGAGAGACCAGTAGGACATATGATTAAGTGTTGAGAACTTTATTATGAAATGATTATTGTGGTTTAGGAATAATTAATTAAGGAATGACGAACTACGTATTTCAAGTGAGGGATTATGACGAATACCTACGATAGTGAATAGATGTCTACCTACTGAATTTGTTACTTGGATGGATAGAACCCATGAGTGTTCCATAACTAGTGAGAAAACCCTTCGAGTCAAGGTTAGAGACGAAACCTTATACGAAATTCTATAACTGTGAAATTAAGGATATATGGTATAATTATGGGTGATGAGAAGAACCTATAATAATATGATAAAGTGGTATATTTATATGATTGTGTGTACATATATTATATGCATGTGAAAAACATACCGCGCTACTTGCTATCCTTGAGGTTACCGCGCTGGGACAAGTCTTATCTCGATGGGACCTTTATGGGGGATAATGACTTGTACCCTAGAAGATAGATATCCTTGGTACAGGCTATTGAGTTAATAGTTCAGACGGTCCTAAGAGACGCGAGTATGTGCCATCCTCTTAGTGACTTGGAATCTATGCTTCGCCTCACTATTGTTTGTGTATGTGTTAATACAATTCGAGAGTGATTCCGAATTTGTATTCCCCTTGATATGAGTGGTATGGGGTTTGGGATAGTGGAAGTATGCACGCTCCATAGCTTTAGTTGGGGTGCTGTAATATATATATATATTATTCGTGTAGTTAATATATATATGAGATTATGGAATTTAAACTGCCTACTTTGTTTTGATAAGTAGGATATGGTAGTTGACTCAAATAATAAATACTGTTTTGCGAGAATATAATATGTCACTGGGAAACTTTATAAATTAATGAAGCTAAAACGAGAGTTGTGCTACACTTTGAAAGTACCCTTTTCACACGTTGACATTGTTCGGTTTTTAAAACTTGTGAGTAAGTTAAGATAAACTAAATGATTGGGAAGGTTAGTATGATAATATGTTAAGTTAAACCATTTGGGGAAGGTTAGTACGATAGGCGTGCACAGTAGAAGAGAGGTGAGAATTTCTCAAGAGAGTGTCGAACTAATATGTTGTTGCATTGGCCTGTATCGATTTAAATACTTGCTAAACAAATTTTAACCATACACACTTTCGGGCTCTGACCCGTTTTCTCTCTCCCTCTCCCCCTTGTATATATATGTATGTATTTCAGGTGCCCAGCCACAGGGGCGTCTTGCTTAGAATCTCTTGGAAGGAACGCGCTGCAGCTTAGGTGGGGGTTGCAGGTCTTTTGATTAGACGACTTCGTTCATTCAGATCCACTCTTAGCACTTTCATTCAGATGGGCATGTGTAGCCCTTTCCATTATTTCTTTATGTTAGGACCTTGTTATTTCAGTTGTTTCCTAGTTTGTTATTATGGGATTTTGTTCAGGATGGATGTATTACTTTATTTTCTCGTATGTTGACATTCGTTGATGGATGTTTTATATATTGGATTTTTGGTTCCAGTTTATTGTGGCGTGAATCTTATTCATTGATCTTTGTTAATAAAATAAATAAATCTTTTCTTTAAATAAAATTTGGAAGTTAATGTTTAAAATTGGTTTTGACACTTAGCTTAATTATTTAGGGTGTTAAATTGGAAAAATTATTTTTATCGACAGTGATGCTGAGAATGAACCAACTGTTCACCTTGATTTAATTTAATAAAGGAGTGATCGCCCGGTATTTAATTAGGCGGGGTGTCACAGAAGATCATATCCATAAAGTTTCAGTAACAAAAATCATTTTTTTTTACTATTTTTAAAAAATGGTATGTACCGGGGTCTGCACCATAAGAAGTCCTTACAGGAAGAGGCCTGTGTGTGTGTGTGTGTGTGTGTGTGTGTGTGTTGCCAATAAACATTACATTGGATCTAAGTTCTACCCATTTTGTATTATTCGGTTTAATTTCTTAGATTTTTTTTGCAATTATACTATTATTTTATTTAAAAAAATTAAATCTCATTTTATTCGTGGAATATATTATGTGAAACAAAACAAAAAAATAATTTTAATAAATTTGGGCACGCATCGCGTGCCTACATGCTGGTATTTTGTAAAGAAGTAGTGGCTTTTCATAAAATAATGCTCTTTTCTCACAAAACATCAACTACACGTAGAGGTGCCTATGCTAGTTTGGGTCATATTTAGGCCTAACATGACACGATAAAAACTATTCAAACATTAACACGAAAAAACATAAAATCATGTTTTTTTTTACCTAACACGACCCATTTAAAATATAAAACGACACGGCTAACACAATTAATAATTTTTTACTTTCAATTAAATGCGATAATACACGAAAACACTAATAAAATCGCGAATGCTGTGTCAAACACAATAACATAGTCATAGTTTTGACACGAACATATCACGATTCAATTTTATGTTAGAAAATTCTGACATATTTCATTTCCAACCCTCTAATTTTATGGAAAAGTTGGACAGACGGTTGGTCTCCTATAAGGAAAAGAAGAAACAAAAGTACAAGCTTCGCCTGCAAGTTTAATATTCTTACACCAACTACATATGTTTATTCAAAATTCAATACGTGGTTGGATTTGGATGTTAATTGCCCCTGAATTTCTTACTTCAAAAAATTGGAAAATTAGATTTGTGAGTTCGCACTTAGCAAATTTTATAGTACAAATTTCATATATATTTTTTAAAAAGTAGAAATTCAAATTTGCAAATGGAAAACTCAATTTAATAATGTTTTTATAATTTATATATATATGAGTTTTGTAAAAAGCAAACAGAATCTGCGCAAACTTGAACTCGCAAGGATCAGTCGGTGATAGTCTGTGATTGAACAATGGTGGTTCAGATTGAGAACTATTAAATATGGGACATTGCAAATTTCAACATTTATGACACTATAATACGTTCCATATTTCAGTATGCGTGTTAGTGACACAGCCAGTAAAAGTATTTTTAGCAATATTTATCTTCTAGTGTGAGAATATTGTTTTGCTAGCCTGACTGAAAACATACCACTTCAACATCAATCATACGACATATTTATTTACAAGAACAATGACACACTCGTTCTCTTCCATGAAGCAGCCTAACATTCCAAGAGAAATTCTTACGGGTAGTTCAAATTAAACCCGAACTAGACTAAAAATATACATAGAAAATTATGAAATTTGCTGTTGGTAACAAATGGGAAAAATGTGGGAAAAAGATAGCAAAACGACATCATTTTGGGCACTAGTATTGGAGCCTTGGGCGGAACATAATGTTCCGCTTAAGATTCTTTGAATTTTAAGTTTCCACCCCAAATGATTTAATCTATTACGTTTCCCCCCAAATTTATTACCTCAACCTCCTATTTATAAAAAAAAATAAATGAAAATGAAGAAGATAGTTTGAACCTCCTATTTATAAAAAAAAATAAAATAACCGTCGAATAAATAGCCGTTGAAAATGTTTGAACTATTTGGGGTCAAAACAAAAATAGGGGAAAAGGGTAAAAGCTTGGGCGGAACATGATGTTCCGCTTAAGCCTTTTTTTTTTTTTTATCCTTCGTTGCACGGAACATGATGTTCCGTTTTGTGTGTGTGTCCCACAAAAAACTAACTAGTGCAATTGCATCTTTGTTATTTTTTACACTACCAAAACCTATATTTGAACTTTTGCCTTACCCAGAACATACATATATAACGCATATATACACTTTTACCCTACCCGTAAGGGTTGCTCTTAGCAGTTATTTGTCGTCTTACATTCGCCCCGAAAGAGGATGATTATGTTGGAGATATTATAATATTATTAAAAAAAAATGATATGTGAAAAGATGTATCAATTTATGAGAAATATGTCATTTCATAAATAGATGTAATAATTAAAATATGTATGTACATGAATCAATATGACCATTAGTGTGATTTTTATTCATGAAAGGACACAAATAAGTCTATAAAGAGGAGAAGATCACACCATTTTTATTAATCATTTTTGTGAGAACATTCTCTTTTTTCTTTGTTATTTTTCAATTTATTTAGTCACTTTCATCGAGTCTTAAAGAGAGTCCTTTATAATTGCTAACTAAAGATTCCATTGGATTGTTGGATCTTGGAGGTATTTTCCCCAAAACCCAATAGCGAACTCTTATAGTGGAGGTTAGGGGTGGAAGTGGTACGGGTTTTTACCGTACCGTATTGGTTCGAAAAAAAATGATTTTGATTTCATATATTAAAATACCAGAAACCAGTCTTACCGAAATCGAAATTACCGCAAAAAAGTTGGTTGGCTTTGGTTTTAATATTTAAAAAACCGAATTACCGAAATAAAAAAAAATCGTACTGAAATTACCGTACCGTACCGTACCGAATTTACCGAAATTAGAAAAAAAAACATACCGAAATTTTCTTACCGTACCGAATTTACCGAAACCAGAAAAATGTTGGTTTTGATTTTTGTTTTAATATTTAAAAAAATTGGTTGATTTTGTTTTTGATTTTTTGGGACTTTTATTGCTGTTTATCGAAACCAGAAAAAACCGAAACTAGAAACTAGAAAAAATTAGAATTTACCGAAACCAGAAAAAACCGAAATTACCGAAAAAATCGAAATCCCGGCCGGTTTGGTTTTGGTATTGATTTTGGTGTACTGGGTGGTAAACTGATATGGTTTGGTTTTACCGTCCAGAGTTTGATTTTGGTATTGGTATCTACTATTTACCGACTAAACCGTACCGCTTACCCCCCTAGTGGAGGTAAATAAAATCTTAAGAAAAGAGATTCTTCACGCCTCAATCCACTATTAATTCATGGGGGTTTTGGGGAAAGATTCTTATAATTCTCAAAGTGTATAAAAATAGGACAGTCCACATAATTTTATAAATTTAGTCCCTGTACTAAAAATACCATGAAAAATGGTAACCCTGGTGCGGACCCAAAAAATGAACTCCTGACTCTAAAAGGACCACACAAATAAATGCTATTGTATCACATGGACTAGATTTATAAATTTGAAAAGCATTGTCCTAAAAATCCAAATATAGGAAGGAACGTGAACTTTACCTTAATTCTCTATTAATTCATTATTTAATATATATCCCCATCACTCTTAAGGTTGTAATTTCGAGGCAAGAAGAATGTGAAATTTTTTCCAATGGTGAAACATCTAACATTTTAAAAAAAATGTGATGTTTAAGACAGTGATGTACGTACTAAGTTTTACATTAAAAGTGGTTTACCAGGTATATTAAACTGTTGTACACTATTGCAAGTATAATAGTTTATTGCACTTAGTAAGTCACTTTTAATGTAAACACTTATACACATATCATTTTTCGAAATTTAATAGAGATTTTGATAGAAGAAATATATATATATATATGCGAATTTCGGTACATACTTTGTGCTTTATATCTCTTCAAAGTTGATAATTAATAGACGGAAAATGCTATGTGTCCCAAACAACTCCCCCAAATCATCCCCCAAATAGCTTTAAGTGTTATACCTTATGGTATGGGTCCCGCCAGGGCACAACTCATTAATGCTATTTGGGGGAGATTTGGGGGAGTTGTTTGGTACCCATAGCACTACTCATGGCAACAATTGATTCTGCTACCAAATATTCTGATAAAGAAATAACATTATTTTTAATAAAATGAGATACACGGGTTCACATGAGCTTTGTTATGATAAAGGTAAAGATGGTCATATGAATATAATTCATCTTAAGCTTATTCCTTTTGGAGTAAGAGTCCTTTTGTGCAATAAAGTGTATATTATCTCATTAGTAACTATGATATAGTTTGATATAAACATGAATTATTTTATTTTAATATTTATGATGTGGCAATGGCGTTACACCAAGTCATCTAGTTGGCAACATATCAAATAAATTGTACAATCTTGAAATGAAGAAGTCATTAAAATAAAAGAGAAAATAAATAATATGTGAAAAAATGTATCAAATCATGAGAAATATATCATTTCATAAATAGACATATAACCCTTAAAATATGTCTATTCATGAACCAACATGACTATTAGTATAATATCTATTAATAAAAATACACAAATGAGTCTATAAAGAGGAGAAGATCCCACCATTTTTGTTAGCTCTTTTTGTGAGAACATTCTCTCTTTTCTCTCTTATTTATCAATTTTTTCAATTAGTTTTATCGAGTGTTAGAGGGAATCCTTTAGGATTGCTAACTAAAGATTCCATTTGATTGTTGTATCTAAGAAGTAATTTGCCTAATAATCCGCTTGTAGTGGGGGCAAATAAAACCTTAGGGAAGGTGATTCTTCACACCTCATTCCACTATTGATTCATCATTCAATGTATATCCCCTTTAGAATATCATGAGGAATAGTAAGCAAAAGGTCCACTATCTCCTTGTTATCGCACTCAAACTCAATATTCGGGAAACGACATTTTGATTCTAACTTCAGGCCTTGACGCAACGCCATCATTTCTGTCGCAATGATGTCAAATGCCCCCTCACCCCAATTTTCAGTATCATTCCTAATCTTTCGCCATACCCATTTCTAGGGGTGGACAAAAAAAGACCGACCCGATTGGACCGAACCGGACCGGACCCACTTTTACAGGCTTTTTTATAAATCGGTCATAAAATAAGGGACCCGAATATATTCGCTCCGGTCTAAAATATCCATTTTCAATTCGGTCGTAGGACCAGACCGGACCGGACCGCTTAGTTTAATATTATATAATATATATTAATTTTAGATAAATATACATATATATATATGTTTTAGTAAAGAACAAAACCCTACAAAAACACTAACATAAGACTCGTACACAACACTCCTCTCTCACTTTATTTCATTTCTCCAAAAGTTTCCTCTCTCACTTTCTCTCTCATTTTCACTTCCTCTCTCCGGCCGACGCACCTCAATTCCGGCTTCAAATGGAAATGGACGAATACAAGGTCTGTGATGTGATATTGGTGATGCTTCAGGGAAGACATGGAAATAAGATGGTGACTGGATGTTCCCGAATACAGGGCCTGTGATGTGAGATTGGTCAGCAGCTCTTTCTTGCCCTTTTTATACCGTTCGTTGATTTATTTTGCACTGGAGATTTTGTTATGCTAATGTTTTTTGTGCATTATTTTGGTAGCAGTTGTTCCAATGTAAACTTCGAAATTCGTGGTGTCTGCAATCGTTGTGAAAGTGCTAGACCTGCTGGTGCCTCTAACGGCGGTGGTGCAGGGGTCGGTGGTCAGGGGCGGGGCCGTGGTGCAAATGATTCAGGAGGCCCTGGCCGTTCAGCTGCTGGTGATTCCTACAAGGATTTTTGGTCCAAATGATTGGCCTTGTCCTCTGTAAGAAAATTAATCTTCATAAGTGAGATACAATATTTCATTCATTATCTTACTCTTGAATTAATTTAGATAATCTCTTGTTTATTTGACTTACTTTCCTCTTTATCCATCCAAGTTGTTGAAATTTAAGTATTCTTAATATCATAACGTGGAATTTGAACTTTAGATTGAGAGAAAGGGTCCACCAGAAGTTGATCAATCTGATATTTAGTAACTGATTTACAAGTTCCTATTGAAAAAAAATTAAATAAATAAATTTAAATGTGGACCGATTATTAACCGAACCGGACCGAAAATAGCCTAGACCGAATAAATAGGCTAAACCGATTAAATAGGTCCAAATTCGGTTAGACACCTAAAATGGCCAAAAATCGGACCGGACCGGACCGCGCACACCCCTACCCATTTCTCCTTGAATGCTTGCATTTGTGTTAACCCGCCTTGAAACCAAAATAATATCTTGACTCCACATCCCTCTCTGACTGATATGCTCCAAGTGTCACCTCGGCTCAGGGACACCAGCCTCGACCGAGATTATGGCCGACGCTGGAAGAGCCTTGGATCGGTGACCAGTTGCCTCAGACATCGAAGGGTCGGCCTTAACCGACATCACCACCAACCTCTTCAAGGGGAGACTGCATGAATCAGAAGGCCAACAGTTCGAATGATAACTCGGGTAATGATAACCTCGGTCGTGGGTAGGCCGAGGTCACTAGGAACCATACTACTACCAAGGGCGACCTAATCAATAGTTCAGCCGATGTTCCACACATACTAGCCTAACCTCGGCCCAAGCCGACCTTGGTACCTTGCCTCGGCTTCACTTAAGCTGAGACCTTCATGGCTCATCTCGAATTGAATGAGCAGCTAGTCCTTATCAACCTCGGCTTCTCCCAGGCCGAGGTTACGACCAAGCACGAAGGCCGAGTACTAATTGATATGTGGATAAGGACACATGGATACAAATCAGTTATAACAAATCATTCCCCACACGCGGGGGGAATATTTTGTCATCATTCCCTACATGTGACAGTGACAAATGTCTTCTTCAAATTGGCTAGGTCAACACACACATGCTCATTGCATGCATGGGGGGTACATTACACCCCCCAGGTACTATATATAGAGGTCATCCTCTACCTTGCAAAGGATCCAAAATTGGCAACCCTAGCTGAAACTGTGTTAAATACACAGTAGAGAGACAAAGCTTGAGAGATTGTATCTATGGCCATTAGAGCCCTCATACATTGATACGCATCATACACTTGCACAGTGGACATAGGCCTGATTGGATGAACCACTTATATTCCGGTGTGAACCCTCTTCTCCTCACCTCCTTCTACTATATATACATACACCCTTATGGTGCCATTGTTAACATTGAATTGAGCTTATAAACACCTTGGAGGGTAGAGTATTAATAACCTCAACGTAACAAGCTATGCAGGAGCAGTTTGCATCGATTACCTTTCGATTTAGTGTTAATATCCCCTTGCGACTCTGCATTGATGATCCTTTCGACTGCGTGACAATATGATCATTTTCGACTCCACGTCCATAATCCTTATGACTTCGCTTCGATAACCTCTTTCGGGTTCGTGTCAACAATACCCTTATGACTTTATGTTGATGACCCTTTTCAACTTTGTGTCAATGACCTTTTCGGCCATATTGACGATCCTCTCGATCCGTATTAATAACCTCCTTCCGACTGTATCCCAAAGAGCCCTTTCCATTGAGGGGCTCTATAGACACCCAAAATTCTCACTCATTTCCCATTTCTCTATCATAAAGGACCCCCGGTGTGTTATAAGTTTTATGGAAAGCAACCCCATGTTGGCCCCTGGTTTCCTTTTCAAATCCTACTTTACTTCGTTCTTATGTCATAGAAAAATTTTAATCTAAAATATTTAGATAAGGAAAATATAGTAATTTTGATGATAACAACATATTGACCACATACATGTTTAACATATCTATATTTAACGTGTTTATCTAATATAGTGAAAATGATAAGATTGATATGAATACAATTAATACTAAAGAAGAACATTCAAGAAAGAAATATCAGGATCAAGACTAATGTTGAGCATTTAAGAAAAAAATCCAAGAATAAAAAGGTTATCACACGATTAAGACTTCAAAAAAGCTTCCAAGAAATTTTCGCCATCAATTCCAACACAAAGATTAAAGACTTAAAAACTATAAATAGCTCCCATCCCCATGGTTCAAGGGCCCCCAAACCCAATATTCATAAGAATTCTAACTTCCTCTCCCGAAGCCTGAAATCCCCCCTTTGGCATAATCCTGTTCCTCAAAGTTACTTTATGTTACCTCTGAGGAAAGCTCGAAGTCCTTGACTCCCAAGTCGAAGCTCTGTTCGACCAAAACCCCACCAATGAAAGCATCCTTTGTTGAAGCTATGTTATGAAAACCCTGAAGAAAATGATTATTTTTAATTATACTTTTCCAACCTAGTTTAAAGTAGACCGTGAACAGGATTCCTATCCTGGTTTAGACTCCATGTTCGATCAAAACCCCACTACTGAAAGCATCCTTTGCCGAAGCTATGCTATGAAAACCCCAAAGAATGGGATTATTTTCAATTGCTTTTCCTACCTAGTTTAAAGTAGACCGTGAACAAGTTTCCTAGCCTGGTTTAGACTCTGCATCCCAACTTTACCAAGAGACATGTTGGATATGCTCGTCCCAGTTCCTAAGATGCAAATCTTTATGTAAATAATCCTCACCTAAAAATCCTAACAACAAGATATGTAATTTTAATATAGACTAAGAACAAGTTTCTTCGTCCGATTCAAACTCGTCGCCCCTCCTCCACAAGGATACCATATGTATATCACTTGAAAGATTTGGTTACTCAGAATCAAGCCCTTATATAAGAAATCTTCATTCAAGAGTGTTGCTATGCCCACCCCTTAAAATAACTAAGCAACATCATCACGAAAAACATATTGTGAAAACATACTTTATGAAGAATCTATTATTTGTGTGACATCCTCTATTTTCTGCACACAAGATGACCAACATCATGTATAGCAATAAGGGCTATAAAATAAAATAATAATAGTATAATCGTATAAGAAAAATAAACCACTAAACATGATAAAATCCTAATTAATACTAAATGAAATTGATATTAGAAACCCAACCATAGTAAGTCATCTCCATGAATTAAAACTAAATATCCAAAACTTTGAGTACAATGCAAAAGTTTCCAAATAAATTATGCATAAAAATAAAATAAGAGAGCACAACTTTCTCTACCTACTGAGAAACTTGAATAACTCCTTCCAACTGCTGTCCCTGAACTCCTACAGATACAGTTACCAAAGGCCTGAAAATGTTCAACGCAAGATGGGTCAGGGCCCACTGCAAGAAACTTCCAACATAATCCCAAACATAGATACAATATAACGTAAATATTGCTTTGCTGCCTTATGATAATAATAATAGTTAATTATTCCAATCTAACTACTAGCACATGTTCATAACCTAAACCATCCCAATAGTGTCTTCCATGACCTACCATGCGTCAATCCTCACCATCTCAACCTACCTTGTTTACTTTAAGATTTCTATCTAAGAAAACCTTAACAGTTAAACATTCTAATGCCGTATCAAACATACCCTGACTCTCATACCAACCCTTAATTAGTCCATCGACATATGCAATATAAATAACTAACATCAACTCCCTATCTCACTTATCTTTATACCGAACATTAAACTAAGTCCCCAACTAAGCTACTACAGAGAAATAAACCAGCTCTCTAACCGTCCTATTATAGTATAAAGTATTTATCGACTCACTAACTGTCCCATTATAGAGCAATAACCCAACTCTATAATCATTCTATTATAACATAGAGTATTCAACCAATTCTTTAATCATTCTAGTGTATTTAACAAACTCTTTAACTGTCCTAGAGTACTAAACGAATTCATTAACTGTCCAAGAGTATTAAATAAACTTCTTAACCTACTATAAAGTATTTGACCAACTCTTTAGTCCTATAGTACCTCATAAAGTGTACACTTACCTCTCACCCATATCCATGAACTATATGCATATACACACACACAAAAAAAAAATAATCATAAGAGATTCTCCTATGTATTAACAACAGATCATAAACTCAACTCCCTAACTCACCCATCCTAGGATATTTTCACCCTTATAAACATGTACAAGTAAGTATACTCAACCTATATAATTCCCTAATTGTTAAGTTAACTCCCCCAAAGTATCCCAATTTAATATTCGTTCATGTGGTATTCTACATCCTTTCAAACCCCTCCCACTAACAATTACTTCAAAGTAACCCAAATCAAGAAACAAACCAAAAGCACCCCAACACCCAACACTCCCAAATTTTCAGGGCCAAATCGATCCATTCCCAGACCCAGATTGATCCGGATTTCCTATACCCAAATCCTTCCCCTGTTTTAGCTCGTAAACCTTTAAAAAAATCCCAATTCAATTCCAAGAATATCAAATTCGTTTCTCACATTTGAAGTTAAGGCTAGGGATAAAAATCCTTATCTTTTAACATTCAATTTATGAATTTTCCATTACTTACATGGTTCATACTAGGGGTGGCCATAGGCCCGAGGCCCGCCAAGCCCGCCCAACCCGCCCAATAAAAAAATAGGGCTTGGGTAAGGTAAATAGGCCCGCAAAGCGGGCTTGGCAAAATTTTATAGGCCCGATTTTTTTCGGGCGGGCTTGGGCATGAGTTCTTAAGCCCGATGAGGCCCGACCCGGCCCGAGGCCCGAAATATATATATATATATATCTGTGTGGGGGGGGGGGGACTTCTATAAATATAAAAATGTATACCAAGTCTTTTCATGAAAAGTGAGAAACTTTATAAATGGACTTTGTAATATATGGAGTTTAAAACAGATTTTTAATTAAAAAAATTGGTCTTTAAATAAAAAAATAGGTATTTTAATTTTAAAAAAAAATATTTTAATTAACATAATAGGGCCCGATCGGGCGGGCCTGGGTAAAGATCTTTCAAATCTGGGCGGGCTTGGGATTACATAATAAGGCCCGATCTAGGCCCGAGCGGGCTTGGGATAACACTTAATTTTTCAAGCCCGGCCACCCCTAGTTCATACCCAATTTAAGTATTTATCCACATATGATCCACAAGTTCTAAAACATTCTATCATATAATTCATAGAATAAACATATTTCGACATGAATTTAGCTTATCAATATGGTTTCTAATATGTTATACTTATTAAATTCATCAAAGTTAATACTTTTTTAATAGAAGATAATAGTGCAATTTTACCAATTAACCGTATACTAACATGAATCCTAATTTCATTCCACAATACTTCCATATGCCAATTTCCAATTATGATATATATTTTTTCAAAAAATTATTCAAGGTAAAAACTTCCATTTTTATAAAAAATTAAGGGTTTCAATTACTCCAATTGGAATTGAATACCATCAATTAGATAACTAAAGATTTACATCTTAATTAATTTAGATTAAATCATGATTTCTTTCATAATTACACAATACCAAAAGGCGAAGAGTAGGACTAAGTTTCTTGCCTTGGTTTGTTTACAGATGAATTACACAATTTGATATGTATTATACTTGGTGTTTATGCCCCTAAATTGCTTTCCTTCAATCCTTAAGCTCTCCTCTCTAATTATGCCTTCCTAGCTCACCTACCAAGTTTCCTCCCTTTCAATCTCTATATATTTCTCTCTCTAACTCTCTATTTAGGTTTATGATTTGTTTAGAATATGATGAGAGGCTAGTGTAGGCTTAAATCGATTTTTAAATAATGTCAAACTCACCACTCCCTTAAACTCTATATTCAATCAATTAATCTTGAAGCATTACAGTTTGTCAATTAATTAATGTGAGTTAATTAATAGGTCCAATTTAGATACGTTTAAAAATCCAAAATTATCGATTTAATGGAATTAATGAGAATTAATTCAAATTTTAGTTATTACCCAAATTCATCACACAATTCAATTTTATATGACATGCAAACAATATATGCATAAATTAGGGCAATCACACTACACTAATATTTTGTGTGAATCTTGACGATAGATACACAATTAAAATTAATTCTAATTAAAAAGAAATATTCTTCTTTAACCCAAACTTGGGTAAAAACTTATCCTAACAATTTAAATGACAAAATGTGATTTAAAAAAATAATTTTCTTTAAAAATATGATCATTACGCTATTAAGGCAATCAAAATGCGGAAAAATAAATCATATACTTGAGCTGAGGATTTATACGAGGAAACCCTTTGTGGGGAAAAACTCAATTCAAACAGACACCTTGCACTAGTGTAGGTAAAGTATTACAAAAATGGATAAGTGACTTAGAAATTTGAACCTGTCATAAACTCAATAAAATATAACCTCCACATTCATATTTTTAGCAAAAGCAAACATGAATCGCTCTCCGACCATTTGTCATGTCACACGTTGAAGGGTGATATGTCGTATGATCCGTAGCTATGAAGAATAATCAGAGTGGTGGTGGTGGAGGTTAATAGGTTTGATAGCATCCTAGGTCAATTTTTCATATTGTCACAAAAATTTTCCCAATTTTAAAAGTAAAACCAATTGTATTTATAAAAGCCCTTTCAAATTCTTTAAAAAACACACACATAAAAGATGATATTAAGTGAATTTAATGATGAAACCTAGATCTACAACACTTGATCAAGTTTTGAGACAATTCACAAGATTCAAATAAGATCAATGTGAGGCATGTGGTTTATTGTGTAGAAGATAATTCAAAACATACACAAATCACACAATATGGAAGACAATTCGAAATATTCACAAACTAGCATAAGACACGCTTTATGAGGAAAACTCCCCACATAGGGGTAAAAAACCTTGATGCACTCACAATTCTCATTTCTACTTAAAAATACATTTTACAAAAGGCAAAAAGGTACCTTTTAAGAAAGAAGGAGGTTATACGGATTCACTAGGCCAAACACAAAAATATCCAATTTTAAGCCAAGTTTTATCTTGATTAGATTTAAATGAGCATGCAAGATAGAGTCCAAAGATAAGTATGCCAAACCAAATGTCAAACCAAACTAAAAGAGGAAGTTTGAAAAAAAAATCCTTTTAGGGCAAAACCTTTTTTATATCATCACTGTTTAAGAATTTGACAGACACGGATCGACTACTTAGAAATCCACTAATCATAATGCGGTGTAGGTCTTCAAATCTTCAACAGAAAGTGATGCATCTCAGCACAACCCATAAGAAGCAAACTCTTCCTTCGGTATCCACCGAGCAACTTTAGGATGCAGAATACTTTCTTCTTCAACAGTAGAATTATAACTCCACAATGTTAATAATAGAGAAACCTCTACAAGGGTTTGATGTTTGTGTATGGAACTAGGGTTTGACAAACTCAACAAATCATTCTAGTTATGAGTGATTTGAAAAACAAAAACCTATTTCAATGAAACAGAAAAGTGAAAAATTTTGGAAAAGCTATAGGAATTCATTTTCGCCAAAAGTGTTATGAAAATCAATTCACAAGAGTCCCGTTTATAAAAAAAAAACGAAAATTGAAGCGGTGATATTCTTTCGATAAAAATGAGACTTCGTTCGAACGAAAACCATTGTTTCATTCTAACGAGGTCCATTCTCATTCGAACAAAAGACCTAGCTCATTCGATGAGCTTCCAACATACTTCCAACATGTGTCGCTCTATCAAACATTAAGCAATTCGTTCAAAAATAAAAGAAGCTTCATTCGAACCAACTATAAAAGTTGTTCTAACGAGATAACCGACCTCATTCTAAAGAGGTGGGAATTTTGTTCCAATGAACTCAAAAAAATAAAAATGTTTTATTTTAAAATCATTTTTATAAAAAAACCTTGTTTTATAAGAAAACAACCCAGAATAAATTTTACCAAGTTAAATAAAAAACATAAATGCCATATAACTTCATATATTGTTATGATGGTTTTAGTGGCTTAAACTTTGGAATGTTGCTCAGTCACTAACATGTATTCAAAAATCGTGGAAGCATATGCAGATGTAGTACTTGATTTACAACAGGATACGCCAAATTATCTAAGCTATGAGTAATTATAAATTCTCGCTCTTATAAATCTGCCCCTTTGGCTATTCTGGTACCAAATAAAAACCAAACGAAATTAAAATCTCTAAGAAAATGTTCTACTAATTCCCTCCCAAACCCGAAAATGGAAAGCAATTGGAGACTTTGTCTTCAACTGAAATTCTGCATTTTGTGTGGTCCAAGAGATCATCATTAAAGCGGAAGAGACATACACATATAAAACAAAAAAAATACCGTGACGCCTACGAGAGTTTAAAGGAAATAAAAATTCCTCCTCAATTTGTTCTCCTCCCTTTTGTTCATAATAGACAAAGGGTAAGAAACTAAGCATGGGTCATTATCATCACCCCAATCCAAATGAAATAACATCATAAAGATAATCCAATAATCACATGCAATGAAAGTTTAAAGAAACATACTAACTATTTTTGAATTTTTTTAATTTTCTCAAGTATAAAAAATATATGTATAAAAGGTACATATATGTATAAAAACATCAAACCATATAATAACACTAAAATATCCAAACCATGGGCCATTAGCATCACCCTAATCCAAATGAAATAACATCATGAAGATAATCCAATAAGCACATCCGATGAAATTTCAAAGAAGCATAATAACTACTTTCAAAATTTTAAATTTTCTCAAGTATAAAAAGTATATGTATAAGAGGTACATATACATATAAAAATGTCACACCATGCAATAACACTAAAATATCCAAATCATGAAAGCGGAATGTAATTTTGTGAATAAGTTCCACGGGCAAATCAATATAGGCATTCATAACATAGGCTCACGAAGTCAATGAGATACTTTTAAAGAAATAATTCAATTTCAACTTTAGGAATAAGAATGTTGAATAAGATGAAATTGAATCAACTAATGCAACGTGCCATGAATTTAAATTCTTCTCAAATCAATAACACCAAACTATTTAATATTTTTTAAGAGAGTCGATTGTGCAAACTCATTAACCTTGTACTTTATAACACCCTTAAAATCTCATATATTTAAGAATTCAGTCTCAAAATTTTGAACATATCATAATGCTCATGTGTAGTGAAGCATCACTGAAAAAATATCCTTGACACTTCTGTTTTTGTGCGTCGTTAATCTTTTAGGATCTTTGCACATGGTAGATTTTAAAGCAAAGATAATTTTCTCTTTCATATTCCCTTTCCAATGCTTAATACAAAATAAATATTTTGAGAAACAAAATTAGGGCAATGGTTCTTACAAGAACAACTGATCTCTAGTACATTTGGTTCGTTATTAAATAATATTGAGACGAGAACACCATATTTGACATATGACAGGTACATGCAATGTTCAAAAAGTCCATGCATGTGTGTAATAAAGGTGATAAAAAGTCTAGCACGTAGAGAGTAAGCATCAATGAACAACGAAATGCTATCCATGCATTATTAAGCACACTAACGAAATGAAACCATGTCTGAAAACATTATGAAAAATTCACATGAGTGGATGGAATGTAGTGGTGATTCGAACATCTTAAATGGACATTTATATATGATGAAAAATAAAATACAAAAATATTTTTTTCTTGAAAAATTTCAAACTCTTTCTTAAAAATCGAAAATATATTTGGATTTGTTAAAAAAATTCAAAGATGCATATATAGACATAGAAACACAATCTAGTAATATGGACAAATGACATGAACATGATAAAAACCCTATACTAGAAACAAGTCATAACCTCAGTCATTAGTTCGAGAGGAGTTCTCAAAAGGAGCAGATATCTTTTGAAATTCCTCGATCAAACTTTGAGAAGTCTTAACTTAAAAATCTACTTGCTCTCGAAATATCTCAAAATATCTATGGTGATGTGCGGGAGCATGTGTGGAACTATGTATGGGAGTGTGTGTGGAAATACGTGTTTGAACTCATGTGGGAGCATATCGAGGAACACGCGTGTATGAACTCTTCATAACTTAAAATGAAACTCCCTATGGAAACCTCAGTCCCTATGAATGTGTTACTTTAACTCATAATTTAATTGGTTGTATGTTTATTTAAGTAAATTAAAATGGCATCTCACTTGTTAAAATATTAGGTGGCTAGTAATTTTTAAATAAACATTTTCGACGGTGATGCTATGAACTGAACCAACTTGGCATTTTGTATTAATTTGAATAAAGGAATAGCTACCCGGTATTTAATTAGTCAGGGTGTCACATGTGGTATCAGAGCATCAGGTTCTAGTGTCCTTAGGATCTGTACGGCTTGTTATGTTTTCGCATAATGTCCTTTGAGTTAGATCCCTATTTTTAGGATTGTTGCACTCCTTGATTTCGTTTTATAGACTGCGTTCTTCTGCTAGAATGTTATGTATGGTCGATGGACTAATATAAATCTGTTAAATTTTAGATGTTGCTCTTGAGGGAAGTACACACAAAAAATGATGAGGGAACGAATGCTGGACAAGAACAACAAGTACCCCAGGTACACGAAGAAAGAGTGGAAATCACTGAGATAGCAAATATCGTGGTGCAGGCAGTGACTATCGCAATATTGCAGTACCAAAACAACATCGTGCTGCTTATACGGGGCAAAATAATGAGAGAAGTCGATCAAAATGTTACTCCTAAGGTTAGCAGCAAAAGGGAAATACCACCGCAGCAGCGAGAAGTGTCTCAGGGTCGTCGTCATAGGGGCAATAGAAATGGCAGAAATGGCCAAACTCGCCAGATCCAACAAAGCCAGGAGAAGAGAACTACCACCAAGAGGTGTTTTAAATGTGGGAGAAATGGCCATACGCATTGGGTCTTCCCAGATTTGGCTTATAATAAATCTCGCCCTAATCAGCAAGGACAACAAGGCCTAAAAAGGGAAGGGTTTCAGGGTCAGTGTCATAAGTGTGAACAGCAGGGTCACCGGTGGAGGGACTGCCCGCAAACAGATAAAGTGCCAGGGTAGGATGCCCAACATAATGAATCCTGTATAGTTACCCCAACATCGCAGGCACCACAATAACATCAAGGAGTACAGTATGGATGTGTCTATAATGCCCGATATGCCGTTATGCCGTTTATACCGCAACTACCACATGCGTTTGGAGGTACGATACTTCATTATTAATTATATCCTTTAAGATATAAGGGAAATCTCGAATAACTCAAATGTGTTATAGTCTATTCCTATTCATTGAAAAACGTGCATGTAGAATGCATTCTTATCGTGTTATATTTCGAATTAGCTACAACGGCTTGAGTGTTAATAAACCATTATAGTTATAGTATGGCGTTCATTAGAAATTGTACTAAGTGTCACTTGAGTGGAGGCGAAGCTATATTTATATTTATAAATTTCATATGGTGGCATATAAAGACTTCGTAAATACATCGTCTAATTAAATTTAATTCCAGTGGGTGGGGATGTCTATTAAGAAAATTCAAGAATTGTTAAAATGTTTCTAAAAGTGGGGACTATTCCGTAGCATGCAATCGAGTTTAACGCTAATATAGTAGGAGGATTGTGTCGAGTGTAGCCTCACGTATCATGAGGGGAGGTAAGTTAACTTCTTAGCAAGAAGTAAGGAAAATAGGCACTAGTCACATACCAATGGCCCCAAGGCTCATTGACCAACAACACTAGTTAGTAGTGTATTAGGAGGGTTCCTTGTTTGGATTTCTCTTTGCGAGACATCCCACGCATGAAACCTAGTGAACGTAGGGAGATGAGAAGGTTTGGATTTAGTACAAGGATTAGTACCCTAATTTTCATTCGCAAATTAAATGATAACTTAAGTGTTATCAAATGTCTTATCTCGTGAGTGAGTCAAAGCGACAAGGAGGATTATGGCTACGATTATTAAACTGGTTTAATCTAACCCTATCGAACCTTCGGAGATGCAAGTCCAAACTGGGCAGCTGTTGGAGCATCTCGCTAAGGGTGCTCACATGTTACTTGTGAGGGTTAGATATCTACGATTGCGTGTCGATTTCAGAGAGTTGAATAAAGTCACGATCCGGAGTAAACATTCATTGCCAAGAATCGATGACTTATTCAACCAATGGAAAGGAGACTCTTTCTCCTTAACGTTTAACTTAAGATTAGGATACCATCAGTTGCGTATCAGGGAACATGACGTCTCGAAGACTACCTTCTCGATGAGATATAGTTCCAACGAATTTCGGGTTATGCCTTTTGGCCTAACCAATGCCCAAGACGTGTTTATAAACTTGTTAAATAGAGTGTTCAGAGAGTTCCTAGGTCAGTTCGTCATCGTATTCACAGACGACATTCTGGTTTACTCCCAGACAGAGGAAAAATATGCCGAGCACTGGAGACAGGTTTTACAAACGTTGTGTCAGAACGAGTTATATGCAAAATATGTGAAGTGTGGATTTTGGCTGAAGGAGGTACAGTTTTTGGGGCATATCATTTCAGACAGGGGGATATCTGTTGATTCGGGGAAGGTATCAGCTGTGAAGGAGTGGAGACAGCCCACGACATCGACTAAGATACGTAGTTTCTTGGGCCTAGCAGGAAACTACAGGAGGTTTATTCGGGGTTTCTCAAAGATAGCGGGTCCTTTGAAACATCTGACTCGCAAAAGTGTGCCGTTCATCTGGAATAATGCCTATCCGTTGGCATTTGATGAGTTGAAGGACAAGTTAACCTCAGCGCCAGTGTTGGCTTTTCCCAGACCCGGAGTTGAGTATCTAGTCTACACCGATGCGTCCTTACAAGGACTTGGAGGTGTACTGCAATAGGAGAGTCAGGCCATAGCTTATGCTTCCCGTAAGATTAAGCCTCACGAGAAGAATTACCCCACCCACGACTTGGAGTTAGCAGTAGTTGTATTTGCTCTTCGGATTTGGAGACATTATCTACTAGGGGAGAAATTCCGTTTATTCACGGACCACAATTCCCTACAATACCTCTTCACGCAGAAAGAATTAAATATGTGTCAACGTAGGTGGCTTGAATTCGTGAAAGATTATCAGTTCGATATCCAATATCACCCAGGGAAGGCAAACGTGGTAGCAGACGCGTTGAGTCGTAGGCCAGTAGGTGAGGTGGCCAAAGTGTGGAGAGCAAAGTGGAAGGAGTTGGGACACCAGGACACAGTGGCCCAATCATTCATGTCGTTAATGACCGTTACGCCACAGATTGTTACGAGAGTGATACGGGCTCAGACAAAATATTCATTTTGTCAAGAGCAGATAGTTCGTTCTAGCAGAGGGATACGAGTCCTATACTGTTAGTTCAGACGGGGGCTTACGCTTCAATGGGAGACTGGTTGTGCCTGAAGGGGAAGACTTAAGGCATGAGGTTATGACAGAGTCGCACGATTCGCAGTTTGCGATACATCCTGGTGGGGATAAGATATACCAGGATATGAGGCGACAGTACTGGTGGAGCGGGATGAAGAAAGATATTACCGAGTTCGTTTCCAAATGTGCCACTTGTTAGCTGGTAAAGGTGGACCATCAGAGATCGGCAGGACTTCTACAACCGTTAGAGGTTCCTATGTGGAAATGGGAGAGCATTTCCATGGATTTTATCACGGGGTTACCTACTTCGCTGAGGGGTCACGACTCCATATGGGTAATCGTGGATAAATTGACCAAAGTTGTGCATTTCCTACCATCTCGGACAGACTACACTACGGGAAAATATGTCCACATTTTCATAGCGAAGATAGTGAGACTCCACGAGGTGCCTCTCAATATCGTGTCTGACAGAGACAAGATTTTTATTTCACGATTTTGGGAGAGTTTTCAGGAAGCCAAGGGTACAGAGTTGCGGCTGAGTACGACATATCACCCGTAGACAGATGGGCAAACAGAGCGAACGAATTAGATGTTGGAGGACATGTTGCGTATGTGCATCCTAGACTTTGAAGGTGGTTGGGAGCAGTACCTTCCACTAGTGGAGTTTGCCAATAATAACTCCTACCAGTTCACTATTGGCATAACTCCATTCGAGGCGTTGTACGGTCGACCTTGTCGTTCCCCAGCATGTTGGTTAGAGGTGGGGGATAACAAGATTCTTGGGCCGGAGGTGATTCATGATACCTCGGCGATGATAGAGATGATACGGAGCCGTATTCGGGTGGCTCAAGACCGACAGAAAAGTTATACCGATGCCAAAAGATTCTTTCGAGAGTTCAAAGTGGGGGACCAGGTGCTACTCAGGGTATCTCCGATGAAGGGGATTATGCGTTTCGGGAAGAAAGGGAAATTGGCACCTAGATACATGGGCCCACTTCCTATCATCGAGCGGATTGGGCCAGTAGCGTATAGACTTCGATTACCGGAACACTTGCATAGGATTCATGACATGTTCCATATTTCCTCGCTAAGGAAATATCTTAGGGACGATTTGGCCCAAACCCATATTTCTTTAGAGGACATCGATCTTCAACCTGATATTTCCTACGAGGAGGGGACGATTACCATTTTGGACCACAGCGAGAGGAAACTGAGGTCAAAGATAGTACCATTAGTACGTGTTCAGTGGCGGCATCATAATGCCGAGGAGTCCACATGGGAGTGCGAGGATGAGATGCGCGAGCATTATCCAGAGCTATTTTTTCCAGGAATACTTTAGTTTCGAATTTCGGGACGAAATTCTGTTATTAGGGGGGAAGTATGTAATACCTCGTAATTTTATTGATTTTATTTAATGGATTAATTTAATTAATTGAGAATTAATTTGAAAATTAATCCGGAATTAAATACTAGTGAGACGTGAGTTGGTATTTGAGTATGATGTTAAAATAGAATATTACTGAGAATATATGGTAATATATGAGTATTGAAAATATTAAAATTATCGCGAGGCAGAAATACGACAATTTAGAAAATTAAGTTGGGACGCGCGCATCAGTCGCATCAGGAATGAATTTAATTAGATTAAAAAGTAAATTCTATTTTTATCAACTGAATGGTCATTTTGAGTACGCCAATGTGTCCGGAAGGGTCGAAATAGTCAGAAAACACTAGCCGGGGGTTTAGTTTGGGTCCCGGGGTATTTTTAGGCCAAACCGACTACCCAAAATGGTATTTTGGTAATTTTAAAAATTAAGGAATTAAAATCCGCGAATTTTAGAGGTTAATTATATATTATTAAAGAGGCCACTAAGGCCATTATCAGCCAAAAATAATAGAAGTGGGCTACGGGAGTTTGAGAGAAGTTTCAAGGAGTTCCAAAAAGAAACCACCACCCACCACCACCAATTGAGAAGGATTTGTGACCGAAAAGAGGAGAGATTCAGCCTTCAATCACCATCAACAAATCAGAAGAACAAATCTAAGGCAAGTAATTTGGTTGCATTAGTTCAATGAATATTTCCTCCATGCTTAGTGTAGAAATTAAATAAATTGTCTTGAAGGATTTGACGAAAAACCTAATGAAATTTATGTACAACTCGAAATCTTGATTAGGAATTATGTGTAGATCTGTTCTGGACAAATTCAGTACCCCATATATAACTTTTGATGATTTAAAAACGAATTAAAGAGGAGATTTATCAATGTTCTTGAAGAAAATAGAAAACTAGGGCTTTTATTGAAGTTTTGATCCATATAATGCCATAGATTGATGATTAAAAGGTTTTGGAACGTTAACAATGATGTATTTTTGTTGTATGATGAGCCTATAACGTTAGATTAGATTTTCATACCTTATAATGAAGATTTGAGACAAGTTTTGGATTGAAAAACGAAGCAGGCCGTAGCCTATCTAGTGCGTTCGATCGATTGACACTCCCTGTTCGATCGATCGATCGACACTCCCAGGTCGATCGATCGACCTTCCCAGAATCAGTTATATTTTTCCTTTGTTGGATTTTAATAATTTGGACCTTAGAGAATTATTGGTGGGGACTTGGTGAATACTATTAGATTAAAGGAAGACCAGTAGGCATAATGGTGAGACTCGATTCATAATTTAAAAGTCAAATTGGGAATTATATTAAACCGTATAAGGATCGACGGGTGTGATACTATTTGAGACTAAAAGTTGATGAATAAGTTTTAGATAGTTGGATAATATAAGGTTAATGGCAGAAATAAGGACCTTTAAAATAGTGGATTTAAAAGTGGGAATAATAGGAGACTTGGTAACCTTTGTGGGCTAGAATTTAAGTACATGAAACTACGATGTGAGATGTGTTGGCGAACTATATTATATATTATTCGGAGACTTAAAGTAGTACTAATCGGGATAACGGTACAAGAATGTAGAATATACCTTATTTAATATTTTAAGATGTCTAAGTGTGTGATTGCTTAGTATATGGACTTATGTGTATAACATACCTACCATACTTGTTATCACCGGAGGTCGGCTTTCGAATCAGGCCATCTAATCCTTGTGTGCCTATGGGGGGATTTAGATTGGTACCTTAAGAACATAGGGCTGTGAATGACTTATTTGTGAGTTAATAAGTCAGCTGACCATGGGAGCGTAGGTATGTGCGTGACCCATGGGTATGTGAACTATGTTCGCCTCCATTATGTGTGATTGTTTCTTATTAAGACGGTTCTGGAGAGATTTGGATTACGTGTCCTTATGTACGTGATGTATCGGGACTCGATAGCAGAGTATGTGTGCACCGCAGCTTAGCCTAGGGGTGCCCTAATTGTATATTTATGATGAGATTAATATACTTGTAATTTAAATGGACTCTGTATTTAAGTGTAAGTGTAAATACTTGTGACATTTTTAGTGGAATTAAAAATGGAAATTTCATAATAATTATTGTAAGGGAATCTGAGAAATAAAAAGGATGACACGCATAGGTTATATTAGAATGTCTTGTTTTGACCCTCATATTATAACGCAAAGTCAGGTCGAGAATTAAATTAGTTAGTTATCGACATAATTAAGACGGGTTACTAATACGTTAGATGTGCACAATGAGTTGAGAGGTGAGGAACTCATGTGAGTGCAAACAACTAACATGTATTTTATATTCACTGTTTAATGTTATTAAACACGTGCTATTCGGGCTCTGACCCGTTTGCTTCCAAATCTATTTTTTTGTAAAAATCTTTTAGGTGCCCAGCCAGAGGGACGCCAAGCTTAGGAGTTCCATTCCAGTGACGTGCTGTAGCTGCTGTGGAAGTTACATGACCTCGATAGTAGACGCCTCCACTTTCTACATTGACTCCACTTCAGATTTATTCCTCTGTAAGGCATGTTGCCCTTTTATCTTTAGAGACAACTTATCACACTCAGTTTCCTTTCAGTTTCGGATTTTAATTAATGAATTATTCAGACTTTGTATTTTGTTTTATTCAGTATTTGGATTGTTCAGGGGAGTGTTACTCCAGACTCTTTTTATTCCATTGTTTTTCTATTGTGACTGTGATGTGAATGTGTTACTTTAACTCATAATTTAATTGGTTGTATGTCTATTTAAGTAAATTAAAATTGGCATCTCACTTTTTAAAATATTAGGTGGCTAGTAATTTTTAAATAAACGTTTTCGACAGTGATGCTTTGAACTGAACCAACATAAAGTGATTCGACAGTATATCGCGCATACCAAAATAAATATCCACAATTAAAGTGATTCGTTTGTGAGAGCATAAAGTGAGATTTGGAATCAAAGAGAATTTTTGGAAAGTAACGTAATGATCAATCGGTGGAAATTAGCATAAAATTTTTGGCTTCGCGCACGCGCACACACACACTACGAATTGAGACTTGATAATATGAATTTGTGGTGACTATTTGGGGGGGAGTTTAAATTGTACAATTTTTAGGTATTTTTAATTTTTGTTTGAGTAGAAAAATGAATTTTGTGGGTGTATTCACTGCAAACCCTCATGAGACACAACTCGTCCTATTAGGGTAACCTAGGGGTTTAAAGGCTTGTTGCATACGCTAAATGCAATCGCTCACCCGAAAAAAAGGTATTCTATTCCAATGAAGTTTTTTAAGGGTCCTTAACTCATCCTCTTATGCTTTTACATTGTTCAAGACGATCGAAGTTCTAAGTTAGGGGAATTTGATTAGGCATAAATTCTTCACATTTATCCCCTTAATTTCGATCTTTTTATGGTCTTGTGCATAGTAATTGGTATGAATTTATCTCATATTCATTCTAATTAACCTTTTTGGCAATTATTTTATGTTTTGTGTATCTCTAATGTGTTTTAGAGGTATTTCATGCAAGTTAGTCAGAGAGGGAACTCCAAACAGTGAAAGAAAACCAAAAAATGGAGAGTTTAAGGGAATTTTCGTAATTTTTCAGCCTTAGTCCGGAGGTGAGGCCACCCAGAAAGTTTAAGATCTTGAAATTACAAGAAAACTTGAAAAAACGACACCTTAATCCGAGCTACGGTGAAGAAGTTATGCCCATTTGAAGTTGAGAAAGAAATCCAAGGCAAAACTAAGCAAGGTAAAAAAGGGGACCGGTCCGGTGAAAAGGGGAACCGGTCCGCCTTAGTCATGCTCCAGATTCGTTATAAATATTAGTCATGCTTTTAAAGTATGAAAATTTTCTAGAAGCGAGATTTTTATTTTGTCCTTATCTTTTAGCCAAAAGAGTTTTATGCTTTGGAAACTCTTCTAAACGACCTAAGACTTATATATACTCATATTAGGATTCTTTTAAGATAGATTTCATTCATGTAAATGCTCCTAATCAAGGAGGAAAATCTAGGAGAAGAATTTATATATTTTTCACCTTTAATTCAAGAGCTTTTTCGGGTTTTTTCAAGCTTTGATTTCTTCTTGCATGTTCTTGTTCTTCAATATTGGTAACCTTTATTTTCGGCATTTCTATTATTATTTCTCATGTTTAATCTCAGTTCTCATACAATTATGATTTCATGCAACATAGATTCCTTGTTTATTCATAGTTTCATCATGTCTAGCTATATTTCTAAGGGTTGGGATGCATGAACCCAACCCGATGTGGTTTGCATGAATATAAAAGTAACACTACACCAAATCTGTCGGATTGTCACGGTCATTGACCTTGACAAGTTGTACTTGTCAAGGTCAATAACCGTGATAATTATGGGGGTAACATCTTTTGTTGTCACTAACATGTCACGGTCTTTGATCTTGATAATATTTGTCACGGTCAAAGACCGTGATAATATTTAAAAAATTATCACTATCATTGACCGTGACAAATTTGGGCAGAATTTAAAAAAATTTAATTGGCAGTTTGGCCACTGCCACTACCCAGCAGTATATTTGTACCTATTATAGCAAAATCGTACCTGTTTAGACATAATATGTCCAAATAAAATATCAAGAATGCACCAAATTATTGCATATATGATTCCATATCCAAACCAAAATCTAACAAATCAAAACAATACCAATATAATCCAAGTGTTCAGATAAAATAGATACAAATAATATCATATGGTAGGTTTGAGGAGGAAGTTAGGCCACATTACAAATGCATTGAGATACCCCTGAATATGTATCAAGCCACATTGTTTGCGCAACCACAATGGGGCGTTCTCTTTCCCGGTAATCATATGCGTGATGAGCACCTTGGTCTCGATGTCCTGAAGCGCACGTCCATGAACCAACATACCCTGGACGGTATTCGGGTCCCTCAACTCCCTCCCTATCCGCGTGCCATTAAATACATCGAGTATAAACATGCTCGGCTAACTAATTTTTGACAAAGGCCACTCGATGGGAGCCAAGTAGGGGACTGGATCATCAATCGGTGAGTCCACACATGTCGGTGATGAAGCAGCGATGTCCACGTCCTCATCCTCGTCCTCCACCACTTCCTCCTCAACCACCTTCTCTTTCCCCTTCCCCTAGATGTGACACCCCGCCTAATTAAATACCGAGTGATCATTCCTTTATTAAATTATAACCAAGGTGAACGGTTGGTTTATTCTTAGCATCACTATCGCAAAAATAACTTTTCAAATTAAACACCCTAAATAATTAAGCTAAGTGACAAAATCATTTTTAAGACATCAATTTCCAAATTTAATTTAAAACCAATATTTAAAACCTTTCATAATCCATGGTTTAAAAATCACACAACAATTAGACTGGAAAAGATAATCCAACTAATTTAAGCATTCAACTAAATAATTCCAACTTTAAAACTTCAAAGAAAAAACATCCTGACAGTAACAATCCCAAAGTATAAATACTGGAAGTAAACGAATTACAATCTCTGATAAAACCAACTGAATAATGGAAAAATGGCGACACATGCCCAACTGGATAAAATAGAACTAGAAGTGGAATCAATAATGAGGTCGTCTAAGCAAAAGGCCTGCAACTCACACCTAAGCTGCAGCACGTTCCTTCCAAATGATCCTATGCAAGACGCCCCTGTGGCTGGGCACCTGTAATATATACATATATATACAAGAGAGAAGAGAAAATAGGAAACGGGTCAGAGCCCGATTGTAAAACGGTTTAAAATTTAGATTAGCAAGTATTTAAAATGATTACCGGCTAATGCAATAATAATATTAGTGTGCGGCACTCTCTTGAGAAATTCTCACCTCTCTTCTAGTGTGCACACCTACCGCACTACTACTCCCAACAGTTTAGCTTATCTTAAGTTACTCACAAGGTTTCATGCCGACAATTTCTAGTGTTAAGAAAATTAATTTTTAAAAGAAAAGTTCTCACATAAACCTCATTTGATTATAAAGTTTCTCAGTAATGAAATTTGGGAACTATCCACTTATATCCAAGTTGAAATAATTATTCATTACTTACCTACCTTTAGTCACAGTATATAGTTCCCAAATTTCATGTTTCTATATATATATATATATATATACTATCGGCACCCCACATAAAATTTATTGTGCTGGCATACTCTGCTATCAAATCCCCGTATTAATCGTACTAAGGGAAATACTAGTTCGGAATTACTCTCGAGCTGTATTAACACAAAACACATACAAATTAAGGTGAAGCATAGTTTCAAGTCACTAAGAGGTCAGCACATACCCTCATGTCTCTTAGGACCATCTGACTATCGATCAGATAGCCTGTACCAAGGATTCCTATGTTTTAGGGTACAAGTTAATATCTCCCTAAAAAGGTCCCATCGAGATAAGACTGTCCCAGCGCGATAACCTCAGTGATAACAAGTAGCGCGGACATGATTTTTATACGTATATAGTATATGCACAAACACAGTCATATATGTATAAAAATCATGCCCGCGCTACTTGTTATCACTGAGGTTACCGCGCTGGGACAGTCTTATCTCGATGGGACCTTTTTAGGGAGATATTAACGTGTACCCTAGAACATAGGAATCCTTGGTACAGGCTATCGGATCGATAGTAAGACGGTCCTAAGAGACATGAGGGTATGTGCTGACCTCTTAGTGACTTGAAAATTATTCCAAACCTTCTTCGTAACACTAGTGAAATCATATCTCCCTAAGTGTAATTTCAGTAGGTACTCTTTTACTTTACGACGTAACTTCCTTACGAGTCTCACCCTTTAGACACGCGTTCCCATTGTTCCTTAAGTGTAAAACACCTCCATTAAATGTTAATCTTGTCTTACATTAAAGGTTCCATTTTTATAAAGTCCTACTAGTCTTCTTTATATCCCAAAATGTTCTAACAATAATGTCCAAGAATTTCTATTCATTTAAGTTGGAACAACCTATTTAAAAAGAGGAATTTGAGTTTTCCAGGAGGGGTCAATCGATCGATGGCAGGTGCTCGATCGATCGATGCTCTTGGGTCGATCGATCGATCAAGCAGGTATGGCGAAACTGTAGAATTTCCAGTTACGGGGATGCTATTCCAAAATCATTCAAATCATCATATTTTATTTCCAAACTTCCAAAAAATTATACCACAAGTGTTATATCCCCAAATAATAAATATTCTACGTAAGACATGCGAGTTTTCATCAATTATAACGAATTAAAAGATTTAAAATCCAGAAAAATTACAAGAACCCTAATAATTTCTTTAACTTAGTTCTTCCCATTCTTTTCCTAGATTTTTTACTCCTAACTCAATGAATTTCACGGTTCAACCTCTACATATGAATTAGATTTCCAGAACACGTTTTTTATCTATACATCATGCAAATTCGAGTCTCCAAAATATGTTTTCTTTCACACAAACTAGTTTTAATCAATCCTAGGCTAATATCATTGAAGCATTAACTAATATAGAGCGAGATAGATACTTGCCTGAAAATATTTGGCTCAGATTTGTGGAAAAGATTGGTGCGGTTGTGATACTCGTTGCGCGATCTAAAGTTTGGCGGCGACGGCGGTGCAAACGGTGGAGTTCTTGGCCTAGAACTCCTCGAAAAGCTTCTCTTCTTCCTCTCCAATGGCCGTCTTTAGTTCTTGGTTATGCTAAACCTATAAGACAATCCCTAACATCTGATAAAGCCTTAGAAATTCGTGGGTTTCCATGCCCAAAAATATGAAATGTCTAAAATGCCCTCCTGGGATGTTAATTAGGCCTAGAAACACCCCGAGACCCAAACTAAATCCCCGGGTACATTATTTTGACTATCTCGACCCTTTCGGACACATTGACGTACTTAAAATGACCATACGGGTGACTTATAATTTATTCACTTTTAATAGTTCGAATTTAATCCCGACACGACATAAGCGCGTCCCGATAAATTTCCAAAATTATCAAATTAGATTCTCATGATAATTTTACTAAATACAATTACACCTCTTACTTTACCCATAAATTAACTTACAACAAAATTCTAATAATTACTAACTCTCATCACGCTAGTAACTATTTAAATGATTTTCCGGATTAATATTAAATTAATATCTCTAATTAAATTTAATAAATCCCCAAAATTAAAAGTCATAAAAATACGGGGTATTACACTTTCCATTTTCGCCCAACTAAAGCTTCACGAATGAGAACATATCTTGGACCTTCACCTCCAACCTTGATATCTTCGTGTTATGCGAGTCAACCTGACGAGCCAACCCGGTATTCCACATAGGCATCGAGCCTATGTGGCCTACCTATAGGGTCACTCCCCGTCCCCTGAAATAAAATAATCCAAAATTAGTACCGGGCCTGCAAAGTAAAATAATGCAGAATAACATATGTATGTAATTATAGAAAAATAAAAATTTACCATCATCATATGCTCCACATTGGCGTAAGACGTCCGATCGAAGTAGCTCACGTCCATCTTTTTTGCCCGATTTTCCTTCCCCGATTGGCAAGCTACCAATTGTCGCTCCTCAATCTCATTTTCAATGAACTTTTGCCATTGTGCCAATGAGATCGGCTCCTTCGGCGGGACAGACTCACGCATTATAATAATGGAGTCTCGGGTCTTCCCAAAGTACTGGCCCCGCAAAATTTTCTTCTATGTCTTGTGTTGCTCCCTCAACCTCTCTAAGACAGAATCACGAAGTTCTGGGGACCGGCTGAATGATTTCTGCCAAATAAATACAATGTTAGTTGCGAATAAATTGAAATTGAAATTTAAATTGAAATATAAATATAAATACATCACCTGTAGTGTCGCCCAAATAGCTAACTTAAGCTCATTTGGTACCTCCCTCCAACTAGTATACCCCGAGTCGATAATCGTCTTTAGCAGCTCAAAGGATCTAGCTAATATCCCCGTCTTGTTCTCGATGGTCATTCCCAATTTGCCCCATTTGGGGAGCGTAGGGGCCGAGGATCCCTCGTCACCTCCGCTACCGCCAGGCCCATAAGACATCACCATTATCATCATCATCATCCTTGCCTTAATCCATGAAGGAGATATATTCTCTAAAAAAAATGTTGTTATTAGTACAAATTCAAAATAAATTAGAAGAAGACTTGCAAACATTAAGTCTAAATAGTACATGCACTAATGTAATCAAGTACACATGAATAAAAAGCATTAAACCGATGAAACAAATACTTTTTACTGTTTAACTCACACACATATACAAAGAAAAGAGAGAAAGATAAAAAGAGTGAAAATGGTCAAGTACAAATAGGGCACCCCAAATGATCACACTAAAATGATCAAGTACATTTTTTGAGCTAGCGGGGAGACGAAGAGATTAAGTCTCCTCTCCAAAAATAGGACACCCAAATAACCATGTACTACACAACCGAATAATATCCCATAAGCTGAAAAATCATGAATTACCCACATCAACATAGCTTTCAGCATAAACTCTTCTTTTCTAAAAGAGTCAAATGCTTGCACACCTCTTCCCACAAGTCATTTAATACTTCTACCAAAGGAACCAGATAGACGTCGATGTCATCACTTGGTGCCTCTGGCCAGGTATCAATAAAGACAGCATCGAAAATTCAGGTCTCATACACTGTGAAGGAGGGAGGTTGAGTGGGGCTAGCATCACTAGCCATACACTCTGATTGGTGCTTAGATTTCCAGATGGATTGAAACCATCTGTTGATATAGCCAAACGAATGTTACGATGTTCTCGAGCAAAATTAGGATACTCATAACTCATCCTCCTCCAAGCTGTAGAATAAATAGGATGACGCATGAGATTATCCCATACTTATGCCCTAGCATGCCAAGTCATTGCCTCCGCTATCCATGGTACAGTAAAAAATAGCTTTAATCTAGGCCCAACGAGAAAATATTTCAACACTTTTTGAGGCACTTTTGAGCTTGTGCCTTCCTTGCTAGTAGATTGGACATATCTAGGTTCATCGCATACCGGACAACGATCGAGATTTTCATATTCATTTTGATATAGTACGCAGTTATACACACAAGCATGAATCGATTTATACTTCATTCCTAAACCTTTCAAACTGTTCTTCATAACAAGATAACTATTTGGAAGCATATTCTCCTTAGGTAGTAAGCCCGTCATCCAATTCAAAATTTTTGTTGCGCTATTGCCAGACAAACCGTATTGCGTCTTCAAACTGTGCAAACTAACCATGGCATGTAAAGTTGTTTGACCTTTCTCAGAGCCGGAGTATAACGGTTGGTTCGCCTTAAATTTTAAATTTTGGTAGTCATCGTCAAGGTTTATCGTGATATCTTTATGAGCACCTGAACCTTGTACATTGTCAGTGACCTCATTGTCCTCCACTTAATGAACTCCTTACGCGTCATCAACTAAATCCTCTAACATATTATGATCTACGTTGTCCCTTTCTACATCTATACTACTTTTTGAAGGTTGTTGTGAAGGTTGTTCATGGATAAAAGGAACTTTCAATTCACCGTGAAAACTCCAAAATTGATAATTATCTTGCATACCCCATCGTAACAAATGTAGTTCAACTATTTTTCACTCAAACACCTTACCATTCTTACACCTAGGACATGAATACGGAAACTCTTCATCATTTTAACATCTATTTGCATATTTCATAAATTCATTAACACCTCTGCGAAACACATCCCCCAATCTATTTTTCTCCCCTATCCACTCTTTGTATTTAGGATATCCCATCACAGCTACTACAAATAATCACCTATTAAAGGTAAGAAGCCTATATTCATGGATTAGTATAAACAAAACTTAGATTTATAGTATGTTTCAATTAATTATGTCTTATTTATATTTGATTTTTAAATGTCAATTTATAATAGTAATTCCTATTTCCTCCATCTCTTCTACATGGTGAGTGGTCCTATCCCATTCAAGACCGCATAATTCTGTAATATACTTCACAACTCATGCACATTGTTATGATTTGAGAAAAAATCGGCAGCATATCTCCATAGTTCTCCAAGTACACGACGTAGATTGGAAAGTGTGAGTGTTACTTCAATTAATCAATTGAAATAACACTCACACTTGCCAATCTAGTATGTACTCAGAGAACATTAGGATACGACTGCAGAACTTTCTCTAAAAGTAACAACTTTAAGCCACTAAGAATATTATTATACATAAATTATGCAGTCCCAAACGGGACAATTCGAAAGATCTCATTACAGGGGTAATGACTCTCGAACGGGTCTGAGGGATATTGAATGTGTACGCATAAGAACTAGAAGGCTAGTATCTATGCGTACTATATGTAATTGTAGGTATGTTTTTAATTATGATAAGTCCGTGGTCGTGCCACTCTCGAACAGGTCATTATAGAAAGTAATTTTAGAAAAAAATTGAAAACTCCCCGTCCCCCCATTTTGATAATAATCCAGTCGTCATGCCACTTTCAAAATCAACCAACTCAACAAATTAAGACAATATAATTATTTATCAATTTATTTGTGTGAATTAAATTAAGTATTTCTAAAAAATTTAACAACCAACTTCCATATCCAACCACCTCCGTCCAATATAATCCAACAGTAACAACAAACCAACAAATGTGTATCCCATATTCCATCTAATTCATCTACTCAATTAATTCAACAATAATAATTTCAAACCTAAATAAAAATAAAGAAATAATATTTATAATGTCTAATCAACATTAATAATTAATTTCAAGTCCTAAACTAAACATTAATTTCAAATCCTAAATCAACATTAACAATTAGTTTTAAGTATTAAACTAAACACCAAATAATTTCATCACACACATACACACCCCACACCCCTTGCCCCACCACACACACACCAGGACCCCCCCCCCCCCACATACACACAAATGTCCCACCCCCTGCCCCACTACACATACACACACACACAAATGCACACGCACTCACACACACACACACATGTACCCCCTCCCCACCACCACCACCCCTACCCCACCCCCTGTGCCCTCCCGCCCACCACACACACACACGCACTCACACACACACATACACATATACACACACACACGAACACATACAAATATACACACACACACGAACACATACAAATATACACACACACACGAACACATATACACACACATATATACAAATAAAAGAGAAAGATAAAAGAAGAAATACCTGGTAGAGAGAGAGAGAGCGCAATCGCTTAGAGAGAGAGAGAGAGAGAGAGAGAGAGAGAGAGAGAGATGGAGGGAATAGAAAATGGCGGGAAAAAAGAAGGGGGATGGTTTTTTTACTGGAAAAATTGTCATAGACCTGCCACGGTCATTGACCGTGACAAGTTTATAATATTGTCACGGTCAATGACCATGACAAGTCCGTGATAACAATTATTGACACGGTCTTGTCACGGTCAATGATCGTGACAACTCTTTGTCACGGGCTTGTCACGGGCAATGAACGTGACAAAAAAATGTGTATTTTTTTGTCACGATCATTGACCGTGATAATGATGACCGATTCAATAGTTTCATCTTGGTCTTTTTGGTGTCGTGTAATTCTCTGAATCAAATAAATGATTGAATCGTGTTGATTAGTTGTTACAACTGCCGTGGGACTTTTAACCTCGTTTGCCTTAGGTAACAAGGGTATTTAAGAGTGCGACGCGCGTGTTAGCTATTCTGACACTACTTTATTTCTATTCTTGATTATGTATGATACAGGCTTGTACCCTTATATATGTAATGCTTGAAATTAATAAATGTTGGGTTTGATCAATTATCTAATTTTCGATTGCTTTTATATCCGATAAATGTACTATGGTTTGGGGGATTGTATTCCAACCTTATCTCTAATTCATATTAATTAATCCGTATTTTGTTAGTTTTAATTAGTTTTAGTTAGCTTATTTAGTTTTCCCCTTTTTCCTTTCTCACCCCATCATCATCTTTTACACTTTATATTTAAAGTAATAAATCAATTAAAATCTATCAATCATTTCTTGTAGATTAGATGCCCAGACTAGCCTCTATACTCCATAAGAGTGTAGTTAAAGTTTAAATTTTTTTTGTATTGCGGTCAGAAGACGATATCAACGATTAATGTATTACACAGATGCTTGGTTTTTCCTCTCGATCACCTGGGCTAACTCCTCTAGGGGGAATTTCAGTGCCTTATAACTCTCATTCTTAAGGTCGTTTTGTTTATGGAACACATACTGAAGTGTGTTGTTCCTTTTGGTCGGATCCCCTCCCATCTTCTTTGGCCACTTAAGGAGCTGCTCATCTTTGATCTTCCTTAAAATCTTGTAGATAGGTTCCTTGAAAACTGTGTTGATGACTTGAAAAGATTTGGATGAATCCGCTTTGCCCCCATTCTCTGCATCATTTTGCTTCTTGTTTTCCTTCTTAGGATTGTTCTCCTTGTTACCCCCTTGATTTGCTTTTACACGACCAGTTTCTGCTTGGCTAATCTGGACCACGTCCTCCACTTTAACATATTTTTCAATACGCGATATGAGATTGTCAATAGTTTGAGCCTCCTTTTTGGTGAGAATTGGTGCATCATGGAAGTAGGAGGTAAACCAATATTGAAATACGCCACAAAAACCTACTCCGAGCAGTCTTCCACTTCATCTAATACTTCCTAATAACATTTAGCGTTCTCGCACAGAGTCTCTGGTGGCTTTTTCCTTATTATGAGAAGCGAGTCCATCCTCTTCGAGTGTGAGTTACTGGTTATGAACTGAGAAGTGAAGGACTCAATGAGTACCTTGAAGCTCTTAATGGATCTATGAGGGAGTCTCTCGAACCACTTTTGGGTGGCATTACCCAGTTGAAAGGGATAATTCAACATATGAGAGCGTTAATGTGACTCCATAAAGTCATGGCTTGCCTGTATTGCCGAACATGATCTATAGGGTCTGTTTTTCCATCATAGATTTTGAACCTAGGTGTTGCAAAATTCTTTGGGGTCCTCCTCGATAGCCCTTGAGAAATGAGACTTTACCTGGATAATCAGAGCTCTCCCCGCTAGCTCTTTCGTAGACCTTGTTCCTCGATGAGTGGTATTTTTCTTCAGACCAAACTTCTTATGTCATCCTTATGGCACTCGTTGTCTCAGTGGCACTTCCCTCGATGACTTCCATGTTCTGAACACTCTGGGTTGCGCTTGGTGCTCTTTCCTCGGCTACGAGTCTTCCTCACCTGAGGACTAGGAGTCTGACCATTACGTTTATGATCCTAGCAAAGTTCTCTCTCTATTTCTTCTAATCGTCACTGGAGATGAGAATTCTCCTTAATTTGGAGGCGAGTTGCCTCCTCCTGCTGTTAAAGTCTTGCTTCGTATACATCGACCAACCATGAGATCTTGGTAGATCTAGGTTGCCTGTGGCTATCCTTGGAAGGTTGTTGCTCTGATCGATACCTTGGGTTCCCATCTTGACGGGCCTCTAACCTGACCCTTAGTGGAGCTAAATCAGCTCGCACATCTCCAGATTGAGGTGCACTGTTTGAGTGGTGGGACATCATAGCTATTATCTTGTGGCTATTACTTTTATAGAAATAAAATTATTTTTCATAGACGGCGCCAAATGTGAGTGCAATTATTCATAATGAATGGAATCTAGAAATCATTTAAAGAAAAAGTATGAAAATGTCACACACAACACACAAATATATGTGGTTCGATAGCTTACCTACATCCACAGAGAGGTCACTTGATTTTGATTAGTTTCTCTCAAAATACGATAATTACATCCCCTGTAGCCCTGAGGTGTGGGTTGTATTTATAGTTGTTCAAAACAATAGTGGTTTGATTATTCAAGGAACTCTATTGGATTGCTATTGGCTTGTATGGTGATCCCCTGAATATCTCATCTGAGATTTTTGGGTAACCGACTTGAGCTTCATTCAAATGCTATCTACTTTGTTATTATCCACGTGATAAATATTTGTATTTATCTTTTCTATTTACATATTGGGCTGCGCGTGCGTCAAGAACTATTGGGCTTGGTCGGCAGGCCTAAGTTGGGTCCAATTATGGTTTGGTCCCCACACAATGTATAAGAGATTTTTGAAACGCGTGCCAAAATAAAAAAATTACATAAAGGGTGTTGTTATTTCCACCTAAAAGTTATCTCTCCAACACCATACAAGAAGTAAAATTATATTTTACTTCAAAGCACAAAAGACAACTCACCTTGTAATTTGAATAAACTTATTAAAATACCCCTGATAAAAATGAAAAATGACTCTTCCCACTTAAACCAAAAAATATTTTTCAACTTCACCACCACCACCACCGCTTTATCCTTCACCTCTCCACCACCACAACACACACACACACACACACACACACTTTCTCCCCCCTCTCTTTCTCTATCCACCATTACCCAACACAACTGCCACCACCATTGTAACTCTTATCATTTTTTCAAAATCAAACATTATAAATGATATTAATACATGTTGATACCAAATTTAATCTGCTGATGTGGACCAATAATAAGAAGACACGTGTCAATCTACATGGCACAATAACAACGAGGAAGTTTATTTCCCCCGACCAAGTCATGTTCTCTCCGAGCAACGAGGAGGACACCCCGAGGAACTCTATCATCCCGAGATACTCTAAGCACTCCGAGGAACTCTTGATCAATGAGCAACTAAGGCGGTCCGAACTGCATCTCGGCCGTATCATTAATTACCAGACGGACAACTGTTCAACTATTCATTATATTCTTGACGCACACGCTGCATTAAATGTATTACCCTTTCATATGTATATCATTTAATGTATTGGACCTTTCATGTACAGCCTAAAGGCTATAAATACCTTGTATCATCCTCATTCAAGGGGACCGGAATTTCTTGAGAGAATTTGTAATCAAGAATTCCACAAACACTCAGTAATAACATAACAGTGGACGTAGGCTTTATTCCTATCCGAACCACTTTAAAAATCTTTGTCTTATTTATTTATCTGTGATTGAATAATTAGAGCAATCTAGTTTTTTACATCAACAGATTGGCGCCGTCTGTGGGAACGTGTTACAAGCGTTGTTCTCCACCAAAAGCTAAGTTTTTATTTTCTCTACGTATAATCAATTATACATACATCTTTTGATTGAATCGTGATTTTTATGTTTATATACATAAATTAATTGTCCAATTTTTATCTGCAAAATATTGCATATCATGATTTTTAAATCATAACTGTTAGATTCATCCTTATTTAGAAATCTGAAAAATAGTAGATTTCATAAATCATAATTCTTTGCTTGATTCTCAAGTTTTAATTTTATATCATGGAATAAATATTTTAAATGATTACATATACCAATATATACGACGATGATGAGATCTAATCATTTTCATTGTTGATTTTGAAATAAATTTTGTAAGCTATTTGATGTCTATTCAAATTCCCATCATATTTTTAATAAAAGAATGGGAAAAGGTTAAAGACAATGAAAAGTCTTCTCATGGAAATCATGACCCAGATCTATTTTTTCTCTCTTCAAGTTTGAGTCTCTTTGCATTCACAAGTTTAAGTCTCTTTGTATTCACTTTTATGAATTATATACTTAATTTGGTTCATCTTCCATCTATGTCAATAAAGTCAAATTGATTGATTTTTTTTATATAAATATGGTAATAATTTCGATCATTCACCATATTTTTATCTCTCCAAATTGGGAATAGGAAGGGATCAATATAAAAAAATAATTTTCTCTCACCTGAAAAATCATTACTCACCTCTTGTAAAAGAGGATCAGTAAAACAATCATGACCATATCAAGACTTTGGGCATAAATTTGATATGTTGGCCCCTCGTTCATCACATCACAAGGTTTCTTTGTCAAAATCACACGATCTAGTGGGTTATATATTTATTCATTTAATTAACATTCTTAAGGCTTAAATTTTACATTGAATGTTATTTTTTGATCTAAAGATTTGAGATATTCTGGTCATCCAACCATATATTCTATAATTTGAGATATCCTTAAATGTTGGTCGGCAACATCCATGTCATTTGTCGTCAGCAGTATAATCTTGGGGTATTAAAAAAAATGCTAAGCACCCCTGATATTTCTTTAAACACGAGTTCGGCTTGGGGACAAGCAGGGGGCTTAAGTCTTTTTAACTTATGATCACCCCAAAAATATTTTTAAACAGCAACTAATACCTGATTGGTTGTTGGAGATTAAATAAATTTACAAAAAACTTTACGTCTTATTTATGATGCATATTTGATAATAATTTGTCCATCTCACACACGTGTGGCACAAAAATATTATTTCATATTTTGAAATTTTTATGCTGATACATATCATATATTGATTGGATGAGTAAATTATTCTCATGATTAATCAATTCAGCCTACACATATGGTAGAGCAAATTATTAATTTTTACAGGCACAAGATTCAATGCCGACGAATGCTGAAGCACAAATTATTCTATATCCGTACGGATTCATATTTTATATTTATCTCAGCATGGAGCTCGAAAAATTTCTTCTCTCTATATATATTCGGCTCCGAGGAAAAGCTACAACAGTTATTATATTTCACCCCCAACGGATAGTTGGTCGGGGTAATTCTTATTTATATTCGGGCCCAGATATCTGCTCCAGCACAAATGATTCTATATATCCATTGGGATTCATATTCTATATTCATCTCAACATGGAGCACGAAGAGATACTTATTATCATATTCAGCTCTGAGGAGAACTGTAACATTTATTATATTTCACCCCCAACGGATAGTTGGTCGGGGTAATTCTTATTTATATGCAGGCCCAGCAAAGTTCTCGGCCATATTCTTATGTTCTGGAAAATATTATTCTTATTCGGCATTCTGCAATTATGCCTCGACAAGATACTTATTCAGCTTTAAGGAGAATTACAACATTCGTTCGGATAATTCTTATTTATATTCAGGCCTGACAACGTTCTCGACCATATTCTTATGTTCTGAAAGATCTTATTCTTGTTCGGCATTATATGATTCTACCTCGACGGATCGGCGAGGCACTTTATTATTTTTAATTATTCTTTATATCTATTTGGATGCATATTCTATTCTCATTTCAGCAAGGATGTCTCCAGAATTTATTATATCTTATTCAGATCTAAGGATGTCTCCAGAATTTATTATATCTTATTCAGATCCAAGGATGTCTCCAGAATTTATTATATCTTATTCAGATCCAAGGATGTATCCTGCATTTATATTATCTTATTCCCAACAAATCTGTTGGTCAGCGCTGAGGAGGTCTCTAGCATTTATATTATCTTATTCCCAACAAATCTGTTGGTCAGCGCCGAGGAGGTCTCCAGCATTTATATTATCTTATTCCCAACAATCTGTTGGTCAGCTCCGAGGAAGTCTTCATCATTTATTATCAATTACCACCAACTCCGGTTGGTAGATAAAATCCAACTCCGGTTGGTAGACAAAATCCAACTCTGGTTGGTAGACAAAATCCAACTCCGGTTGGTAGACAAAATCCAACTCCGGTTGGTAGACAAAATCCAACTCCGGTTGGTAGATAAAATCCAACTCCGGTTGGTATTGGTCGATAAATCTCATTCAAAGTTCACATTCCACAGTTGGGGGCTTCTATTATAAATATATTTGTTCATTTGGTGGCACATTCTTATATCATCATGCAGTCGAGCATCAAATTCAACCCCGACTAATCACTTTCTCAGGAGGAATATTGAAGTTCAGGAGGTATATTGAAGTTCAGGAGGAATATTGAAGTTCAGGAGGTATATTGAAGTTCAGGAGGAATATTGAAGTTCAGGAGGTATATCGAAATTCAAGAGGTGTATTCAGAACTATCAGGACATGATGAAAGAAAGCGAAAAGTATTCCACCGAGGAACTCTGTCAGACCAGAAATTAGAAGACAAATTGCCTATATGGAGACTATATGTAGATGGCTCATCTTGCACTACAGGCTGTGGGGCAGGGATCGTTTTGAACAGCCCAGACGAGGTCGACATGGAATACGCCCTACGTTTCTAATTCAAAGCTTCTAATAATGAGGTTGAGTATGAGGCCATGATTGCAGGTCTTAATTTGTCAAATACTATGGAGGAACAGCAGGTTATTGTCTTCAGTGATTCTCAATTGATCGTAAACCAAATGTTGGGAATATTTGCAGCCAAAGGAGAATTGATGATCAAGTATCAAGCAAAGGTGATGGAGTTAGTATCAGAGTTTGTTGCTGTTCAACTGGTAAGAATATCAAGAATGGAGAATGTGAGAGCATACGCCTTGGCCCGATTAGCATCAACTACTCGTACCGAGCTGCGAAGAACGATACCAATTGAAGTATTAAAAAGTCGGAGCATAGATGAAGACCTGACGATGAATATTATTACCCTTGATTTAGGACCATCTTGGATGGATCCCATCAGAGCATATATTGAGGAGGAACAATTACCGGAGGATAAGCTCGCTACCAAGAAATGGAAGTTTAAAGTTGCTCGGTATAATCGTATTCGGAAGATAAGCTCGCTGCCAAGAAATGGAAGTTTAAAGCTGCTCGGTGTAATGGTATTCGGAAGATAAGCTCGCTGCCAATAAATGGAAGTTTAAAGCTGCTCGACGAGGAATTATGGCAGATTTGCAAAGATGTGTACATCCCTCCGAGGTGAATTGATTAAAGAGATCCATGAAGGGTCCTGTGGAACCCATGTAGCAGGTCGAACACTTTTGCAAAAGGTGATGACGCAGGGATACTACTGACCGACGATGAGACCTGATTGTATAGCTTATGCCAAGAAATGTGACAAATACCAACGCTTTTCCTCCATCCGAAGAACTTCACAAACATTGTTGACACCCATCATTTATCCTTGGCCATTTGCCATGTGGGGGATTGATTTGGTTGGACCATTGCCGACGACTCGAGGAAGATTCAAATACCTCGTCATCGCAGTAGATTATTTTACTTAGTGGATAGAAGCTGAGCCACTTATTGACATGACATACGAGAAGGAAGGTGTACCAATTTGTTTGGAAGAACATCATCTGTCGATATGGTCTCCCACATGCTTTTATCACAGACCATGGAACACAATTTGAAAACGAGGAGTTTGCTGCCTATTATCATCAGTCAAACATTTTGAAGGTTCATTCAGCGCCAGGATATCAGCCAAAAGCGCTCTAAGGAGCCAAAAAGTGCTCTAAGGAGCCAAAAAGTGCTCTAAGGAGCCAAAAAGTGCTCTAAGGAGCCAACCTCTTTTGGTTAGGAGGACAGCTCTACGGAGCAAAAGTGCTATAAGTAGCCAACCTCCTTTGGTTAGGAGGACAGCTCTACGGAGCAAAAGTGCTATAAGTAGCTAACCTCCTTTGGTTAGGAGGACAGCTCTACGGAGCAAAAGTGCTATAAGTAGCCAACCTCCTTTGGTTAGGAGGACAGCTCTAAGGAGCCAAAAAGTGCTATAAGTAGCCAACCTCCTTTGGTTAGGAGGACAGCTCTAAGGAGCCAAAAATATTCCTTTGGTTAAAAGGTGTACACCAGCGTGATCAATTACGGTTGGTAAGATAAAAATATACTCTCATATTACAACTTATGTTGGTCGGGAGGTAAGATTATTACAAAAAGTTCTTTGAAGAACAAAATATTTCAAACTGAACCAAGTATGGTTGGTCGGGGATAAAAACCCACTAACTGTAGTTGGTCGACGAGGACAAATTATTGACCTTAGTTGGTCGGGCACATTTTATGAAAATATTTGAAATTAAACCAAGTATGGCTGGTCGGAGATAAATTTCCATCAACTGTAGTTGGTCGACAAACATTATTTATCAGCCTTGGTTGGTTGGAAAAATTTTAAACATTTTTATACTCATTACTTTATTATTAAGTGATCGAGCAACGTTACTAATACTTGTAACTTCTTTATTACTAAGTTGGTCGATGAACAACACAATATTGTTATTTTTTTTAACAGATACATAAATGTAAAGTGTTTGATATTTACAAGACAATAGCAATTAAGATTGCGAACAAAAATGAAAGTCTTTCATTAAACTCAAAAAACAAAATACATTGAGAATGAAAATGTATACTAACTATTACATTGAGATTCCTATTCTATTGGTTTCTTTTCCCTCTTCTTTTAAAACAGGTTCCTCACCAGCATGAGGATCATTCAAAGCATAAGGGGAGTGTATGAAGTTAAGATCTTTCAACATTCTGATATTCATCACAGATGATCTATCCGAGAAGCATTAGCTCATTCCCGAGAAGCACTTGCTCGTCCCCGAGAATCACTTGTTAGTCCCCGAGAACCTCTTGTTCATCCCCGAGCAGAGGTAGAAGTCAAAATCAGCATCTATAACACTGAGATCTTTGCTAATACTGTCTCGACCAATAATGAAGAAGAATTTATGAGAAAATGTTTCGAAGTCCACCACTAGCCTGGTACTAATCAGATTGAAGAGTTGGGTTCAAAAGCTATATGTTACTCGACAAAGTATTCAGAGGAGCATGAATCAGAAAAATCAAGCACGTGAAGTTAGCACTCAGTTGCTCGACACAGGAAGCAGTTGGTCGGCTAGCAAACCAATCAACATACTTGAAGATTATGACAAGCTACAAACGGCATCATATGTCGTCCAAAAGATAATGCACTTTATGTTGAACAAATCAAGAAGGTAGATCAAGAATGTCACGAGCACCGAGCAACATTGCAGAATAAATACTCCATCCTTTCAAGTAACCCATAAAGCATGAAGCATTGGGGGCTTCTGTTGATACCAAATTTAATCTGCTGATGTGGACCAATAATAAGAAGACACGTGTCAATCTACATGGCACAATAACAACGAGGAAGTTTATTTCCCTCGACCAAGTCATGTTCTCTCCGAGCAACGAGGAGGACACCCCGAGGAACTCTATCATCCCGAGATACTCTAAGCACTCCGAGGAACTCTTGATCAACGAGCAACTAAGGCGGTCCGAACTGCATCTCGGCCGTATCATTAATTACCAGACGGACAACTGTTCAACTATTCATTATATTCTTGACGCACACGCTGCATTAAATGTATTACCCTTTCATATGTATATCATTTAATGTATTGGACCTTTCATGTACAGCCTAAAGGCTATAAATACCTTGTATCATCCTCATTCAAGGGGACCGAAATTTCTTGAGAGAATTTGTAATCAAGAATTCCACAAACACTCAGCAATAACATAACAGTGGACGTAGGCTTTATTCCTAGCCGAACCACTTTAAAAATCTTTGTCTTATTTATTTATCTGTGATTGAATAATTAGAGCAATCTAGTTTTTTACATCAACAATACATTTTAATACTTAAACCAACCAAAAGAAAAAAGCAAAATCCCTAATATACCAACAGATAACTCAAAAAAAATGTAAATTTGTCATTAATAGATGCTTTGGCAACTACGATGTCCCGTCAATGTGGAAACGAGATTTTTATGATGGGAAGTCATTGTGAAAACCCCCTAACCACAGTGACCCATCACCGTTATGACAAAGGTGGGTGGTGATGGGTGTGTTTGTTATTTTTTGGGTAAAAAAGAGAAGGATAAGCAATGTGGGGATGATGGTGGGAGGAGGTTGGGAGGGGGGGGGGGGGGTGAAGGAGGAAGGGGTGGATTAAGGGTTAAAATTAGGGTTTGGTTTTGAGTGATAATAAAAAGTTAGAGAGAGAAAGAAGATGAAAAATTGAACATTTAGGTTAAATTCGTTTTATATATGGTTGGACTATTTGTGGTATAATTTACTTTGATATTTTTAATAATAATTTTGTTATTTTGTGATGGTGAATACAAATCCTTATTATACCTATAATACAATAATATTAGAGGTATTAATGCCATTTGATACAGTTTATCACTATCTTTTAAACTCAACATAGTTATTAAACTTACAAAACTAAATGCTCATCAACCTTTGAAATCCAAACAACTAATTGGTTTTTCAATAACTCCTTATAGCCTTATTCCATTACTCTCCCTCTCATTCACGGTTTCTTGTTCCCCAATAAATCAAAGCGCCCGTTGATGTAAAAAACTAGATTATATCTAATTAATCAATCACAGATAAATAAGACAAAGGATTTTTAAAGTGGTTCAGCCTTTTTAGAATGGCCTACGTCCACTATTTCGTATTGCTGACTGTGTGCCTTGAATCTCGATAATAGGTTTACCAAGAGATCCAAAGTCCCTTTTTTATGAGGAGGTTATAATGTATTTATAGCCTTGAGGCTGTACATATGAAAGGATAATGCATTGTTATCTAGTAGACATATACATCTGTACGATAATAATGCGCATTTAATGCGTAGTTATCTTTTGACTCTCTTGATTTCGATGCTCTGCACGCTAAGTAGCTCGGACCGCTTAAGTTGCTCGGCATGCTAAGTTGCTCGGAGTGCCTGAGTAGCTCGGTGATAGTAAGTTATTTGTTGGAAGTATTTGTATTTGCCACGTAGGTTGACATGTGTCTTTAAGTGATTGATCCATGTCAGCAGACTAAATTTGGTATCAACAGAAGCCCCCAATGTTTCACAGTTGAGGATGAAGGAGAGTGTGGAATATTTTGCTTGAAAACTGCTTGAATTACTGGTCTTCATGAATTTTAGAAAGGTTTTCATTGTACATAATTCCTTTTTGAGCACATAATATCAAGATTCATAAATATTTTGAATTTTCACGATCACTTCGATATTTGCGCCCTTTTCTTCTTTTAGCTGTCAAAAATGAAAACGTCTCCCCTTATAATCATTGCTTTTCTCTATTCCCAAGGTAAAGTATCTAAGTGCGACAGAAATCCTATTATTTTTCATTTTTCAAATCTGTATCTCTGAACTCTTCATTTTCTCTCTATCTTGTACCTTCGTTCTTTCCATCGTTCATTGTCAACTGATCTCTCTTTCTTCTGTAAGATTTTTTTCCCTCTTCTTTATTTACTTTATTCTCCATGATATATCTTATTGAATCGTTGGATAAATTTCGGTCTGAGTTTTCAATCCCTTCGTGGGTCATTTTGGAAAAACCTTCTTGTCCTTCTGATTTACTTTCTTTGGAGGAGGGACACTGGTTCCCAAGTCTTTTTGTAGCTGAGTGTGGCTTTTCTTTCCCGTCAAATCCCCTGTGTTTGGAGTTTTGCCAATATTTTGAAATTGTACCTGCAAGAGTAGCTCCAAATACATGGAGGGTAGTTAATGGCGTACATAGGTTGAATCAAATTCATGGAACTCGTTTGGGGATTCTAGAAATTATGTATTGCTATAGATGGGTTACCAGTAATACTACATTCTATTTAAAAACTAGGTTTTCAAATAGAGCTTTAGTTGTCAATCTTCCCGATGCCAATAGGGACTATTTTGATCATGGGGTTGTGATGAAAAATTGGCAACACCCTCCATTAAATGGAAATGATGTGTACCAAGGTCCTAGTTTTCCACCTTATGGAAATGGGATAGGTTGTTTTCATTTTTGAAATCTTGTTTTCTTTTTATTTGATGAAATGTATCACTGACATTTGATATTGTTTGTTACAGTTGACAGTAAAAGGAAACCTCCAAAAGAGACTGATGTTAATATAAAACATTCAAAACTTATCTGGGGCCTGCATCAATCTGTTACTGGGGAGCATATCATATCTGCTTCTTATTTGTTGCAATACAAAAGCTACACCTCATCTTTCATTACTCGTCCTGTGGTGGTTGATCTTGATCAGACACCAAGCTCTGAAACCAGTGTAAAAGGATCTTCTTCTAACTTAAGCATTCCTATTACTGATCTAATGAACAAGAGGAAATCTCCTGCCTTTTTTTAATAAGTCTGACTTTGCTATCGAGGAGGCAAAGAAGAATAAACAAGATATCCCAGATGAGGGGATAAAGAATATTGATGTACCCCCCTTTACTGCTGCCAAGGAAGCTGGCAAGAAGCCCCATCTGCCTCCGAGTAAGACTGTTGTCATTTCACCTTCGAGTGAGACTGTTGTCATCTCACCAATGGAGACAACACCTTTAATTGAAAGTTCTCTTGCTCCTCTGAGGAGATTGAAAAGGAGTTCTTCTGAGAGACCTGTTGACCCTATCTCTCAACCTTCAAATGTTGAAGGTAATGCTCCATCTCTTGTTGCTACGAGCTCGGCCATAAGCTTGATAATATCTTGGATTGTTCCAGAATCCCAAGGTGTTGAAGACACCTTTTCTCGTGAGAGACTTACTACATTAGCTGCTCAACACATTACTTCAGTAAGTATCGTTAGCCTGACTCCTTTATTTTCTAGTACTATATTCATGTCAAGGTTCTAAAAAATGCGGGGCGTGATCGAGGCATGGAGGCCAAGCCTTAAGCCTTAGAAGCCTAGGCGGGCCTTGACGTAAAAAGGCCTGTGTAAGTACATTTTTGTCCATTATCAATATGTATGTCATACGCCGTTACACCGTTGAAGAAATTCAAGATCGCATCTACATCAACGGATCCGAATATCAAAGCGTCTTCAACATCATAGCCTCTACAAGAATGAACTTGGTAAAATTTTGCTTTTACGTTCCTTAAAGTTCATATTTAGTATTGGGAAATTTTTATAAAATGTTTTTTATAAAAATAAGAAGTAAGTTTTTTCAAGCAAAATGAGGCTTTTTAAAAGGATTTTATTTTTCTGGGAAAACCGGATCGATCCACCCCATACCGGACCGATCCGCTTGCTGCAGATCCAGTATACCCCGGACCGCAAGCGAACCGATGAAGGCTAAAATAAAAGAACCGATCCGCTTGACCGGACCGATCCGCCTCAGAACCGAACCGGTCCGACTGGAATAAATTCGGCCAGATTCGCTGCAGATTTTTTAGGCTCAAAGTTTTCCTATTTAAAGCCATCTTCGGGGAGTTATTTTTTAAGACTTTTCAAGAAGATTTTCAGAGTCCTAAATACTCTAAGTCTTCACCTTTTTGATGTGCAAAACATCTTTTTGATTCACACAAAAATCCCAATTACTTTTGTGAATCTTTTGGAACCCTAGAACACAAGCTTTGCTACTGTTCATCTTTGTGGGGAGATCTTTGCAACCGAGGGCTGCGTGTCATTGCTGAGGGAGTCTCTACAAAGTTTCATGGCTGCGTGTCATTGAGGAGTGCTGCGGTTCTTCCTTTGTTGATTGGACTGAGGTTCATGTGGGTTCGCTGCGTGTGGATTCATTGCTGCCCTCTTGGAAAGGGATATTTTCAGCTGCCGACTACAGAATCCGATACCTGAGGGTAATTCTTAGTCACTGTATTTTCATTGTAATCCGATTGTAAGCCGTTTTCTTACAAATTATAGTGAAAATAAAAGGTTTTGCCCCTTTGGGGGATTTTTCCTGAAATTGTTTATTTTTATCCTGCATGCTATATTTTATTTGATAAATCATTTAGATGCATGTCTTAGGGTTTTAACTAAAATTTGGGATTAATCAAAATTGGTTTTTTATTTAAGAAGTCGCAATATTTCCGCTGTAGCCGCACTCTCAGCGTGAAAAGGCGTTTAGGTCATTTTAATATATTTTAATATTTTTTAACGATAACAAGTCTATTAAAATACTAAAATTGTGCATATCATAAAAATATGTCTGAATATTTGCAAATAAAAAAACTATTTGATTATTTTGGATGAGATAATTGTCCGGTTTACAAAAAAATCTTTAAAAAGCGATATCGTTTCACTAAAGCATTATTGTTTTTAGAGAAAAAGTAAGCTTTAAGGGTTTTACCAAGAATAAGGCGTCAAAATCTTAAGGCGGGGCGTTTCTCCCAAGCCTCAAGCCTAGGCGAGTTTTTTAGAACAGAGATTCATATATTGACTAAAAATTCTTCCTTTTTTCAGCTTGTGAATTGCTTCAATAGCATTTTGAAGAAGGATAAAGCCATCAGGGCTTCCAGCTCCTCAGGTGGGGGTAGAAGAAGCTTTTGCTGGACTAGCTTAATCTTTGAGGGAATCTCATCAGAAGTACGAGGAAGACAAAGATGCTTGGGATACGCAATTTAAATCGGTTGAACTAAATAGAGATCAAACTGTGACTGCTTCCAAAGAGTTGGAGAAGAAATTGAAGGAGGTCGAATAACATAATACTGAGCTTGAAGTCAAACTTAAGTCTGCTGAGGAAAATGTTCTCAAGCTTCAAGATGTTGAACGACACAAGACAGAGGTAGAAAAAAAGCTGAAGTCTGCCGAAGAGCTCCTTAGGGAAAGGACCTCCTCGGAGAGAGCAAAAAGGAAAACTGCAGTTAAAAAATCTTTTAGTGCTGGTTGGGACAAGGGTTGGAACAAGGGCCTGGTTATTATGTCTTCTCGAATGGAGTATGCCAGTGTTAAATATTTTAGGGATGTATGGGTAACAGCCTTAAAGAAATTAAAGGTTGCTGATAATTCTGAGTTGTTCCAGGAGCATACTCATGGCCCTCCTCCCTCTCCTAGAGAAGAAGAAGAAGATGAAGCTGCTTCAGATGAATATTCTATGATGACAGGAGAGCAGGTCCCTGTTGCTGTTGTTCAACCTTCCGAGAAAGTCCAACAAGCAAGCACATTTGCCGAGTTGCTGCCCTTGCTCTCCGAGCAACCAACCCCTTCATCTAAACCATCTGAAGAAGTCATAGGAAATAAGAAGAAGGTGTAAAGTTGTTCGGGTCTTTTGTTTTGATGTTTTCTTAAATGTAACCTTGAACTATGTTTTCCTTTATCATGATGAATAAAATTCAAAATTCTGTTGTTCGTCTTAAATTTCTCTCTTACTTGTTCTGTTCGCATCATTGTTGATTTTATTTTTCATGTTGTCTTTGCTAGTTTGTGTCCAGGATGGAACTTTTATCAACTCATGATACAAAGTTGATGAAGAAATGCAATGACTATTTCAAAGCTGGTCATGCAGATTTTATCGAGGCTCAAATTATTGATATCCTCGGATCAGATGCTTCTGAGCGAGCCATTGATGCTTATCAGTACCTGAAGTGTCTACTTGATCGTGTTGTAGCCAATAATGTGGTCTACTACGAGATGATTGAAGATCTTTAAGGAACGATCGAGGAGCTTCAATAACAGTACAAAGAATCTACTACACTTTTACATCAAGGCTATGAGAAAAAGTACCAATAATTGAGTGCTGACAAGGGATATGACAAGTTCATTTATGCTTATGAGAAAAAGGAGAGTGTGTTAAAGCTTGAAATTGAAGAACAAAGACATATCGCCAAGCTGCTGGAGCAGGAGAACATCGCTTTGCAGGAGAAAATAAAACAACTCAAATCTGCTGCTTCTTCTTCTTCGGGAGCCTTGGTCCCAATTAATGATGATGGTTTTTTCTTTTTAGAAGTAGAAAATGTTAACTTAAAGGATGAGTTAGAAACTTTGAAATGAGCATGATCTTTCACACCTGCTCGTGGCAGAGCAAGATCTTCTTCTCACGGATGAGCAAGGGCTGGTCGGGTTACTATTGAAGAAACGAGAACTCAGTTGGCCTTAGAGAATCAAGTTGTTCAATTGATGGCGAAGAATCAAGCTTTGGTAGACATGTCTAAGAAGATTCTGAGTTTCACCGACCAACTCTCTAGTCAGAGTTCTGCTTTGTAAAGTAAAGAAATTCTGGCGAAGAAGCTCCACGAGCAACTTGAGAGATTAACTTATCAGTTTCACAAGGAGCCCAGGGAATTTTGGATGGCTGGGTATAATGAAGATTTGTATCACCTTGATGCTCGTTTGCAGCAGTTGAACAACGAAGGATATAAGCAAGGGTGTTTGAATGCCTTATGTGATCTGAAACTGGATCAAGGTCATTTCTTATGGGATTATTACGATCTTGGAGTTCTTGATTTGTCAGTGCCTCCCTTCAAACTTGACCTTAATTGGATCCCAGCCCGTGCTATTCCTCGAATTTTGATCTCCAAGTATCTCGGTGACTACAACCTTTATTTAAATTTTGAGATATCTCGTCCAGAACACTTGCTTGATTGACCATCTATAATGAATGTCAGAATGCTGCGAGATCTAAACTTTGTAAATTCTCCTTATGCATTAGATGATCCTCCAACTGGGGTGGAACCTGTTTCAAAAGTAGAGGGAAAAAAAATCGTAGAATAAGATATTTTTATGTAATGAATCAAACTTCATATCATATGTAATTTGCTTGGTTATAATGAAGATATTTTTAGTCTTTTGCCATTTTATTTTCTTCGAAACAATTTGTAGGATGTCCTCGTTTGTTCATTGGTGAATATATATATCCTGTTTTGTTTTGAAACTTGTCCCATTTGTTGTTTAATTATAGTGACTTGTCACTCTTTAGGCCTAAGCAATGGAATTATTTTCATCCCATGTTCCTACTTAGTTGTAGTAATCTCATCTGGATTACCTTGTTGCCTAGACAGTGGATGCCCCGGGAGGTCGTCCAGCTTCTTGCCTAGTTTGGTACCAACTAACCGTAGTTGATGGTTATTGAGTTACCGGCCAACCAAAGTTGGTGGTTATTGAGTTACCGACCAACCGGAGTTGGTGGTATTGAGTTACCGACCAATTGGAGTTGGTGGTAATTGAGTTACCGACCAACCGGAGTTGGTGGTAATGAGTTGCTTTGATTGTGTGCTTGTGTAGTGTGTAGCACTAATATTCCGAAAAAAAATTCAACAAAGGAGGAAGATATGGGCGAAACATCCTTTTATTCATATTGAAAGAAACTGTGTTACATGTGGACTTTAATTACCGATAGTACTTGTGCAGATGCTCTACATTCCATGCATTCTTGAATTCTTCTCCTTCCAAGGTTTCAATTCTGTATGTCCCAGGACGAACAACTTCAGTTACTCTGTAAGGTCCATGCCAGTTAGCCTCCAATTTGTTATGCTTCTGGATCACTTTCTTCTGCACATAACCCCCTTCTTTTAAATCACACTACTTCACCCTTTTGTTATAGAACAAGGTTGTTCGTTGTTGGTATGCAGCATTCCTGATTGATATTTCTTCCCTAACTTCTTCGAGCATATCCAGATCTAAACGCCTCATCAAATCGCTTATGGGAGAATTGAAATTAAGCACCCTATATGTTGGTAGACCCAATTCAGCAGGTATGACAACTTCACTTCCAAATGTTAATATGTATGGAGACTCTTCAGTTACTGTTCGTGGTGTAGTGCGATAAGCCCACAACACAGAGTGTAGCCCGTTAATCCAGTTTCCCTTTGCATCATCCAACCGTTTTTTTAAACCATTCAGTAGGGTTCTATTCGTCACTTCAGTTTGCCCATTGCTCTGGGGATGGCCTGGCGCGGAGTGGATTTTCAGTACATTGGATTGATGACAATATGCAGCGAATTTCTCGTTGTCAAATTGGGTTCCATGGTCAGTAATGAATGCGTGTGGGAGACCATATCTGCAAATAATACTCTTCTAAATAAATTGATAGACCTTGTAATACGTCATATCAATGAAAGGTTCAGCTTCCACCTATTTGGTAAAATAATCCACAACAACCACGAGGTATTTGAATCTTCCTTTGGTCGTTGGAAGTGGCCCAACCAAGTCTATCCCCCACATGGAAAATGGCCAAGGGGAGGTGATAGGTGTTAACAATGCCTGGGGAGTTCTTCGGATGGAAGAGAAACATTGGCATTTATCGCACTTTTTAGCGTAAGCTGCGCAATCAGCTCTCATCATTGGCCAATAATAGCCCTACGTTATTATTCTCGGCAAAAGCGTCTGACCTGCTACATGGGCTCCACATGACCCTTCATGAACCTCTTCAATCAAGTCCTTAACTTCGGAGGGATGGACACATCTCTGGAGTGCTGCTATAATTTCTCTCATGTACAAAATGCCATTAGTCAATACGTAACGAGCAGCTTTGAACTTCAGTTTCTTGGCTGCGAGTTTATTAGTGGTCAAAGCCCCCTCTTCGATATAGGCCCTGATGGGGTCCATCCAAGATGGTCCCAAGTCAAGGGTAATGAATTTCATTATCAAATCTTTGTCTATGCTCCGACCCGCTAGGATTTCTATTGGGATTGTTCTTCGTAGCTCGATGTGTGTTGCTGATGCCAACCGAGCTAGGGCATCGGCTCTTGCATTCTCTAGTATCGATATTCTGATCAACTGAACTGCAGTAAAATTCGATACAACCTCCATTGCTTTTGCATGATATTTGACCATTAATTCTCCCTTTGCTGCATACACCCCGAGAATTTAATTTACGATTAACTGTGAATCACTGAATACAACGACCTGCTCTGCCTTTATGGTTTTAGCCAGACTTAGACCTACGATCATAGCTTCATATTTAGCCTCATTATTAGCAGCCTTAAATTGAAAACATAGAGAATACTCTATATCAATCTCATCAGGATTGCTTTAACAATTCCTGCTCCACTGCCTGTAGCGCACGAAGAGCCATCTACATATAAATTCCATACAGGTAATTCATTATCAAACTCTTGGTCAGGCAGAGCTCCTCAGTGGAATATTTGATGCTTCCTTCTTTCTTCCCCCAACACTTCTCATTATGCGTTGATTATCTTCTCATGATCATCCACGAAGGGAAGTTAGTCGAGTGTTAAATTCAATGATCCCGTAACATCCACGGGTTGATCTGTATTAAACTTCTGCTCTTCGGAGGTATCAGAGTGAGTAAACTCTACGATAAAATCCGCTACTGAAGGCCCCCTAAATGACGACCTAGGCTCATAAACTATGTCATATTCACCAAGTTCTACTGCCTAGTACATCAATCTTCCTAATTTATCTGGTTTATGCAGAGCTTGTCTTAATGGCATGTCAGTATACACCACTATAGTATGGGCTTGGAAGTATGGCCTCATCCTTCTGCTCGCTTCGATTAGTGCCAGTGCTAACTTTCTCAGTCTTGGATATCTGATCTCTGCTCCTCGAAAGGCCTTGCTGGTGTAGCAGACCAATTTTTGTACTCCGTCCTCCACTCTTATCAACGCCGAGCTAACTGCATTCTCTAAAACTGCCAAATACAAGTATAATCTTTCTCCCATCACTGGTCTAGATAATAATGGAGGTGTTCCCATATATTTCTTTAACTCTTGAAAGGCTTCCTCACATTCATCATTCCACTCAAAAGTTTTTTGAACTATTTTGAAGAATGGGAGGCATCTGTCTGTTGCTCGTGACACAAATCTGTTAAGTGTTGCAACTCGCCCTATGAGACTTTGCACTTCCTTCTTCGTAGTTAGAGATCTTAGCTCCAATAGGGCCTTGATCTTTTCAGGGTTCGCCTCGATACCTCGTTGGTTAATAATATATCCGAGAAACATGCCTTCTCGCAACCCAAATATGCATTTGTTGGGATTCAACTTCATTTGATATTTTTCTAGTTGATCAAAGGTATGACCTAGGTCAACTAGATGATCAACAACTTTCTTGCTCTTCATCAGCATATCATTGACATAAACCTCCATATTATGACTGATTTGCTCTACGAACACCTTAATCATCAGCCGCTGATATGTTGCACCTGCATTTTTAAGTCCGAAAGGCATAACATTATAGTAATAAGTTCCCCTTGGGATGATAAAAGAGGTACTTTCCCTGTCCTCAGGTTTCATTTTGATCTGGTTGTAACCAGAGTAAGCATCCATGAAACTCAATAATTCATGCCCCGAGGTAGCATCCACCAGTTGATCGATTCGAGGTAAAGGAAAATGATCCTTTGGGCAAGCTTTATTAAGATCAGTGAAGTCCACACACATCCTCCACTTATTGTTTTTCTTTTTCACCATCACCACATTTTCTAGCCAGTCAGGATATTTAACGTCCTCAATAAAAAAGGCTTTTTGTAGTTTCTCTACTTCTTCCTGTATAGCTTGGTTCTTTTCAGGTCTGAACACCCTTCTTCGCTGCTTCACTGGCTTGACCTCCTTATTCACGATGAGCTCGTGGCACAGGAAACTCGGGTCTATCCCTGGCATATCTTCATGACTCCATGTAAAAGTCTATTTTCTGCGCCTTAGAAATGCTATCAGTTCCTTTTTTATCGATTCATCTAATGACGCACCAATTTGGGTTGTTTGTTCTGGGTGTTCATCGTCCAGAATGATATTTTCGGTATCTTCCATGACCTGGACCTTCACGAGCTGAGACTCATCTCTAGGGTCTAATGTTTCAATCTCTGCATATTCTATTTTATCCACTTGATAAGTAATAGTCTTTTTCCTGGATTCTTCTCGTTCTTCCTATTCGGCAGATGAATAGTAGCATTCTCAAGCTACTTTTTGGTTGCCTTTCACAACTCCCACTCCAAAATTGGTTGGGAACTTTAGACACTGATGTACATTAGATGGTACTGCCTCGAACTTCTTCAGACCTACCCTGCCCATGATAATATTGTAGGCTGATTGAACGTTTTTATCCATCACGAAAAAGCGTACTCTTTCTGTTCGACAGGCAGGCCATGTACCAATAAACATGTCCAACTTGATTGTTCCAAGTGGAAAAACCTTTTCGTCAGTAAAACCGTGGAGGGGCCTATGATATGGATCCAATTGGGCTAACTTCAGATTCAAACTATCAAAGCATGGGTAGAACATGATGTCTGCAGAGCTACCATTGTCTACCAGTACCCATGAAATTACCACTTCCTTCATTCTGATCTTGATCACCAACGGGTCATCATGAGAATATAGTACACTTGCCAGGTCATTTTTAGAAAAACCGATGACCAGTTTATCCCTATTCACCATCCTCGGGCGATCATCTTCAGCCAAATTTATGCGCTGTATATAAGAGCAAGCTTGGGCCTCATTGAGGTATACTTTTCTCTCCCCAGTCAGATCTCCACCTCCTGCATCTCCACCTGTAATGACATTACATTCAAATGATCCAAAATGGATTGAAAATACCTCGCGTTTTGGCTGCCTTGGTTTTTTGGGGAGATCGGGGGTCATATTTTGGATCATCTTCATGATCTCTCTTCTTGTCTTCTTTTGCTCGGCGAGGTAACTTAGATCTTTGCCTTCCTCGGTCGCTAGTCTTTCCACCATTTTGGAGATCAACATACTTAGCCAATTTTCCTCGCCTGATGAGTGCTTCAATTTCATTCTGGAGAGCTATGCAACGTTTGGTTGTGTGACCATGGTCTTTATGGAATTCACAGTATTTGGACTTGCCCCTTTTTTCAGGGTCTGCCTTCATTTTCCCTGGCCAGGCTAACTCCTCACTGGTCTTGATCTCCTCCAGAATGTGATTTATATCTACCTTCAAGGGAGTATAATTTCCATACTTCCTCATTTGCTCCAATGCCTGCATGCCTGCCGACTACTTATTGCCACCATTGTTCTTCTGATCGTTCTTCTCAGTTTTGCCAGCTTTAACCTTAGTCTCCTTGGTGTCGGTATTCTTCTTCGCAATCATGGCTTCCTCAGTGTTCATGATCTTAGCTTCCTTTGCCATCAGTTTTGCCATAGTCCAAGGTGGATCTTTGGCCAAAGTATAATACAACTTATCTAGTAACAATCCACTCATCAGAGCAGTAATCGTTATTTTCTCCTCGTAATATATTACCTCAAGTTTCTCATTATTGAAACGAGTAATGTAGCCCCTAGTACTTTCTTCTGGCTTCTGTCTAACACTCAATAAGCGTGCTACTCGTTTAACTGGTTTTGCTCCAAAACAGAAATTCCCTATGAAAAGCTCTGCCAGTTAGAATAAAGTCGCAATCTTCCCCCGATGAAGTTTGTTGTACCATAACTGAGCTGACCCGGTGAAGTTCCTGAAAACTCCCTACATCTCATCTCATCTGGAATTGCATAGATATCGGCAACAACTTAGTAATATTCTATATGAAGGACATGGTCAGTTTTTCCATCATATTTAGGTGTCACCATTGGAGCTTTAATTTTTAATGGTGTGGGAAAATCCACAATTGCCTGTACGAATGGTGTCCCTTGGATAAAAGTTCTTTGTAGAGGATTCTTGGACTTAACCATTTCCCCTAATCTGTCCTCCAACCTTTGAATGGAGCCTTTCCATGTATCGTTTCCCACCCCGGGCCTATTTATTCGAGCAACTGATCGCGTTGAGTTTTCCTCTTGGGACCTTTCATTATGGGCTGCTGGGCGTGATTGGGCAGAGCCTTCCCTTAAGTCGGATGGTCATTGAGAGTTCCTCGATGCAATCTTAGGAGGACTTCTATTTCTCCTAGGGCCCAATCGATCAAAAGGGGAGACCTTACTCAACCTTTCTAGAGCGCTAGTCCTTTCTGGCATTAGAGTGATGTTCCGTTGAGAGTTTGTAGCTCGTACTGATGAGGTACGGCCAGGTTGATACGAAGGATCACTAGATCTCTCAGTACGATATGAGTCAGTACGTCTAGATTGAGAGACCTTCGGGAATAATGTTCATCTAGTTCTTGAAGATGGCAAATGGGTATTTCTTTGAACACTTCGTTATCCTGATTGGGCTGGCACTCCACCTTGAACAGTTTGTAAGTTGACGCATAGTTTCTTACATGGTCGTTTGCCCTTGGGCTAAATTAGCCATTATGCCAGCCAAATCTTGAAAATTTGGGGGATTCGAGGGACCCCAATATTTCGATTACTGGATTTCGGATTCTCAACCATAAATGATGAGTTGTTTTGGTGAAAAATGCTAAATACAGTTGTTTCTCACAGATGACGCCAATCCGTTGATGTAAAAAACTAGATTATATCTAATTAATCAATCACAGATAAATAAGACAAAGTATTTTTAAAGTGGTTCAGCCTTATTAGAATGGCCTACGTCCACTGTTTTGTATTGCTTACTGTTTGCCTTGAATCTCGATCATAGGTTTACCAAGAGATCCAAAGTCCCCTTCTTATGAGGAGGTTACAATGTATTTATAGCCTTGAGGCTGTACATATGAAAGGATAATGCGCTGTTATCTAGTAGACATATACATCTCTACGATAATAATGCGCATTTAATGCGTAGTTGTCTTTTGACTCTCTTGATTTGGATGCTCTGCACGCTAAGTAGCTCGGATCGCTTAAGTTTCTCGGCACGCTAAGTTGCTCGGTATGCTTAAGTTGCTCGGAGCGCCTGAGTAGCTTGGTGACAGTATGTTGTTCGTTGGAAGTATTTGTATTTGTCACATAGGTTGACACGTGTCTTCAAGTGATTGGTCCATGCCAGCAGACTAAATTTGGTATCAACAACGTCAATGCCCACAAACGTCAACCAACAAAAAATACCTTTCACCGGAGTCTTAAATACCAATGGCAATCTCGAATGTAGAATCTGCAAATTATGATAATTGGAGTTTGCCTCAGACTCTTTTCTTTGGTGAGAAACCAAGAAGAAAAAATACCCTTCATCAGAGTCTAAAATCGGTAGCAATCTCGAAGGCAGAATCTCCAAATTCTGATAACTGGAGTTTGCATCACACTGTTGTTTTCTCTGGTGCGAAGTTGTCTGATATATTTTAGGCTTGGTAGTTTTCCCCTTCATTTCTGAATCTTCGTTTCAGGTGTTTGTTGAACCGACCATTTTGACCCGAACAAGTTTTTGGAGGAAAGGTAGGAGGACTGGAGTGATTTTTTTTTTCAAAATTTTGATTTTTCTGATTTCTGATCTGATTTTTTCCGAATTTGGAATGAAATTTTAGTTTGCCAATTTTCGATTTTTTGATTTCTGATTTTTTTTAAAAAAAAATCGAATAAAAAATAAAAAATAATTATGAATTTCCAATTTTCCAAATTCTCCGATCCGAATTTTTTGAAACTATGCCGATCTAATTTTTCCGAATTTTTCTCAAATTATTTTTGATTTTTTCGGAATTATTTTCTGATTTTCGATTTTTCCAAATTTTTTTCGTTTTTTTGAAAGTTTTTTATATCCCACATCGGTTGGGAGAGGGAGACTCCACCAAGTGTGCTCTATAAAAAGGAGAGTACCCCCCTAACTTCTACATAAATAAAAAATGGACCAAATCCTCATCTATTTACATGTTGGGTTAAGCCATTTTTTTTGTTTCTTTAAAATGAGAATTTCGAGTAATCGAAAATTTATTTTTTTTGAAATTTTGAAATTTTTCGAAATTTCTAGATTTATAATATATTTTGCGAATTTTCGATTTTTTTCGATTTTTCAATTTTTTTGAATTCGGATTTTTTTAATTTTTCAAAAAAATCGGATCAGAAATAGAAATAATTATTTTATTTCTGAAAAAATCGAATTTTTTTCCGAATAGGCATTTTTCGATCCGATCCGACCGAAACACAAGCCTGGGACTGGGTTTACAAGAAGATTTTTTTGGCTTCGGAAGTGGGGCCCACCAGTGTGTCGGCTGGAGGTAACACAAATATACAAAATGGTTGGGCTCTCTTGAAATAGATAGACATAATGTAATATGTATGAGTTATTTTTTGAATTTTTAATGGGTACGCATTATATCTATTTCTGATATTTTATATATGACCTCCTTACACTCTAATTCGCATGATTTATTTTAAGTTGTGTTTCGAAAACAACCTTCATTTTTATTATGATTAGTAATGGGTTTTGGTGTTTGGATGTGTATATTATGATGTCGATGGCATTCAATAGCGTTAGAGGCAGGTGTTTTGAAGTAATTGAAAATATTAGTAAATTATATTAGTTGTTTGTAAATATTTCAATTGCATTTGAAGATGAGTTTGATTATTTTTCTTCTTCTAATTGGTGTTTATATATGTGGTTATATATTTATAATTGACATTTGAAGAAATTTATCAAAGGTTTATGAATTGATTGTACAATTCATTTACTCATGTATATATGATTTTATATTTTCAGTTTACTCAACGACAAAAATAATTAAATCAACAATGTAATTTTTTAGTTAATTAGTTTAGAAAATTATTGTATTTTCAATAAATATTCAAAACAGTTCATGTCATACAATTAGTAAGTTTAACAAATTAACATATGTGATAAAAAAAGTAGATTTGATTTCAGGATAAAATATGGTTTTGTATGAGATGATGTCACATGATTATTAATTTATATGAAAATTTTCAATAAATATTCCAAACAATTAATTAGGCTAAAATATCCGCCAAGATAAGTAGAAATGTTCGAGTGTGTCTATTTCTTTTCAAATGTATATGTAGATTTGATTTTGGGGATTAAAATATGATTTTGTTGGTATAAAAAATTATCCTTTTTAGTATACTTAAGATATTTTGTCAATTTAACTTTGTAGTACCTATTTTATAAGAAAAAAGCTTTTTCGTGATTTTATTATCAAATTTTTTAAGAATTATTTGGCTCATTTTACTTCTTCGTTTTTAACTTTTAAGAATTTAAGATTATCTAGAAATAGTTTATTCTTAACTCTCCTTAAGTAACTAGGTACCAACTAGGCCTATCAATGGGTCGGGTCTGGACCCGGTCCCGATCCGTATAATAGGATCTGAGCATATTTTTTTAGACCCGAGACCCAAAGACCCAAATACCCGAAGACCCGTTTATTAAACGGGTATGGTCTGGATCTTATATAAGCCCAGACCCGACCTGAATTGTACATTATTATTTTTTAAATATATATACATATACTATAAATTTATATATATTTATAAATATATCTTATCAATATAATATGTAAGTAATATATATAAAAATATATATTTATGTATATAATAAATATAAATAATATATATTTTATTTATACTAATAATATTCTATAATACATTACAAAATATTTTAATTTAAGATTAAAAATAAAGAAGGGGGATAATATAAAATAAATGTATATATTCGGCCAGATCCGAATCCGAACCCGAGATCTGAAGACTCGAAGTGATCCGGGTCTGGATCCAATATTACTTACATATTTTTTTACCACACTCCAAAACAATGGAAAAATAATATTTTTTGCGTCACTCTCTCCCCAAATCAAAAGAGATCCTATAGTATATACATTGAAAGTTTCCAACCTTTTATTCGGTCAGATCTTACATATTCTCGCCGCTTTAATCGCAAAGTGTATATAGATAGATAAATAAAACCATGTCTTCAACTATCATCTTCAAACTTTGGGTTTTGGTCCCACTTATTGTCATCCTTATTGGAAGTTTTAACGAATCAGCAGCTGCCGCGGCCGGCGACGATTTAAGATCGATCTCTACAAATCGAAGCCTGTTTGGTCGGAGGAAAACCGATGAGGTGATTGAGTGTAGCCAAATGGCTTCTAAGTCAGAGTGTTCGCAGAAGGTGAAATGTCGGTGGTGCCGAAGCGAGTCTCTTGATGACATGTGTTTTTCTAAGTTTGAGGCACGCCGTTTGCCATTTCAGGTCTTTTCTTGTGATTAGTTTCTCTCTTTTCACTTTTCACATCATTATCTAAATGTTATTATTGTTGTAGTTGTTGTTTAGTGCTTCAGTTGATGTGGTGTGGTTTCCAATGTACGAGAGAGACTTGTTTCTATGGAAAATACTATGTCAATGTTTATTTATACTGTGTGAATGCAAAAATAGATATTGTTGACTGTTGAGTTAGATTTCTGCATTTGGTTCGTTTTCATGGCTCCGTTCCTAATAAATGGATATACAAATATGTATTAATCGCATTTAGCTCTGTATTTAATTGTGGAGATCTGTGTGGAAGCTAGAAAGGGATGTGGTTGGTGTTATTGTTTTTGGTAGGTACAATCAGAATTAGTGACACAAAAGGCACATAACATAACCCTAAGAATAATTTTTTTAATGATATTCTATGAATAAGAAGAACAGTTGGCCTATATATAAACTTGACAAACCAGATTTCTAAACTAATATATATTGTTAATGAATTATCTCTAAATATTATACTTGTTAAACTACCCCTAAAAACTCCCCAAGCCAGCTGCGCTTTTATTAGGAGGTAAACAACTTGGTGGCTGGGCCTATCGCCACAAACCGATGTCAACAAAAAGAAATAAATATATCGAGTTAAATGATATCAAAACACCCCTGAACTCATCGAACTCCTCCCTTAAGAAGAGCTGGTCCACGAGCTCACAATGGAATACCATTGGTTTCAGGTGGAACCAAGATGCACAAAGCAACCTCGTCTTGTTGTATCTTCACTACCACGAGCTCATCTACTTCTGTGCCATCCGCTATGAGTTCCGTTCGCTTCTGCCTCTTCGGACTGAATTACTCAATTGTAACATTTAAAATTGACGGTGGGATAATGGTTTACCTCCTTGTTCTCCAAGCTTGGTGAAATAGTGGAACCGTTGGGATTGTTGTCCCCTGATCTGATTAATATGAAGTACTCTTCTACCTTTTGGGCATATTCGCTAGCCTAACTCAATGAGTTAATGTTCCACAAAGTTAGCTCCGTTCAATACCAGTACCGCACGCGTTTTATGAGCCTCCCAATCTATTGTTCATTGCTCTCCCTTAACTTGCTCTAGTACATGAGATTGAACAGTTCAAAATACTCATTTATGGTCATTAACCCTTACTTTAAGGCTTCAACCCAAGCAAAAAGTACCTCCTCTTAATTTTTGGGAATATGTGCCAAGTTGAGGTGCTCTTTCATTTCTAGCCAGCTGCGTATTGGTGGAAATTATTGCTCCTCCCGGTCAAGACCAAGTTGATTCCTCCACACCTTCAAGTGCCCTTCCAATTTTGTTGCCACTAACTTGACAAATATATACCCTGCAATGGTTTTGTAATCAAAGATCTTTTTAATGGAGTCAATCCAGTCTACGAACACTTCCGCAACCATTTGTCCATTGGATCCACTCGAATAGCCCCCTGCATTTGCTTTCTCGATGATGCGTAACATAAGGGCTATGTTGCCATTTTCGTCCATATTATCAGCGACCTCCTCCTCCCCCTCTTCCTGAGGGCACACAGTTTGTAACCTTGTGTGATGTCCTCTTGGGGTTGCTGTCCTACAATTTTCCTCGCTGGTCTGGAATGCTGTTGCCACAACAGTGGCTTGGTTATAATGTACCCTACTTCCTTACATGTGATACAAACCCTCTCGCTTAGTGAGACATACAAACCATCTATTATGACTTTTTAACCGTATTCATAACCCTGTGGGTACCATTCTCCTCACTTCTCATCGCCATAATTGCCAAAAATAAGTGAACCGGCTTTGCTTGTCGTCGCAACCAATTGTGATTAAGTCGACCCAATCTAGGTAGTTGTTTCAACTTGTGGAGGGGCTGAAGCCAAGGAATGAACTTCAACAGGTTGTCGATTAATCTTCTAATGGGCATTCCGTCAATAAAAACAACTAATGTATTCGGGTAGGCACTAGAATTTTCTACCATAGATTTTTTTCCCTCACCTCTCTCGATCTGAGCCATGCGATGAGCTTCCACTTCATCGAAGGCTGCAATAAACGCCTGGAAAGCTTGCCGGTGCTGGATCACTGAGGTTGGGTGATTTTCCCACCCGTGGCCATTGCCCTCTGCCTCTTGTCACTAGTCATTGCTGTCGCGATGCCCCTGGCTCCGGGGGCTTGCGTTGTGTTGGCAAGGGGTGGGAAATTTCACTGCACTGGTTTGATCCTAACCAATTGGGGGCTGCGACTGCTGAAGTGGTGCATTAAATGTGCAACCACCTAATACGTAAGCTACTATAGGTGGTTGGTGGGATGCATTAATGGACATTAAATGTGCAACCACGTAAGACCTAAGCTACTATAGGTGGTTGGTGGGATGCAATCTCTACCATCCATCTCATTGTTGATCCAATGGATGTGGTGAAAGCCAAGAAGCTATAAATAACACCCTCTTAAGAAGGATTAAACACACCAAAACATCAACACAACAAAGAAAGTAAGAAGAGTTAGAGAGTGAGAAAAAGTTCATTTGGAGTTTTGAGTATACACATTTGTGTAGAAAAATAGACATTGTATTTTTCATTTGGAGTGTATTTGTGAGTCTCTTTTGAAACTCATTTGCAATAGTGAATTGATCCGAGTGTTAGTGGACGTAGCCAAATTGGTGAACCACTTAAATATTTTGTCTTCCCTTGTGTGTGTGTCTTTCTACTCATTATACTTTTATTATAAGTGTGTCATATTATTATTTGAGGTTACAGTCAGTATCATATGTTGACACGCTTCCGCACAACAAATTGGTATCAGAGCCAAGGTTATCCGATCTAGGCATTTTGGATTTTTTTTTGTGGAGAAATAACCATACGTATAGTACTATTCATACAGTACTATTCATACAGTATTATTCAAAGCCGGGAAAAATTTCTAAATTTGGAATTTTTTCGTTTGCATGTTTTTGTGACTATGATCGTTTGAAAAATGGAACCACAAAATTTGACATAGAAAAATTTGATTGGCAAAGAAATTTCAGCATATGGCAATGTGAAGTTATGGATGTCTTAGTCCAACAAGAGCTGGAAATTGCTCTTGGAGATTTGCTAGAAGACATGAAGGAAGATATGACTGGAAAAAAATCAACCGCAAGGCTTGTGGTTATATTTGTCTTTATCTCGGCAAGGATAAAAAATATCCTTATATGCGCGAGATCTCGGCAAAAAAATTATTGAAGCAACTGGAGGACAAGTACATGACGAAGAGCATTGAAAATCGGCTATATTTGAAGAAAAAACTCTTCCGGTTCCAATACACAAGGTATTTCTATGTCTGAATATCTGGACAATTTTAACAAAATTATTGTTGATTTGCAAAATTTGGATGTTGAAATTGATAATGAGAACAAAGAACTGTTAGTGCTAAATTCTCTACCTGACTCGTATGAACATCTCATTACCACGCTATTGTACGGAAAGGAGGAAATAAAATATGTTGAGGTCTCCAATACCTTAATGAATAATGAGGTTCGTAAGAAGGATAAGGAGGTATATAGAGACTCAACATCTGAAGTGTTAACGGTTCGTGGCAGAATAAATGAAAGGAAGAATGACAACCGTGGAAGATCTCGATCTAAATCGAGAGGTGGAGCATCAACTTCAGGTAGGAGAATTCCTGCAAAAGATGAATGCGCCTTTTGTCACTAGAAAGGGCATTGGAAGAAAGATCGTCCTAAGTGAAAGGACACGAAGAACCCCATTGCAAACGTTGCGGCGAGTGACGATGAAGATTTTGAATTTGCTTTGTCTATTTCATCATTTGGATCCAATTCCCCGGAATGGATTTTGGATTTGGGTTGTTCCTATCACATGTGTCCCAATAGGGAGTGGTTTTCTAGCTTCAAGGAGCTAGATGGTGGAGCTGTTTTGATGGGCAATGATCATGCTTGTCAAACAAAAGGGATAGGAAAAATCCGACTGAAGTTGCATAGTGGAATAGTCAGAGTGCTGGAAGACGTTCGGTATATACCGGACCTGAAGAAAAATCTTATCTCACTTAGCGCTTTGGCAGCTAAAGGTTATGATATCACACTGAAAGGCGATGGTCTGAAGGTGTCACATGGAGCCTTGGTTTTGATGAAGGGAACGAAAAAGAGTAACATGCATTTTCTCCTTGGAAATACAGTTACAGATGCAGCGACAGTCTCAGAAAGTTCAGAAGAGGTTGCATTTGATGCTACGAGATTATGGCATGTACGCTTGGGACATGCAGGAGAGAAAGCTTTGCAGGGATTAGTGAAGCAAGGTCTATTAAAAGTTGCCAAAACATGTAAGCTTATATTTTATGAACATTGTGTTCTGGGCAAGTAGACAAGAGTAAAGTTTGGCACAACAGTACATCGTACAAAGGGGACTCTTGATTATGTTCACACAAATGTTTGGGGACCTACCAAAGTTTCATCTTTGGGAGGTAAGCATTATTTTGTATCTTTTGTGGATGACTTCTCCGGACGAGTTTGGGTGTACACCATGCGACATAAGGATGAAGTCTTGAAGATTTTCTTAAAGTGAAAAAAGATGATAAAGACCCAGACTGGCAGAAAAATTAAAAGACTCAGGTCAGACAACGGCGGTGAATACAAGTCAGACCCATTTTTGCAAGTATCTCAGGAAGAGGGGATCGTGCAACACTTTACAGTAAGAGGCACGCCACAACAAAATGGGGTGGCTGAACGTATGAATCGCACTTTGCTGGAGAAGGTGTGATGCATGTTGTCCAATGCTAGTTTGGGCAAGACATTTTGGGCTGAAGCTGTTACATATGCATGTCACCTCATTAATAGGTTACCTACAACTGCAAATGAGGGCAAAACACCTATGGTGGTATGGTCGGGAAAACCTATTACAAATTATGATTCTTTACGTATTTTCGGCTCCTTTGCATATTTCCATGTTAGGGAAAGCAAGTTGGATCCTGAGCTAAGAAAGCCATATTCTTGGGCTTTAGTGATGGAGTGAAGGGGTATAGACTTTGGTGCCCCGAGACGAAAAAGATCATAAATAGCAGGGATGTTACATTGGATGAATCTTCAATGTTGAAGAGTTCTCCTAAGGAGAGCAAAACCAAAGAAGCTCCACACCAGGAAGAGCTTGAGACTCCAATTGTGCTAGTCAGACTTGTCACAAATTCAGAAATTGATGAGACAAGAACATATGAGGTGGAGGATCCTGCCCATGAGTCTCCTCAGCAACCATATTCTGTTGCAGCTAATAGACCAAAAAGACCAAAAAGGAAACCTGGATGGCTTATTACTGACATGGTGGCATATGCACTACCCATGGTTGAAGATGACATTCCATCTACTTACAAAGAAGCTGAAAGAAGCTCAGAAAGTGTAGATTGGAAGAAGGCGTGGACGAGGAGATACAGTCTCTTCATACGAACCAGACTTGGGAGTTAGTCCAACTTCCAAAAGAGAAGAAACCTATTGGGTGCAAGTGGGTATATGCTAAGAAGGAAGGCTCCTTGGAGAAAGTCAATGTAAGATTCAAGGATAGGTTGGTGGCGAAAGGCTACGCGCAGAAGGAAGGGATCGATTACAACGTTTTGGTATGGATTCTAAAACCAAACCTGTAAGTACTCCGTTGGCTCTACACTTCAAGCTAAGTGCTATAGAATTCCCACAGATAGATGAGGAACGTTCAGAAATGGCTCATGTTCCCTGTGCTAATGCAGTGGGAAGTTTGATGTATGCAATGGTGTGTACGAGGCCCGATATTTCACAAGCTGTTAGTATGGTGAGTAGATACATGCATGATCCAAGAAAAATGCATTGGCACGCTGTGAAATGGATCTTACGATACATCCATGGTACTGTTGATCTTGGTTTGAAATTTGAGAAGGATTCACATGCTCGTCAGCATGTGTTTGGATATGTGGATTCAGATTACACCGGTGATTTGGATAAACGACGGTCCTCAAGAAGATTGGAACCGCGGATAATCCCGCGGATATGCTGACGAAGATTGTTACTAGGATCAAGTTTGAACACTGTTTACGCTTGATCAATATTCTTCGTATATGAACACCTTCGGGTGTATGGCACTTATGAGCGCATTTGGAGGCTACTCGGATCATTTTGGATATTATATGGTTACGTGTTTTGGTGGAGCTTTGCATATCTATGCCAAGATGGGATTGTCAATTTTTTGGTTGGCAAAAGTTTGACAGAGCGACGTGTAAATTTTTTATCAAGGTGGAGATTGTTGGAGTGGTGCATTAAATGTGCAACCACCTAAGACCTAAGCTACTATAGGTGGTTGGTGGGATGCAATCTCTACCATCCATCTCATTGTTGATTCAATGGATTTGGTGAAAGCCAAGAAGGCATAAATAGGATCCTCTTGAGAAGGATTAAACACAACAAAACATCAACACAACAAAGAAAGTAAGAAGAGTTAGAGAGTGAGAAAGAGTTCATTTGGAGTTGAGTATACACATTTGTGTAGAAAAATACACATTGTATTTTTCATTTGGAGTGTATTTGTGAGAGTCTCTTTTGAAATTCATTTGCAATAGTGAAGATTAGAGTATCGTGGACGTAATGAAATTAGTGAACCACTTAAATATTTTGTTTTTCTATGTGTGTGTGTCTTTCTACTCATTATACTTTTATTGTGAGTGTCATATTATTATTTGGGGTTACAGTCAGTATCATTTGTTGACACGCTTCCGAACAACGGCGACCACCTGGGGTGGTGGTCTGCCCCACCCTCCCTCTCCTACAATCGAAGCCTTGGGTAGCCTCCTCCTTGGTCCAACATCAATCCTGCCGTCCTTGACTAGCCGTTCAATCCGATCCTCAACATGTTGGTCAAGGGAATCAAATTTTGAAGCGAGATTAGCTATAAAGCTTATTGAATACTAGCGAGAGTTTCGACTGTCTTGGTGGTCCTTCGTCCTTTTGGCAACATCTTTTAAAGTATACGAAGACACAATTACACTTATGTGAGGAATGTTATGTCGATCTGACTAAACATTAAAAGAAATACACGCAAAAGACGTAAAACCCAATGTACAACACTCTCGGTGAAAAAAATGAGAACACAACGCCCTATTTATAGACTTAACAGACTAGAGTCCAAAACTAATAAAAATAGTTATAGATAAATAGGGAATTATCTCTGATATTAGGGTCAATTATTAAATAGTCCCTACTATAAATATATATTTTTTAAAAAGGACACATATTTTTAGTTTAACCCATTTAGTCCCTCAAGCACTCAATATCCTCTTATTTTTAGAGGTCCGCGCCAGCGGCACTCCCTCTCCAAAATATGTGGCAAAGGACTTTTTGAGGCAAAATAAAAAAGTTTGGACTAAATGGGTATTAAAAAATGTCCGAGGGACTATTTGGTATATGTCCCCTAATATTATTCCTACTAATTGACCCCTAAAAGCTCCCCAAATCAGCTGCCCCTTTATATTGGAAGAAAAATAAACAGTTGAGATTAAACCCAAAATCGGTGTCAACAGAAAAAGAAAATAAAGGTAAACAATTAAGAACAAAATCAAAACAAGTCCCAACCCATCAGCCACTTCAAGAGCGGCAAGATTTTATGAGAATTGGTAATATTAGGTCCAAAAGGAAAGGAATGCTATGGAAAACATCCCATATGTATAATTTTTTCTGCTTGCCTCGTTGCGATTTTCATCAAGTTGTATTTTTGCTGTTTGCTTTCTACTTGGGCTGTTTCGACCAGTTAGTGCAATAAAGGTGTCTCGTTTTGTGTAGGAGTTATTATAGAACCTTGGTATTACATTTAGAGCGTGTTTGGGAACTCCACCCCACTGCCTTGAATTGGAATTTTAATCAGTTCTTACAGTTAAAAGGTATGGATTTGGAGTTGCCAAACACACCCTTATTTCTTTTGAAAAATTGAACTGTTCGAAGAGAGTATCAGCTTTTTTTAGGAATATATTGTGATTTTGAAGAAGCGGAATACATTAAACATATTTTTCTTTTTATGGGAAGCTGGTAAGAATTTGATTCATTAGCAATCTTTTTCATAATATTTTTTGTCTTCTACTTGATGTAGTTAAACAGTTATAGTATACTTCAGAGGCTATGAACTCTACCTGAAATTTCATGAAGGGTTCTTTTGTATTTGAAGTTAGAAAAAAGTACAAAGGTGTCATAGGTTAATGAACTCATGGGTTATCAGTCAGTTTAGTGACAAGACGGTGTTATTGGTTTAAAGAGTCTTCTTCCCTAGAAGAGGGACCACATAGTAATTTTGAAGGAGGAATTCGCCTGGCAACCGCCGGGCGACCGCATTTCACCTTTTTTTTTATATTTTTATTTCTTATTCTTTTATTATAAACAAATGCTATAAAAACAGTTTTTTATATTAAAAAAATAATTTTTTTAACACTTTTTAATTTATAAACAATTTTTTATATTAAACAGTTTTTTTTAAAACAATATAAAAAAAACAATTTGTTGAATGTGTGTCGGCGTCAGCGGCACTAATTAATCGCAATATTTTTTTCAAAAAAATATTGCGATTAATTAGTGTTGCTGACGCCGACCTACATTCAACAAATGATGTGAGTCCGCGCCAACGACACTAATTAATCGCGATATTTTTTTCAATAAAATATCGCGATTAATTAGTGCCGCTGGTGAGGACTCACATTCAACAAATGATGTGGGTCCAGGAATGTGGGTTCGCGTCAGCGGCACTAATTAATCGCCATGTTTAAGTGAAAATATCGCGATTAATTAGTGCAGCTGACGCGGACCCACATTCAACAAATGATGTGGACGCGGGAATGTGGGTCTGCGCCAACGACACTAATTAATTGCGATATTTTATTAAAAAAATATTGCGATTAATTAGTGCCGCTGACGCGAATCGACATTCAACAAATGATGTTGGTCCGGGAATGTGCGTCCGCGCCAGCGACATTACTTAATCGCAATATCATGGTAATAATTTTTTTTTAATTTATGATTTTTTTTTAATTGATAAAAAATTGTTTACTTAAAAAAAAACTGTTTTTTTATATTAATAGGAAAATTGTTTTTTTTTTATATATAAAATAATTTTATATTAATTGTTATAAACGGAACACTAAGAAAGTTAAAAAAAAAAAAAAAAAAAAAAAAGGGAATGCGGTCCAAAGGCGGTTCCTTTGGGTGGTTCACCTATAATTTCCCTTTTTGAAGTGGGCAAACTAAGTATTCAGGGGTGGACCCATGCAGGGCCAAGGGGGGCAGCTGTCGCTCCGGAGTTTTCAGAATTTTATATTCATATTTTTATTTGATATTCTCCTACGGCATTTGGTCGTGACTAAATTGTGATAGCTTAAATTCGGGACAAAATCTGATTGAAAAAGTTTTGTTGGTCACATAATTTGTCACGGTTTTTACTCTTGACTATTTTTGTCCTTTGAAATTTCAACGGTCGAAAATGCATATTTATACCATTTTTTGACATATCACACTTCATCTCAACGGTTTTTTGATTGAATTTTTTGATTAAAAAAATTGGAGATGATCTCCTCATCATGAAGATGTAATACCCCGTATTTTTATGCTATATTTAATTTGGGGATTTATTAAATTTAATGTGATGATTTATTTAATAAAAATCCGGAAATTAATTATGTTATAATTATTAACGTGACTAGAGTTAGTAATTATGGGAAACTTTTTGAATATTACTAATGAGCATAGTAATATATTATATTGGTTATATTGAATGTCATAAGTAAATTATATGACTATTTCGGAAATTTAAGTCGGGACGTGTCCGTGTCACGTCGGGACTAATTATGTTAATTAAAAAGGGAATATTTTATAAGTTGTCCGTATGGTCGTTTTGAGTGCGCCAACGCGTCCGGAAGGGTCGAGATAGTCAGAAAAGTGTACCCGAGGGTTTAGTTTGGGTCTCGGGGTGTTTTTAGGCCTAATTAGTGACCCGGGAGGGCATTTTGGTCATTTTACAAAATAGGGTAATTAAACCCACGAATTTCAGCCATCCTTAGCAGCTATTTAGGTCAGCCTTTTAGGGTTAGAACATTCATAACCCTAGTACGGCCATTGGAGAAGAGAGGAGAGAGCTCTCAAGGTGATTCAAGGCCAAATACACCACCGTTTGCACCGCCGTCACCACCAACACGTAGATCTCGAGGAGGAGAACGCAACCACACCAAAATCAACAGGAAACCAGACCTCTGAAATCCCAGGCAAGTGTTTAACTTGCGTATTTTCGTTGGTGCAATATTCATATTAGTTAGGAATGATTAGGAGTATAATCTATGGAAGAAAACCCCACTTTTTGATAGGAATTTGCATGTAGAAAAGATTAAAACCATATTCTGGAAGTCTTATGTGATGTAGATGATTAACCCACGAATTTTGATGATTATGTAGAAGGAAATTCTGGAGAAAAACTGATTAGAACAGAAGTTAAGAAAACTTAGGGTTCTTGATGATTAGATGAGATTTTAGGTTGTTTAATCATGTTTAATGATGTTTATACGCATGCTTAACGTTAGAAACATCTGGTAATATGTTATCATGTTTGTGGTATAAGTTTTGGGATGATTAGTGTTGAAAAATATGTATTTGGATGAAGAATTTTGATGAAACCCGTAACTGCACTTCTGCAGAAATCGAAATACCTGTTTGATCGATCGATCGACCCTAGAGCGTCGATCGATCGAAGGTTCGATCGATCGAGCCCCAGCCGTCGATCGATCGACCCTTCCTGGCAGCCTCTTATTTCCCCTTGTTTAATTAGTTGAATTAATTTATCATGGAATAATCCTTGGGCATATTAAATAAAATGTTTTGGGATATAGGAGAGACCAGTAGGACATATGATTAAGTGTTGAGAACTTTATTATGAAATGATTATTGTGGTTTAGGAATAATTAATTAAGGAATGACGAACTACATATTTCAAGTGAGGGATTATGACGAATACCTACGATAGTGAACAGATGTCTACCTACTGAATTTGTTACTTGGATGGATAGAACCCATGAGTGTTCCATAACTAGTGAGAAAACCCTTCGAGTCAAGGTTAGAGACGAAACCTTATACAAAATTCTATAACTGTGAAATTAAGGATATATGGTATAATTATGGGTGATGAGAAGAACCTATATTAATATGATAAAGTGGTATATTTATATGATTGTGTGTACATATATTATATGCATGTGAAAAACATACCGCGCTACTTGCTATCCTTGAGGTTACCGCGCTGGGACAAGTCTTATCTCGATGGGACCTTTATGGGGGATATTGACTTGTACCCTAGAAGATAGATATCCTTGGTACAGGCTATTGAATTAATAGTTCAGACGGTCCTAAGAGACGCGAGTATGTGCCATCCTCTTAGTGACTTGGAATCTATGCTTCGCCTCACTATTGTTTGTGTATGTGTTAATACAATTCGAGAGTGATTCCGAATTTGTATTCCCCTTGATATGAGTGGTATGGGGTTTGGGATAGTGGAAGTATGCACGCACCATAGCTTTAGTTGGGGTGCTGTAATATATATATATATTATTCGTGTAGTTAATATATATATGAGATTATGGAATTTAAACTGCCTACTTTGTTTTGATAAGTAGGATATGGTAGTTGACTCAAATAATAAATACTGTTTTGCGAGAATATAATATGTCACTGGGAAACTTTATAAATTAATGAAGCTAAAACGAGAGTTGTGCTACACTTTGAAAGTACCCTTTTCACACGTTGACATTGTTCGGTTTTTAAAACTTATGAGTAAGTTAAGATAAACTAAATGATTGGGAAGGTTAGTATGATAATATGTTAAGTTAAACCATTTGGGGAAGGTTAGTACGATAGGCGTGCACACTAGAAGAGAGGTGAGAATTTCTCAAGAGAGTGTCGAACTAATATGTTGTTGCATTGGCCTGTATCGATTTAAATACTTGCTAAACAAATTTTAACCATACACACTTTCGGGCTCTGACCCGTTTTCTCTCTCCCTCTCCCCCTTGTATATATATGTATGTATTTCAGGTGCCCAGCCACAGGGGCGTCTTGCTTAGAATCTCTTGGAAGGAACGCGCTGCAGCTTAGGTGGGAGTTGCAGGTCTTTTGATTAGACGACTTCGTTCATTCAGATCCACTCTTAGCACTTTCATTCAGATGGGCATGTGTAGCCCTTTCCATTATTTCTTTATGTTGGGACCTTGTTATTTCAGTTGTTTCCTAGTTCGTTATTATGGGATTTTGTTCAGGATGGATGTATTACTTTATTTTCTCGTATGTTGACATTCGTTGATGGATGTTTTATATATTGGATTTTTGGTTCCAGTTTATTATGGCGTGAATCTTATTCATTGATCTTTGTTAATAAAATAAATAAATCTTTTCTTTAAATAAAATTTGGAATGTAATGTTTAAAATTGGTTTTGACACTTAGCTTAATTATTTAGGGTGTTAAATTGGAAAAATTATTTTTATCGACAGTGATGCTGAGAATGAACCAACTGTTCACCTTGATTTAATTTAATAAAGGAGTGATCGCCCGGTATTTAATTAGGCGGGGTGTCACAGGTGGTATCAGAGCATCAGGTTCTAGTGTCCATAGGATCTGTACGGCTTATTTCGCTTTCAGCTTAACGTTATTTCTATAGAGCCCTATTTTTAGGACTGTTGTATTCTTGCTTTTATGTTTAAGTCTTCAGCTATGCGAGATTTGTTGATAACTGTAGACTAATAAACTTGTTCACGTTTCAGATGCCTCCGAGACGTGCTCCGAAAGATAGGCGTGCCCAAGCCGAGCAGCCAGCAGCTCCGGCACCAGGCACAATGAATGCGAATGAAGTAGCCGCTATTGTTGCTCAGGCGGTGAATGCCGCGATAGCGGTGATTCAGCAGGCTCCACCCTAGGTCCAGGCAGTGGCTCCAGTACCAGCACAGCTTCCATCTGCATGGGAGAGGGTTCGGGATGCTTTTCAGAAAGCACATCCCCCTGAGTTCTCCGGTAGCTCCGACATTGTCACGGTTAGCCAATGGAAGAAAGACATCCAGCGGCATCTTCGCATGTATGAGTGCACCGAAGTACAAAAGCAGTTATTGGCTTCTTTCAAGCTGGTGGGAGCCGCATTACAGTGGTGGGAGTCCACTACTACTTTGGAGGAGAGGGACACGATCCCTATTCAGTTGTTCTGGGAGCGGTTTGACCGCAAGTATTTTCCACCCGCAGTGCAGACTGAGATGAGGCGGAAATTACTAAATCTGAAGCAGGAGAACCTTACTGTAGCTGAGTATGAGGAGGAGTTCACGAGACTTCTCACTATTGTGCCGGATGAGGCACCCACTGAGGGCAAGAAGATTTTGCTGTTCGTCGACGGGTTAGCTTGGAGGATCCGTCAGCACCTTATTGGAAATCTATCCCTGAGTACTTTCACTGACGTACTCAATGCAGCGTTACTACATTGCCAGGATCACCGCTTCCAACTTCAGGTAAGCAAGAGAGCAGGAGAGTCCAGCCAGCAGGGCAGGACCGGGGGTAATAGTGCCGGTGGGGCACCAACTCATGGACAGACTCGTTAGCACGAGCAGAGTTCCCATCAGGGGGATCCTGCTAAGCGATTCCGTTCAGGTGATTCTAGGCAGGGATTCGGAGGATTCAGGCAGGGCCATCAGGGTCAGTCTAATCAGCAGGGCCAGCAGGGCCAACACCGACCACAGGGACAACAACGTGCACATCAGGGCCAACAGCGTGCACATCAGGGCCAACAGGGCCAGTGGCGAGGAGGTAACGGCCAGCAGGGCCGTGGACAGCAGGGTCAGAGGGGTGGTAATTTCAAAGGCAGATGCTTTGGGTGCGGCAAACATGGCCATAGGCTCCAGGATTGCCCAGAGGGCGATAGGGCCCCACAGCAGCAGGGAGCCCGTAATGAGCCGCAAAGACCACTTTTTCCACCTGCCCTTCCAGCTCCAGCCCATGTGCCAGCCCTACCAGCCATTCCAGCAGCTCCAGTGCAGCAGGGGCAATTGCAGTATGGACGTGTCTATAACGTCCACCAGGCAGCAGCTCCACAGGCGCCACCCGCGATTGAGGGTATGTTTCCTATCCATGGTACTATGGGTAAAGTTTTGTTTGATACGGGGGCAACGCATTGTTTTATAGCTACACATTTTGCGAAGTCCTTAAGGTTGTTAGCCACAGCAGAGAGCACCGTGACGTGTGTCGACTCACCACTGGGGAGTGGGTCACTTATATTCTTTATATGCCGGGGAGTAGGGGTAGAGATTGGTAGCTTGGTATTGCCTGCAGACATGCTAGTCTTAAACATGCACGAGCATGATGTGATAATTGGTATGGATTGGCTCGCATCTTATAGAGCCATGATTGATTGCTTCGGTGGGAGCATTGTTTTTGCCACTCCGGGGCAAGAGATGTTTGTAGTGGCGATGCCTCGCCCAGAGGGAGGTTCGACCGCTCATTTATATTACATTGAGGAGGATACCTCTAAGGAGGTTGTGATTCCTTTGGATTCGATCCCAGTTGTTAGGGAGTATTCCGATGTATTTCAGGAGATACCAGGCCTACCGCCCAGTCGTGAGATAGACTTTGTTATAGATTTATTGCCGAATACGAGACCTATAGCACGCGCACCGTACCGTATGGCTCCGGTAGAGATGCGAGAGCTACGAGATCAAATTGAACAGCTATTAGGTCAGGGCTTCATTCGTAGGAGTACCTCACCTTGGGGCGCTCCAGCCTTATTTGTAAAGAAGAGAGATGGTTCACTGAGATTGTGCGTGGACTACCGGGAGTTGAACAAGGTCACGATACGGAATAAATATCCGTTGCCTCGAATCGATGATCTGTTCGACCAGCTGAGGGGAGCAACTTTCTTTTCGAAGATAGATCTGAGGTCGGGGTACCATCAGCTACGTATTAGGGAGCAGGATGTTTCGAAGACTGCTTTCTTGACGAGATATGGGTCTTATGAGTTCGGGGTGATGCCGTTTGGACTCACAAATGCTCCAGCCGTTTTCATGGACTTGATGAACCGAGTATTCAGAGAGTTCTTGGATCAGTTTGTCATCGTTTTCATAGATGATATTTTGATATATTCACACTCCGAGGAGGAGCATGCCGAACACTTGAGACAGGTTCTTCAGACTCTACGAGAGCATCAGTTGTATGCTAAGTACGAGAAGTGTGGATTCTGGTTGCGAGAGGTACAGTTCTTGGGGCATGTTGTTTCTGAGCAGGGGATTGCAGTTGACCCGAGCAAAGTGTCAGCGGTGAGGGAATGGGGACAACCCACGACACCGACGAAAGTGCGTAGTTTCTTGGGGTTAGCTGGTTACTACAGGAGGTTCATTCGGGGATTCTCCAAAATAGCGGGTCCATTGACGAATCTGACTCGCAAAGGGGTACCATATGTCTGGGATGACGCTTGTCAGTTGGCTTTCGACGAGCTGAAGGACAAGCTTACTTCGGCACCAGTCCTTGCTTTACCGAATCCGGGTGTAGAGTACCTGGTTTACACAGATGCGTCCTTATGAGGACTTGGGGGAGTACTTCAGCAGGAGGAGAAGGCTATAGCTTTTGCTTCCCGCAAGCTTAAGCTGCATGAGAAGAATTACCCCACCCACGACCTAGAGTTAGCTGCGGTCGTCTTTGCATTGAGAATTTGGAGGCACTACTTATTGGGCGAGAAATTCCGTTTGTTCACAGACCATAAGTCACTGCAGTACCTGTTCACTCAGCGAGAGCTGAATATGCGTCAGCGCAGATGGTTAGAGTTTGTGAAAGATTACCAGTTCGATATACAGTATCATCCGGGGAAAGCCAACGTAGTTGCTGATGCGTTGAGCCGTAGACCGGTTGACGATGTAGCGGACATCTGGAAAGCAAAGTGGAAGGAGTTGGGTCACCAGGACGCAGTAGCACGTTCTTTCATATCCGTGATGTCAGTCACACCCGAGATTGTTACAAGGGTGATACAGGCACAGACCACAGACCCGTTTTGTCAGGAGCAGATTGTGCGACTTCTAGCCGAGGGTGCTGAGTCCTATTCTGTTAGTTCGGATGGAGGGTTGCGGTTTAATGGGAGATTAGTGGTTCCAGAAGGAGCGGAGTTACGTCATGAAGTGATGACTCATTCTCATGGGTCCCGATTTGCAGTACATCCGGGAGGCGATAAGATGTACCAGGACATGAGACGACAGTACTGGTGGAGTGGGATGAAGAAGGACATCGCTGAATTTGTGTCCAAGTGTTCTACTTGCCAGCTAGTGAAGGTGGACCACCAGAAACCGTCAGGATTACTTCAGCCGTTGGAAGTACCCGCGTGGAAGTGGGAAAGTATTTCCATGGATTTCATTACCGGGTTGCCTACATCACAGCGGGGCCACGATTCTATCTGGGTGATTGTAGACCGTTTGACCAAGGTGGCTCATTTTCTGCCAGTGAGGACAGATTATACCACGGGTCAGTATGCCCAGTTGTTCATCACTGAGATTGTCAGATTACATGGGGTGCCCCTGAATATTGTATCAGATAGAGACAAGATTTTTGTGTCACGTTTCTGGGAAAGCTTTCAGGAGGCTATGGGTACAGAGTTGAGACTGAGTTCAGCTTACCACCCACAGACAGATGGACAGACAGAGCGTACTAATCAGATGTTGGAAGATATGCTACGAATGTGTGTTCTCGATTTCGGAGGAGGTTGGGAGCCACACCTTCCACTGGTAGAGTTTGCTTATAATAACTCCTATCAGTTTACGATTGGCATGGCTCCATTTGAGGCTTTGTACGGCAGGCCTTGTCGTTCTCCAACTTGTTGGCTCGAGGTGGGGGACAACAAGTTATTAGGGCCAGAAGTGATTCAGGAGACCTCCGGGAGGATTGAGATAATCAGGAGTCGTATTCGGGTAGCCCAAGACAGGCAGAAGAGCTACGCCGATGCGAAACGGTTCTTCCGGGAGTTTAATGTGGGAGATCAAGTGTTGTTACGTGTATCTCCTATGAAAGGAGTGATGAGGTTCGGGAAGAAGGGGAAGTTGGCTCCGAGGTACGTAGGACCATTTCCCATCATCGAGAGAATTGGGCCAGTAGCATACAGGTTGGGATTGCCAGAACATTTACATCGCATCCACGATGTATTCCGCATCTCGTCGCTGAGACGATATCTTCGGGATGATATGGCCCATACTCACATCGCGATAGACGAGATCGATTTACAGCCTGATAGCTCTTACGAGGAGAGACCGGTGGCTATCCTAGACTATAGTGAGAGGAGATTGAGGTCGAAGGTAGTTCCACTTGTGCGAGTCCAGTGGGAGCATCATAATGTGGAGGAATCCACTTGGGAGCGTGAGGCAGATATGCGCGAGAGATATCCAGAGTTGTTTTTACCAGGTATGCCTTATTTTCTGAATTTCGGGACGAAATTCCGTTATTAGGGGGGAAGTATGTAATACCCCGTATTTTTATGCTATATTTAATTTGGGGATTTATTAAATTTAATGTGATGATTTATTTAATAAAAATCCGGAAATTAATTATGTTATAATTATTAACGTGACTAGAGTTAGTAATTATGGGAAACTTTTTTAATATTACTAATGAGCATAGTAATATATTATATTGGTTATATTGAATGTCATAAGTAAATTATATGACTATTTCGGAAATTTAAGTCGGGACGTGCCCGTGTCACGTCGGGACTAATTATGTTAATTAAAAAGGGAATATTTTATAAGTTGTCCTTATGATCGTTTTGAGTGCGCCAACGCGTCCAGAAGGGTCGAGATAGTCAGAAAAGTGTACCCGGGGGTTTAGTTTGGGTCTCGGGGTGTTTTTAGGCCTAATTAGTGACCCGGGAGGGCATTTTGGTCATTTTACAAAATAGGGTAATTAAACCCACGAATTTCAGCCATCCTTAGCAGCTATTTAGGTCAGCCTTTTAGGGTTAGAACATTCATAACCCTAGTACGACCATTGGAGAAGAGAGGAGAGAGCTCTCAAGGTGATTCAAGGCCAAATACACCACCGTTTGCACCGCCGTCACCACCAACACGTAGATCTCGAGGAGGAGAACGCAACCACACCAAAATCAACAGGAAACCAGACCTATGAAATCCCAGGCAAGTGTTTAACTTGCGTATTTTCGTTGGTGCAATATTCATATTAGTTAGGAATGATTAGGAGTATAATCTATGGAAGAAAACCCACTTTTTGATAGGAATTTGCATGTAGAAAAGATTAAAACCATATTCTGGAAGTCTTATGTGATGTAGATGATTAACCCACGAATTTTGATGATTATGTAGAAGGAAATTCTGGAGAAAAACTGATTAGAACATAAGTTAAGAAAACTTAGGGTTCTTGATGATTAGATGAGATTTTAGGTTGTTTAATCATGTTTAATGATGTTTATACGCATGCTTAACGTTAGAAACATCTGGTAATATGTTATCATGTTTGTGGTATAAGTTTTGGGACGATTAGTGTTGAAAAATATGTATTTGGATGAAGAATTTTGATGAAACCCGTAACTGCACTTCTGCAGAAATCGAAATACCTGTTTGATCGATCGATCGAAGGTTCGATCGATCGAGCCCCAGCCGTCGATCGATCGACCCTTCCTGGAAGCCTCTTATTTCCCCTTGTTTAATTAGTTGAATTAATTTATCATGGAATAATCCTTGGGCATATTAAATAAAATGTTTTGGGATATAGGAGAGACCAGTAGGACATATGATTAAGTGTTGAGAACTTTATTATGAAATGATTATTGTGGTTTAGGAATAATTAATTAAGGAATGACGAACTACGTATTTCAAGTGAGGGATTATGACGAATACCTACGATAGTGAATAGATGTCTACCTACTGAATTTGTTACTTGGATGGATAGAACCCATGAGTGTTCCATAACTAGTGAGAAAACCCTTCGAGTCAAGGTTAGAGACGAAACCTTATACAAAATTCTATAACTGTGAAATTAAGGATATATGGTATAATTATGGGTGATGAGAAGAACCTATATTAATATGATAAAGTGGTATATTTATATGATTGTGTGTACATATATTATATGCATGTGAAAAACATACCGCGCTACTTGCTATCCTTGAGGTTACCGCGCTGGGACAAGTCTTATCTCGATGGGACCTTTATGGGGGATATTGACTTGTACCCTAGAAGATAGATATCCTTGGTACAGGCTATTGAATTAATAGTTCAGACGGTCCTAAGAGACGCGAGTATGTGCCATCCTCTTAGTGACTTGGAATCTATGCTTCGCCTCACTATTGTTTGTGTATGTGTTAATACAATTCGAGAGTGATTCCGAATTTGTATTCCCCTTGATATGAGTGGTATGGGGTTTGGGATAGTGGAAGTATGCACGCACCATAGCTTTAGTTGGGGTGCTGTAATATATATATATATATTATTCGTGTAGTTAATATATATATGAGATTATGGAATTTAAACTGCCTACTTTGTTTTGATAAGTAGGATATGGTAGTTGACTCAAATAATAAATACTGTTTTGCGAGAATATAATATGTCACTGGGAAACTTTATAAATTAATGAAGCTAAAACGAGAGTTGTGCTACACTTTGAAAGTACCCTTTTCACACGTTGACATTGTTCGGTCTTTAAAACTTATGAGTAAGTTAAGATAAACTAAATGATTGGGAAGGTTAGTATGATAATATGTTAAGTTAAACCATTTGGGGAAGGTTAGTACGATAGGCGTGCACACTAGAAGAGAGGTGAGAATTTCTCAAGAGAGTGTCGAACTAATATGTTGTTGCATTGGCCTGTATCGATTTAAATACTTGCTAAACAAATTTTAACCATACACACTTTCGGGCTCTGACCCGTTTTCTCTCTCCCTCTCCCCCTTGTATATATATGTATGTATTTCAGGTGCCCAGCCACAGGGGCGTCTTGCTTAGAATCTCTTGGAAGGAACGCGCTGCAGCTTAGGTGGGAGTTGCAGGTCTTTTGATTAGACGACTTCGTTCATTCAGATCCACTCTTAGCACTTTCATTCAGATGGGCATGTGTATCCCTTTCCATTATTTCTTTATGTTGGGACCTTGTTGTTTCAGTTGTTTCTTAGTTCGTTATTATGGGATTTTGTTCAGGATGGATGTATTACTTTATTTTCTCGTATGTTGACATTCGTTGATGGATGTTTTATATATTGTATTTTTGGTTCCAGTTTATTGTGGCGTGAATCTTATTCATTGATCTTTGTTAATAAAATAAATAAATCTTTTCTTTAAATAAAATTTGGAAGTTAATGTTTAAAATTGGTTTTGACACTTAGCTTAATTATTTAGGGTGTTAAATTGGAAAAATTATTTTTATCGACAGTGATGCTGAGAATGAACCAACTGTTCACCTTGATTTAATTTAATAAAGGAGTGATCACCCGATATTTAATTAGGCGGGGTGTCACAGAAGATCATATCCATAAAGTTTCAGTAACAAAAATCATTTTTTTTTGACTATTTTTAAAAAATGGTATGTACCGGGGTCTGCACCATAAGAAGTCCTTACAGGAAGAGGCCTGTGTGTGTGTGTGTGTGTGTGTTGCCAATAAACATTACATTGGATCTAAGTTCTACCCATTTTGTATTATTCGGTTTAATTTCTTAGATTTTTTTTGCAATTATACTATTATTTTATTTAAAAAAATTAAATCTCATTTTATTCGTGGAATATATTATGTGAAACAAAACAAAAAAATAATTTTAATAAATTTGGGCACGCATCGCGTGCCTACATGCTGGTATTTTGTAAAGAAGTAGTGGCTTTTCATAAAATAATGCTCTTTTCTCACAAAACATCAACTACACGTAGAGGTGCCTATGCTAGTTTGGGTCGTATTTAGGCCTAACATGACACGATAAAAACTATTCAAACATGAACACGAAAAAACATAAAATCATGTTTTTTTTTACCTAACACGACCCATTTAAAACATAAAACGACACGGCTAACACAATTAATAATTTTTTACTTTCAATTAAATGCGATAATACACGAAAACACTAATAAAATCGCGAATGCTGTGTCAAACACAATAACATAGTCATAGTTTTGACACGAACATATCACGATTCAATTTTATGTTAGAAAATTCTGACATATTTCATTTCCAACCCTCTAATTTTATGGAAAAGTTGGACAGACGGTTGGTCTCCTATAAGGAAAAGAAGAAACAAAAGTACAAGCTTCGCCTGCAAGATTAATATTCTTACACCAACTACATATGTTTATTCAAAATTCAATACGTGGTTGGATTTGGATGTTAATTGCCCCTGAATTTCTTACTTCAAAAAATTGGAAAATTAGATTTGTGAGTTTGCACTTAGCAAATTTTATAGTACAAATTTCATATATATTTTTTAAAAAGTAGAAATTCAAATTTGCAAATGGAAAACTCAATTTAATAATGTTTTTATAATTTATATATTTGAGTTTTGTAAAAAGCAAACAGAATCTGCGCAAACTTGAACTTGCAAGGATCAGTCGGTGATAGTCTGTGATTGAACAATGGTGGTTCAGATTGAGAACTATTAAATATGGGACATTGCAATTTTCAGCATTTATGACACTATAATACGTTCCATATTTCAGTATGCGTGTTAGTGACACAGCCAGTAAAAGTATTTTTAGCAATATTTATCTTCTTGTGTGAGAATATTGTTTTGCTAGCCTGACTGAAAACATACCACTTCAACATCAATCATACGACATATTTATTTACAAGAACAATGACACACTCGTTCTCTTCCATGAAGCAGCCTAACATTCCAAGAGCAATTCTTACGGGTAGTTCAAATTAAACCCGAACTAGACTAAAAATATACATAGAAAATTATGAAATTTGCTGTTGGTAACAAATGGGGAAAATGTGGGAAAAAGATAGCAAAACGACGTCATTTTGGGCACTAGTATTGGAGCCTTGGGCGGAACATAATGTTCCGCTTAAAATTCTTTGAATTTTAAGTTTCCACCCCAAATGATTTAATCTATTACGTTTCCCCCCAAATTTATTACCTCAACCTCCTATTTATAAAAAAAATATAAATGAAAATGAAGAAGATAGTTTGAACCTCCTATTTATAAAAAAAAATAAAATAACCGTCGAATAAATAGCCGTTGAAAGTGTTTGAACTATTTGGGGTCAAAACAAAAATAGGGGAAAAGGGTAAAAGCTTGGGCGGAACATGATGTTCCGCTTAAGCCTTTTTTTTTTTTTTTTTATCCTTCGTTGCGCGGAACATGATGTTCCGTTTTGTGTGTGTGTCCCACAAAAAACTAACTAGTGCAATTGCATCTTTGTTATTTTTTACACTACCAAAACCTATATTTGAACTTTTGCCTTACCCAGAACATACATATATAACGCATATATACACTTTTACCCTACCCGTAAGGGTTGCTCTTAGCAGTTATTTGTCGTCTTACATTAGCCCCGAAAGAGGATGATTATGTTGGAGATATTATAATATTATTAAAAAAAAAAATGATATGTGAAAAGATGTATCAATTTATGAGAAATATGTCATTTCATAAATAGATGTAATAATTAAAATATGTATGTACATGAATCAATATGACCATTAGTGTGATTTTTATTCATGAAAGGACACAAATAAGTCTATAAAGAGGAGAAGATCACACCATTTTTATTAATCATTTTTGTGAGAACATTCTCTCTTTTCTTTGTTATTTTTCAATTTATTTAGTCACTTTCATCGAGTCTTAAAGAGAGTCCTTTATAATTGCTAACTAAAGATTCCATTGGATTGTTGGATCTTGGAGGTATTTTCCCCAAAACCCAATAGCGAACTCTTATAGTGGAGGTTAGGGGTGGAAGTGGTACGGGTTTTTACCGTACCGTATTGGTTCGAAAAAAAATGATTTTGATTTCATATATTAAAATACCAGAAACCAGTCTTACCGAAATCGAAATTACCGCAAAAAAGTTGGTTGGCTTTGGTTTTAATATTTAAAAAACCGAATTACCGAAATAAAAAAAAAATCGTACTGAAATTACCGTACCGTACCGTACCGAATTTACCGAAATTAGAAAAAAAAAACATACCGAAATTTTCTTACCGTACCGAATTTACCGAATCCAGAAAAAAGTTGGTTTTGATTTTTGTTTTAATATTTAAAAAAATTGGTTGATTTTGTTTTTGATTTTTTGGGACTTTTATTGCTGTTTATCGAAACCAGAAAAAACCGAAACTAGAAACTAGAAAAAATCAGAATTTACCGAAACCAGAAAAAACCGAAATTACCGAAAAAATCGAAATCCCGGCCGGTTTGGTTTTGGTATTGATTTTGGTGTACTGGGTGGTAAACTGATATGGTTTGGTTTTACCGTCCAGAGTTTGATTTTGGTATTGGTATCTACTATTTACCGACTAAACCGTACCGCTTACCCCCCTAGTGGAGGTAAATAAAATCTTAAGAAAAGAGATTCTTCACGCCTCAATCCACTATTAATTCATGGGGGTTTTGGGGAAAGATTCTTATAATTCTCAAAGTGTATAAAAATAGGACAGTCCACATAATTTTATAAATTTAGTCCCTGTACTAAAAATACCATGAAAAATGGTAACCCTGGTGCGGACCCAAAAAATGAACTCCTAACTCTAAAAGGACCACACAAATAAATGCTATTGTATCATATGGACTAGATTTATAAATTTGAAAAGCATTGTCCTAAAAATCCAAATATAAGAAGGAACGTGAACTTTACCTTAATTCTCTATTAATTCATTATTTAATATATATCCCCATCACTCTTAAGGTTGTAATTTCGAGGCAAGAAGAATGTGAAATTTTTTCCAATGGTGAAACATCTAACATTTTAAAAAAAATGTGATGTTTAAGACAGTGATGTACGTACTAAGTTTTACATTAAAAGTGGTTTACCAGGTATATTAAACTGTTGTACACTATTGCAAGTATAATAGTTTATTGCACTTAGTAAGTCACTTTTAATGTAAACACTTATACACATATCATTTTTCGAAATTTAATGGAGATTTTGATAGAAGAAATATATATATATATGCGAATTTCGGTACATACTTTGTGCTTTATATCTCTTCGAAGTTGATAATTAATAGACGGAAAATGCTATGTGTCCCAAACAACTCCCCCAAATAGCTTTAAGTGTTATACCTTATGGTATGGGTCCCGCCAGGGCACAACTCTTTAATACTATTTGGGGGAGATTTGGGGGAGTTGTTTGGTACCCATAGCACTACTCATGGAAACAATTGATTCTGCTACCAAATATTCTGATAAAGAAATAACATTATTTTTAATAAAATGAGATACACGGGTTCACATGAGCTTTGTTATGATAAAGGTAAAGATGGTCATATGAATATAATTCATCTTAAGCTTATTCCTTTTGGAGTAAGAGTCCTTTTGTGCAATAAAGTGTATATTATCTCATTAGTAACTATGATATAGTTTGATATAAACATGAATTATTTTATTTTAATATTTATGATGTGACAATGGCGTTACACCAAGTCATCTAGTTGGCAACATATCAAATAAATTGTACAATCTTGAAATGAAGAAGTCATTAAAATAAAAGAGAAAATAAATAATATGTGAAAAAATGTATCAAATCATGAGAAATATATCATTTCATAAATAGACATATAACCCTTAAAATATGTCTATTCATGAACCAACATGACTATTAGTATAATATCTATTAATAAAAATACACAAATGAGTCTATAAAGAGGAGAAGATCCCACCATTTTTGTTAGTTCTTTTTGTGAGAACATTCTCTCTTTTGTTATGCTAATGTTTTTTGTGCATTGTTTTGGTAGCAGTTGTTCCAATATAAACTTCGCAATTCGTGGTGTCTACAATCGTTGTGAAAGTGCTAGACCTGCTGGTGCCTCTGGCGGCGGTGGTGCAGGGGTCGGTGGTCAGGGGCGGGGCCGTGGTGCAAATGATTCAGGAGGCCCTGGCCGTTCAGCTGCTGGTGATTCCTACAAGGATTTTTGGTCCAAATGATTGGCCTTGTCCTCTGTAAGAAAATTAATCTTCATAAGTGAGATACAATATTTCATTCATTATCTTACTCTTGAATTAATTTAGATAATCTCTTGTTTATTTGACTTACTTTCCTCTTTATCCATCCAAGTTGTTGAAATTTAAGTATTCTTAATATCATAACGTGGAATTTGAACTTTAGATTGAGAGAAAGGGTCCACCAGAAGTTGATCAATCTGATATTTAGTAACTGATTTACAAGTTCCTATTGAAAAAAAATTAAATAAATAAATTTAAATGTGGACCGATTATTAACCGAACCGGACCGAAAATAGCCTAGACCGAATAAATAGGCTAAACCGATTAAATAGGTCCAAATTCGGTTAGACACCTAAAATGGCCAAAAATCGGACCGGACCGGACCGGACCGCGCACACCCCTACCCATTTCTCCTTGAATGCTTGCATTTGTGTTAACCCACCTTGAAACCAAAACAATATCTTGACTCCACATCCCTCTCTGACTGATATGCTCCAAGTGTCACCTCGGCTCAGGGACACCAGCCTCGACCGAGATTATGGCCGACGCTGGAAGAGCCTTGGATCGGTGACCAGTAGCCTCAGACATCGAAGGGTCGGCCTTAACCGACATCACCACCAACCTCTTCAAGGGGAGACTGCATGAATCAGAAGGCCAACAGTTCGAATGATAACTCGGGTAATGATAACCTCGACCGTGGGTAGGCCGAGGTCACTAGGAACCATACTACTACCAAGGGCGACCTAATCAATAGTTCAGCCGATGTTCCACACATACCAGCCTAACCTCGGCCCAAGCCGACCTTGGTACCTTGCCTCGGCTTCACTTAAGCTGAGACCTTCATGGCTCATCTTGTATTGAATGAGCAGCTAGTCCTTATCAACCTCGGCTTCTCCCAGGCCGAGGTTACGACCAAGCACGAAGGCCGAGTACTAATTGATATGTGGATAAGGACACATGGATACAAATCAGTTATAACAAATCATTCCCCACACGCGGGGGGAATATTTTGTCATCATTCCCTACATGTGACAGTGACAAATGTCTTCTTCAAATTGGCTAGGTCAACACACACATGCTCATTGCATGCATGGGGGGTACATTACACCCCCCAGGTACTATATATAGAGGTCATCCTCTACCTTGCAAAGGATCCAAAATTGGCAACCCTAGCTGAAACTGTGTTAAATACACAGTAGAGAGAGAAAGCTTGAGAGATTGTATCTATGGCCATTAGAGCCCTCATACATTGATACGCATCATACACTTGCACAGTGGACATAGGCCTGATTGGATGAACCACTTATATTCCGGTGTGAACCCTCTTCTCCTCACCTCCTTCTACTATATATACATACACCCTTATGGTGCCATTGTTAACATTGAATTGAGCTTATAAACACCTTGGTGGGTAGAGTATTAATAACCTCAACGTAACAAGCTATGCAGGAGCAGTTTGCATCGATTACCTTTCGATTTTGTGTTAATATCCCCTTGCGACTCTGCATTGATGATCCTTTCGACTGCGTGATAATATGATCATTTCCGACTCCACGTCCATAATCCTTATGACTTCGCTTCGATAACCTCTTTCGGGTTCGTGTCAACAATACCCTTATGACTTTATGTTGATGACCCTTTTCAACTTTGTGTCAATGACCTTTTCGGCTATATTGACGATCCTCTCGATCCGTATTAATAACCTCCTTCCGACTGTATCCCAAAGAGCCCTTTCCATTGAGGGGCTCTATAGACACCCAAAATTCTCACTCATTTCCCATTTCTCTATCATAAAGGACCCCCGGTGTGTTATAAGTTTTATGGAAAGCAACCCCATGTTGGCCCCTGGTTTCCTTTTCAAATCCTACTTTACTTCGTTCTTATGTCAGAGAAAAATTTTAATCTAAAATATTTAGATAAGGAAAATATAGTAATTTTGATGATAACAACATATTGACCACATACATGTTTAACATATCTATATTTAACGTGTTTGTCTAATATAGTGAAAACGATAAGATTGATATGAATACAATTAATACTAAAGAAGAACATTCAAGAAAGAAATATCAGGATCAAGACTAATGTTGAGCATTTAAGAAAAAAAGCCAAGAATAAAAAGGTTATCACACGATTAAGACTTCAAAAAAGCTTCCAAGAAATTTTCGCCATCAATTCCAACACAAAGATTAAAGACTTAAAAACTATAAATAGCTCCCATCCCCATGGTTCAAGGGCCCCCAAACCCAATATTCATAAGAATTCTAACTTCCTCTCCCGAAGCCTGAAATCCCCCCTTTGGCACTAATCCTGTTCCTCAAAGTTACTTTATGTTACCTCTGAGGAAAGCTCGAAGTCCTTGACTCCCAAGTTGAAGCTCTGTTCGACCAAAACCCCACCAATGAAAGCATCCTTTGTTGAAGCTATGTTATGAAAACCCTGAAGAAAATGATTATTTTTAATTATACTTTTCCAACCTAGTTTAAAGTAGACCGTGAACAGGATTCCTATCCTGGTTTAGACTCCATGTTCGATCAAAACCCCACTACTGAAAGCATCCTTTGCCGAAGCTATGCTATGAAAACCCCAAAGAATGGGATTATTTTCAATTGCTTTTCCTACCTAGTTTAAAGTAGACCGTGAACAAGTTTCCTAGCCTGGTTTAGACTCTGCATCCCAACTTTACCAAGAGACATGTTGGATATGCTCGCCCCAGTTCCTAAGATGCAGATCTTTATGTAAATAATCCTCACCTAAAAATCCTAACAACAAGATATGTAATTTTAATATAGACTAAGAACAAGTTTCTTCGTCCGATTCAAACTCGTCGCCCCTCCTCCACAAGGATACCATATGTATATCACTTGAAAGATTTGGTTACTCAGAATCAAGCCCTTATATAAGAAATCTTCATTCAAGAGTGTTGCTATGCCCACCCCTTAAAATAACTAAGCAACATCATCACGAAAAACATATTGTGAAAACATACTTTATGAAGAATCTATTATTTGTGTGACATCCTCTATTTTCTGCACACAAGATGACCAACATCATGTATAGCAATAAGGGCTATAAAATAAAATAATAATAGTATAATCGTATAAGAAAAATAAACCACTAAACATGATAAAATCCTAATTAATACTAAATGAAATTGATATTAGAAACCCAACCATAGTAAGTCATCTCCATGAATTAAAACTAAATATCCAAAACTTTGAGTACAATGCAAAAGTTTCCAAATAAATTATGCATAAAAATAAAATAAGAGAGTACAACTTTCTCTACCTACTGAGAAACTTGAATAACTCCTTCCAACTGCTGTCCCTGAACTCCTACAGATACAGTTACCAAAGGCCTGAAAATGTTCAACGCAAGATGGGTCAGGGCCCACTGCAAGAAACTTCCAACATAATCCCAAACATAGATACAATATAACGTAAATATTGCTTTGCTGCCTTATGATAATAATAATAGTTAATTATTCCAATCCAACTACTAGCACATGTTCATAACCTAAACCATCCCAATAGTGTCTTCCATGACCTACCATGCGTCAATCCTCACCATCTCAACCTACCTTGTTTACTTTAAGATTTCTATCTAAGAAAACCTTAACAGTTAAACATTCTAATGCCGTATCAAACATACCCTGACTCTCATACCAACCCTTAATTAGTCCATCGACATATGCAATATAAATAACTAACATCAACTCCCTATCTCACTTATCTTTATACCGAACATTAAACTAAGTCCCCAACTAAGCTATTACAGAGAAATAAACCAGCTCTCTAACCGTCCTATTATAGTATAAAGTATTTATCGACTCACTAACTGTCCCATTATAGAGCAATAACCCAACTCTATAATCATTCTATTATAACATAGAGTATTCAACCAATTCTTTAATCATTCTAGTGTATTTAACAAACTCTTTAACTGTCCTAGAGTACTAAACGAATTCATTAACTGTCCAAGAGTATTAAATAAACTTCTTAACCTACTATAAAGTATTTGACCAACTCTTTAGTCCTATAGTACCTCATAAAGTGTACACTTACCTCTCACCCATATCCATGAACTATATGCATATACACACACACACAAAAAAAAAAATCATAAGAGATTCTCCTATGTAGTAACAACAGATCATAAACTCAACTCCCTAACTCACCCATCCTAGGATATTTTCACCCTTATAAACATATACAAGTAAGTATACTCAACCTATATAATTCCCTAATTGTTAAGTTAACTCCCACAAAGTATCCCAATTTAATATTCGTTCATGTGGTATTCTACATCCTTTCAAACCCCTCCCGCTAACAATTACTTCAAAGTAACCCAAATCAAGAAACAAACCAAAAGCACCCCAACACCCAACACTCCCAAATTTTCAGGGCCAAATCGATCCATTCCCAGACCCAGATTGATCCGGATTTCCTATACCCAAATCCTTCCCCTGTTTTAGCTCGTAAACCTTTAAAAAAAATCCCAATTCAATTCCAAGAATATCAAATTCGTTTCTCACATTTGAATTTAAGGCTAGGGATAAAAATCCTTATCTTTTAACATTCAATTTATGAATTTTCCATTACTTACATGGTTCATACTAGGGGTGGCCATAGGCCCGAGGCCCGCCAAGCCCTCCCAATAAGAAAATAGGGCTTGGGTAAGGTAAATAGGCCCGCAAAGCGGGCTTGGCAAAATTTTATAGGCCCGATTTTTTTTCGGGCGGGCTTGGGCATGAGTTCTTAAGCCCGATGAGGCCCGACCCGGCCCGAGGCCCGAAATATATATATATATATATATATATATATATATATATATATATATATATATATATATATATATATATATATATATATATATATCTGTGTGTTGGGGGGGGGGACTTCTATAAATATAAAAACGTATACCAAGTCTTTTCATGAAAAGTGAGAAACTTTATAAATGGACTTTGTAATATATGGAGTTTAAAACAGATTTTTAATTAAAAAAATTGGTCTTTAAATAAAAAAATAGGTATTTTAATTTAAAAAAAAAATCTTTTAATTAACATAATAGGGCCCGATCGGGCGGGCCTGGGTAAAGAGCTTTCAAATCTGGGCGGGCTTGGGATTACATAATAAGGCCCGATCTAGGCCCGAGCGGGCTTGGGATAACACTTAATTTTTCAAGCCCGGCCCGAGCCCGATCGGGCCTGCCCAGGCCCGGCCCACGGCCACCCCTAGTTCATACCCAATTTAAGTATTTATCCACATATGATCCACAAGTTCTAAAACATTCTATTATATAATTCATAGAATAAACATATTTCGACATGAATTTAGCTTATCAATATGGTTTCTAATATGTTATACTTATTAAATTCATCAAAGTTAATACTTTTTTAATAGAAGATAATAGTGCAATTTTACCAATTAACCGTATACTAACATGAATCCTAATTTCATTCCACAATACTTCCATATGCCAATTTCCAATTATGATATATATTTTTTCAAAAAATTATTCAAGGTAAAAACTTCCATTTTTATAAAAAAGTAAGGGTTTCAATTACTCCAATTGGAATTGAATACCATCAATTAGATAACTAAAGATTTACATCTTAATTAATTTAGATTAAATCATGATTTCTATCATAATTACACAATACCAAAGGCGAAGAGTAGGACTAAGTTTCTTGCCTTGGTTTGTTTAGAGATGAATTACACAATTTGATATGTATTATACTTGGTGTTTATTCCCCCAAATTGCTTTCCTTCAATCCTTAAGCTCTCCTCTCTAATTATGCCTTCCTAGCTCACCTACCAAGTTTCCTCCCTTTCAATCTCTATATATTTCTCTCTCTAACTCTCTATTTAGGTTTATGATTTGTTTAGAATATGATGAGAGGCTAGTGTAGGCTTAAATCGATTTTTAAATAATGTCAAACTCACCACTCCCTTAAACTCTATATTCAATCAATTAATCTTGAAGCATTACAGTTTGTCAATTAATTAATGTGAGTTAATTAATAGGTCCAATTTAGATACGTTTAAAAATCCAAAATTATCGATTTAATGGAATTAATGAGAATTAATTCAAATTTTAGTTATTACTCAAATTCATCACACAATTCAATTTTATATGACATGCAAACAATATATGCATAAAATAGGGCAATCACACTACACTAATATTTTGTGTGAATCTTGACGATAGATACACAATTAAAATTAATTCTAATTAAAAATAAATATTCTTCTTTAACCCAAACTTGGGTAAAAACTTATCCTAACAATTTAAATGACAAAATGTGATTTAAAAAAATAATTTTCTTTAAAAATATGATCATTACACTATTAAGGCAATCAAAATGCGGAAAAATAAATCATATACTTGAGCTGAGGATTTATACGAGGAAACCCTTTGTGGGGAAAAACTCAATTCAAACAGACACCTTGCACTAGTGTAGGTAAAGTATTACAAAAATGGATAAGTGACTTAGAAATTTGAACCTGTCATAAACTCAATAAAATATAACCTCCACATTCATATTTTTAGCAAAAGCAAACATGAATCGCTCTCCGACCATTTGTCATGTCACACGTTGAAGGGTGATATGTCGTATGATCCGTAGCTATGAAGAATAATCAGAGTGGTGGTGGTGGAGGTTAATAGGTTTGATAGCATCCTAGGTCAATTTTTCATATTATCACAAAAATTTTCCCAATTTTAAAAGTAAAACCAATTGTATTTATAAAAGCCCTTTCAAATTCTTTAAAAAACACACACATAAAAGATGATATTAAGTGAATTTAATGATGAAACCTAGATCTACAACACTTGATCAAGTTTTGAGACAATTCACAAGATTCAAATAAGATCAATGTGAGGCATGTGGTTTATTGTGTAGAAGATAATTCAAAACATACACAAATCACACAATATGGAAGACAATTCGAAATATTCACAAACTAGCATAAGACATGCTTTATGAGGAAAACTCCCCACATAGGGGTAAAAAACCTTGATGCACACACAATTCTCATTTCTACTTAAAAATACATTTTACAAAAGGCAAAAAGGTACCTCTTAAGAAAGAAGGAGGTTATACGGATTCACTAGGCCAAACACAAAAATATCCAATTTTAAGCCAAGTTTTATCTTGATTAGATTTAAATGAGCATGCAAGATAGAGTCCAAAGATAAGTATGCCAAACCAAATGTCAAACCAAACTAAAAGAGGAAGTTTGAAAAAAAATCCTTTTAGGGCAAAACCTTTTTTATATCATCACTGTTTAAGAATTTGACAGACACGGATCGACTACTTAGAAATCCACTAATCATAATGCGGTGTAGGTCTTCAAATCTTCAACAGAAAGTGATGCATCTCAGCACAACCCATAAGAAGCAAACTCTTCCTTCGGTATCCACCGAGCAACTTTAGGATGCAGAATCCTTTCTTCTTCAACAGTAGAATTATAACTCCACAATATTAATAATAGAGAAACCTCTACAAGGGTTTGATGTTTGTGTATGGAACTAGGGTTTGACAAACTCAACAAATCATTCTAGTTATGAGTGATTTGAAAAACAAAAACCTATTTCAATGAAATAGAAAAGTGAAAACTTTTGGAAAAGCTATAGGAATTCATTTTCGCCAAAAGTGTTATGAAAATCAATTCACAAGAGTCCCGTTTGTAAAAAAAACACGAAAATTGAAGCGGTGATATTCTTTCGATAAAAATGAGACTTCGTTCGAACGAAAACCATTGTTTCATTCTAACGAGGTCCATTCTCATTCTAACAAAAGACCTGGCTCATTCGATGAGCTTCCAACATACTTCCAACGTGTGTCGCTCTATCAAACATTAAGCAATTCGTTCAAAAATAAAAGAAGCTTCATTCGAACCAACTATGAAAGTTGTTCTAACGAGATAACCGACCTCATTCTAAAGAGGTGGGAATTTTGTTCCAATGAACTCAAAAAAATAAAAATGTTTTATTTTAAAATCATTTTTATAAAAAAACCTTGTTTTATAAGAAAACAACCCAGAATAAATTTTACCCAGTTAAATAAAAAACATAAATGCCATATAACTTCATATATTGTTATGATGGTTTTAGTGGCTTAAACTTTGGAATGTTGCTCAGTCACTAACATGTATTCAAAAATCGTGGAAGCATATGCAGATGTAGTACTTGATTTACAACAGGATACGGCAAATTATCTAAGCTATGAGTAATTATAAATTCTCGCTCTTATAAATCTGCCCCTTTGGCTATTCTGGTACCAAATAAAAACCAAACGAAATTAAAATCTCTAAGAAAATGTTCTACTAATTCCCTCCCAAACCCGAAAATGGAAAGCAATTGGAGACTTTGTCTTCAACTGAAATTCTGCATTTTGTGTGGTCCAAGAGATCATCATTAAAGCGGAAGAGACATACACATATAAAACAAAAAAAATACCGTGACGCATACGAGAGTTTAAAGGAAATAAAATTCCTCCTCAATTTGTTCTCCTCCCTTTTGTTCATAATAGACAAGGGGTAAGAAACTAAGCATGGGTCATTATCTTCACCCCAATCCAAATGAAATAACATCATAAAGATAATCCAATAATCACATGCAATGAAAGTTTAAAGAAACATACTAACTATTTTTGAATTTTTTTAATTTTCTCAAGTATAAAAAATATATGTATAAAAGGTACATATATGTATAAAAACATCAAACCATATAATAACACTAAAATATCCAAACCATGGGCCATTAGCATCACCCTAATCCAAATGAAATAACATCATGAAGATAATCCAATAAGCACATGCGATGAAATTTCAAAGAAGCATAATAACTACTTTCAAAATTTTAAATTTTCTCAAGTATAAAAAGTATATGTATAAGAGGTACATATACATATAAAAACGTCACACCATGGAATAACACTAAAATATCCAAATCATGAAAGCGGAATGTAATTTTGTGAATAAGTTCCACGGACAAATCAATATAGGCATTCATAACATAGGCTCACGAAGTCAATGAGATACTTTTAAAGAAATAATTCAATTTCAACTTTAGGAATAAGAATGTTGAATAAGATGAAATTGAATCAACTAATGCAACGTGCCATGAATTTAAATTCTTCTCAAATCAATAACACCAAACTATTTAATATTTTTTAAGAGAGTCGATTGTGCAAACTCATTAACCTTGTACTTTATAACGCCCTTAAAATCTCATATATTTAAGAATTCAGTCTCAAAATTTTGAACATATCATAATGCTCATGTGTAGTGAAGCATCACTGAAAAAATATCCTTGACACTTCTGTTTTTGTGCGTCGTTAATATTTTAGGCTCTTTGCACATGGTAGATTTTAAAGCAAAGATAATTTTCTCTTTCATATTCCCTTTCCAATGCTTAATACAAAATAAATATTTTGAGAAACAAAATTAGGGTAATGGTTCTTACAAGAACAACTGATCTCTAGTACATTTGGTTCGTTATTAAATAATATTGAGACGAGAACACCATATTTGACATATGACAGGTACATGCAATGTTCAAAAAGTCCATGCATGTGTGTAATAAAGGTGATAAAAAGTCTAGCACGTAGAGAGTAAGCATCAATGAACAACGAAATGTTATCCATGCATTATTAAGCACACTAACGAAATGAAACCATGTCTGAAAACATTATGAAAAATTCACATGAGTGGATGGAATGTAGTGGTGATTCGAACATCTTAAATGGACATTTATATATGATGAAAAATAAAATACAAAAATATTTTTTTCTTGAAAAATTTCAAACTCTTTCTTAAAAATCGAAAATATATTTGGATTTGTTAAAAAAATTCAAAGATGCATATATAGACATAGAAACACAATCTAGTAATATGGACAAATGACATGAACATGATAAAAACCCTATACTAGAAACAAGTCATAACCTCAGTCATTAGTTCGAGAGGAGTTCTCAAAAGGAGCAGATATCTTTTGAAATTCCTCGATCAAACTTTGAGAAGTCTTAACTTAAAAATCTACTTGCTCTCGAAATATCTCAAAGTATCTATGGTGATGTGCGGGAGCATGTGTGGAACTATGTATGGGAGTGTGTGTGGAAATACGTGTTTGAACTCATGTGGGAGCATATCGAGGAACACGCGTGTATGAACTCTTCATAACTTAAAATGAAACTCCCTATGGAAACCTCAGTCCCTATGAATGTGTTACTTTAACTCATAATTTAATTGGTTGTATGTTTATTTAAGTAAATTAAAATGGCATCTCAGTTTTTAAAATATTAGGTGGCTAGTAATTTTTAAATAAACATTTTCGACAGTGATGCTATGAACTGAACCAACTTGGCATTTTGTATTAATTTGAATAAAGGAATAGCTACCCGGTATTTAATTAGTCAGGGTGTCACATGTGGTATCAGAGCATCAGGTTCTAGTGTCCTTAGGATCTGTACGGCTTGTTATGTTTTCGCATAATGTCCTTTGAGTTAGATCCCTATTTTTAGGATTGTTTCACTCCTTGATTTCGTTTTATAGACTGCGTTCTTCTGCTAGAATGTTATGTATGGTCGATGGACTAATATAAATCTGTTAAATTTTAGATGTTGCTCTTGAGGGAAGTACACACAAAAAATGATGAGGGAACGAATGCTGGACAAGAACAACAAGTACCCCAGGTACACGAAGAAAGAGTGGAAATCACTGAGATAGCAAATATCGTGGCGCAGGCAGTGACTATCGCAATATTGCAGTACCAAAACAACAGCGTGCTGCTTATACGGGGCAAAATAATGAGAGAAGTCGATCAAAATGTTACTCCTAAGGGTAGCAGCAAAAGGGAAATACCATCGCAGCAGCGAGAAGTGTCTCAGGGTCGTCGTCATAGGGGCAATAGAAATGGCAGAAATGGCCAAACTCGCCAGATCCAACAAAGCCAGGAGAAGAGAACTACCACCAAGAGGTGTTTTAAATGTGGGAGAAATGGCCATACGCATTGGGTCTTCCCAGATTTGGCTTATAATAAATCTCGCCCTAATCAGCAAGGACAACAAGGCCTAAAAAGGGAAGGGTTTCAGGGTCAGTGTCATAAGTGTGAACAGCAGGGTCACCGGTGGAGGGACTGCCCGCAAACAGATAAAGTGCCAGGGTAGGATGCCCAACATAATGAATCCTGTATAGTTACCCCAACATCGCAGGCACCACAATAACATCAAGGAGTACAGTATGGATGTGTCTATAATGCCCGATATGCCGTTATGCCGTTTATACCGCAACTACCACATGCGTTTGGAGGTACGATACTTCATTATTAATTATATCCTTTAAGATATAAGAGAAATCTCGAATAACTCAAATGTGTTATAGTCTATTCCTATTCATTGAAAAACGTGCATGTAGAATGCATTCTTATCGTGTTATATTTCGAATTAGCTACAACGGCTTGAGTGTTAGTAAACCATTATAGTTATAGTATGGCGTTCATTAGAAATTGTACTAAGTGTCACTTGAGTGGAGGCGAAGCTATATTTATATTTATAAATTTCATATGGTGGCATATAAAGACTTCGTAAAGACATCGTCTAATTATATTTAATTCCAGTGGGTGGGGATGTCTATTAAGAAAATTCAAGAATTGTTAAAATGTTTCTAAAAGTGGGGACTATTCCGTAGCATGCAATCGAGTTTAACGCTAATATAGTAGGAGGATTGTGTCGAGTGTAGCCTCACGTATCATGAGGGGAGGTAAGTTAACTTCTTAGCAAGAAGTAAGGAAAATAGGCACTAGTCAAATACCAATGGCCCCAAGGCTCATTGACCAACAACACTAGTTAGTAGTGTATCAGGAGGGTTCCTTGTTTGGATTTCTCTTTGCGAGACATCCCACGCATGAAACCTAGTGAACGTAGGGAGATGAGAAGGTTTGGATTTAGTACAAGGATTAGTACCCTAATTTTCATTCGCAAATTAAATGATAACTTAAGTGTTATCAAATGTCTTATCTCGTGAGTGAGTCAAAGCGACAAGGAGGATTATGGCTACGATTATTAAACTGGTTTAATCTAACCCTATCGAACCTTCGGAGATGCAAGTCCAAACTGGGCAGCTGTTGGAGCATCTCGCTAAGGGTGCTCACATGTTACTTGTGAGGGTTAGATATCTACGATTGCGTGTCGATTTCAGAGAGTTGAATAAAGTCACGATCCGGAGTAAACATTCGTTGCCAAGAATCGATGACTTATTCAACCAATGGAGAGGAGACTCTTTCTCCTTAACGTTTAACTTAAGATTAGGATACCATCAGTTGCGTATCAGGGAACATGACGTCTCGAAGACTACCTTCTCGATGAGATATAGTTCCTACGAATTTCGGGTTATGCCTTTTGGCCTAACCAATGCCCAAGACGTGTTTATGAACTTATTAAATAGAGTGTTCAGAGAGTTCCTAGGTCAGTTCGTCATCGTATTCACAGACGACATTCTGGTTTACTCCCAGACAGAGGAAAAATATGCCGAGCACTGGAGACAGGTTTTGCAAACGTTGTGTCAGAACGAGTTATATGCAAAATATGTGAAGTGTGGATTTTGGCTGAAGGAGGTACAGTTTTTGGGGCATATCATTTCAGACAGGGGGATATCTGTTGATTCAGGGAAGGTATCAGCTGTGAAGGAGTGGAGATAGCCCACGACATCGACTAAGATACGTAGTTTCTTGGGCCTAGCAGGAAACTACAGGAGGTTTATTCGGGGTTTCTCAAAGATAGCGGGTCCTTTGAAACATGTGACTCGCAAAAGTGTGCCGTTCATCTGGAATAATGCCTGTCAGTTGGCATTCGATGAGTTGAAGGACAAGTTAACCTCAGCGCCAGTGTTGGCTTTTCCCAGACCGGGAGTTGAGTATCTAGTCTACACCGATGCGTCCTTACAAGGACTTGGAGGTGTACTGCAATAGGAGAGTCAGGCCATAGCTTATGCTTCCCGTAAGATTAAGCCTCACGAGAAGAATTACCCCACCCACGACTTGGAGTTAGCAGTAGTTGTATTTGCTCTTCGGATTTGGAGACATTATCTACTAGGGGAGAAATTCCGTTTATTCACGGACCACAATTCCCTACAATACCTCTTCACGCAGAAAGAATTAAATATGTGTCAACGTAGGTGGCTTGAATTCGTGAAAGATTATCAGTTCGATATCCAATATCACCCAGGGAAGGCAAACGTGGTAGCAGACGCGTTGAGTCGTAGGCCAGTAGGTGAGGTGGCCAAAGTGTGGAGAGCGAAGTGGAAGGAGTTGGGACACCAGGACACAGTGGCCCAATCATTCATGTCGTTAATGACCGTTACGCCACAGATTGTTACGAGAGTGATACGGGCTCAGACAAAATATTCATTTTGTCAAGAGCAGATAGTTCGTTCTAGCAGAGGGATCCGAGTCCTATACTGTTAGTTCATACGGGGGCTTACGCTTCAATGGGAGACTGGTTGTGCCTGAAGGGGAAGACTTAAGGCATGAGGTTATGACAGAGTCGCACGATTCGCAGTTTGCGATACATCCTGGTGGGGATAAGATATACCAGGATATGAGGCGACAGTACTGGTGGAGCGGGATGAAGAAAGATATTACCGAGTTCGTTTCCAAATGTGCCACTTGTTAGCTGGTAAAGGTGGACCATCAGAGATCGGCATGACTTCTACAACCGTTAGAGGTTCCTATGTGGAAATGGGAGAGCATTTCCATGGATTTTATCACGGGGTTACCTACTTCGCTGAGGGGTCACGACTCCATATGGGTAATCGTGGATAAATTGACCAAAGTTGCACATTTCCTACCATCTCGGACAGACTACACTACGGGACAATATGTCCACATTTTCATAGCGAAGATAGTGAGACTCCACGAGGTGCCTCTCAATATCGTGTCTGACAGAGACAAGATTTTTATTTCACGATTTTGGGAGAGTTTTCAGGAAGCCAAGGGTACAGAGTTGCGACTGAGTACGACATATCACCCGTAGACAGATGGGCAAACAGAGCGAACGAATTAGATGTTGGAGGACATGTTGCGTATGTGCATCCTAGACTTTGAAGGTGGTTGGGAGCAGTACCTTCCACTAGTGGAGTTTGCCAATAATAACTCCTACCAGTTCACTATTGGCATAACTCCATTCGAGGCGTTATACGGTCGACCTTGTCGTTCCCCAGCATGTTGGTTAGAGGTGGGGGATAACAAGATTCTTGGGCCGGAGGTGATTCATGATACCTCGGCGATGATAGAGATGATACGGAGCCGTAGTCGGGTGGCTCAAGACCGACAGAAAAGTTATACCGATGCCAAAAGATTCTTTCGAGAGTTCAAAGTGGGGGACCAGGTGCTACTCAGGGTATCTCCGATGAAGGGGATTATGCGTTTTGGGAAGAAAGGGAAATTGGCACCTAAATACATGGGCCCACTTCCTATCATCGAGCGGATTGGGCCAGTAGCGTATAGACTTCGATTACCGGAACACTTGCATAGGATTCATGACGTGTTCCATATTTCCTCGCTAAGGAAATATCTTAGGGACGATTTGGCCCAAACCCATATTTCTTTAGAGGAAATCGATCTTCAACCTGATAGTTCCTACGAGGAGGGGACGATTACCATTCTGGACCACAGCGAGAGGAAACTGAGGTCAAAGATAGTACCATTAGTACGTGTTCAGTGGCGGCATCATAATGCCGAGGAGTCCACATGGGAGTGCGAGGATGAGATGCGCGAGCATTATCCAGAGCTATTTTTTCCAGGAATACTTTAGTTCCGAATTTCGGGACGAAATTCTGTTATTAGGGGGGAAGTATGTAATACCTCGTAATTTTATTGATTTTATTTAATGGATTAATTTAATTAATTGAGAATTAATTTGAAAATTAATCCGGAATTAAATACTAGTGAGACGTGAGTTGGTATTTGAGTATGATGTTAAAATAGAATATTACTGAGAATATATGGTAATATATGAGTATTGAAAATATTAAAATTATCGCGAGGCAGAAATACGACAATTTAGAAAATTAAGTTGGGACGCGCGCATTAGTCGCATCAGGAATGAATTTAATTAGATTAAAAAGTAAATTATATTTTTATCAACTGAACGGTCATTTTGAGTACGCCAATGTGTCTGGAAGGGTCGAAATAGTCAGAAAACACTAGCCGGGGGTTTAGTTTGGGTCCCGGGGCATTTTTAGGCCAAACCGACTACCCAAAATGGTATTTTGGTAATTTTAAAAATTAAGGAATTAAAATCCACGAATTTTAGAGGTTAATTATATATTATTAAAGAGGCCACTAAGTCCATTATCAGCCAAAAACAATAGAAGTGGGCTACGGGAGTTTGAGAGAAGTTTCAAGGAGTTCCAAAAAGAAACCACCACCCACCACCACCAATTGAGAAGGATTTGTGACCGGAAAGAGGAGAGATTCAGCCTTCAATCACCATCAACAAATCAGAAGAACAAATCTAAGGCAAGTAATTTGGTTGCATTAGTTCAATGAATATTTCCTCCATGCTTAGTGTAGAAATTAAATAAATTGTCTTGAAGGATTTGACGAAAAACCTAATGAAATTAATGTACAACTCGAAATCTTGATTAGGAATTATGTGTAGATCTGTTCTGGACAAATTCAGTACCCCATATATAACTTTTGATGATTTAAAAACGAATTAAAGAGGAGATTTATTAATGTTCTTGAAGAAAATAGAAAACTAGGGCTTTTATTGAAGTTTTGATCCATATAATGCCATAGATTGATGATTAAAAGGTTTTGGAACGTTAACAATGATGTATTTTTGTTGTATGATGAGCCTATAACGTTAGATTAGATTTTCATACCCTATAATGAAGATTTGAGACAAGTTTTGGATTGAAAAACGAAGCAGGCCGTAGCCTATCTGGTGCGTTCGATCGATTGACACTCCCTGTTCGATCGATCGATCGACACTCCCAGGTCGATCGATCGACCTTCCCAGAATCAGTTATATTTTTCCTTTGTTGGATTTTAATAATTTGGACCTTAGAGAATTATTGGTTGGGACTTGGTGAATACTATTAGATTAAAGGAAGACCAGTAGGCATAATGGTGAGACTCGATTCATAATTTAAAAGTCAAATTGGGAATTATATTAAACCGTATAAGGATCGACGGGTGTGATACTATTTGAGACTAAAAGTTGATGAATAAGTTTTAGATAGTTGGATAATATAAGGTTAATGGCAGAAATAAGGACCTTTAAAATAGTGGATTTAAAAGTGGGAATAATAGGAGACTTGGTAACCTTTGTGGGCTAGAATTTAAGTACATGAAACTACGATGTGAGATGTGTTGGCGAACTATATTATATATTATTCGGAGACTTAAAGTAGTACTAATCGGGATAACGGTACAAGAATGTAGAATATACCTTATTTAATATTTTAAGATGTCTAAGTGTGTGATTGCTTAGTATATGGACTTATGTGTATAACATACCTACCATACTTGTTATCACCGGAGGTCGGCTTTCGAATCAGGCCATCTAATCCTTGTGTGCCTATGGGGGGATTTAGATTGGTACCTTAAGAACATAGGGCTGTGAATGACTTATTTGTGAGTTAATAAGTCAGCTGACCATGGGAGCGTAGGTATGTGCGTGACCCATGGGTATGTGAACTATGTTCGCCTCCATTATGTGTGATTGTTTCTTATTAAGACGGTTCTGGAGAGATTTGGATTACGTGTCCTTATGTACGTGATGTATCGGGACTCGATAGCAGAGTATGTGTGCACCGCAGCTTAGCCTAGGGGTGCCCTAATTGTATATTTATGATGAGATTAATATACTTGTAATTTAAATGGACTCTGTATTTAAGTGTAAGTGTAAATACTTGTGACATTTTTAGTGGAATTAAAAATGGAAATTTCATAATAATTATTGTAAGGGAATCTGAGAAATAAAAAGGATGACACGCATAGGTTATATTAGAATGTCTTGTTTTGACCCTCATATTATAACGCAAAGTCAGGTCGAGAATTAAATTAGTTAGTTATCGACATAATTAAGACGGGTTACTAATACGTTAGATGTGCACAATGAGTTGAGAGGTGAGGAACTCATGTGAGTGCACACAACTAACATGTATTTTATATTCACTGTTTAATGTTATTAAACACGTGCTATTCGGGCTCTGACCCGTTTGCTTCCAAATCTATTTTTTTGTAAAAATCTTTTAGGTGCCCAGCCAGAGGGACGCCAAGCTTAGGAGTTCCATTCCAGTGACGTGCTGTAGCTGCTGTGGAAGTTACAGGACCTCGATAGTAGACGCCTCCACTTTCTACATTGACTCCACTTCAGATTTATTCCTCTGTAAGGCATGTTGCCCCTTTATCTTTAGAGACAGCTTATCACACTCAGTTTCCTTTCAGTTTCGGATTTTAATTAATGAATTATTCAGACTTTGTATTTTGTTTTATTCAGTATTTGGATTGTTCAGGGGAGTGTTACTCCAGACTCTTTTTATTCCATTGTTTTTCTATTGTGACTGTGATGTGAATGTGTTACTTTAACTCATAATTTAATTGGTTGTATGTCTATTTAAGTAAATTAAAATTGGCATCTCACTTTTTAAAATATTAGGTGGCTAGTAATTTTTAAATAAACGTTTTCGACAGTGATGCTATGAACTGAACCAACTTGACATTTTGTATTAATTTGAATTAAGGAGTAGCTACCCGGTATTTAATTAGTCGGGGTGTCACAATCACGTGTTCATTCCAAGTATGTTTTTTTTAGAAAAATTAAAAAAATTCCAAAAAAAATTAATAAACCAAAAATATTTTTCTTCAAAATGCATAAAAATTGGAATTTTTTTAAATTTTCTAAAAAAAACATACTTGGAATGAATTTGAAAACTTCAAAAATGTCATTATTTTTTTGAAGTCTAAAATTGTAAAAATTCAATGCACTGAGCCGAAATTGACCAACGATGGAAATTGAATGAAAATTGACGACTTTACGAATAAATATTAATTAACCCGGTGAAATTTCGAGTCTATCATTTTTGCGAGTTTTTAAATCAATCTGAGTTAAAGGTTAACTCAAAGTTCATTTCAGTGTTTAAATAAGTCGTTGAAGATCTCTATTCCTTTTTTTTATCGATTACGAGAAACGAGTGAGATGTTGTCTTGAAAAATGCACAAAAAAAATCTCTAAACTAAATTAATCTCGAGACGCATGTGGTAAACTAATTAGTAATTTGGACAATGAAGTAGGCCATTATTTGTTGCTCAAAAATATTAGCCATAATAAGTTGTGAAAAAAAATTCTCTTTGCAATCCAATTTGATCCTAATAAAAGTTTCCCTTTTCATTTGGTAATCCGAAAAACCCAAATAGCCCAGAATTGTGAAAATTGGAAATTTCATCAATAAAGTTCAAAAAGTGCGTAAAAAGGGGCAAGAAAAATAGCAAGAAAAGAAAATGTGAAAAATACAAAAAAAAATATAGAAAAAGAAAGAGAAAATGAGCAAAAGCCCGAAAAATCACTAACGGACATCAGAAGAAGATTTTCCAATTTCGACCTTCCCTACCATTCCTATTTTTACCCAATGCACCTTAAAACTAGGAAAAGTCCTAACCGAGTTCGAATTTCGAACTTAATTGCCGCGTGGAGAGCTAAGACATAAAAAGGTAATAAGATAGATTAATTGGTGTGAATAAAAGATGATATTTCCCATTTTTCAATGACTGTATTCCGATGATGAGATCTTTTCACCAAAAAAAAATTATCTTTTAAATTTGTGTGCGTGAATTCATGTTCCATTAAATTTACTCTTTATATCGCGCATACCAAAATAAATATCCACAATTAAAGTGATTCGTTTGTGAGAGCATAAAGTGAGATTTGGAATCAAAGAGAATTTTTGGAAAGTAACGTAATGATCAATCGGTGGAAATTAGCATTAAATTTTTGGCTTCGCGCACGCGCACACACACACTACGAATTGAGACTTGATAATATGAATTTGTGGTGACTATTTGGGGGGGAGTTTAAATTGTACAATTTTTAGGTATTTTTAATTTTTGTTTGAGTAGAAAAATGAATTTTGTGGGTGTATTCACTGCAAACCCTCACGAGACACAACTCGTCCTACTAGGGTAACCTAGGGGTTTAAAGGCTTGTTGCATACGCTAAATGCAATCGCTCACCCGAAAAAAGGTATTCTATTCCAATGAAGTTTTTTAAGGGTCCTTAAGTCATCCTCTTATGCTTTTACATTGTTCAAGACGATCGAAGTTCTAAGTTAGGGGGATTTGATTAGGCATAAATTCTTCACATTTATCCCCTTAATTTCGATCTTTTTATGGTCTTGTGCATAGTAATTGGTATGAATTTATCTCATATTCATTCTAATTACCCTTTTTGGCAATTATTTTATGTTTTGTTTATCTATAATGTGTTTTAGAGGTATTTCATGCAAGTTAGTCAGAGAGGGAACTCCAAACAGTGAAAGAAAACCAAAAAATGGAGAGTTGAAGGGAATTTTCGTAATTTTTCAGCCTTAGTCCGGAGGTGATGCCACCCAGAAAGTTTAAGATCTTGAAATTACAAGAAAACTTGAAAAAACGACACCTTAATCCGAGCTACGGTGAAGAAGTTATGCCCATTTGAAGTTGAGAAAGAAATCCAAGGCAAAACTAAGCAAGGTAAAAAAGGGGACCGGTCCGCCTTAGTCATGCTCCAGATTCGTTATAAATATTAGTCATGCTTTTAAAGTATGAAAATTTTCTAGAAGCGAGATTTTTATTTTGTCCTTATCTTTTAGCCAAAAGAGTTTTATGCTTTGGAAACTCTTCTAAACGACCTAAGACTTATATATACTCATATTAGGATTCTTTTAAGATAGATTTCATTCATGTAAATGCTCCTAATCAAGGAGGAAAATCTAGGAGAAGAATTTATATATTTTTCACCTTTAATTCAAGAGCTTTTTCGGGTTTTTTCAAGCTTTGATTTCTTCTTGCATGTTCTTGTTCTTCAATATTGTTAACCTTTATTTTCGGCATTTCTATTATTATTTCTCATGTTTAATCTCAGTTCTCATACAATTATGATTTCATGCAACATAGATTCCTTGTTTATTCATAGTTTCATCATGCCTAGCTATATTTCTAAGGGTTGGGATGCATGAACCCAACCCGATGTGGTTTGCATGAATATAAAAGTAACACTACACCAAATCTGTCGGATTGTCACGGTCATTGACCTTGACAAGTTGTACTTGTCAAGGTCAATAACCGTGATAATTATGGGGGTGGCATCTTTTGTTGTCACTAACATGTCACGGTCTTTGATCTTGATGATATTTGTCACGGTCAAAGATCGTGATAATATTTAAAAAATTATCACTATCATTGACCGTGACAAATTTGGGCAGAATTTAAAAAAAAATTAATTGGCAGTTTGGCCACTACCACTACCCAGCAGTATATTTGTACCTATTATAGCAAAATCGTACCTGTTTAGACATAATATGTCCAAATAAAATATAAAGAATGCACCAAATTATTGCATATATGATTCCATATCCAAACCAAAATCTAACAAATCAAAACAATACCAATATAATCCAAGTGTTCAGATAAAATAGATAAAAATAATATCATATGGTAGGTTTGAGGAGGAAGTTAGGCCACATTACAAATGCATTGAGATACCCCTGAATATGTATCAAGCCGCATTGTTTGCGCAACCACAATGGGGCGTTCTCTTTCCCGGTAATCATATGCGTGATGAGCACCTTGGTCTCGATGTCCTGAAGCGCACGTCCATGAACCAACATACCCTGGACGGTATTCGGGTCCCTCAACTCCCTCCCTATCCGCGTGCCATTAAATACATCGAGTATAAACATGCTCGGCTAACTAATTTTTGACAAAGGCCACTCGATGGGAGCCAAGTAGGGGACTGGATCATCAATCGATGAGTCCACACGTGTCGGTGATGAAGCAACGATGTCCACGTCCTCATCCTCGTCCTCCACCACTTCCTCCTCAACCACCTTCTCTTTCCCCTTCCCCTAGATGTGACACCCCGCCTAATTAAATACCGAGTGATCATTCCTTTATTAAATTATAACCAAGGTGAACGGTTGGTTTATTCTTAGCATCACTATCGCAAAATAACTTTTCAAATTAAACACCCTAAATAATTAAGCTAAGTGGCAAAATCATTTTTAAGACATCAATTTCCAAATTTAATTTAAAACCAATATTTAAAACCTTTCATAATCCATGGTTTAAAAATCACACAACAACTAGACTGGAAAAGATAATCCAACTAATTTAAGCATTCAACTAAATAATTCCAACTTTAAAACTTCAAAGAAAAAACATCCTGACAGTAACAATCCCAAAGTATAAATACTGGAAGTAAACGAATTACAATCTCTGATAAAACCAACTGAATAATGGAAAAATGGCGACACATGCCCAACTGGATAAAATAGAACTAGAAGTGGAATCAATAATGAGGTCGTCTAAGCAAAAGGCCTGCAACTCACACCTAAGCTGCAGCACGTTCCTTCCAAATGATCCTATGCAAGACGCCCCTGTGGCTGGGCACCTGTAATATATACATATATATACAAGAGAGAAGAGAAAATAGGAAACGGGTCAGAGCCCGATTGTAAAACGGTTTAAAATTTAGTTTAGCAAGTATTTAAAATGATTACCGGCTAATGCAATAATAATATTAGTGTGCGGCACTCTCTTGAGAAATTCTCACCTCTCTTCTAATGTGCACACCTACCGTACTACTACTCCCAACAGTTTAGCTTATCTTAAGTTACTCACAAGGTTTCATGCCGACAATTTCTAGTGTTAAGAAAATTAATTTTTAAAAGAAAAGTTCTCACATAAACCTCATTTGATTATAAAGTTTCTCAGTAATGAAATTTGGGAACTATCCACTTATATCCAAGTTGAAATAATTATTCATTACTTACCTACCTTTAGTCACAGTATATAGTTCCCAAATTTCATGTTTATATATATATATATATATATATATATTAATCACTCATATATATATATATATACTATCGGCACCCCACATAAAATTTATTGTGCTGGCATACTCTGCTATCAAATCCCCGTATTAATCGTACTAAGGGAAATACTAGTTCGGAATTACTCTCGAGCTGTATTAACACAAAACACATACAAATTAAGGCGAAGCATAGTTTCAAGTCACTAAGAGGTCAGCACATACCCTCATGTCTCTTAGGACCGTCTGACTATCGATCAGATAGCCTGTACCAAGGATTCCTATGTTCTAGGGTACAAGTTAATATCTCCCTAAAAAGGTCCCATCGAGATAAGACTGTCCCAGCGCGGTAACCTCAGTGATAACAAGTAGCGCGGACATGATTTTTATACGTATATAGTATATGCACAAACACAGTCATATATGTATAAAAATCATGCCCGCGCTACTAGTTATCACTGAGGTTACCGCGCTGGGACAGTCTTATCTCGATGGGACCTTTTTAGGGAGATATTAACTTGTACCCTAGAACATAGGAATCCTTGGTACAGGCTATCGGATCGATAGTAAGACGGTCCTAAGAGACATGAGGGTATGTGCTGACCTCTTAGTGACTTGAAAATTATTCCAAACCTTCTTCGTAACACTAGTGAAATCATATCTCCCTAAGTGTAATTTCAGTAGGTACTCTTTTACTTTACGACGTAACTTCCTTACGAGTCTCACCCTTTAGACACACGTTCCCATTGTTCCTTAAGTGTAAAACACCTCCATTAAATGTTAATCTTGTCTTACATTAAAGGTTCCATTTTTATAAAGTCCTACTAGTCTTCTTTATATCCCAAAATGTTCTAACAATAATGTCCAAGAATTTCTATTCATTTAAGTTGGAACAACCTATTTAAAAAGAGGAATTTTAGTTTTCCAGGAGGGGTCAATCGATCGATGGCAGGTGCTCGATCGATCGATGCTCTTGGGTCGATCGATCGATCAAGCAGGTATGGTGAAACTGTAGAATTTCCAGTTACGGGGATGCTATTCCAAAATCATTCAAATCATCATATTTTATTTCCAAACTTCCAAAAAATTATACCACAAGTGTTATATCCCCAAATAATAAATATTCTACGTAAGACATGCGAGTTTTCATCAATTATAACGAATTAAAAGATTTAAAATCCAGAAAAATTACAAGAACCCTAATAATTTCTTTAACTTAGTTCTTCCCATTCTTTTCCTAGATTTTTTACTCCTAACTCAATGAATTTCATGGTTCAACCTCTACATATGAATTAGATTTTCAGAACACGTCTTTTATCTATACATCATGCAAATTCGAGTCTCCAAAATATGTTTTCTTTCACACAAACTAGTTTTAATCAATCCTAGGCTAATATCATTGAAGCATTAACTAATATAGAGCGAGATAGATACTTGCCTGAAAATATTTGGCTCAGATTTGTGGAAAAGATTGGTGCGGTTGTGATACTCGTTGCGCGATCTAAAGTTTGGCGGCGACGGCGGTGCAAACGGTGGAGTTCTTGGCCTAGAACTCCTCGAAAAGCTTCTCCTCTTCCTCTCCAATGGCCGTCTTTAGTTCTTGGTTATGCTAAACCTATAAGACAATCCCTAACATCTGATAAAGACTTAGAAATTCGTGGGTTTCCATGCCCAAAAATATGAAATGTCTAAAATGCCCTCCTGGGATGTTAATTAGGCCTAGAAACACCCCGAGACCCAAACTAAATCCCCGGGTACATTATTTTTACTATCTCGACCCTTTCGGACACATTGACGTACTCAAAATGACCATACGGGTGACTTATAATTTATTCACTTTTAATAGTTCGAATTTAATCCCGACACGACATAAGCGCGTCCCGATAAATTTCCAAAATTATCAAATTAGATTCTCATGATAATTTTACTAAATACAATTACACCTCTTACTTTACCCATAAATTAACTTACAACAAAATTCTAATAATTACTAACTCTCATCACGCTAGTAAGTATTTAAATGATTTTCCGGATTAATATTAAATTAATATCTCTAATTAAATTTAATAAATCCCCAAAATTAAAAGTCATAAAAATACGGGGTATTACACTTGCCCTTTTCGCCCAACTAAAGCTTCACGAATGAGAACATATCTTGGACCTTCACCTCCAACCTTGATATCTTCGTGTTATGCGAGTCAACCTGACGAGCCAACCCGGTATTCCACATAGGCATCGAGCCTATGTGGCCTACCTATAGGGTCACTCCCCGTCCCCTGAAATAAAATAATCCAAAATTAGTACCGGGCCTGCAAAGTAAAATAATGCAGAATAACATATGTATGTAATTATAGAAAAATAAAAATTTACCATCATCATATGCTCCACATTGGCGTAAGACGTCCGATCGAAGTAGCTCACGTCCATCTTTTTTGCCCGATTTGCCTTCCCCGATTGGCAAGCTACCAATTGTCGCTCCTCAATCTCATTTTCAATGAACTTTTGCCATTGTGCCAATGAGATCGGCTCCTTCAACGGGACAGACTCACGCATTATAATAATGGAGTCTCAGGTCTTCCCAAAGTACTGGCCCCGCAAAATTTTCTTCCATGTCTTGTGTTGCTCCCTCAACCTCTCTAAGACAGAATCACGAAGTTCTGGGGACCGGCTGAATTATTTCTGCCAAATAAATACAATGTTAGTTGCGAATAAATTGAAATTGAAATTTAAATTGAAATATAAATATAAATACATCACCTGTAGTGTCGCCCAAATAGCTAACTTAAGCTCATTTGGTACCTCCCTCCAACTAGTATACCCCGAGTCGATAATCGTCTTTAGCAGCTCAAAGGATCTAGCTAATATCCCCGTCTTGTTCTCGATGGTCATTCCCAATTTGCCCCATTTGGGGAGCGTAGGGGCCGAGGATCCCTCGTCACCTCCGCTACCGCCAGGCCCAGAAGACATCACCATTATCATCATCATCATCATCCTTTCCTTAATCCATGAAGGAGATATATTCTCTAAAAAAAATGTTGTTATTAGTGCAAATTCAAAATAAATTAGAAGAAGACATGCAAACATTAAGTCTAAATAGTACATGCACTAATGTAATCAAGTACACATGAATAAAAAGCATTAAACCGATGAAACAAATACTTTTTACTGTTTAACTCACACACATATACAAAGAAAAGAGAGAAAGATAAAAAGAGTGAAAATGGTCAAGTACAAATAGGGCACCCCAAATGATCACACTAAAATGATCAAGTACATTTTTTGAGCTAGCGGGGAGACGAAGAGATTAAGTCTCCTCTCCAAAAATAGGACACCCAAATAACCATGTACTACACAACCGAATAATCTCCCATAAGCTGAAAAATCATGAATTACCCACATCAACATAGCTTTCAGCATAAACTCTTCTTTTCTAAAAGAGTCAAATGCTTGCACACCCTCTTCCCACAAGTCATTTAATACTTCTACCTAAGGAACCAGATAGACGTCGATGTCATCACTTGGTGCCTTTGGCCAGGTATCAATAAAGACAGCATCGAAAATTCAGGTCTCATACACTGTGAAGGAGGGAGGTTGAGTGGGGCTAGCATCACTAGTCATACACTCTGATTGGTGCTTAGATTTCCAGATGGATTGAAACCATCTGTTGATATAGCCAAACGAATGTTATGATGTTCTCGAGCAAAATTAGGATACTCATAACTCATCCTCCTCCAAGCTGTAGAATAAATAGGATGACGCATGAGATTATCCCATACTTATGCCCTAGCATGCCAAGTCATTGCCTCCGCTATCTATGGTACAGTAAAAAATAGCTTTAATCTAGGCCCAACGAGAAAATATTTCAACACTTTTTGAGGCACTTTTGAGCTTGTGCCTTCCTTGCTAGTAGATTGGACATATCTAGGTTCATCGCATACCGGACAACGATCGAGATTTTCATATTCATTTTGATATAGTACGCAGTTATACACACAAGCATGAATCGATTTATACTTCATTCCTAAACCTTTCAAACTGTTCTTCATAACAAGATAACTATTTGGAAGCATATTCTCCTTAGGTAGTAAGCCCGTCATCCAATTCAGAATTTTTGTTGCGCTATTGCCAGACAAACCGTATTCCGTCTTCAAACTGTGCAAACTAACCATGGCATGTAAAGTTGTTTGACCTTTCTCAGAGCCGGAGTATAACGGTTGGTTCGCCTTAAATTTTAAATTTTGGTAGTCATCGTCAAGGTTTATCGTGATATCTTTATGAGCACCTGAACCTTGTACTTTGTCAGTGACCTCATTGTCCTCCACTTAATGAACTCCTTACGCGTCATCAACTAAATCCTCTAACATATTATGATCTACGTTGTCCCTTTCTACATCTATCCTACTTTTTGAAGGTTGTTGTGAAGGTTGTTCGTGGATAAAAGGAACTTTCAATTCACCGTGAAAACTCCAAAATTGATAATTATCTTGCAAACCCCATCGTAACAAATGTAGTTCAACTATTTTTCACTCAAACACCTTACCATTCTTACACCTAGGACATGAATACGGAAACTCTTCATCATTTTAACATCTATTTGCATATTTCATAAATTCATTAACACCTCTGCGAAACACATCCCCCAATCTATTTTTCTCCCCTATCCACTCTTTGTATTTAGGATATCCCATCACAGCTACTACAAATAATCACCTATTAAAGGTAAGAAGCCTATATTCATGGATTAGTATAAACAAAACTTAGATTTATAGTATGTTTCAATTAATTATGTCTTATTTATATTTGATTTTTAAATGTCAATTTATAATAGTAATTCCTATTTCCTCCATCTCTTCTACCGCATAATTCTGTAATATACTTCACAACTCATGCACATTGTTATGATTTGAGAAAAAATCGGCAGCATATCTCCATAGTTCTCCAAGTACACGACGTAGATTGGAAAGTGTGAGTGTTACTTCAATTAATCAATTGAAATAACACTCACACTTGCCAATCTAGTATGTACTCAGAGAACATTAGGATACGACTGCAGAACTTTCTCTAAAAGTAACAACTTTAATCCACTAAGAATATTATTATACATAAATTATGCAGTCCCAAACGGGACAATTCGAAAGATCTCATTACAGGGGTAATGACTCTCGAACGGGTCTAAGGGATATTGAATGTGTACGCATAAGAACTAGAAGGCTAGTATCTATGCGTACTATATGTAATTGTAGGTATGTTTTTAATTATGATAAGTCCGTGGTCGTGCCACTCTCGAACGGGTCGTTAGAGAAAGTAATTTTAGAAAAAAATTGAAAACTCCCCGTCCCCCCATTTTGATAATAATCCAGTCGCCATGCCACTTTCAAAATCAACCAACTCAACAAATTAAGACAATATAATTATTTATCAATTTATTTGTGTGAATTAAATTAAGTATTTCTAAAAAATTTAACAACCAACTTCCATATCGAACCACCTCCGTCCAATATAATCCAACAGTAACAACAAACCAACAAATGTGTATCCCATATTCCATCTAATTCATCTACTCAATTAATTCAACAATAATAATTTCAAACCTAAATAAAAATAAAGAAATAATATTTATAATGTCTAATCAACATTAATAATTAATTTCAAGTCCTAAACTAAACATTAATTTCAAATCCTAAATCAACATTAACAATTAGTTTTAAGTATTAAACTAAACACCAAATAATTTCATCACACACATACACACCCCACACCCCTTGCCCCACCACACACACACCAGGACCCCCCCCCCCCCCCCACATACACACAAATGTCCCACCCCCTGCCCCACTACACATACACACACACACAAATGCACACGCACTCACACACACACACACATGTACCCCCTCCCCACCACCACCACCCCTACCCCACCCCCTGTGCCCTCCCGCTCACCACACACACACACGCACTCACACACACACATACACATATACACATACACATGAACACATACAAATATACACACACACACGAACACATACAAATATACACACACACACGAACACATATACACACACATATATACAAATAAAAGAGAAAGATAGAAGAAGAAATACCTGGTAGAGAGAGAGAGAGCGCAATCGCTTAGAGAGAGAGAGAGAGAGAGATGGAGGGAATAGAAAATGGCGGGAAAAAAGAAGGGGGGTGGTTTTTTTACTGGCAAAATTGTCATAGACCTGCCACGGTCATTGACCGTGACAAGTTTATAATATTGTCACGGTCAATGACCATGACAAGTCCGTGATAACAATTATTGACACGGTCTTGTCACGGTCAATGATCGTGACAACTCTTTGTCACGGGCTTGTCACGGGCAATGAACGTGACAAAAAATGTGTATTTTTTTATCACGATCATTAACCGTGATAATGATGACCGATTCAATAGTTTCATCTTGGTCTTTTTGGTGTAGTGTAATTCTCTGAATCAAATAAATGATTGAATCGTGTTGATTAGTTGTTACAACTGCCGTGGGACTTTTAACCTCGTTTGCCTTAGGTAAGAAGGGTATTTAAGAGTGCGACGCGCGTGTTAGCTATTCTGACACTACTTTATTTCTATTCTTGATTATGTATGATACAGGCTTGTACCCTTATATATGTAATGCTTGAAATTAATAAATGTTGGGTTTGATCAATTATCTAATTTTCGATTGCTTTTATATCCGATAAATGTACTATGGTTTGGGGGATTGTATTCCAACCTTATCTCTAATTCATATTAATTAATCCGTATTTTGTTAGTTTTAATTAGTTTTAGTTAGCTTATTTAGTTTTCCCCTTTTTCCTTTCTCACCCCATCATCATCTTTTACACTTTATATTTAAAGTAATAAATCAATTAAAATCTATCAATCATTTCTTGTAGATTAGATGCCCAGACTAGCCTCTATACTCCATAAGAGTGTAGTTAAAGTTTAAATTTTTTTTTATTGCGGTCGGAAGACGATATCAACGATTAATGTATTACACAGATGCTTGGTTTTTCCTCTCGATCACCTGGGCTAACTCCTCTAGGGGGAATTTCAGTGCCTTATAACTCTCATTCTTAAGGTCGTTTTCTTTATGGAACACATACTGAAGTGTGTTGTTCCTTTTGGTCGGATCCCCTCCCATCTTCTTTGGCCACTTAAGGAGCTGCTCATCTTTGATCTTCCTTAAAATCTTGTAGATAGGTTCCTTGAAAACTGTGTTGATGACTTGAAAAGATTTGGATGAATCCGCTTTGCCCCCATTCTCTGCATCATTTTGCTTCTTGTTTCCCTTATTAGGATTGTTCTCCTTGTTACCCCCTTGATTTGCTTTTACACGACCAGTTTCTGCTTGGCTGATCTGGACCACGTCCTCCACTTTAACATATTTTTCAATACGCGATATGAGATTGTCAATAGTTTGAGCCTCCTTTTTGGTGAGAATTGGTGCATCATGGAAGTAGGAGGTAAACCAATATTGAAATACGCCACAAAAACCTACTCCGAGCAGTCTTCCACTTCATCTAATACTTCCTAATAACATTTAGCGTTCTCGCACAGAGTCTCTGGTGGCTTTTTCCTTATTGTGAGAAGCGAGTCCATCCTCTTCGAGTGTGAGTTACTGGTTATGAACTGAGAAGTGAAGGACTCAATGAGGACCTTGAAGCTCTTAATGGATCTATGAGGCAGTCTCTCGAACCACTTTTGGGTGGCATTACCCAGTTGAAAGGGATAATTCAACATATGAGAGCGTTAATGTGACTCCATAAAGTCATGGCTTGCCTGTATTGCCGAACATGATCTATAGGGTCTGTTTTTCCATCATAGATTTTGAACCTAGGTGTTGCAAAATTCTTTGGGGTCCTCCTCGATAGCCCTTGAGAAATGAGACTTTACCTGGATAATCAGAGCTCTCCCCGCTAGCTCTTTAGTAGACCTTGTTCCTCGATGAGTGGGATTTTTCTTCAGACCAAACTTCTTATGTCATCCTTATGGCACTCGTTCTCTCAGTGGCACTTCCCTCGATGACTTCCATGTTCTGAACACTCTGGGTTGCGCTTGGTGCTCTTTCCTCGGCTACGAGTCTTCCTCACCTGAGGACTAGGAGTCTGACCATTACGTTTATGATCCTAGCAAAGTTCTCTCTCTATTTCTTCTAATCGTCACTGGAGATGAGAATTCTCCTTAATTTGGAGGCGAGTTGCCTCCTCCTGCTGTTAAAGTCTTGCTTAGTATACGTCGACCAACCATGAGATCTTGGTAGATCTAGGTTGCCTGTGGCTATCCTTGGAAGGTTGTTGCTCTGATCGATACCTTGGGTTCCCATCTTGACGGGCCTCTAACCTGACCCTTAGTGGAGCTAAATCAGCTCACACATCTCCAGATTGAGGTGCACTGTTTGAGTGGTGGGACATCATAGCTATTATCTTGTGGCTATTACTTTTATAGAAATAAAATTAATTTTCATAGACGGTGCCAAATGTGAGTGCAATTATTCATAATGAATGGAATCTAGAAATCATTTAAAGAAAAAGTATAAAAATGTCACACACAACACACAAATATATGTGGTTCGATAGCTTACCTACATCCACAGAGAGGTCACTTGATTTTGATTAGTTTCTCTCAAAATACGATAATTACATCCCCTGTAGCCCTGAGGTGTGGGTTGTATTTATAGTTGTTCAAAACAATAGTGGTTTGATTATTCAAGGAACTCTATTGGATTGCTATTGGCTTGTATGGTGATCCCCTGAATATCTCATCTGAGATTTTTGGGTAACCGACTTGAGCTTCATTCAAATGCTATCTACTTTGTTATTATCCACGTGATAAATATTTGTATTTATCTTTTCTATTTACATATTGGGCTGCGCGTGCGTCAAGAACTATTGGGCTTGGTCGGCAGGCCTAAGTTGGGTCCAATTATGGTTTGGTCCCCACACAATGTATAAGAGATTTTTGAAACGCGTGCCAAAATAAAAAAATTACATAAAGGGTGTTGTTATTTCCACCTAAAAGTTATCTCTCCAGCACCATACAAGAAGTAAAATTATATTTTACTTCAAAGCACAAAAGACAACTCACCTTGTAATTTGAATAAACTTATTAAAATACCCCTGATAAAAATGAAAAATGACTCTTCCCACTTAAACCAAAAAATATTTTTCAACTTCACCACCACCACCACCACTTTATCCTTCACCTCTCCACCACCACAACACACACACACACACACACACACACTTTCTCCCCCCTCTCTTTCTCTATCCACCATTACCCAACACAACTGCCACCACCATTGTAACTCTTATCATTTTTTCAAAATCAAACATTATAAATGATATTAATACATTTTAATACTTAAACCAACCAAAAGAAAAAAGCAAAATCCCTAATATACCAACAGATAACTCAAAAAAATGTAAATTTGTCATTAATAGATGCTTTGGCAACTACGATGTCCCGTCAATGTGGAAACGAGATTTTTATGTTGGGAAGTCATTGTGAAAACCCCCTAACCACAGTGACCCGTCACCGTTATGACAAAGGTGGGTGGTGATGGGTGTGTTTGTTATTTTTTGGGTAAAAAAGAGAAGGATAAGCAATGTGGGGATGATGGTGGGAGGAGGTTGGGGGGGGGGGGGGTGAAGGAGGAAGGGGTGGATTAAGGGTTAAAATTAGGGTTTGGTTTTGAGTGATAATAAAAAGTTAGAGAGAGAAAGAAGATGAAAAATTGAACATTTAGGTTAAATTCGTTTTATATATGGTTGGACTATTTGTGGTATAATTTACTTTGATATTTTTAATAATAATTTTGTTATTTTGTGATGGTGAATACAAATCCTTATTATACCTATAATACAATAATATTAGAGGTATTAATGCCATTTGATACAGTTTATCACTATCTTTTAAACTCAACATAGTTATTAAACTTACAAAACTAAATGCTCATCAACCTTTGAAATCCAAACAACTAATTGGTTTTTCAATAACTCCTTATAGCCTTATTCCATTACTCTCCCTCTCATTCACGGTTTCTTGTTCCCCAATAAACCAAAGCGCCCGTTGATGTAAAAAACTAGATTATATCTAATTAATCAATCACAGATAAATAAGACAAAGGATTTTTAAAGTGGTTCAGCCTTTTTAGAATGGCCTACGTCCACTGTTTTGTATTGCTGACTGTGTGCCTTGAATCTCGATAATAGGTTTACCAAGAGATCCAAAGTCCCTTTTTTATGAGGAGGTTATAATGTATTTATAGCCTTGAGGCTGTACATATGAAAGGATAATGCATTGTTATCTAGTAGACATATACATCTGTACGATAATAATGCGCATTTAATGCGTAGTTATCTTTTGACTCTCTTGATTTCGATGCTCTGCACGCTAAGTAGCTCGGACCGCTTAAGTTGCTCGGCATGCTAAGTTGCTCGGAGTGCCTGAGTAGCTCGGTGATAGTAAGTTATTTGTTGGAAGTATTTGTATTTGCCACGTAGGTTGACATGTGTCTTTAAGTGATTGATCCATGTCAGCAGACTAAATTTGGTATCAACAGAAGCCCCCAATGTTTCACAGTTGAGGATGAAGGAGAGTGTGGAATATTTTGCTTGAAAACTGCTTGAATTACTGGTCTTCATGAATTTTAGAAAGGTTTTCATTGTACATAATTCCTTTTTGAGCACATAATATCAAGATTCATAAATATTTTGAATTTTCACGATCACTTCGATATTTGCGCCCTTTTCTTCTTTTAGCTGTCAAAAATGAAAACGTCTCCCCTTATAATCATTGCTTTTCTCTATTCCCAAGGTAAAGTATCTAAGTGCGACAGAAATCCTATTATTTTTCATTTTTCAAATCTGTATCTCTGAACTCTTCATTTTCTCTCTATCTTGTACCTTCGTTCTTTCCATCGTTCATTGTCAACTGATCTCTCTTTCTTCTGTAAGATTTTTTTCCCTCTTCTTTATTTACTTTATTCTCCATGATATATCTTATTGAATCGTTGGATAAATTTCGGTCTGAGTTTTCAATCCCTTCGTGGGTCATTTTGGAAAAACCTTCTTGTCCTTCTGATTTACTTTCTTTGGAGGAGGGACACTGGTTCCCAAGTCTTTTTGTAGCTGAGTGTGGCTTTTCTTTCCCGTCAAATCCCCTGTGTTTGGAGTTTTGCCAATATTTTGAAATTGTACCTGCAAGAGTAGCTCCAAATACATGGAGGGTAGTTAATGGCGTACATAGGTTGAATCAAATTCATGGAACTCGTTTGGGGATTCTAGAAATTATGTATTGCTATAGATGGGTTACCAGTAATACTACATTCTATTTAAAAACTAGGTTTTCAAATAGAGCTTTAGTTGTCAATCTTCCCGATGCCAATAGGGACTATTTTGATCATGGGGTTGTGATGAAAAATTGGCAACACCCTCCATTAAATGGAAATGATGTGTACCAAGGTCCTAGTTTTCCACCTTATGGAAATGGGATAGGTTGTTTTCATTTTTGAAATCTTGTTTTCTTTTTATTTGATGAAATGTATCACTGACATTTGATATTGTTTGTTACAGTTGACAGTAAAAGGAAACCTCCAAAAGAGACTGATGTTAATATAAAACATTCAAAACTTATCTGGGGCCTGCATCAATCTGTTACTGGGGAGCATATCATATCTGCTTCTTATTTGTTGCAATACAAAAGCTACACCTCATCTTTCATTACTCGTCCTGTGGTGGTTGATCTTGATCAGACACCAAGCTCTGAAACCAGTGTAAAAGGATCTTCTTCTAACTTAAGCATTCCTATTACTGATCTAATGAACAAGAGGAAATCTCCTGCCTTTTTTTAATAAGTCTGACTTTGCTATCGAGGAGGCAAAGAAGAATAAACAAGATATCCCAGATGAGGGGATAAAGAATATTGATGTACCCCCCTTTACTGCTGCCAAGGAAGCTGGCAAGAAGCCCCATCTGCCTCCGAGTAAGACTGTTGTCATTTCACCTTCGAGTGAGACTGTTGTCATCTCACCAATGGAGACAACACCTTTAATTGAAAGTTCTCTTGCTCCTCTGAGGAGATTGAAAAGGAGTTCTTCTGAGAGACCTGTTGACCCTATCTCTCAACCTTCAAATGTTGAAGGTAATGCTCCATCTCTTGTTGCTACGAGCTCGGCCATAAGCTTGATAATATCTTGGATTGTTCCAGAATCCCAAGGTGTTGAAGACACCTTTTCTCGTGAGAGACTTACTACATTAGCTGCTCAACACATTACTTCAGTAAGTATCGTTAGCCTGACTCCTTTATTTTCTAGTACTATATTCATGTCAAGGTTCTAAAAAATGCGGGGCGTGATCGAGGCATGGAGGCCAAGCCTTAAGCCTTAGAAGCCTAGGCGGGCCTTGACGTAAAAAGGCCTGTGTAAGTACATTTTTGTCCATTATCAATATGTATGTCATACGCCGTTACACCGTTGAAGAAATTCAAGATCGCATCTACATCAACGGATCCGAATATCAAAGCGTCTTCAACATCATAGCCTCTACAAGAATGAACTTGGTAAAATTTTGCTTTTACGTTCCTTAAAGTTCATATTTAGTATTGGGAAATTTTTATAAAATGTTTTTTATAAAAATAAGAAGTAAGTTTTTTCAAGCAAAATGAGGCTTTTTAAAAGGATTTTATTTTTCTGGGAAAACCGGATCGATCCGCCCCATACCGGACCGATCCGCTTGCTGCAGATCCAGTATACCCCGGACCGCAAGCGAACCGATGAAGGCTAAAATAAAAGAACCGATCCGCTTGACCGGACCGATCCGCCTCAGAACCGAACCGGTCCGACTGGAATAAATTCGGCCAGATTCGCTGCAGATTTTTTAGGCTCAAAGTTTTCCTATTTAAAGCCATCTTCGGGGAGTTATTTTTTAAGACTTTTCAAGAAGATTTTCAGAGTCCTAAATACTCTAAGTCTTCACCTTTTTGATGTGCAAAACATCTTTTTGATTCACACAAAAATCCCAATTACTTTTGTGAATCTTTTGGAACCCTAGAACACAAGCTTTGCTACTGTTCATCTTTGTGGGGAGATCTTTGCAACCGAGGGCTGCGTGTCATTGCTGAGGGAGTCTCTACAAAGTTTCATGGCTGCGTGTCATTGAGGAGTGCTGCGGTTCTTCCTTTGTTGATTGGACTGAGGTTCATGTGGGTTCGCTGCGTGTGGATTCATTGCTGCCCTCTTGGAAAGGGATATTTTCAGCTGCCGACTACAGAATCCGATACCTGAGGGTAATTCTTAGTCACTGTATTTTCATTGTAATCCGATTGTAAGCCGTTTTCTTACAAATTATAGTGAAAATAAAAGGTTTTGCCCCTTTGGGGGATTTTTCCTGAAATTGTTTATTTTTATCCTGCATGCTATATTTTATTTGATAAATCATTTAGATGCATGTCTTAGGGTTTTAACTAAAATTTGGGATTAATCAAAATTGGTTTTTTATTTAAGAAGTCGCAATATTTCCGCTGTAGCCGCACTCTCAGCGTGAAAAGGCGTTTAGGTCATTTTAATATATTTTAATATTTTTTAACGATAACAAGGCTATTAAAATACTAAAATTGTGCATATCATAAAAATATGTCTGAATATTTGCAAATAAAAAAAACTATTTGATTATTTTGGATGAGATAATTGTCCGGTTTACAAAAAAATCTTTAAAAAGCGATATCGTTTCACTAAAGCATTATTGTTTTTAGAGAAAAAGTACGCTTTAAGGGTTTTACCAAGAATAAGGCGTCAAAATCTTAAGGCGGGGCATTTCTCCCAAGCCTCAAGCCTAGGCGGGTTTTTTGGAACAGAGATTCATATATTGACTAAAAAATCTTCCTTTTTTCAGCTTGTGAATTGCTTCAATAGCATTTTGAAGAAGGATAAAGCCATCAGGGCTCCAGCTCCTCAGGTGGGGGTAGAAGAAGCTTTTGCTGGACTAGCTTAATCTTTGAGGGAATCTCCTCAGAAGTACGAGGAAGACAAAGATGCTTGGGATACGCAATTTAAATCGGTTGAACTAAATAGAGATCAAACTGTGACTGCCTCCAAAGAGTTGGAGAAGAAATTGAAGGAGGTCGAATAACATAATACTGAGCTTGAAGTCAAACTTAAGTCTGCTGAGGAAAATGTTCTCAAGCTTCAAGATGTTGAACGACACAAGACAGAGGTAGAAAAAAAGCTGAAGTCTGCCGAAGAGCTCCTTAGGGAAAGGACCTCCCCGGAGAGAGCAAAAAGGAAAACTGCAGTTAAAAAATCTTTTAGTGCTGGTTGGGCCTGGTTATTATGTCTTCTCGAATGGAGTATGCCAGTGTTAAATATTTTAGGGATGGATGGGTAACAGCCTTGAAGAAATTAAAGGTTGCTGATAATTCTGAGTTGTTCCAGGAGCATACTCATGGCCCTCCTCCCTCTCCTAGAGAAGAAGAAGAAGATGAAGCTGCTTCAGATGAATATTCTATGATGACAGGAGAGCAGGTCCCTGTTGCTGTTGTTCAACCTTCCGAGGAAGTCCAACAAGCCAGCACATTTGCCGAGCTGCTGCCCTTTCTCTCCGAGCAACCAACCCCTTCATCTAAACCATCTGAAGAAGTCATAGGAAATAAGAAGAAGGTGTAAAGTTGTTCGGGTCTTTTGTTTTGCTGTTTTCTTAAATGTAACCTTGAACTACGTTTTCCTTTATCATGATGAATAAAATTCAAAATTCTGTTGTTCGTCTTAAATTTCTCTCTTACTTGTTCTGTTCGCATCATTGTTGATTTTATTTTTCATGTTGTCTTTGCTAGTTTGTGTCCAGGATGGAACTTTTATCAACTCATGATACAAAGTTGATGAAGAAATGCAATGACTATTTCAAAGCTGGTCATGCAGATTTTATCGAGGCTCAAATTATTGATATCCTCGGATCAGATGCTTCTGAGCGAGCCATTGATGCTTATCAGTACCTGAAGTGTCTACTTGATCGTGTTGTAGCCAATAATGTGGTCTACTACGAGATGATTGAAGATCTTTAAGGAACGATCGAGGAGCTTCAATAACAGTACAAAGAATCTACTACACTTTTACATCAAGGCTATGAGAAAAAGTACCAATAATTGAGTGCTGACAAGGGATATGACAAGTTCATTTATGCTTATGAGAAAAAGGAGAGTGTGTTAAAGCTTGAAATTGAAGAACATAGACATATCGCCAAGCTGCTGGAGCAGGAGAACATCGCTTTGCAGGAGAAAATAAAACAACTCAAATCTGCTGCTTCTTCTTCTTCGGGAGCCTTGGTCCCAATTAATGATGATGGTTTTTCCTTTTTAGAAGTAGAAAATGTTAACTTAAGGGATGAGTTAGAAACTTTGAAATGAGCATGATCTTTCACACCTGCTCGTGGCAGAGCAAGATCTTCTTCTCACGGATGAGCAAGGGCTGGTCGGGTTACTATTGAAGAAACGAGAACTCAATTGGCCTTAGAGAATCAAGTTGTTCAATTGATGGCGAAGAATCAAGCTTTGGTAGACATGTCTAAGAAGATTCTGAGTTTCACCGACCAACTCTCTAGTCAGAGTTCTGCTCTGTAAAGTAAAGAAATTCTGGCGAAGAAGCTCCACGAGCAACTTGAGAGATTAACTTATCAGTTTCACAAGCAGCCCAGGGAATTTTGGATGGCTGGGTATAATGAAGATTTGTATCACCTTGATGCTCGTTTGCAGCAGTTGAACAACGAAGGATATAAGCAAGGGTGTTTGAATGCCTTATGTGATCTGAAACTGGATCAAGGTCATTTCTTATGGGATTATTACGATCTTGGAGTTCTTGATTTGCCAGTGCCTCCCTTCAAACTTGACCTTAATTGGATCCCAGCCCGTGCTATTCCTCGAATTTTGATCTCCAAGTATCTCGGTGACTACAACCTTTATTTAAATTTTGAGATATCTCGTCCAGAACACTTGCTTGATTGACCATCCATAATGAATGTCAGAATGCTGCGAGATCTAAACTTTGTAAATTCTCCTTATGCATTAGATGATCCTCCAACTGGGGTGGAACCTGTTTCAAAAGTAGAGGGAAAAAATCTCATCTGGATTACCTTGTTGCCTAGACAGTGGATGCCCCGGGAGGTCGTCCAGCTTCTTGCCTAGTTTGGTACCAACTAACCATAGTTGATGGTTATTGAGTTACCGACCAACCGAAGTTGGTGGTTATTGAGTTACCGACCAACCGGAGTTGGTGGTATTGAGTTACCGACCAATTGGAGTTGGTGGTAATTGAGTTACCGACCAACCGGAGTTGGTGGTAATGAGTTGCTTTGATTGTGTGCTTGTGTAGTGTGTAGCACTAATATTCCGAAAAAAAATTCAACAAAGGAGGAAGATATGGGCGAAACATCCTTTTATTCATATTGAAAGAAACTGTGTTACATGTGGACTTTAATTACCGATAGTACTTGCGCAGATGCTCTGCATTCCATGCATTCTTGAATTCTTCTCCTTCCAAGGTTTCAATTCTGTATGTCCCAGGACGAACAACTTCAGTTACTCTGTAAGGTCCATGCCAGTTAGCCTCCAATTTGTTATGCTTCTGGATCACTTTCTTCTGCACATAACCCCCTTCTTTTAAATCACACTACTTCACCCTTTTGTTATAGAACAAGGTTGTTCGTTGTTGGTATGCAACATTCCTGATTGATATTTCTTCCCTAACTTCTTCGAGCATATCCAGATCTAAACGCCTCATCAAATCGCTTATGGGAGAATTGAAATTAAGCACCCTATATGTGGGTAGACCCAATTCAGCAGGTATGACAACTTCACTTCCAAATGTTAATATGTATGGAGACTCTTCAGTAACTGTTCGTGGTGTAGTGCGATAAGCCCACAACACAGAGTGTAGCCCGTTAATCCAGTTTCCCTTTGCATCATCCAACCGTTTTTTTAAACCATTCAGTAGGGTTCTGTTCGTCACTTCAGTTTGCCCATTGCTCTGCGGATGGCCTGCCGCGGAGTGGATTTTCAGTATATTGGATTGATGACAATATGCAGCGAATTTCTCGTTGTCAAATTGGGTTCCATGGTCAGTAATGAATGCGTGTGGGAGACCATATCTGCAAATAATACTCTTCTAAATAAATTGATAGACCTTGTAATACGTCATATCAATGAGAGGTTCAGCTTCCACCTATTTGGTAAAATAATCCACAACAACCACGAGGTATTTGAATCTTCCTTTGGTCATTGGAAGTGGCCCAACCAAGTCTATCCCCCACATGGCAAATGGCCAAGGGGAGGTGATAGGTGTTAACAATGCCTGGGGAGTTCTTCGGATGGAAGAGAAACATTGGCATTTATCGCACTTTTTAGCGTAAGCTGCGCAATCAACTCTCATCATTGGCCAATAATAGCCCTACGTTATTATTCTCTACAAAAGCGTCTGACCTGCTACATGGGCTCCACATGACCCTTCATGAACCTCTTCAATCAAGTCCTTAACTTCGGAGGGATGGACACATCTCTGGAGTGCTGCTATAATTTCTCTCATGTACAAAATGCCATTAGTCAATACGTAACGAGCAGCTTTGAACTTCAGTTTCTTGGCTGCTAGTTTATTAGTGGTCAAAGCCCCCTCTTCGATATAGGCCCTGATGGGGTCCATCCAAGATGGTCCCAAGTCAAGGGTAATGAATTTCATTATCAAATCTTTGTCTATGCTCCGACCAGCTAGGATTTCTATTGGGATTGTTCTTCGTAGCTCGATGTGTGTTGCTGATGCCAACCGAGTTAGGGCATCGGCTCTTGCATTCTCTAGTATCGATATTCTGATCAACTGAACTGCAGTAAAATTTGATACAACCTCCATTGCTTTTGCATGATATTTGACCATTAATTCTCCCTTTGCTGCATACACCCTGAGAATTTAATTTACGATTAACTGTGAATCACTGAATACAACGACCTGCTCTGCCTTTATGGTTTTAGCCAGACTTAGACCAACGATCATAGCTTCATATTTAGCCTCATCATTATCAGCCTTAAATTGAAAACGTAGAGAGTACTCTATATCAATCTCATCACGACTGATTTAACAATTCCTGCTCCACTGCCTGTAGCGCACGAAGAGCCATCTACATATAAATTCCATACAGGTAATTCATTATCAAACTCTTGGTCAGGCAGAGCTCCTCAGTGGAATATTTGATGCTTTCTTCTTTCTTCCCCCAACACTTCTCATTATGCGTTGATTATCTTCTCATGATCATCCACGAAGGGAAGTTAGTCGAGTGTTAAATTCAATGATCCCGTAACATCCACGGGTTGATCTGTATTAAACTCCTGCTCTTCGGAGGTATCAGAGTGAGTAAACTCTACGATAAAATCCGCTACTGAAGGCCCCCTAAATGACGACCTAGGCTCATAAACTATGTCATATTCACCAAGTTCTACTACCTAGTACATCAATCTTCCTAATTTATCCGGTTTATGCAGAGCTTGTCTTAATGGCATGTCAGTATACACCACTATAGTATGGGCTTGGAAGTATGGCCTCATCCTTCTGCTCGCTTCGATTAGTGCCAGTGCTAACTTTCTCAGTCTTGGATATCTGATCTCTGCTCCTCGAAAGGCCTTGCTGGTGTAGCAGACCAATTTTTGTACTCCGTCCTCCACTCTTATCAACGCCGAGCTAACTGCATTCTCTAAAATTGCCAGATACAAGTATAATCTTTCTCCCATCACTGGTCTAGATAATAATGGAGGTGTTCCCATATATTTCTTTAACTCTTTAAAGGCTTCCTCACATTCATCATTCCACTCAAAAGTTTTTTGAACTATTTTGAAGAATGGGAGGCATCTGTCTGTTGCTCGTGACACAAATCTGTTAAGTGTTGCAACTCGCCCTATGAGACTTTGCACTTCCTTCTTCGTAGTTAGAGATCTTAGCTCCAATAGGGCCTTGATCTTTTCAGGGTTCGCCTCGATACCTCGTTGGTTAATAATATATCCGAGAAACATGCCTTCTCGCAACCCAAATATGCATTTGTTGGGATTCAACTTCATTTGATATTTTTCTAGTTGATCAAAGGTATGACCTAGGTCAACTAGATGATCAACAACTTTCTTGCTCTTCATCAGCATATCATTGACATAAACCTCCATGTTATGACTGATTTGCTCTACGAACACCTTAATCGTCAGTCGCTGATATGTTGCACCTGCATTTTTAAGTCCGAAAGGCATAACATTATAGTAATAAGTTCCCCTTGGGATGATAAAAGAGGTACTTTCCCTGTCCTCAGGTTTCATTTTGATCTGGTTGTAACCAGAGTAAGCATCCATGAAACTCAATAATTCATGCCCCGAGGTAGCATCCACCATCTGATCGATTCGAGGTAAAGGAAAATGATCCTTTGGGCAAGCTTTATTAAGATCAGTGAAGTCCACACACATCCTCCACTTATTGTTTTTCTTTTTCACCATCACCACATTTTCTAGACAGTCAAGATATTTAACGTCCTCAATAAAAAAGGCTTTTTGTAGTTTCTCTACTTCTTCCTGTATAGCTTGGTTCTTTTCAGGTATGAACACCCTTCTTCGCTGCTTCACTGGCTTGACCTCCTTGTTCACGATGAGCTCGTGGCACAGGAAACTCGGGTCTATCCCTGGCATATCTTCATGACTCCATGTAAAAGTCTATTTTCTGCGCCTTAGAAATGCTATCAGTTCCTTTTTTATCGATTCATCTAATGACGCACCAATTTGGGTTGTTCGTTCTGGGTGTTCATCGTCCAGAATGATATTTTCGGTATCTTCCATGACCTGGACCTTCACGAGCTGAGACTCATCTCTAGGTTCTAATGTTTCAATCTCTGCATATTCTATTTTATCCACTTGATAAGTAATAGTCTTTTTCCTGGATTCTTCTCGTTCTTCCTATTCGGCAGATGAATAGTAGCATTCTCAAGCTACTTTTTGGTTGCCTTTCACAACTCCCACTCCAAAATTGGTTGGGAACTTTAGACACTGATGTACATTAGATGGTACTGCCTCGAACTTCTTCAGACCTACCCTGCCCATGATAATATTGTAGGCTGATTGAACGTTTTTATCCATCACGAAAAAGCGTACTCTTTCTGTTCGACAGGCAGGCCATGTACCAATAAACATGTCCAACTTGATTGTTCCAAGTGGAAAAATCTTTTCGTCAGTAAAACCGTGGAGGGGCCTATGATATGGATCCAATTGGGCTAACTTCAGATTCAAACTATCAAAGCATGGGTAGAACATGATGTCTGCAGAGCTACCATTGTCTACCAGTACCCATGAAATTACCACTTCCTTCATTCTCATCTTGATCACCAACGGGTCATCATGAGAATATAGTACACTTGCCAGGTCATTTTTAGAAAAACCGATGACCAGTTTATCCCTATTCACCATCCTCGGGCGATCATCTTCAGCCAAATTTATGCGCTGTATATAAGAGCAAGCTTGGGCCTCATTGAGGTATACTTTTCTCTCCCCAGTCAGATCTCCACCTCCTGCATCTCCACCTGTAATGACATTACATTCAAATGATCCAAAATGGATTGAAAATACCTCGCGTTTTGGCTACCTTGGTTTTTTGGGGAGATCGGGGGTCATATTTTGGATCATCTTCATGATCTCTCTTCTTGTCTTCTTTTGCTCGGCGAGGTGACTTAGATCTTTGCCTTCCTCGGTCGCTAGTCTTTCCACCATTTTGGAGATCAACATACTTAGCCAATTTTCCTCGCCTGATGAGTGCTTCAATTTCATTCTGGAGAGCTATGCAACGTTTGGTTGTGTGACCATGGTCTTTATGGAATTCACAGTATTTGGACTTTCCCCTTTTTTCAAGGTCTGCCTTTATTTTCCCTGGCCAGGCTAACTCCTCACTGGTCTTGATCTCCTCCAGAATGTGATTTATATCTACCTTCAAGGGAGTATAATTTCCATACTTCCTCATCTGCTCCAATGCCTTCTTGCTTGCCGACTACTTATTGCCACCATTGTTCTTTTGATCGTTCTTCTCAGTTTTGCCAGCTTTAACCTTAGTCTCCTTGGTGTCGGTATTCTTCTTCGCAATCATGGCTTCCTCAGTGTTCATGATCTTAGCTTCCTTTGCCATCAGTTTTGCCATAGTCCAAGGTGGATCTTTGGCCAAAGTAGAATACAACTTATCTAGTAACAATCCACTCATCAGAGCAGTAATCGTTATTTTCTCCTCGTAATATATTACCTCAAGTTTCTCATTATTGAAACGAGTAATGTAGCCCCTAGTACTTTCTTCTGGCTTCTGTCTAACACTCAATAAGCGTGCTACTCGTTTAACTGGTTTTGCTCCAAAACAGAAATTCCCTATGAAAAGCTCTGCCAGTTGGAATAAAGTGGCAATCTTCCCCCGATGAAGTTTGTTGTACCATAACTGAGCTGACCCGGTGAAGTTCCTGAAAACTCCCTACATCTCATCTCATCTGGAATTGCATAGATATCGACAACAGCTTAGTAATATTCTATATGAAGGACATGGTCAGTTTTTCCATCATATTTATGTGTCACCATTGGAGCTTTAATTTTTAATGTTGTGGGAAAATCCACAATTGCCTGTACGAATGGTGTCCCTTGGACAAAAGTTCTTTGTAGAGGATTCTTGGACTTAACCATTTCCCCTAATCTGTCCTCCAACCTTTGAATGGAGCCTTTCCATGTATCGTTTCCCACCCCGGGCCTATTTGTTCGAGCAACTGATCGCGTTGAGTTTTCCTCTTGGGACCTTTCATTATGGGCTGCTGGGCGTGATTGGGCAGAGCCTTCCCTTAAGTCGGATGGTCATTGAAAGTTCCTCGATGCAATCTTTGGAGGACTTCTATTTCTCCTAGGGCCCAATCGATCAAAAGGGGAGACCTTACTCAACCTTTCTAGAGCGCTAGTCCTTTCTGGCATTAGAGTGATGTTCCGTTGAGAGTTTGTAGCTCGTACTGATGAGGTACGGCCAGGTTGATACGAAGGATCACTAGATCTCTCAGTACGATATGAGTCAGTACGTCTAGATTGAGAGACCTTCGGGAATAATGTTCATCTAGTTCTTGAAGATGGCAAATGGGTATTTCTTTGAACACTTCGTTATCCTGATTGGGTTGGCACTCCACCTTGAACAGTTTGTAAGTTGACGCATAGTTTCTTACATGGTCGTTTGCCCTTGGGCTAAATTAGCCATTATGCCAGCCAAATCTTGAAAATTTGGGGGATTTGAGGGACCCCAATATTTCGATTACTGGATTTCGGATTCTCAGCCATAAATGATGAGTTGTTTTGGTGAAAAATGCTAAATACAGTTGTTTCTCACAGACGACGCCAATCCGTTGATGTAAAAAACTAGATTATATCTAATTAATCAATCACAGATAAATAAGACAAAGGAATTTTAAAGTGGTTCAGCCTTATTAGAATGGCCTACGTCCACTGTTTTGTATTGCTTACTGTTTGCCTTGAATCTCGATCATAGGTTTACCAAGAGATCCAAAGTCCCCTTCTTATGAGGAGGTTACAATGTATTTATAGCCTTGAGGCTGTACATATGAAAGGATAATCCGCTGTTATCTAGTAGACATATACATCTGTACGATAATAATGCGCATTTAATGCGTAGTTGTCTTTTGACTCTCTTGATTTGGATGCTCTGCACGCTAAGTAGCTCGGACCGCTTAAGTTTCTCGGCACGCTAAGTTGCTCGGTATGCTTAAGTTGCTCGGAGCGCCTGAGTAGCTTGGTGACAGTATGTTGTTCGTTGGAAGTATTTGTATTTGTCAAATAGGTTGACACGTGTCTTCAAGTGATTGGTCCATGCCAGCAGACTAAATTTGGTATCAACAACGTCAATGCCCACAAACGTCAACCAACAAAAAATACCTTTCACCGGAGTCTTAAATACCAATGGCAATCTCGAATGTAGAATCTGCAAATTATGATAATTGGAGTTTGCATCAGACTCTTTTCTTTGGTGCGAAACCAAGAAGAAAAAATACCCTTCATCAGAGTCTAAAATCGGTAGCAATCTCGAAGGCAGAATCTCCAAATTCTGATAACTGGAGTTTGCATCACACTGTTGTTTTCTCTGGTGCGAAGTTGTCTGATATATTTTAGGCTTGGTAGTTTTCCCCTCCATTTCTGAATCTTCGTTTCAGGTGTTTGTTGAACCGACCATTTTGACCCGAACAAGTTTTTGGAGGAAAGGTAGGAGGACTGGAGTGATTTTTTTTTTCAAAATTTTGATTTTTCTGATTTCTGATCTGATTTTTTCCGAATTTGGAATGAAATTTTAGTTTGCCAATTTTCGATTTTTTGATTTCTGATTTTTTCAAAAAAAAATCGAATAAAAAATAATTATGAATTTCCAATTTTCCAAATTCTCCGATCCGAATTTTTTGATACTATGCCGATCTAATTTTTTCGAATTTTTCTCAAATTATTTTTGATTTTTTCGGAATTATTTTCTGATTTTCGATTTTTCCAAATTTTTTTCGTTTTTTTGAAAGTTTTTTATATCCCACATCGGTTGGGAGAGGGAGACTCCACCAAGTGTGCTCTATAAAAAGGAGAGTACCCCCCTAACTTCTACATAAATAAAAAATGGACCAAATCCTCATCTATTTACATGTTGGGTTAAGCCATTTTTTTTGTTTCTTTAAAATGAGAATTTCGAGTAATCGAAAATTTTTTTTTTTTTGAAATTTTGAAATTTTTCAAAATTTCTAGATTTATAATATATTTTGCGAATTTTTGATTTTTTTCGATTTTTCAATTTTTTTGAATTTCGATTTTTTCAGAAATAAAATAATTATTTCTATTTCTGATCCGATTTTTTTGATTTTTTCCGAATAGGCATTTTTCGATCCGATCCGACCGAAACACAAGCCTAGGACTGGGTTTACAAGAAGATTTTTTTGGCTTCGAAAGTGGGGCCCACCAGTGTGTCGGCTGGAGGTAACACAAATATACAAAATGGTTGGGCTCTCTTGAAATAGATATACATAATGTAATATGTATGAGTTATTTTTTGAATTTTTAATGGGTACGCATTATATCTATTTCTGATATTTTATATATGACTTCCTTACACTCTAATTCGCATGATTTATTTTAAGTTGTGTTTCGAAAACAACCTTCATTTTTATTATGATTAGTAATGGGTTTTGGTGTTTGGATGTGTATATTATGATGTCGATGGCATTCAATAGCGTTAGAGGCAGGTGTTTTGAAGTAATTGAAAATATTAGTAAATTATATTAGTTGTTTGTAAATATTTCAATTGCATTTGAAGATGAGTTTGATTATTTTTCTTCTTCTAATTGGTGTTTATATATGTGGTTATATATTTATAATTGACATTTGAAGAAATTTATCAAAGGTTTATGAATTGATTGTACAATTCATTTACTCATGTATATATGATTTTATATTTTCAGTTTACTCAACGACAAAAATAATTAAATCAACAATGTAATTTTTTAGTTAATTAGTTTAGAAAATTATTGTATTTTCAATAAATATTCAAAACAGTTCATGTCATACAGTTAGTAAGTTTAACAAATTAACATATGTGATAAAAAAAGTAGATTTGATTTCAGGATAAAATATGGTTTTGTATGAGATGATGTCACATGATTATTAATTTATATGAAAATTTTCAATAAATATTCGAAACAATTAATTAGGCTAAAATATCCGCCAAGATAAGTAGAAATGTTCGAGTGTGTCTATTTCTTTTCAAATGTATATGTAGATTTGATTTTGGGGATTAAAATATGATTTTGTTGGTATAAAAAATTATCCTTTTTAGTATACTTAAGATATTTTGTCAATTTAACTTTGTAGTACCTATTTTATAAGAAAAAAGTTTTTTCGTGATTTTATTATCAAATTTTTTAAGAATTATTTGGCTCATTTTACTTCTTCGTTTTTAACTTTTAAAAATTTAAGATTATCTAGAAATAGTTTATTCTAAACTCTCCTTAAGTAACTAGGTACCAACTAGGCCTATCAATGAGTCGGGTCTGGACCCGGCCCCGATCCGTATAATAGGATCTGAGCATATTTTTTTAGACCCGAGACCCGAAGACCCGAATACCCGAAGACCCGTTTATTAAACGGGTATGGTCTGGATCTTATACAAGCCAGACCCGACCTGAATTGTACATTATTATTTTTTAAATATATATACATATACTATAAATTTATATATATTTACAAATATATCTTATCAATATAATATGTAAGTAATATATATAAAAATATATATTTATGTATATAATAAATATAAATAATATATATTTTATTTATACTAATAATATTCTATAATACATTACAAAATATTTTAATTTAAGATTAAAAATAAAGAAGGGGGATAATATAAAATAAATGTATATATTCGGCCAGATCCGAATCCGAACCCGAGATCTGAAGACTCGAAGTGATCCGGGTCTGGATCCAATATTACTTACATATTTTTTTACCACACTCCAAAACAATGGAAAAATAATATTTTTTGCGTCACTCTCTCCCCAAATCAAAAGAGATCCTATAGTATATACATTGAAAGTTTCCAACCTTTTATTCGGTCAGATCTTACATATTCTCGCCGCTTTAATCGCAAAGTGTATATAGATAGATAAATAAAACCATGTCTTCAACTATCATCTTCAAACTTTGGGTTTTGGTCCCACTTATTGTCATCCTTATTGGAAGTTTTAACGAATCAGCAGCTGCCGCGGCCGGCGACGATTTAAGATCGATCTCTACAAATCGAAGCCTGTTTGGTCGGAGGAAAACCGATGAGGTGATTGAGTGTAGCCAAATGGCTTCTAAGTCAGAGTGTTCGCAGAAGGTGAAATGTCGGTGGTGCCGAAGCGAGTCTCTTGATGACATGTGTTTTTCTAAGTTTGAGGCACGCCGTTTGCCATTTCAGGTCTTTTCTTGTGATTAGTTTCTCTCTTTTCACTTTTCACATCATTATCTAAATGTTATTATTGTTGTAGTTGTTGTTTAGTGCTTCAGTTGATGTGGTGTGGTTTCCAATGTACGAGAGAGACTTGTTTCTATGGAAAATACTATGTCAATGTTTATTTATACTGTGTGAATGCAAAAATAGATATTGTTGACTGTTGAGTTAGATTTCTGCATTTGGTTCGTTTTCATGGCTCCGTTCCTAATAAATGGATATACAAATATGTATTAATCGCATTTAGCTCTGTATTTAATTGTGGAGATCTGTGTGGAAGCTAGAAAGGGATGTGGTTGGTGTTATTGTTTTTGGTAGGTACAATCAGAATTAGTGACACAAAAGGCACATAACATAACCCTAAGAATAATTTTTTTAATGATATTCTATGAATAAGAAGAACAGTTGGCCTATATATAAACTTGACAAACCAGATTTCTAAACTAATATATATTGTTAATGAATTATCTCTAAATATTATACTTGTTAAACTACCCCTAAAAACTCCCCAAGCCAGCTGCGCTTTTATTAGGAGGTAAACAACTTGGTGGCTGGGCCTATCGCCACAAACCGATGTCAACAAAAAGAAATAAATATATCGAGTTAAATGATATCAAAACACCCCTGAACTCATCGAACTCCTCCCTTAAGAAGAGCTGGTCCACGAGCTCACAATGGAATACCATTGGTTTCAGGTGGAACCAAGATGCACAAAGCAACCTCGTCTTGTTGTATCTTCACTACCACGAGCTCATCTACTTCTGTGCCATCCGCTATGAGTTCCGTTCGCTTCTGCCTCTTCGGACTGAATTACTCAATTGTAACATTTAAAATTGACGGTGGGATAATGGTTTACCTCCTTGTTCTCCAAGCTTGGTGAAATAGTGGAACCGTTGGGATTGTTGTCCCCTGATCTGATTAATATGAAGTACTCTTCTACCTTTTGGGCATATTCGCTAGCCTAACTCAATGAGTTAATGTTCCACAAAGTTAGCTCCGTTCAATACCAGTGCCGCACGCGTTTTATGAGCCTCCCAATCTATTGTTCATTGCTCTCCCTTAACTTGCTCTAGTACATGAGATTGAACAGTTCAAAATACTCATTTATGGTCATTAACCCTTACTTTAAGGCTTCAACCCAAGCAAAAAGTACCTCCTCTTAATTTTTGGGAATATGTGCCAAGTTGAGGTGCTCTTTCATTTCTAGCCAGCTGCGTATTGGTGGAAATTATTGCTCCTCCCGGTCAAGACCAAGTTGATTCCTCCACACCTTCAAGTGCCCTTCCAATTTTGTTGCCACTAACTTGACAAATATATACCCTGCAATGGTTTTGTAATCAAAGATCTTTTTAATGGAGTCAATCCAGTCTACGAACACTTCCGCAACCATTTGTCCATTGGATCCACTCGAATAGCCCCCTGCATTTGCTTTCTCGATGATGCGTAACATAAGGGCTATGTTGCCATTTTCGTCCATATTATCAGCGACCTCCTCCTCCCCCTCTTCCTGAGGGCACACAGTTTGTAACCTTGTGTGATGTCCTCTTGGGGTTGCTGTCCTACAATTTTCCTCGCTGGTCTGGAATGCTGTTGCCACAACAGTGGCTTGGTTATAATGTACCCTACTTCCTTACATGTGATACAAACCCTCTCGCTTAGTGAGACATACAAACCATCTATTATGACTTTTTAACCGTATTCATAACCCTGTGGGTACCATTCTCCTCACTTCTCATCGCCATAATTGCCAAAAATAAGTGAACCGGCTTTGCTTGTCGTCGCAACCAATTGTGATTAAGTCGACCCAATCTAGGTAGTTGTTTCAACTTGTGGAGGGGCTGAAGCCAAGGAATGAACTTCAACAGGTTGTCGATTAATCTTCTAATGGGCATTCCGTCAATAAAAACAACTAATGTATTCGGGTAGGCACTAGAATTTTCTACCATAGATTTTTTTCCCTCACCTCTCTCGATCTGAGCCATGCGCTGAGCTTCCACTTCATCGAAGGCTGCAATAAACGCCTGGAAAGCTTGCCGGTGCTGGATCACTGGGGTTGGGTGATTTTCCCACCCGTGGCCATTGCCCTCTGCCTCTTGTCACTAGTCATTGCTGTCGCGATGCCCCTGGCTCCGGGGGCTTGCGTTGTGTTGGCAAGGGGTGGGAAATTTCACTGCACTGGTTTGATCCTAACCAATTGGGGGCTGCGACTGCTGAAGTGGTGCATTAAATGTGCAACCACCTAATACGTAAGCTACTATAGGTGGTTGGTGGGATGCATTAATGGACATTAAATGTGCAACCACGTAAGACCTAAGCTACTATAGGTGGTTGGTGGGATGCAATCTCTACCATCCATCTCATTGTTGATCCAATGGATGTGGTGAAAGCCAAGAAGCTATAAATAACACCCTCTTAAGAAGGATTAAACACACCAAAACATCAACACAACAAAGAAAGTAAGAAGAGTTAGAGAGTGAGAAAAAGTTCATTTGGAGTTTTGAGTATACACATTTGTGTAGAAAAATAGACATTGTATTTTTCATTTGGAGTGTATTTGTGAGTCTCTTTTGAAACTCATTTGCAATAGTGAATTGATCCGAGTGTTAGTGGACGTAGCCAAATTGGTGAACCACTTAAATATTTTGTCTTCCCTTGTGTGTGTGTCTTTCTACTCATTATACTTTTATTATAAGTGTGTCATATTATTATTTGAGGTTACAGTCAGTATCATATGTTGACACGCTTCCGCACAACAAATTGGTATCAGAGCCAAGGTTATCCGATCTAGGCATTTTGGATTTTTTTTTGTGGAGAAATAACCATACGTATAGTACTATTCATACAGTACTATTCAAAGCCGGGAAAAATTTCTAAATTTGGAATTTTTTCGTTTGCATGTTTTTGTGACTATGATCGTTTGAAAAATGGAACCACAAAATTTGACATAGAAAAATTTGATTGGCAAAGAAATTTCAGCATATGGCAATGTGAAGTTATGGATGTCTTAGTCCAACAAGCGCTGGAAATTGCTCTTGGAGATTTGCTAGAAGACATGAAGGAAGATATGACTGGAAAAAAATCAACCGCAAGGCTTGTGGTTATATTTGTCTTTATCTCGGCAAGGATAAAAAATATCCTTATATGCGCGAGATCTCGGCAAAAAAATTATTGAAGCAACTGGAGGACAAGTACATGACGAAGAGCATTGAAAATCGGCTATATTTGAAGAAAAAACTCTTCCGGTTCCAATACACAAGGTATTTCTATGTCTGAATATCTGGACAATTTTAACAAAATTATTGCTGATTTGCAAAATTTGGATGTTGAAATTGATAATGAGAACAAAGAACTGTTAGTGCTAAATTCTCTACCTGACTCGTATGAACATCTCATTACCACGCTATTGTACGGAAAGGAGGAAATAAAATATGTTGAGGTCTCCAATACCTTAATGAATAATGAGGTTCGTAAGAAGGATAAGGAGGTATATAGAGACTCAACATCTGAAGTGTTAACGGTTCGTGGCAGAATAAATGAAAGGAAGAATGACAACCGTGGAAGATCTCGATCTAAATCGAGAGGTGGAGCATCAACTTCGGGTAGGAGAATTCCTGCAAAAGATGAATGCGCCTTTTGTCACTAGAAAGGGCATTGGAAGAAAGATCGTCCTAAGTGAAAGGACACGAAGAACCCCATTGCAAACGTTGCGGCGAGTGACGATGAAGATTTTGAATTTGCTTTGTCTATTTCATCATTTGGATCCAATTCCCTGGAATGGATTTTGGATTTGGGTTGTTCCTATCACATGTGTACCAATAGGGAGTGGTTTTCTAGCTTCAAGGAGCTAGATGGTGGAGCTGTTTTGATGGGCAATGATCATGCTTGTCAAACAAAAGGGATAGGAAAAATCCGACTGAAGTTGCATAGTGGAATAGTCAGAGTGCTGGAAGACGTTCGGTATATACCGGACCTGAAGAAAAATCTTATCTCACTTAGCGCTTTGGCAGCTAAAGGTTATGATATCACACTGATGGTCTGAAGGTGTCACATGGAGCCTTGGTTGTGATGAAGGGAACGAAAAAGAGTAACATGCATTTTCTCCTTGGAAATACAGTTACAGATGCAGCGACAGTCTCAGAAAGTTCAGAAGAGGCTGCATTTGATGCTACGAGATTATGGCATGTACGCTTGGGACATGCAGGAGAGAAGGCTTTGCAGGGATTAGTGAAGCAAGGTCTATTAAAAGTTGCCAAAACATGTAAGCTTATATTTTATGAACATTGTGTTCTGGGCAAGTAGACAAGAGTAAAGTTTGGCACAACAGTACATCGTACAAAGGGGACTCTTGATTATGTTCACACAGATGTTTGGGGACCTACCAAAGTTTCATCTTTGGGAGGTAAGCATTATTTTGTATCTTTTGTGGATGACTTCTCCGGACGAGTTTGGGTGTACACCATGCGACATAAGGATGAAGTCTTGAAGATTTTCTTAAAGTGAAAAAAGATGATAAAGACCCAGACTGGCAGAAAAATTAAAAGACTCAGGTCAGACAACGGCGGTGAATACAAGTCAGACCCATTTTTGCAAGTATCTCAGGAAGAGGGGATCGTGCAACACTTTACAGTAAGAGGCACGCCACAACAAAATGGGGTGGCTGAACGTATGAATCGCACTTTGCTGGAGAAGGTGTGATGCATGTTGTCCAATGCTGGTTTGGGCAAGACATTTTGGGCTGAAGCTGTTACATATGCATGTCACCTCATTAATAGGTTACCTACAACTGCAAATGAGGGCAAAACACCTGTGGTGGTATGGTCGGGAAAACCTATTACAAATTATGATTCTTTACGTATTTTCGGCTCCTTTGCATATTTCCATGTTAGGGAAAGCAAGTTGGATCCTGAGCTAAGAAAGCCATATTCTTGGGCTTTAGTGATGGAGTGAAGGGGTATAGACTTTGGTGCCCCGAGACGAAAAAGATCATAAATAGCAGGGATGTTACATTGGATGAATCTTCAATGTTGAAGAGTTCTCCTAAGGAGAGCAAAACCAAAGAAGCTCCACACCAGGAAGAGCTTGAGACTCCAATTGTGCCAGTCAGACTTGTCACAAATTCAGAAATTGATGAGACAAGAACATATGAGGTGGAGGATCCTGCCCATGAGTCTCCTCAGCAACCATATTCTGTTGCAGCTAATAGACCAAAAAGACCAAAAAGGAAACCTGGATGGCTTATTACTGACATGGTGGCATATGCACTACCCATGGTTGAAGATGACATTCCATCTACTTACAAAGAAGCTGAAAGAAGCTCAGAAAGTGTAGATTGGAAGAAGGCGTGGACGAGGAGATACAGTCTCTTCATACGAACCAGACTTGGGAGTTAGTCCAACTTCCAAAAGAGAAGAAAGCTATTGGGTGCAAGTGGGTATATGCTAAGAAGGAAGGCTCCTTGGAGAAAGTCAATGTAAGATTCAAGGATAGGTTGGTGGCGAAAGGCTACGCGCAGAAGGAAGGGATCGATTACAACGTTTTGGTATGGATTCTAAAACCAAACCTGTAAGTACTCCGTTGGCTCTACACTTCAAGCTAAGTGCTATAGAATTCCCACAGATAGATGAGGAACGTTCAGAAATGGCTCATGTTCCCTGTGCTAATGCAGTGGGAAGTTTGATGTATGCAATGGTGTGTACGAGGCCCGATATTTCACAAGCTGTTAGTATGGTGAGTAGATACATGCATGATCCAAGAAAAATGCATTGGCACGCTGTGAAATGGATCTTACGATACATCCATGGTACTGTTGATCTTGGTTTGAAATTTGAGAAGGATTCACATGCTCGTCAGCATGTGTTTGGATATGTGGATTCAGATTACGCCGGTGATTTGGATAAACGACGGTCCTCAAGAAGATTGGAACCGCGGATAATCCCGCGGATATGCTGACGAAGATTGTTACTAGGATCAAGTTTGAACACTGTTTACGCTTGATCAATATTCTTCGTATATGAACACCTTCGGGTGTATGGCGCTTATGAGCGCATTTGGAGGCTACTCGGATCATTTTGGATATTATATGGTTACGTGTTTTGGTGGAGCTTTGCATATCTATGCCAAGATGGGATTGTCAATTTTTTGGTTGGCAAAAGTTTGACAGAGCGACGTGTAAATTTTTTATCAAGGTGGAGATTGTTGGAGTGGTGCATTAAATGTGCAACCACCTAAGACCTAAGCTACTATAGGTGGTTGGTGGGATGCAATCTCTACCATCCATCTCATTGTTGATTCAATGGATTTGGTGAAAGCCAAGAAGGCATAAATAGGATCCTCTTGAGAAGGATTAAACACAACAAAACATCAACACAACAAAGAAAGTAAGAAGAGTTAGAGAGTGAGAAAGAGTTCATTTGGAGTTGAGTATACACATTTGTGTAGAAAAATACACATTGTATTTTTCATTTGGAGTGTATTTGTGAGAGTCTCTTTTGAAATTCATTTGCAATAGTGAAGATTAGAGTATCGTGGACGTAATAAAATTAGTGAACCACTTAAATATTTTGTTTTCCCATGTGTGTGTGTCTTTCTACTCATTATACTTTTATTGTGAGTGTCATATTATTATTTGGGGTTACAGTCAGTATCATTTGTTGACACGCTTCCGAACAACGGCGACCACCTGGGGTGGTGGTCTGCCCCACCCTCCCTCTCCTACAATCGAAGCCTTGGGTAGCCTCCTCCTTGGTCCAACATCAATCCTGCCGTCCTTGACTAGCCGTTCAATCCGATCCTCAACATGTTGGTCAAGGGAATCAAATTTTGAAGCGAGATTAGCTATAAAGCTTATTGAATACTAGCGAGAGTTTCGACTGTCTTGGTGGTCCTTCGTCCTTTTGGCAACATCTTTTAAAGTATACGAAGACACAATTACACTTATGTGAGGAATGTTATGTCGATCTGACTAAACATTAAAAGAAATACACGCAAAAGACGTAAAACCCAATGTACAACACTCTCGGTGAAAAAAATGAGAACACAACGCCCTATTTATAGACTTAACAGACTAGAGTCCAAAACTAATAAAAATAGTTATAGATAATTAGGGAATTATCTCTAATATTAGGGTCAATTATTAAATAGTCCCTACTATAAATATATATTTTTTAAAAAGGACACATATTTTTAGTTTAACCCATTTAGTCCCTCAAGCACTCAATATCCTCTTATTTTTAGAGGTCCGCACCAGCGGCACTCCCTCTCCAAAATATGTGGCAAAGGACTTTTTGAGGCAAAATAAAAAAGTTTGGACTAAATGGGTATTAAAAAATGTCCGAGGGACTATTTGGTATATGTCCCCTAATATTATCCCTACTAATTGACCCCTAAAAACTCCCCAAATCAGCTGCCCCTTTATATTGGAAGAAAAATAAACAGTTGAGATTAAACCCAAAATCGGTGTCAACAGAAAAAGAAAATAAAGGTAAACAATTAAGAACAAAATCAAAACAAGTCCCAACCCATCAGCCACTTCAAGAGCGGCAAGATTTTATGAGAATTGGTAATATTAGGTCCAAAAGGAAAGGAATGTTATGGAAAACATCCCATATGTATAATTTTTTCTGCTTGCCTCGTTGCGATTTTCATCAAGTTGTATTTTTGCTGTTTGCTTTCTACTTGGGCTGTTTCGACCAGTTAGTGCAATAAAGGTGTCTCGTTTTGTGTAGGAGTTATTATAGAACCTTGGTATTACATTTAGAGCGTGTTTGGGAACTCCACCCCACTGCCTTGAATTGGAATTTTAATCAGTTCTTACAGTTAAAAGGTATGGATTTGGAGTTGCCAAACACACCCTTATTTCTTTTGAAAAATTGAACTGTTCGAAGAGAGTATCAGCTTTTTTTAGGAATATATTGTGATTTTGAAGAAGCGGAATACATTAAACATATTTTTCTTTTTATGGGAAGCTGGTAAGAATTTGATTCATTAGCAATCTTTTTCATAATATTTTTTGTCTTCTACTTGATGTAGTTAAACAGTTATAGTATACTTCAGAGGCTATGAACTCTACCTGAAATTTCATTAAGGGTTCTTTTGTATTTGAAGTTAGAAAAAAGTACAAAGGTGTCATAGGTTAATGAACTCATGGGTTATCAGTCAGTTTAGTGACAAGACGGTGTTATTGGTTTAAAGAGTCTTCTTCCCTAGAAGAGGGACCACATAGTAATTTTGAAGGAGGAATTCGCCTGGCAACCGCCGGGCGACCGCATTTCACCTTTTTTTTTATATTTTTATTTCTTATTCTTTTATTATAAACAAATGCTATAAAAACAGTTTTTTATATTAAAAAAATAATTTTTTTAACACTTTTTAATTTATAAACAATTTTTTATATTAAACAGTTTTTTTTTAAAACAATATAAAAAAAAACAATTTGTTGAATGTGTGTCGGCGTCAGCGGCACTAATTAATCGCAATATTTTTTTCAAAAAAATATTGCGATTAATTAGTGTTGCTGACGTCGACCTACATTCAACAAATGATGTGAGTCCGCGCCAACGACACTAATTAATCGCGATATTTTTTTCAATAAAATATCGCGATTAATTAGTGCCGCTGGTGAGGACTCACATTCAACAAATGATGTGGGTCCAGGAATGTGGGTTCGCGTCAGCGGCACTAATTAATCGCCATGTTTAAGTGAAAATATCGCGATTAATTAGTGCAGCTGACGCGGACCCACATTCAACAAATGATGTGGATGCGGGAATGTGGGTCTGCGCCAGCGACACTAATTAATTGCGATATTTTATTAAAAAAATATTGCGATTAATTAGTGCCGCTGACGCGAATCGACATTCAACAAATGATGTTGGTCCGGGAATGTGCGTCCGCGCCAGCGACATTAATTAATCGCAATATCATGGTAATAATTTTTTTTTAATTTATGATTTTTTTTTAATTGATAAAAAATTGTTTACTTAAAAAAAAACTGTTTTTTTATATTAATAGGAAAATTGTTTTTTTTTTATATATAAAATAATTTTATATTAATTGTTATAAACGGAACACTAAGAAAGTTAAAAAAAAAAAAAAAAAAAAAAAGGGAATGCGGTCCAAAGGCGGTTCCTTTGGGTGGTTCACCTATAATTTCCCTTTTTGAAGTGGGCAAACTAAGTATTCAGGGGTGGACCCATGCAGGGCCAAGGGGGGCAGCTGTCGCTCCGGAGTTTTCAGAATTTTATATTCATATTTTTATTTGATATTCTCCTAAGGCATTTGGTCGTGACTAAATTGTGATAGCTTAAATTCGGGACAAAATCTGATTGAAAAAGTTTTGTTGGTCACATAATTTGTCACGGTTTCTACTCTTGACTATTTTTGTCCTTTGAAATTTCAACGGTCGAAAATGCATATTTATACCATTTTTTGACATATCACACTTCATCTCAACGGTTTTTTGATTGAATTTTTTGATTAAAAAAATTGGAGATGATCTCCTCATCATGAAGATGTAATACCCCGTATTTTTATGCTATATTTAATTTGGGGATTTATTAAATTTAATGTGATGATTTATTTAATAAAAATCCGGAAATTAATTATGTTATAATTATTAACGTGACTAGAGTTAGTAATTATGGGAAACTTTTTGAATATTACTAATGAGCATAGTAATATATTATATTGGTTATATTGAATGTCATAAGTAAATTATATGACTATTTCGGAAATTTAAGTCGGGACGTGTCCGTGTCACGTCGGGACTAATTATGTTAATTAAAAAGGGAATATTTTATAAGTTGTCCGTATGGTCGTTTTGAGTGCGCCAACGCGTCCGGAAGGGTCGAGATAGTCAGAAAAGTGTACCCGAGGGTTTAGTTTGGGTCTCGGGGTGTTTTTAGGTCTAATTAGTGACCCGGGAGAGCATTTTGGTCATTTTACAAAATAGGGTAATTAAACCCACGAATTTCAGCCATCCTTAGCAGCTATTTAGGTCAGCCTTTTAGGGTTAGAACATTCATAACCCTAGTACGGCCATTGGAGAAGAGAGGAGAGAGCTCTCAAGGTGATTCAAGGCCAAATACACCACCGTTTGCACCGCCGTCACCACCAACACGTAGATCTCGAGGAGGAGAACGCAACCACACCAAAATCAACAGGAAACCAGACCTCTGAAATCCCAGGCAAGTGTTTAACTTGCGTATTTTCGTTGGTGCAATATTCATATTAGTTAGGAATGATTAGGAGTATAATCTATGGAAGAAAACCCCACTTTTTGATAGGAATTTGCATGTAGAAAAGATTAAAACCATATTCTGGAAGTCTTATGTGATGTAGATGATTAACCCACGAATTTTGATGATTATGTAGAAGGAAATTCTGGAGAAAAACTGATTAGAACAGAAGTTAAGAAAACTTAGGGTTCTTGATGATTAGATGAGATTTTAGGTTGTTTAATCATGTTTAATGATGTTTATACGCATGCTTAACGTTAGAAACATCTGGTAATATGTTATCATGTTTGTGGTATAAGTTTTGGGATGATTAGTGTTGAAAAATATGTATTTGGATGAAGAATTTTGATGAAACCCGTAACTGCACTTCTGCAGAAATCGAAATACCTGTTTGATCGATCGATCGACCCTAGAGCGTCGATCGATCGAAGGTTCGATCGATCGAGCCCCAGCCGTCGATCGATCGACCCTTCCTGGCAGCCTCTTATTTCCCCTTGTTTAATTAGTTGAATTAATTTATCATGGAATAATCCTTGGGCATATTAAATAAAATGTTTTGGGATATAGGAGAGACCAGTAGGACATATGATTAAGTGTTGAGAACTTTATTATGAAATGATTATTGTGGTTTAGGAATAATTAATTAAGGAATGACGAACTACGTATTTCAAGTGAGGGATTATGACGAATACCTACGATAGTGAATAGATGTCTACCTACTGAATTTGTTACTTGGATGGATAGAACCCATGAGTGTTCCATAACTAGTGAGAAAACCCTTCGAGTCAAGGTTAGAGACGAAACCTTATACAAAATTCTATAACTGTGAAATTAAGGATATATGGTATAATTATGGGTGATGAGAAGAACCTATATTAATATGATAAAGTGGTATATTTATATGATTGCGTGTACATATATTATATGCATGTGAAAAACATACCGCGCTACTTGCTATCCTTGAGGTTACCGCGCTGGGAAAAGTCTTATCTCGATGGGACCTTTATGGGGGATATTGACTTGTACCCTAGAAGATAGATATCCTTGGTACAGGCTATTGAATTAATAGTTCAGACGGTCCTAAGAGACGCGAGTATGTGCCATCCTCTTAGTGACTTGGAATCTATGCTTCGCCTCACTATTGTTTGTGTATGTGTTAATACAATTCGAGAGTGATTCCGAATTTGTATTCCCCTTGATATGAGTGGTATGGGGTTTGGGATAGTGGAAGTATGCACGCACCATAGCTTTAGTTGGGGTGCTGTAATATATATATATATTATTCGTGTAGTTAATATATATATGAGATTATGGAATTTAAACTGCCTACTTTGTTTTGATAAGTAGGATATGGTAGTTGACTCAAATAATAAATACTGTTTTTCGAGAATATAATATGTCACTGGGAAACTTTATAAATTAATGAAGCTAAAACGAGAGTTGTGCTACACTTTGAAAGTACCCTTTTCACACGTTGACATTGTTCGGTTTTTAAAACTTATGAGTAAGTTAAGATAAACTAAATGATTGGGAAGGTTAGTATGATAATATGTTAAGTTAAACCATTTGGGGAAGGTTAGTACGATAGGCGTGCACACTAGAAGAGAGGTGAGAATTTCTCAAGAGAGTGTCGAACTAATATGTTGTTGCATTGGCCTGTATCGATTTAAATACTTGCTAAACAAATTTTAACCATACACACTTTCGGGCTCTGACCCGTTTTCTCTCTCCCTCTCCCCCTTGTATATATATGTATGTATTTCAGGTGCCCAGCCACAGGGGCGTCTTGCTTAGAATCTCTTGGAAGGAACGCGCTGCAGCTTAGGTGGGAGTTGCAGGTCTTTTGATTAGACGACTTCGTTCATTCAGATCCACTCTTAGCACTTTCATTCAGATGGGCATGTGTAGCCCTTTCCATTATTTCTTTATGTTGGGACCTTGTTATTTCAGTTGTTTCCTAGTTCGTTATTATGGGATTTTGTTCAGGATGGATGTATTACTTTATTTTCTCGTATGTTGACATTCGTTGATGGATGTTTTATATATTGGATTTTTGGTTCCAGTTTATTATGGCGTGAATCTTATTCATTGATCTTTGTTAATAAAATAAATAAATCTTTTCTTTAAATAAAATTTGGAAGTTAATGTTTAAAATTGGTTTTGACACTTAGCTTAATTATTTAGGGTGTTAAATTGGAAAAATTATTTTTATCGACAGTGATGCTGAGAATGAACCAACTGTTCACCTTGATTTAATTTAATAAAGGAGTGATCGCCCGGTATTTAATTAGGCGGGGTGTCACAGGTGGTATCAGAGCATCAGGTTCTAGTGTCCATAGGATCTGTACGGCTTATTTCGCTTTCAGCTTAACGTTATTTCTATAGAGCCCTATTTTTAGGACTGTTGTATTCTTGCTTTTATGTTTAAGTCTTCAGCTATGCGAGATTTGTTGATAACTGTAGACTAATAAACTTGTTCACGTTTCAGATGCCTCCGAGACGTGCTCCGAAAGATAGGTGTGCCCAAGCCGAGCAGCCAGCAGCTCCGGCACCAGGCACAATGAATGCGAATGAAGTAGCCGCTATTGTTGCTCAGGCGGTGAATGCCGCGATAGCGGTGATTCAGCAGGCTCCACCCCAGGTCCAGGCAGTGGCGCCAGTACCAGCACAGCTTCCATCTGCATGGGAGAGGGTTCGGGATGCTTTTCAGAAAGCACATCCCCCTGAGTTCTCCGGTAGCTCCGACATTATCACGGTTAGCCAATGGAAGAAAGACATCCAGCGGCATCTTCGCATGTATGAGTGCACCGAAGTACAAAAGCAGTTATTGGCTTCTTTCAAGCTGGTGGGAGCCGCATTACAGTGGTGGGAGTCCACTACTACTTTGGAGGAGAGGGACACGATCCCTATTCAGTTGTTCTGGGAGCGGTTTGACCGCAAGTATTTTCCACCCGCAGTGCAGACTGAGATGAGGCGGAAATTACTAAATCTGAAGCAGGAGAACCTTACTGTAGTTGAGTATGAGGAGGAGTTCACGAGACTTCTCACTATTGTGCCGGATGAGGCACCCACTGAGGGCAAGAAGATTTTGCTGTTCGTCGACGGGTTAGCTTGGAGGATCCGTCAGCACCTTATTGGAAATCTATCCCTGAGTACTTTCACTGACGTACTCAATGCAGCGTTACTACATTGCCAGGATCACCGCTTCCAACTTCAGGGAAGCAAGAGAGCAGGAGAGTCCAGCCAGCAGGGCAGGACCGGGGGTAATAGTGCCGGTGGGGCACCAACTCATGGACAGACTCGTCAGCACGAGCAGAGTTCCCATCAGGGGGATCCTGCTAAGCGATTCCGTTCAGGTGATTCTAGGCAGGGATTCGGAGGATTCAGGCAGGGCCATCAGGGTCAGTCTAATCAGCAGGGCCAGCAGGGCCAACACCGACCACAGGGACAACAGCGTGCACATCAGGGCCAACAGCGTGCACATCAGGGCCAACAGGGCCAGTGGCGAGGAGGTAACGGCCAGCAGGGCCGTGGACAGCAGGGTCAGAGGGGTGGTAATTTCAAAGGCAGATGCTTTGGGTGCGGCAAACATGGCCATAGGCGCCAGGATTGCCCAGAGGGCGATAGGGCCCCACAGCAGCAGGGAGCCCGTAATGAGCCGCAAAGACCACTTTTTCCACCTGCCCTTCCAGCTCCAGCCCATGTGCCAGCCCTACCAGCCATTCCAGCAGCTCCAGTGCAGCAGGGGCAATTGCAGTATGGACGTGTCTATAACGTCCACCAGGCAGCAGCTCCACAGGCACCACCCGCGATTGAGGGTAAGTTTCCTATCCATGGTACTATGGGTAAAGTTTTGTTTGATACGGGGGCAACGCATTGTTTTATAGCTACACATTTTGCGAAGTCCTTAAGGTTGTTAGCCACAGCAGAGAGCACCGTGACGTGTGTCGACTCACCACTGGGGAGTGGGTCACTTATATTCTTTATATGCCGGGGAGTAGGGGTAGAGATTGGTAGCTTGGTATTGCCTGCAGACATGCTAGTCTTAAACATGCACGAGCATGATGTGATAATTGGTATGGATTGGCTCGCATCTTATAGAGCCATGATTGATTGCTTCGGTGGGAGCATTGTTTTTGCCATTCCGGGGCAAGAGATGTTTGTAGTGGCGATGCCTCGCCCAGAGGGAGGTTCGACCGCTCATTTATATTACATTGAGGAGGATACCTCTAAGGAGGTTGTGATTCCTTTGGATTCGATCCCAGTTGTTAGGGAGTATTCCGATGTGTTTCAGGAGATACCAGGCCTACCGCCCAGTCGTGAGATAGACTTCGTTATAGATTTATTGCCAGATACGAGACCTATAGCACGCGCACCGTACCGTATGGCTCCGGCAGAGATGCGAGAGCTACGAGATCAAATTGAACAGCTATTAGGTCAGGGCTTCATTCGTAGGAGTACCTCACCTTGGGGCGCTCCAGTCTTATTTGTAAAGAAGAGAGATGGTTCACTGAGATTGTGCGTGGACTACCGGGAGTTGAACAAGGTCACGATACGGAATAAATATCCGTTGCCTCGAATCGATGATCTGTTCGACCAGCTGAGGGGAGCAACTTTCTTTTCGAAGATAGATCTGAGGTCGGGGTACCATCAGCTACGTATTAGGGAGCAGGATGTTTCGAAGACTGATTTCTTGACGAGATATGGGTCTTATGAGTTCGGGGTGATGCCGTTCGGACTCACAAATGCTCCAGCCGTTTTCATGGACTTGATGAACCGAGTATTCAGAGAGTTCTTGGATCAGTTTGTCATCGTTTTCATAGATGATATTTTGATATATTCACACTCCGAGGAGGAGCATGCCGAACACTTGAGACAGGTTCTTCAGACTCTACGAGAGCATCAGTTGTATGCTAAGTACGAGAAGTGTGGATTCTGGTTGCGAGAGGTACAGTTCTTGGGGCATGTTTTTTCTGAGCAGGGGATTGCAGTTGACCCGAGCAAAGTGTCAGCGGTGAGGGAATGGGGACAACCCACGACACCGACGAAAGTGCGTAGTTTCTTGGGGTTAGCTGGTTACTACAGGAGGTTCATTCGGGGATTCTCCAAAATAGCGGGTCCATTGACGAATCTGACTCGCAAAAGGGTACCATATGTCTGGGATGACGCTTGTCAGTTGGCTTTCGACGAGCTGAAGGACAAGCTTACTTCGGCACCAGTCCTTGCTTTACCGAAGCCGGGTGTAGAGTACCTGGTTTACACAGATGCGTCCTTACGAGGACTTGGGGGAGTACTTCAGCAGGAGGAGAAGGCTATAGCTTTTGCTTCCCGCAAGCTTAAGCCGCATGAGAAGAATTACCCCACCCACGACCTGGAGTTAGCTGCGGTCGTCTTTGCATTGAGAATTTGGAGGCACTACTTATTGGGCGAGAAATTCCGTTTGTTCACAGACCATAAGTCACTGCAGTACCTGTTCACTCAGCGAGAGCTGAATATGCGTCAGCGCAGATGGTTAGAGTTTGTGAAAGATTACCAGTTCGATATACAGTATCATCCGGGGAAAGCCAACGTAGTTGCTGATGCGTTGAGCCGTAGACCGGTTGACGATGTAGCGGACATCTGGAAAGCAAAGTGGAAGGAGTTGGGTCACCAGGACGCAGTAGCACGTTCTTTCATATCCGTGATGTCAGTCACACCCGAGATTGTTACGAGGGTGATACAGGCACAGACCACAGACCCGTTTTGTCAGGAGCAGATTGTGCGACTTCTAGCCGAGGGTGCTGAGTCCTATTCTGTTAGTTCGGATGGAGGGTTGCGGTTTAATGGGAGATTAGTGGTTCCAGAAGGAGCGGAGTTACGTCATGAAGTGATGACTCATTCTCATGGGTCCCGATTTGCAGTACATCCGGGAGGCGATAAGATGTACCAGGACATGAGACGACAGTACTGGTGGAGTGGGATGAAGAAGGACATCGCTGAATTTGTGTCCAAGTGTTCTACTTGCCAGCTAGTGAAGGTGGACCACCAGAAACCGTCAGGATTACTTCAGCCGTTGGAAGTACCCGCGTGGAAGTGGGAAAGTATTTCCATGGATTTCATTACCGGGTTGCCTACATCACAGCGGGGCCACGATTCTATCTGGGTGATTGTAGACCGTTTGACCAAGGTGGCTCATTTTCTGCCAGTGAGGACAGATTATACCACGGGTCAGTATGCCCAGTTGTTCATCACTGAGATTGTCAGATTACATGGGGTGCCCCTGAATATTGTATCAGATAGAGACAAGATTTTTGTGTCACGTTTCTGGGAAAGCTTTCAGGAGGCTATGGGTACAGAGTTGAGACTGAGTTCAGCTTACCACCCACAGACAGATGGACAGACAGAGCGTACTAATCAGATGTTGGAAGATATGCTACGAATGTGTGTTCTCGATTTCGGAGGAGGTTGGGAGCCACACCTTCCACTGGTAGAGTTTGCTTATAATAACTCCTATCAGTTTACGATTGGCATGGCTCCATTTGAGGCTTTGTACGGCAGGCCTTGTCGTTCTCCAACTTGTTGGCTCGAGGTGGGGGACAACAAGTTATTAGGGCCAGAAGTGATTCAGGAGACCTCCGGGAGGATTGAGATAATCAGGAGTCGTATTCGGGTAGCCCAAGACAGGCAGAAGAGCTACGCCGATGCGAAACGGTTCTTCCGGGAGTTTAATGTGGGAGATCAAGTGTTGTTACGTGTATCTCCTATGAAAGGAGTGATGAGGTTCGGGAAGAAGGGGAAGTTGGCTCCGAGGTACGTAGGACCATTTCCCATCATCGAGAGAATTGGGCCAGTAGCATACAGGTTGGGATTGCCAGAACATTTACATCGCATCCACGATGTATTCCACATCTCGTCGCTGAGACGATATCTTCGGGATGATATGGCCCATACTCACATCGCGATAGACGAGATCGATTTACAGCCTGATAGCTCTTACGAGGAGAGACCGGTGGCTATCCTAGACTATAGTGAGAGGAGATTGAGGTCGAAGGTAGTTCCACTTGTGCGAGTCCAGTGGGAGCATCATAATGTGGAGGAATCCACTTGGGAGCGTGAGGCAGATATGCGCGAGAGATATCCAGAGTTGTTTTTACCAGGTATGCCTTATTTTCTGAATTTCGGGACGAAATTCCGTTATTAGGGGGGAAGTATGTAATACCCCGTATTTTTATGCTATATTTAATTTGGGGATTTATTAAATTTAATGTGATGATTTATTTAATAAAAATCCGGAAATTAATTATGTTATAATTATTAACGTGACTAGAGTTAGTAATTATGGGAAACTTTTTGAATATTACTAATGAGCATAGTAATATATTATATTGGTTATATTGAATGTCATAAGTAAATTATATGACTATTTCGGAAATTTAAGTCGGGACGTGCCCGTGTCACGTCGGGACTAATTATGTTAATTAAAAAGGGAATATTTTATAAGTTGTCCGTATGATCGTTTTGAGTGCGCCAACGCGTCCAGAAGGGTCGAGATAGTCAGAAAAGTGTACCCGGGGGTTTAGTTTGGGTCTCGGGGTGTTTTTAGGCCTAATTAGTGACCCGGGAGGGCATTTTGGTCATTTTACAAAATAGGGTAATTAAACCCACGAATTTCAGCCATCCTTAGCAGCTATTTAGGTCAGCCTTTTAGGGTTAGAACATTCATAACCCTAGTACGACCATTGGAGAAGAGAGGAGAGAGCTCTCAAGGTGATTCAAGGCCAAATACACCACCGTTTGCACCGCCGTCACCACCAACACGTAGATCTCGAGGAGGAGAACGCAACCACACCAAAATCAACAGGAAACCAGACCTCTGAAATCCCAGGCAAGTGTTTAACTTGCGTATTTTCGTTGGTGCAATATTCATATTAGTTAGGAATGATTAGGAGTATAATCTATGGAAGAAAACCCCACTTTTTGATAGGAATTTGCATGTAGAAAAGATTAAAACCATATTCTGGAAGTCTTATGTGATGTAGATGATTAACCCACGAATTTTGATGATTATGTAGAAGGAAATTCTGGAGAAAAACTGATTAGAACATAAGTTAAGAAAACTTAGGGTTCTTGATGATTAGATGAGATTTTAGGTTGTTTAATCATGTTTAATGATGTTTATACGCATGCTTAACGTTAGAAATATCTGGTAATATGTTATCATGTTTGTGGTATAAGTTTTGGGACGATTAGTGTTGAAAAATATGTATTTGGATGAAGAATTTTGATGAAACCCGTAACTGCACTTCTGCAGAAATCGAAATACCTGTTTGATCGATCGATCGAAGGTTCGATCGATCGAGCCCCAGTCGTCGATCGATCGACCCTTCCTGGAAGCCTCTTATTTCCCCTTGTTTAATTAGTTGAATTAATTTATCATGGAATAATCCTTGGGCATATTAAATAAAATGTTTTGGGATATAGGAGAGACCAGTAGGACATATGATTAAGTGTTGAGAACTTTATTATGAAATGATTATTGTGGTTTAGGAATAATTAATTAAGGAATGACGAACTACGTATTTCAAGTGAGGGATTATGACGAATACCTACGATAGTGAATAGATGTCTACCTACTGAATTTGTTACTTGGATGGATAGAACCCATGAGTGTTCCATAACTAGTGAGAAAACCCTTCGAGTCAAGGTTAGAGACGAAACCTTATACAAAATTCTATAACTGTGAAATTAAGGATATATGGTATAATTATGGGTGATGAGAAGAACCTATATTAATATGATAAAGTGGTATATTTATATGATTGTGTGTACATATATTATATGCATGTGAAAAACATACCACGCTACTTGCTATCCTTGAGGTTACCGCGCTGGGACAAGTCTTATCTCGATGGGACCTTTATGGGGGATATTGACTTGTACCCTAGAAGATAGATATCCTTGGTACAGGCTATTGAATTAATAGTCAGACGGTCCTAAGAGACGCGAGTATGTGCCATCCTCTTAGTGACTTGGAATCTATGCTTCGCCTCACTATTGTTTGTGTATGTGTTAATACAATTCGAGAGTGATTCCGAATTTGTATTCCCCTTGATATGAGTGGTATGGGGTTTGGGATAGTGGAAGTATGCACGCACCATAGCTTTAGTTGGGGTGCTGTAATATATATATATATATTATTCGTGTAGTTAATATATATATGAGATTATGGAATTTAAACTGCCTACTTTGTTTTGATAAGTAGGATATGGTAGTTGACTCAAATAATAAATACTGTTTTGCGAGAATATAATATGTCACTGGAAAACTTTATAAATTAATGAAGCTAAAACGAGAGTTGTGCTACACTTTGAAAGTACCCTTTTCACACGTTGACATTGTTCGGTCTTTAAAACTTATGAGTAAGTTAAGATAAACTAAATGATTGGGAAGGTTAGTATGATAATATGTTAAGTTAAACCATTTGGGGAAGGTTAGTACGATAGGCGTGCACACTAGAAGAGAGGTGAGAATTTCTCAAGAGAGTGTCGAACTAATATGTTGTTGCATTGGCCTGTATCGATTTAAATACTTGCTAAACAAATTTTAACCATACACACTTTCGGGCTCTGACCCTTTTTCTCTCTCCCTCTCCCCCTTGTATATATATGTATGTATTTCAGGTGCCCAGCCACAGGGGCGTCTTGCTTAGAATCTCTTGGAAGGAACGCGCTGCAGCTTAGGTGGGAGTTGCAGGTCTTTTGATTAGACGACTTCGTTCATTCAGATCCACTCTTAGCACTTTCATTCAGATGCGCATGTGTAGCCCTTTCCATTATTTCTTTATGTTGGGACCTTGTTATTTCAGTTGTTTCTTAGTTCGTTATTATGGGATTTTGTTCAGGATGGATGTATTACTTTATTTTCTCGTATGTTGACATTCGTTGATGGATGTTTTATATATTGTATTTTTGGTTCCAGTTTATTGTGGCGTGAATCTTATTCATTGATCTTTGTTAATAAAATAAATAAATCTTTTCTTTAAATAAAATTTGGAAGTTAATGTTTAAAATTGGTTTTGACACTTAGCTTAATTATTTAGGGTGTTAAATTGGAAAAATTATTTTTATCGACAGTGATGCTGAGAATGAACCAACTGTTCACCTTGATTTAATTTAATAAAGGAGTGATCGCCCGATATTTAATTAGGCGGGGTGTCACAGAAGATCATATCCATAAAGTTTCAGTAACAAAAATCATTTTTTTTTACTATTTTTAAAAAATGGTATGTACCGGGGTCTGCACCATAAGAAGTCCTTACAGGAAGAGGCCTGTGTGTGTGTGTGTGTGTGTGTTGCCAATAAACATTACATTGGATCTAAGTTCTACCCATTTTGTATTATTCGGTTTAATTTCTTAGATTTTTTTTGCAATTATACTATTATTTTATTTAAAAAAATTAAATCTCATTTTATTCGTGGAATATATTATGTGAAACAAAACAAAAAAATAATTTTAATAAATTTGGGCACGCATCGCGTGCCTACATGCTGGTATTTTGTAAAGAAGTAGTGGCTTTTCATAAAATAATGCTCTTTTCTCACAAAACATCAACTACACGTAGAGGTGCCTATGCTAGTTTGGGTCGTATTTAGGCCTAACATGACACGATAAAAACTATTCAAACATGAACACGAAAAAACATAAAATCATGTTTTTTTTTACCTAACACGACCCATTTAAAATATAAAACGACACGGCTAACACAATTAATAATTTTTTACTTTCAATTAAATGCGATAATACACGAAAACACTAATAAAATCGCGAATGCTGTGTCAAACACAATAACATAGTCATAGTTTTGACACGAACATATCACGATTCAATTTTATGTTAGAAAATTCTGACATATTTCATTTCCAACCCTCTAATTTTATGGAAAAGTTGGACATACGGTTGGTCTCCTATAAGGAAAAGAAGAAACAAAAGTACAAGCTTCGCCTGCAAGTTTAATATTCTTACACCAACTACATATGTTTATTCAAAATTCAATACGTGGTTGGATTTGGATGTTAATTGCCCCTGAATTTCTTACTTCAAAAAATTGGAAAATTAGATTTGTGAGTTTGCACTTAGCAAATTTTATAGTACAAATTTCATATATATTTTTTAAAAAGTAGAAATTCAAATTTGCAAATGGAAAACTCAATTTAATAATGTTTTTATAATTTATATATTTGAGTTTTGTAAAAAGCAAACAGAATCTGCGCAAACTTGAACTTGCAAGGATCAGTCGGTGATAGTCTGTGATTGAACAATGGTGGTTCAGATTGAGAACTATTAAATATGGGACATTGCAAATTTCAGCATTTATGACACTATAATACGTTCCATATTTCAGTATGCGTGTTAGTGACACAGCCAGTAAAAGTATTTTTAGCAATATTTATCTTCTTGTGTGAGAATATTGTTTTGCTAGCCTGACTGAAAACATACCACTTCAACATCAATCATACGACATATTTATTTACAAGAACAATGACACACTCGTTCTCTTCCATGAAGCAGCCTAACATTCCAAGAGCAATTCTTACGGGTAGTTCAAATTAAACCCGAACTAGACTAAAAATATACATAGAAAATTATGAAATTTGCTGTTGGTAACAAATGGGAAAAATGTGGGAAAAAGATAGCAAAACGACGTCATTTTTGGCACTAGTATTGGAGCCTTGGGCGGAACATAATGTTCCGCTTAAGATTCTTTGAATTTTAAGTTTCCACCCCAAATGATTTAATCTATTACGTTTCCCCCCAAATTTATTACCTCAACCTCCTATTTATAAAAAAAATATAAATGAAAATGAAGAAGATAGTTTGAACCTCCTATTTATAAAAAAAAATAAAATAACCGTCGAATAAATAGCCGTTGAAAGTGTTTGAACTATTTGGGGTCAAAACAAAAATAGGGGAAAAGGGTAAAAGCTTGGGCGGAACATGATGTTCCGCTTAAGCCTTTTTTTTTTTTTTTATCCTTCGTTGCGCGGAACATGATGTTCCGTTTTGTGTGTGTGTCCCACAAAAAACTAACTAGTGCAATTGCATCTTTGTTATTTTTTACACTACCAAAACCTATATTTGAACTTTTGCCTTACCCAGAACATACATATATAACGCTTATATACACTTTTACCCTACCCGTAAGGGTTGCTCTTAGCAGTTATTTGTCGTCTTACATTAGCCCCGAAAGAGGATGATTATGTTGGAGATATTATAATATTATTAAAAAAAAATGATATGTGAAAAGATGTATCAATTTATGAGAAATATGTCATTTCATAAATAGATGTAATAATTAAAATATGTATGTACATGAATCAATATGACCATTAGTGTGATTTTTATTCATGAAAGGACACAAATAAGTCTATAAAGAGGAGAAGATCACACCATTTTTATTAATCATTTTTGTGAGAACATTCTCTCTTTTCTTTGTTATTTTTCAATTTATTTAGTCACTTTCATCGAGTCTTAAAGAGAGTCCTATATAATTGCTAACTAAAGATTCCATTGGATTGTTGGATCTTGGAGGTATTTTCCCCAAAACCCAATAGCGAACTCTTATAGTGGAGGTTAGGGGTGGAAGTGGTACGGGTTTTTACCGTACCGTATTGGTTCGAAAAAAAATGATTTTGATTTCATATATTAAAATACCAGAAACCAGTCTTACCGAAATCGAAATTACCGCAAAAAAGTTGGTTGGCTTTGGTTTTAATATTTAAAAAACCGAATTACCGAAATAAAAAAAAATCGTACTGAAATTACCGTACCGTACCGTACCGAATTTACCGAAATTAGAAAAAAAAACATACCGAAATTTTCTTACCGTACCGAATTTACCGAATCCAGAAAAAAGTTGGTTTTGATTTTTGTTTTAATATTTAAAAAAATTGGTTGATTTTGTTTTTGATTTTTTGGGACTTTTATTGCTGTTTATCGAAACCAGAAAAAACCGAAACTAGAAACTAGAAAAAATCAGAATTTACCGAAACCAGAAAAAACCGAAATTACCGAAAAAATCGAAATCCCGGCCGGTTTGGTTTTGGTATTGATTTTGGTGTACTGGGTGGTAAACTGATATGGTTTGGTTTTACCGTCCAGAGTTTGATTTTGGTATTGGTATCTACTATTTACCGACTAAACCGTACCGCTTACCCCCGTAGTGGAGGTAAATAAAATCTTAAGAAAAGAGATTCTTCACGCCTCAATCCACTATTAATTCATGGGGGTTTTGGGGAAAGATTCTTATAATTCTCAAAGTGTATAAAAATAGGACAGTCCACATAATTTTATAAATTTAGTCCCTGTACTAAAAATACCATGAAAAATGGTAACCCTGGTGCGGACCCAAAAAATGAACTCCTAACTCTAAAAGGACCACACAAATAAATGCTATTGTATCATATGGACTAGATTTATAAATTTGAAAAGCATTGTCCTAAAAATCCAAATATAGGAAGGAACGTGAACTTTACCTTAATTCTCTATTAATTCATTATTTAATATATATCCCCATCACTCTTAAGGTTGTAATTTCGAGGCAAGAAGAATGTGAAATTTTTTCCAATGGTGAAACATCTAACATTTTAAAAAAAATGTGATGTTTAAGACAGTGATGTACGTACTAAGTTTTACATTAAAAGTGGTTTACCAGGTATATTAAACTGTTGTACACTATTGCAAGTATAATAGTTTATTGCACTTAGTAAGTCACTTTTAATGTAAACACTTATACACATATCATTTTTCGAAATTTAATGGAGATTTTGATAGAAGAAATATATATATATGCGAATTTCGGTACATACTTTGTGCTTTATATCTCTTCGAAGTTTATAATTAATAGACGGAAAATGCTATGTGTCCCAAACAACTCCCCCAAATAGCTTTAAGTGTTATACCTTATGGTATGGGTCCCGCCAGGGCACAACTCATTAATACTATTTGGGGGAGATTTGGGGGAGTTGTTTGGTACCCATAGCACTACTCATGGCAACAATTGATTCTGCTACCAAATATTCTGATAAAGAAATAACATTATTTTTAATAAAATGAGATACACGGGTTCACATGAGCTTTGTTATGATAAAGGTAAAGATGGTCATATGAATATAATTCATCTTAAGCTTATTCCTTTTGGAGTAAGAGTCCTTTTGTGCAATAAAGTGTATATTATCTCATTAGTAACTATGATATAGTTTGATATAAACATGAATTATTTTATTTTAATATTTATGATGTGACAATGGCGTTACACCAAGTCATCTAGTTGGCAACATATCAAATAAATTGTACAATCTTGAAATGAAGAAGTCATTAAAATAAAAGAGAAAATAAATAATATGTGAAAAAATGTATCAAATCATGAGAAATATATCATTTCATAAATAGACATATAACCCTTAAAATATGTCTATTCATGAACCAACATGACTATTAGTATAATATCTATTAATAAAAATACACAAATGAGTCTATAAAGAGGAGAAGATCCCACCATTTTTGTTAGTTCTTTTTGTGAGAACATTCTCTCTTTTCTCTATTATTTATCAATTTATTCAATTAGTTTTATCGAGTGTTAGAGGGAATCCTTTAGGATTGCTAACTAAAGATTCCATTTGATTGTTGTATCTCAGAAGTAATTTGCCTAATAATTCGCTTGTAGTGGGGGCAAATAAAACCTTAGGGAAGGTGATTCTTCACACCTCATTCCACTATTGATTCATCATTCAATGTATATCCCCTTTAGAATATCATGAGGAATAGTAAGCAAAAGGTCCACCATCTCCTTGTTATCGCACTCAAACTCAATATTCGGGAAACGACATTTTGATTCTAACTTCAGGCCTTGACGCAACGCCATCATTTCTGTCGCAATGATGTCAAATGCCCCCTCACCCCAATTTTCAGTATCATTCCTAATCTTTCGCCATACCCATTTCTAGGGGTGGACAAAAAAAGACCGACCCGATTGGACCGAACCGGACCGGACCCACTTTTACAGGCTTTTTTTATAAATCGGTCATAAAATAAGGGACCCGAATATATTCGCTCCGGTCTAAAATATCCATTTTCAATTCGGTCGTAGGACCAGACCGGACCAGACCGGACCGGACCGCTTAGTTTAATATTATATAATATATATTAATTTTAGATAAATATACATATATATATGTTTTAGTAAAGAACAAAACCCTACAAAAACACTAACATAAGACTCGTACACAACACTCCTCTCTCACTTTATTTCATTTCTCCAAAAGTTTCCTCTCTCACTTTCTCTCTCATTTTCACTTCCTCTCTCCGGCCGACGCACCTCAATTCCGGCTTCAAATGGAAATGGACGAATACAAGGTCTGTGATGTGATATTGGTGATGCTTCAGGGAAGACATGGAAATAAGATGGTGACTGGATGTTCCCGAATACAGGGCCTGTGATGTGAGATTGGTCAGCAGCTCTTTCTTGCCCTTTTTATACCGTTCGTTGATATATTTTTCACTGGAGATTTTGTTATGCTAATGTTTTTTGTGCATTGTTTTGGTAGCAGTTGTTCCAATATAAACTTCGCAATTCGTGGTGTCTACAATCGTTGTGAAAGTGCTAGACCTGCTGGTGCCTCTGGCGGCGGTGGTGCAGGGGTCGGTGGTCAGGGGCGGGGCCGTGGTGCAAATGATTCAGGAGGCCCTGGCCGTTCAGCTGCTGGTGATTCCTACAAGGATTTTTGGTCCAAATGATTGGCCTTGTCCTCTGTAAGAAAATTAATCTTCATAAGTGAGATACAATATTTCATTCATTATCTTACTCTTGAATTAATTTAGATAATCTCTTGTTTATTTGACTTACTTTCCTCTTTATCCATCCAAGTTGTTGAAATTTAAGTATTCTTAATATCATAACGTGGAATTTGAACTTTAGATTGAGAGAAAGGGTCCACCAGAAGTTGATCAATCTGATATTTAGTAACTGATTTACAAGTTCCTATTGAAAAAAAATTAAATAAATAAATTTAAATGTGGACCGATTATTAACCGAACAGGACCGAAAATAGCCTAGACCGAATAAATAGGCTAAACCGATTAAATAGGTCCAAATTCGGTTAGACACCTAAAATGGCCAAAAATCGGACCGGACCGGACCGGACCGCGCACACCCCTACCCATTTCTCCTTGAATGCTTGCATTTGTGTTAACCCACCTTGAAACCAAAACAATATCTTGACTCCACATCCCTCTCTGACTGATATGCTCCAAGTGTCACCTCGGCTCAGGGACACCAGCCTCGACCGAGATTATGGCCAACGCTGGAAGAGCCTTGGATCGGTGACCAGTAGCCTCAGACATCGAAGGGTCGGCCTTAACCGACATCACCACCAACCTCTTCAAGGGGAGACTGCATGAATCAGAAGGCCAACAGTTCGAATGATAACTCGGGTAATGATAACCTCGGCCGTGGGTAGGCCGAGGTCACTAGGAACCATACTACTACCAAGGGCGACCTAATCAATAGTTCAGCCGATGTTCCACACATACCAGCCTAACCTCGGCCCAAGCCGACCTTGGTACCTTGCCTCGGCTTCACTTAAGCTGAGACCTTCATGGCTCATCTTGAATTGAATGAGCAGCTAGTCCTTATCAACCTCGGCTTCTCCCAGGCCGAGGTTACGACCAAGCACGAAGGCCGAGTACTAATTGATATGTGGATAAGGACACATGGATACAAATCAGTTATAAAAAATCATTCCCCACACGCGGGGGGAATATTTTGTCATCATTCCCTACATGTGACAGTGACAAATGTCTTCTTCAAATTGGCTAGGTCAACACACACATGCTCATTGCATGCATGGGGGGTACATTACACCCCCCAGGTACTATATATAGAGGTCATCCTCTACCTTGCAAAGGATCCAAAATTGGCAACCCTAGCTGAAACTGTGTTAAATACACAGTAGAGAGAGAAAGCTTGAGAGATTGTATCTATGGCCATTAGAGCCCTCATACATTGATACGCATCATACACTTGCACAGTGGACATAGGCCTAATTGGATGAACCACTTATATTCCGGTGTGAACCCTCTTCTCCTCACCTCCTTCTACTATATATACATACACCCTTATGGTGCCATTATTAACATTGAATTGAGCTTATAAACACCTTGGAGGGTAGAGTATTAATAACCTCAACGTAACAAGCTATGCAGGAGCAGTTTGCATCGATTACCTTTCGATTTTGTGTTAATATCCCCTTGCGACTCTGCATTGATGATCCTTTCGACTGCGTGATAATATGATCATTTCCGACTCCACATCCATAATCCTTATGACTTCGCTTCGATAACCTCTTTCGGGTTCGTGTCAACAATACCCTTATGACTTTATGTTGATGACCCTTTTCAACTTTGTGTCAATGACCTTTTCGGCTATATTGACGATCCTCTCGATCCGTATTAATAACCTCCTTCCGACTGTATCCCAAAGAGCCCTTTCCATTGAGGGGCTCTATAGACACCCAAAATTCTCACTCATTTCCCATTTCTCTATCATAAAGGACCCCCGGTGTGTTATAAGTTTTATGGAAAGCAACCCCATGTTGGCCCCTGGTTTCCTTTTCAAATCCTACTTTACTTCGTTCTTATGTCAGAGAAAAATTTTAATCTAAAATATTTAGATAAGGAAAATATAGTAATTTTGATGATAACAACATATTGACCACATACATGTTTAACATATCTATATTTAACGTGTTTGTCTAATATAGTGAAAACGATAAGATTGATATGAATACAATTAATACTAAAGAAGAACATTCAAGAAAGAAATATCAGGATCAAGACTAATGTTGAGCATTTAAGAAAAAAATCCAAGAATAAAAAGGTTATCACACGATTAAGACTTCAAAAAAGCTTCCAAGAAATTTTCGCCATCAATTCCAACACAAAGATTAAAGACTTAAAAACTATAAATAGCTCCCATCCCCATGGTTCAAGGGCCCCCAAACCCAATATTCATAAGAATTCTAACTTCCTCTCCCGAAGCCTGAAATCCCCCCTTTGGCACTAATCCTGTTCCTCAAAGTTACTTTATGTTACCTCTGAGGAAAGCTCGAAGTCCTTGACTCCCAAGTCGAAGCTCTGTTCGACCAAAACCCCACCAATGAAAGCATCCTTTGTTGAAGCTATGTTATGAAAACCCTGAAGAAAATGATTATTTTTAATTATACTTTTCCAACCTAGTTTAAAGTAGACCGTGAACAGGATTCCTATCCTGGTTTAGACTCCATGTTCGATCAAAACCCCACTACTGAAAGCATCCTTTGCCGAAGCTATGCTATGAAAACCCCAAAGAATGGGATTATTTTCAATTGCTTTTCCTACCTAGTTTAAAGTAGACCGTGAACAAGTTTCCTAGCCTGGTTTAGACTCTGCATCCCAACTTTACCAAGAGACATGTTGGATATGCTCGTCCCAGTTCCTAAGATGCAGATCTTTATGTAAATAATCCTCACCTAAAAATCCTAACAACAAGATATGTAATTTTAATATAGACTAAGAACAAGTTTCTTCGTCCGATTCAAACTCGTCGCCCCTCCTCCACAAGGATACCATATGTATATCACTTGAAAGATTTGGTTACTCAGAATCAAGCCCTTATATAAGAAATCTTCATTCAAGAGTGTTGCTATGCCCACCCCTTAAAATAACTAAGCAACATCATCACGAAAAACATATTGTGAAAACATACTTTATGAAGAATCTATTATTTGTGTGACATCCTCTATTTTCTGCACACAAGATGACCAACATCATGTATAGCAATAAGGGCTATAAAATAAAATAATAATAGTATAATCGTATAAGAAAAATAAACCACTAAACATGATAAAATCCTAATTAATACTAAATGAAATTGATATTAGAAACCCAACCATAGTAAGTCATCTCCATGAATTAAAACTAAATATCCAAAACTTTGAGTACAATGCAAAAGTTTCCAAATAAATTATGCATAAAAATAAAATAAGAGAGTACAACTTTCTCTACCTACTGAGAAACTTGAATAACTCCTTCCAACTGCTGTCCCTGAACTCCTACAGATACAGTTACCAAAGGCCTGAAAATGTTCAACGCAAGATGGGTCAGGGCCCACTGCAAGAAACTTCCAACATAATCCCAAACATAGATACAATATAACGTAAATATTGCTTTGCTGCCTTATGATAATAATAATAGTTAATTATTCCAATCCAACTACTAGCACATGTTCATAACCTAAACCATCCCAATAGTGTCTTCCATGACCTACCATGCGTCAATCCTCACCATCTCAACCTACCTTGTTTACTTTAAGATTTCTATCTAAGAAAACCTTAACAGTTAAACATTCGAATGCCGTATCAAACATACCCTGACTCTCATACCAACCCTTAATTAGTCCATCGACATATGCAATATAAATAACTAACATCAACTCCCTATCTCACTTATCTTTATACCGAACATTAAACTAAGTCCCCAACTAAGCTATTACAGAGAAATAAACCAGCTCTCTAACCGTCCTATTATAGTATAAAGTATTTATCGACTCACTAACTGTCCCATTATAGAGCAATAACCCAACTCTATAATCATTCTATTATAACATAGAGTATTCAACCAATTCTTTAATCATTCTAGTGTATTTAACAAACTCTTTAACTGTCCTAGAGTACTAAACGAATTCATTAACTGTCCAAGAGTATTAAATAAACTTCTTAACCTACTATAAAGTATTTGACCAACTCTTTAGTCCTATAGTATCTCATAAAGTGTACACTTACCTCTCACCCATATCCATGAACTATATGCATATACACACACACACACAAAAAAAAATCATAAGAGATTCTCCTATGTAGTAACAACAGATCATAAACTCAACTCCCTAACTCACCCATCCTAGGATATTTTCACCCTTATAAACATATACAAGTAAGTATACTCAACCTATATAATTCCCTAATTGTTAAGTTAACTCCCCCAAAGTATCCCAATTTAATATTCGTTCATGTGGTATTCTACATCCTTTCAAACCCCTCCCGCTAACAATTACTTCAAAGTAACCCAAATCAAGAAACAAACCAAAAGCACCCCAACACCCAACACTCCCAAATTTTCAGGGCCAAATCGATCCATTCCCAGACCCAGATTGATCCGGATTTCCTATACCCAAATCCTTCCCCTGTTTTAGCTCGTAAACCTTTAAAAAAAATCCCAATTCAATTCCAAGAATATCAAATTCGTTTCTCACATTTGAATTTAAGGCTAGGGATAAAAATCCTTATCTTTTAACATTCAATTTATGAATTTTCCATTACTTACATGGTTCATACTAGGGGTGGCCATAGGCCCGAGGCCCGCCAAGCCCTCCCAATAAGAAAATAGGGCTTGGGTAAGGTAAATAGGCCCGCAAAGCGGGCTTGGCAAAATTTTATAGGCCCGATTTTTTTTCGGGCGGGCTTGGGCATGAGTTCTTAAGCCCGATGAGGCCCGACCCGGCCCGAGGCCCGAAATATATATATATATATATATATATATATATATATATATATATATATATATATATATATATCTGTGTGTTGGGGGGGGGGACTTCTATAAATATAAAAACGTATACCAAGTCTTTTCATGAAAAGTGAGAAACTTTATAAATGGACTTTGTAATATATGGAGTTTAAAACAGATTTTTAATTAAAAAAATTGGTCTTTAAATAAAAAAATAGGTATTTTAATTTTAAAAAAAAATCTTTTAATTAACATAATAGGGCCCGATCGGGCGGGCCTGGGTAAAGAGCTTTCAAATCTGGGCGGGCTTGGGATTACATAATAAGGCCCGATCTAGGCCCGAGCGGGCTTGGGATAACACTTAATTTTTCAAGCCCGGCCCGAGCCCGACCGGGCCTGCCCAGGCCCGACCCACGGCCACCCCTAGTTCATACCCAATTTAAGTATTTATCCACATATGATCCACAAGTTCTAAAACATTCTATTATATAATTCATAGAATAAACATATTTCGACATGAATTTAGCTTATCAATATGGTTTCTAATATGTTATACTTATTAAATTCATCAAAGTTAATACTTTTTTAATAGAAGATAATAGTGCAATTTTACCAATTAACCGTATACTAACATGAATCCTAATTTCATTCCACAATACTTCCATATGCCAATTTCCAATTATGATATATATTTTTTCAAAAAATTATTCAAGGTAAAAACTTCCATTTTTATAAAAAAGTAAGGGTTTCAATTACTCCAATTGGAATTGAATACCATCAATTAGATAACTAAAGATTTACATCTTAATTAATTTAGATTAAATCATGATTTCTATCATAATTACACAATACCAAAGGCGAAGAGTAGGACTAAGTTTCTTGCCTTGGTTTGTTTAGAGATGAATTACACAATTTGATATGTATTATACTTGGTGTTTATTCCCCCAAATTGCTTTCCTTCAATCCTTAAGCTCTCCTCTCTAATTATGCCTTCCTAGCTCACCTACCAAGTTTCCTCCCTTTCAATCTCTATATATTTCTCTCTCTAACTCTCTATTTAGGTTTATGATTTGTTTAGAATATGATGAGAGGCTAGTGTAGGCTTAAATCGATTTTTAAATAATGTCAAACTCACCACTCCCTTAAACTCTATATTCAATCAATTAATCTTGAAGCATTACAGTTTGTCAATTAATTAATGTGAGTTAATTAATAGGTCCAATTTAGATACGTTTAAAAATCCAAAATTATCGATTTAATGGAATTAATGAGAATTAATTCAAATTTTAGTTATTACTCAAATTCATCACACAATTCAATTTTATATGACATGCAAACAATATATGCATAAAATAGGGCAATCACACTACACTAATATTTTGTGTGAATCTTGACGATAGATACACAATTAAAATTAATTCTAATTAAAAAGAAATATTCTTCTTTAACCCAAACTTGGGTAAAAACTTATCCTAACAATTTAAATGACAAAATGTGATTTAAAAAAATAATTTTCTTTAAAAATATGATCATTACACTATTAAGGCAATCAAAATGCGGAAAAATAAATCATATACTTGAGCTGAGGATTTATACGAGGAAACCCTTTGTGGGGAAAAACTCAATTCAAACAGACACCTTGCACTAGTGTAGGTAAAGTATTACAAAAATGGATAAGTGACTTAGAAATTTGAACCTGTCATAAACTCAATAAAATATAACCTCCACATTCATATTTTTAGCAAAAGCAAACATGAATCGCTCTCCGACCATTTGTCATGTCACACGTTGAAGGGTGATATGTCGTATGATCCGTAGCTATGAAGAATAATCAGAGTGGTGGTGGTGGAGGTTAATAGGTTTGATAGCATCCTAGGTCAATTTTTCATATTATCACAAAAATTTTCCCAATTTTAAAAGTAAAACCAATTGTATTTATAAAAGCCCTTTCAAATTCTTTAAAAAACACACACATAAAAGATGATATTAAGTGAATTTAATGATGAAACCTAGATCTACAACACTTGATCAAGTTTTGAGACAATTCACAAGATTCAAATAAGATCAATGTGAGGCATGTGGTTTATTGTGTAGAAGATAATTCAAAACATACACAAATCACACAATATGGAAGACAATTCGAAATATTCACAAACTAGCATAAGACATGCTTTATGAGGAAAACTCCCCACATAGGGGTAAAAAACCTTGATGCACACACAATTCTCATTTCTACTTAAAAATACATTTTACAAAAGGCAAAAAGGTACCTCTTAAGAAAGAAGGAGGTTATACGGATTCACTAGGCCAAACACAAAAATATCCAATTTTAAGCCAAGTTTTATCTTGATTAGATTTAAATGAGCATGCAAGATAGAGTCCAAAGATAAGTATGCCAAACCAAATGTCAAACCAAACTAAAAGAGGAAGTTTGAAAAAAAAATCCTTTTAGGGCAAAACCTTTTTTATATCATCACTGTTTAAGAATTTGACAGACACGGATCGACTACTTAGAAATCCACTAATCATAATGCGGTGTAGGTCTTCAAATCTTCAACAGAAAGTGATGCATCTCAGCACAACCCATAAGAAGCAAACTCTTCCTTCGGTATCCACCGAGCAACTTTAGGATGCAGAATCCTTTCTTCTTCAACAGTAGAATTATAACTCCACAATATTAATAATAGAGAAACCTCTACAAGGGTTTGATGTTTGTGTATGGAACTAGGGTTTGACAAACTCAACAAATCATTCTAGTTATGAGTGATTTGAAAAACAAAAACCTATTTCAATGAAATAGAAAAGTGAAAACTTTTGGAAAAGCTATAGGAATTCATTTTCGCCAAAAGTGTTATGAAAATCAATTCACAAGAGTCCCGTTTATAAAAAAAACACGAAAATTGAAGCAGTGATATTCTTTCGATAAAAATGAGACTTCGTTCGAACGAAAACCATTGTTTCATTCTAACGAGGTCCATTCTCATTCTAACAAAAGACCTGGCTCATTCGATGAGCTTCCAACATACTTCCAACGTGTGTCGCTCTATCAAACATTAAGCAATTCGTTCAAAAATAAAACAAGCTTCATTCGAACCAACTATGAAAGTTGTTCTAACGAGATAACCGACCTCATTCTAAAGAGGTGGGAATTTTGTTCCAATGAACTCAAAAAAATAAAAATGCTTTATTTTAAAATCATTTTTATAAAAAAACCCTGTTTTATAAGAAAACAACCCAGAATAAATTTTACCAAGTTAAATAAAAAATATAAATGCCATATAACTTCATATATTGTTATGATGGTTTTAGTGGCTTAAACTTTGGAATGTTGCTCAGTCACTAACATGTATTCAAAAATCGTGGAAGCATATGCAGATGTAGTACTTGATTTACAACAGGATACGCCAAATTATCTAAGCTATGAGTAATTATAAATTCTCGCTCTTATAAATCTGCCCCTTTGGCTATTCTGGTACCAAATAAAAACCAAACGAAATTAAAATCTCTAAGAAAATGTTCTACTAATTCCCTCCCAAACCCGAAAATGGAAACCAATTGGAGACTTTGTCTTCAACTGAAATTCTGCATTTTGTGTGGTCCAAGAGATCATCATTAAAGCGGAAGAGACATACACATATAAAACAAAAAAAATACCGTGACGCATACGAGAGTTTAAAGGAAATAAAAATTCCTCCTCAATTTGTTCTCCTCCCTTTTGTTCATAATAGACAAAGGGTAAGAAACTAAGCATGGGTCATTATCATCACCCCAATCCAAATGAAATAACATCATAAAGATAATCCAATAATCACATGCAATGAAAGTTTAAAGAAACATACTAACTATTTTTGAATTTTTTTAATTTTCTCAAGTATAAAAAATATATGTATAAAAGGTACATATATGTATAAAAACATCAAACCATATAATAACACTAAAATATCCAAACCATGGGCCATTAGCATCACCCTAATCCAAATGAAATAACATCATGAAGATAATCCAATAAGCACATGCGATGAAATTTCAAAGAAGCATAATAACTACTTTCAAAATTTTAAATTTTCTCAAGTATAAAAAGTATATGTATAAGAGGTACATATACATATAAAAACGTCACACCATGGAATAACACTAAAATATCCAAATCATGAAAGCGGAATGTAATTTTGTGAATAAGTTCCACGGACAAATCAATATAGGCATTCATAACATAGGCTCACGAAGTCAATGAGATACTTTTAAAGAAATAATTCAATTTCAACTTTAGGAATAAGAATGTTGAATAAGATGAAATTGAATCAACTAATGCAATGTGCCATGAATTTAAATTCTTCTCAAATCAATAACACCAAACTATTTAATATTTTTTAAGAGAGTCGATTGTGCAAACTCATTAACCTTGTACTTTATAACACCCTTAAAATCTCATATATTTAAGAATTCAGTCTCAAAATTTTGAACATATCATAATGCTCATGTGTAGTGAAGCATCACTGAAAAAATATCCTTGACACTTCTGTTTTTGTGCGTCGTTAATATTTTAGGCTCTTTGCACATGGTAGATTTTAAAGCAAAGATAATTTTCTCTTTCATATTCCCTTTCCAATGCTTAATACAAAATAAATATTTTGAGAAACAAAATTAGGGTAATGGTTCTTACAAGAACAACTGATCTCTAGTACATTTGGTTCGTTATTAAATAATATTGAGACGAGAACACCATATTTGACATATGACAGGTACATGCAATGTTCAAAAAGTCCATGCATGTGTGTAATAAAGGTGATAAAAAGTCTAGCACGTAGAGAGTAAGCATCAATGAACAACGAAATGTTATCCATGCATTATTAAGCACACTAACGAAATGAAACCATGTCTGAAAACATTATGAAAAATTCACATGAGTGGATGGAATGTAGTGGTGATTCGAACATCTTAAATGGACATTTATATATGATGAAAAATAAAATACAAAAATATTTTTTTCTTGAAAAATTTCAAACTCTTTCTTAAAAATCGAAAATATATTTGGATTTGTTAAAAAAATTCAAAGATGCATATATAGACATAGAAACACAATCTAGTAATATGGACAAATGACATGAACATGATAAAAACCCTATACTAGAAACAAGTCATAACCTCAGTCATTAGTTCGAGAGGAGTTCTCAAAAGGAGCAGATATCTTTTGAAATTCCTCGATCAAACTTTGAGAAGTCTTAACTTAAAAATCTACTTGCTCTCGAAATATCTCAAAGTATCTATGGTGATGTGCGGGAGCATGTGTGGAACTATGTATGGGAGTGTGTGTGGAAATACGTGTTTGAACTCATGTGGGAGCATATCGAGGAACACGCGTGTATGAACTCTTCATAACTTAAAATGAAACTCCCTATGGAAACCTCAGTCCCTATGAATGTGTTACTTTAACTCATAATTTAATTGGTTGTATGTTTATTTAAGTAAATTAAAATGGCATCTCACTTTTTAAAATATTAGGTGGCTAGTAATTTTTAAATAAACATTTTCGACAGTGATGCTATGAACTGAACCAACTTGGCATTTTGTATTAATTTGAATAAAGGAATAGCTACCCGGTATTTAATTAGTCAGGGTGTCACATGTGGTATCAGAGCATCAGGTTCTAGTGTCCTTAGGATCTGTACGGCTTGTTATGTTTTCGCATAATGTCCTTTGAGTTAGATCCCTATTTTTAGGATTGTTTCACTCCTTGATTTCGTTTTATAGACTGCGTTCTTCTGCTAGAATGTTATGTATGGTCGATGGACTAATATAAATCTGTTAAATTTTAGATGTTGCTCTTGAGGGAAGTACACACAAAAAATGATGAGGGAACGAATGCTGGACAAGAACAACAAGTACCCCAGGTACACGAAGAAAGAGTGGAAATCACTGAGATAGCAAATATCGTGGCGCAGGCAGTGACTATCGCAATATTGCAGTACCAAAACAACAGCGTGCTGCTTATACGGGGCAAAATAATGAGAGAAGTCGATCAAAATGTTACTCCTAAGGTTAGCAGCAAAAGGGAAATACCATCGCAGCAGCGAGAAGTGTCTCAGGGTCGTCGTCATAGGGGCAATAGAAATGGCCAAACTCGCCAGATCCAACAAAGCCAGGAGAAGAGAACTACCACCAAGAGGTGTTTTAAATGTGGGAGAAATGGCCATACGCATTGGGTCTTCCCAGATTTGGCTTATAATAAATCTCGCCCTAATCAGCAAGGACAACAAGGCCTAAAAAGGGAAGGGTTTCAGGGTCAGTGTCATAAGTGTGAACAGCAGGGTCATCGGTGGAGGGACTGCCCGCAAACAGATAAAGTGCCAGGGTAGGATGCCCAACATAATGAATCCTGTATAGTTACCCCAACATCGCAGGCATCACAATAACATCAAAGAGTACAGTATGGATGTGTCTATAATGCCCGATATGCCGTTTATACCGCAACTACCACATGCGTTTGGAGGTACGATACTTCATTATTAATTATATCCTTTAAGATATAAGGGAAATCTCGAATAACTCAAATGTGTTATAGTCTATTCCTATTCATTGAAAAACGTGCATGTAGAATGCATTCTTATCGTGTTATATTTCGAATTAGCTACAACGGCTTGAGTGTTAATAAACCATTATAGTTATAGTATGGCGTTCATTAGAAATTGTACTAAGTGTCACTTGAGTGGAGGCGAAGCTATATTTATATTTATAAATTTCATATGGTGGCATATAAAGACTTCGTAAAGACATCGTCTAATTATATTTAATTCCAGTGGGTGGGGATGTCTATTAAGATAATTCAAGAATTGTTAAAATGTTTCTAAAAGTGGGGACTATTACGTAGCATGCAATCGAGTTTAACGCTAATATAGTAGGAGGATTGTGTCGAGTGTAGCCTCACGTATCATGAGGGGAGGTAAGTTAACTTCTTAGCAAGAAGTAAGGAAAATAGGCACTAGTCAAATACCAATGGCCCCAAGGCTCATTGACCAACAACACTAGTTAGTAGTGTATCAGGAGGGTTCCTTGTTTGGATTTCTCTTTGCGAGACATCCCACGCATGAAACCTAGTGAACGTAGGGAGATGAGAAGGTTTGGATTTAGTACAAGGATTAGTACCCTAATTTTCATTCGCAAATTAAATGATAACTTAAGTGTTATCAAATGTCTTATCTCGTGAGTGAGTCAAAGCGACAAGGAGGATTATGGCTACGATTATTAAACTGGTTTAATCTAACCCTATCGAACCTTCGGAGATGCAAGTCCAAACTGGGCAGCTGTTGGAGCATCTCGCTAAGGGTGCTCACATGTTACTTGTGAGGGTTAGATATCTACGATTGCGTGTCGATTTCAGAGAGTTGAATAAAGTCACGATCCGGAATAAACATTCGTTGCCAAGAATCGATGACTTATTCAACCAATGGAGAGGAGACTCTTTCTCCTTAACGTTTAACTTAAGATTAGGATACCATCAGTTGCGTATCAGGGAACATGACGTCTCGAAGACTACCTTCTCGATGAGATATAGTTCCTACGAATTTCGGGTTATGCCTTTTGGCCTAACCAATGCCCAAGACGTGTTTATGAACTTATTAAATAGAGTGTTCAGAGAGTTCCTAGGTCAGTTCGTCATCGTATTCACAGACGACATTCTGGTTTACTCCCAGACAGAGGAAAAATATGCCGAGCACTGGAGACAGGTTTTGCAAACGTTGTGTCAGAACGAGTTATATGCAAAATATGTGAAGTGTGGATTTTGGCTGAAGGAGGTACAGTTTTTGGGGCATATCATTTCAGACAGGGGGATATCTGTTGATTCAGGGAAGGTATCAGCTGTGAAGGAGTGGAGATAGCCCACGACATCGACTAAGATACGTAGTTTCTTGGGCCTAGCAGGAAACTACAGGAGGTTTATTCGGGGTTTCTCAAAGATAGCGGGTCCTTTGAAACATCTGACTCGCAAAAGTGTGCCGTTCATTTGGAATAATGCCTGTCAGTTGGCATTCGATGAGTTGAAGGACAAGTTAACCTCAGCGCCAGTGTTGGCTTTTCCCAAACCGGGAGTTGAGTATCTAGTCTACACCGATGCGTCCTTACAAGGACTTGGAGGTGTACTGCAATAGGAGAGTCAGGCCATAGCTTATGCTTCCCGTAATATTAAGCCTCACGAGAAGAATTACCCCACCCACGACTTGGAGTTAGCAGTAGTTGTATTTGCTCTTCGGATTTGGAGACATTATCTACTAGGGGAGAAATTCCGTTTATTCACGGACCACAATTCCCTACAATACCTCTTCACGCAGAAAGAATTAAATATGTGTCAACGTAGGTGGCTTGAATTCGTGAAAGATTATCAGTTCGATATCCAATATCACCCAGGGAAGGCAAACGTGGTAGCAGACGCGTTGAGTCGTAGGCCAGTAGGTGAGGTGGCCAAAGTGTGGAGAGCGAAGTGGAAGGAGTTGGGACACCAGGACACAGTGGCCCAATCATTCATGTCGTTAATGACCGTTACGCCACAGATTGTTACGAGAGTGATACGGGCTCAGACAAAATATTCATTTTGTCAAGAGCAGATAGTTCGTTCTAGCAGAGGGATCCGAGTCCTATACTGTTAGTTCATACGGGGGCTTACGCTTCAATGGGAGACTGGTTGTGCCTGAAGGGGAAGACTTAAGGCATGAGGTTATGACAGAGTCGCACGATTCGCAGTTTGCGATACATCCTGGTGGGGATAAGATATACCAGGATATGAGGCGACAGTACTGGTGGAGCGGGATGAAGAAAGATATTACCGAGTTCGTTTCCAAATGTGCCACTTGTTAGCTGGTAAAGGTGGACCATCAGAGATCGGCATGACTTCTACAACCGTTAGAGGTTCCTATGTGGAAATGGGAGAGCATTTCCATGGATTTTATCACGGGGTTACCTACTTCGCTGAGGGGTCACGACTCCATATGGGTAATCGTGGATAAATTGACCAAAGTTGCGCATTTCCTACCATCTCGGACAGACTACACTACGGGACAATATGTCCACATTTTCATAGCGAAGATAGTGAGACTCCACGAGGTGCCTCTCAATATCGTGTCTGACAGAGACAAGATTTTTATTTCACGATTTTGGGAGAGTTTTCAGGAAGCCAAGGGTACAGAGTTGCGACTGAGTACGACATATCACCCGTAGACAGATGGGCAAACAGAGCGAACGAATTAGATGTTGGAGGACATGTTGCGTATGTGCATCCTAGACTTTGAAGGTGGTTGGGAGCAGTACCTTCCACTAGTGGAGTTTGCCAATAATAACTCCTACCAGTTCACTATTGGCATAACTCCATTCGAGGCGTTATACGGTCGACCTTGTCGTTCCCCAGCATGTTGGTTAGAGGTGGGGGATAACAAGATTCTTGGGCCGGAGGTGATTCATGATACCTCGGCGATGATAGAGATGATACGGAGCCGTAGTCGGGTGGCTCAAGACCGACAGAAAAGTTATACCGATGCCATAAGATTCTTTCGAGAGTTCAAAGTGGGGGACCAGGTGCTACTCAGGGTATCTCCGATGAAGGGGATTATGCGTTTTGGGAAGAAAGGGAAATTGGCACCTAGATACATGGGCCCACTTCCTATCATCGAGCGGATTGGGCCAGTAGCGTATAGACTTCGATTACCGGAACACTTGCATAGGATTCATGACGTGTTCCATATTTCCTCGCTAAGGAAATATCTTAGGGACGATTTGGCCCAAACCCATATTTCTTTAGAGGAAATCGATCTTCAACCTGATAGTTCCTACGAGGAGGGCACGATTACCATTCTGGACCACAGCGACAGGAAACTGAGGTCAAAGATAGTACCATTAGTACGTGTTCAGTGGCGGCATCATAATGCCGAGGAGTCCACATGGGAGTGCGAGGATGAGATGCGCGAGCATTATCCAGAGCTATTTTTGCCAGGAATACTTTAGTTCCGAATTTCGGGACGAAATTCTGTTATTAGGGGGGAAGTATGTAATACCTCGTAATTTTATTGATTTTATTTAATGGATTAATTTAATTAATTGAGAATTAATTTGAAAATTAATCCGGAATTAAATACTAGTGAGACGTGAGTTGGTATTTGAGTATGATGTTAAAATAGAATATTACTGAGAATATATGGTAATATATGAGTATTGAAAATATTAAAATTATCGCGAGGCAGAAATACGACAATTTAGAAAATTAACTTGGGACGCGCGCATCAGTCGCATCAGGAATGAATTTAATTAGATTAAAAAGTAAATTATATTTTTATCAACTGAACGGTCATTTTGAGTACGCCAATGTGTCTGGAAGGGTCGAAATAGTCAGAAAACACTAGCCGAGGGTTTAGTTTGGGTCCCGGGGCATTTTTAGGCCAAACCGACTACCCAAAATGGTATTTTGGTAATTTTAAAAATTAAGGAATTAAAATCCACGAATTTTAGAGGTTAATTATATATTATTAAAGAGGCCACTAAGTCCATTATCAGCCAAAAACAATAGAAGTGGGCTACGGGAGTTTGAGAGAAGTTTCAAGGAGTTCCAAAAAGAAACCACCACCCACCACCACCAATTGAGAAGGATTTGTGACCGGAAAGAGGAGAGATTCAGCCTTCAATCACCATCAACAAATCAGAAGAACAAATCTAAGGCAAGTAATTTGGTTGCATTAGTTCAATGAATATTTCCTCCATGCTTAGTGTAGAAATTAAATAAATTGTCTTGAAGGATTTGACGAAAAACCTAATGAAATTAATGTACAACTCGAAATCTTGATTATGAATTATGTGTAGATCTGTTCTGGACAAATTCAGTACCCCATACATAACTTTTGATGATTTAAAAACGAATTAAAGAGGAGATTTATCAATGTTCTTGAAGAAAATAGAAAACTAGGGCTTTTATTGAAGTTTTGATCCATATAATGCCATATATTGATGATTAAAAGGTTTTGGAACGTTAACAATGATGTATTTTTGTTGTATGATGAGCCTATAACGTTAGATTAGATTTTCATACCCTATAATGAAGATTTGAGACAAGTTTTGGATTGAAAAACGAAGCAGGCCGTAGCCTATCTGGTGCGTTCGATCGATTGACACTCCCTGTTCGATCGATCGATCGACACTCCCAGGTCGATCGATCGACCTTCCCAGAATCAGTTATATTTTTCCTTTGTTGGATTTTAATAATTTGGACCTTAGAGAATTATTGGTTGGGACTTGGTGAATACTATTAGATTAAAGGAAGACCAGTAGGCATAATGGTGAGACTCGATTCATAATTTAAAAGTCAAATTGGGAATTATATTAAACCGTATAAGGATCGACGGGTGTGATACTATTTGAGACTAAAAGTTGATGAATAAGTTTTAGATAGTTGGATAATATAAGGTTAATGGCAGAAATAAGGACCTTAAAAATAGTGGATTTAAAAGTGGGAATAATAGGAGACTTGGTAACCTTTGTGGGCTAGAATTTAAGTACATGAAACTACGATGTGAGATGTGTTGGCGAACTATATTATATATTATTCGGAGACTTAAAGTAGTACTAATCGGGATAACGGTACAAGAATGTAGAATATACCTTATTTAATATTTTAAGATGTCTAAGTGTGTGATTGCTTAGTATATGGACTTATGTGTATAACATACCTACCATACTTGTTATCACCGGAGGTCGGCTTTCGAATCAGGCCATCTAATCCTTGTGTGCCTATGGGGGGATTTAGATTGGTACCTTAAGAACATAGGGCTGTGAATGACTTATTTGTGAGTTAATAAGTCAGCTGACCATGGGAGCGTAGGTATGTGCGTGACCCATGGGTATGTGAACTATGTTCGCCTCCATTATGTGTGATTGTTTCTTATTAAGACGGTTCTGGAGAGATTTGGATTACGTGTCCTTATGTACGTGATGTATCGGGACTCGATAGCAGAGTATGTGTGCACCGCAGCTTAGCCTAGGGGTGCCCTAATTGTATATTTATGATGAGATTAATATACTTGTAATTTAAATGGACTCTGTATTTAAGTGTAAGTGTAAATACTTGTGACATTTTTAGTGGAATTAAAAATGGAAATTTCATAATAATTATTGTAAGGGAATCTGAGAAATAAAAAGGATGACACGCATAGGTTATATTAGAATGTCTTGTTTTGACCCTCATATTATAACGCAAAGTCAGGTCGAGAATTAAATTAGTTAGTTATCGACATAATTAAGACGGGTTACTAATACGTTAGATGTGCACAATGAGTTGAGAGGTGAGGAACTCATGTGAGTGCACACAACTAACATGTATTTTATATTCACTGTTTAATGTTATTAAACACGTGCTATTCGGGCTCTGACCCGTTTGCTTCCAAATCTATTTTTTTGTAAAAATCTTTTAGGTGCCCAGCCAGAGGGACGCCAAGCTTAGGAGTTCCATTCCAGTGACGTGCTGTAGCTGCTGTGGAAGTTACAGGACCTCGATAGTAGACGCCTCCACTTTCTACATTGACTCCACTTCAGATTTATTCCTCTGTAAGGCATGTTGCCCCTTTATCTTTAGAGACAGCTTATCACACTCAGTTTCCTTTCAGTTTCGGATTTTAATTAATGAATTATTCAGACTTTGTATTTTGTTTTATTCAGTATTTGGATTGTTCAGGGGAGTGTTACTCCAGACTCTTTTTGTTCCATTGTTTTTCTATTGTGACTGTGATGTGAATGTGTTACTTTAACTCATAATTTAATTGGTTGTATGTCTATTTAAGTAAATTAAAATTGGCATCTCACTTTTTAAAATATTAGGTGGCTAGTAATTTTTAAATAAACGTTTTCGACAGTGATGCTATGAACTGAACCAACTTGACATTTTGTATTAATTTGAATTAAGGAGTAGCTACCCGGTATTTAATTAGTCGGGGTGTCACAATCACGTGTTCATTCCAAGTATGTTTTTTTTAGAAAAATTAAAAAAATTCCAAAAAAAATTAATAAACCAAAAATATTTTTCTTCAAAATGCATAAAAATTGGAATTTTTTTAAATTTTCTAAAAAAAACATACTTGGAATGAATTTGAAAACTTCAAAAATGTCATTATTTTTTTGAAGTCTAAAATTGTAAAAATTCAATGCACTGAGCCGAAATTGACCAACGATGGAAATTGAATGAAAATTGACGACTTTACGAATAAATATTAATTAACCCGGTGAAATTTCGAGTCTATCATTTTTGCGAGTTTTTAAATCAATCTGAGTTAAAGGTTAACTCAAAGTTCATTTCAGTGTTTAAATAAGTCGTTGAAGATCTCTATTCCTTTTTTTTATCGATTACGAGAAACGAGTGAGATGTTGTCTTGAAAAATGCACAAAAAAAATCTCTAAACTAAATTAATCTCGAGACGCATGTGGTAAACTAATTAGTAATTTGGACAATGAAGTAGGCCATTATTTGTTGCTCAAAAATATTAGCCATAATAAGTTGTGAAAAAAAATTCTCTTTGCAATCCAATTTGATCCTAATAAAAGTTTCCCTTTTCATTTGGTAATCCGAAAAACCCAAATAGCCCAGAATTGTGAAAATTGGAAATTTCATCAATAAAGTTCAAAAAGTGCGTAAAAAGGGGCAAGAAAAATAGCAAGAAAAGAAAATGTGAAAAATACAAAAAAAAATATAGAAAAAGAAAGAGAAAATGAGCAAAAGCCCGAAAAATCACTAACGGACATCAGAAGAAGATTTTCCAATTTCGACCTTCCCTACCATTCCTATTTTTACCCAATGCACCTTAAAACTAGGAAAAGTCCTAACCGAGTTCGAATTTCGAACTTAATTGCCGCGTGGAGAGCTAAGACATAAAAAGGTAATAAGATAGATTAATTGGTGTGAATAAAAGATGATATTTCCCATTTTTCAATGACTGTATTCCGATGATGAGATCTTTTCACCAAAAAAAATTTATCTTTTAAATTTGTGTGCGTGAATTCATGTTCCATTAAATTTACTCTTTATATCGCGCATACCAAAATAAATATCCACAATTAAAGTGATTCGTTTGTGAGAGCATAAAGTGAGATTTGGAATCAAAGAGAATTTTTGGAAAGTAACGTAATGATCAATCGGTGGAAATTAGCATTAAATTTTTGGCTTCGCGCACGCGCACACACACACTACGAATTGAGACTTGATAATATGAATTTGTGGTGACTATTTGGGGGGGAGTTTAAATTGTACAATTTTTAGGTATTTTTAATTTTTGTTTGAGTAGAAAAATGAATTTTGTGGGTGTATTCACTGCAAACCCTCACGAGACACAACTCGTCCTACTAGGGTAACCTAGGGGTTTAAAGGCTTGTTGCATACGCTAAATGCAATCGCTCACCCGAAAAAAGGTATTCTATTCCAATGAAGTTTTTTAAGGGTCCTTAAGTCATCCTCTTATGCTTTTACATTGTTCAAGACGATCGAAGTTCTAAGTTAGGGGGATTTGATTAGGCATAAATTCTTCACATTTATCCCCTTAATTTCGATCTTTTTATGGTCTTGTGCATAGTAATTGGTATGAATTTATCTCATATTCATTCTAATTACCCTTTTTGGCAATTATTTTATGTTTTGTTTATCTATAATGTGTTTTAGAGGTATTTCATGCAAGTTAGTCAGAGAGGGAACTCCAAACAGTGAAAGAAAACCAAAAAATGGAGAGTTGAAGGGAATTTTCGTAATTTTTCAGCCTTAGTCCGGAGGTGATGCCACCCAGAAAGTTTAAGATCTTGAAATTACAAGAAAACTTGAAAAAACGACACCTTAATCCGAGCTACGGTGAAGAAGTTATGCCCATTTGAAGTTGAGAAAGAAATCCAAGGCAAAACTAAGCAAGGTAAAAAAGGGGACCGGTCCGCCTTAGTCATGCTCCAGATTCGTTATAAATATTAGTCATGCTTTTAAAGTATGAAAATTTTCTAGAAGCGAGATTTTTATTTTGTCCTTATCTTTTAGCCAAAAGAGTTTTATGCTTTGGAAACTCTTCTAAACGACCTAAGACTTATATATACTCATATTAGGATTCTTTTAAGATAGATTTCATTCATGTAAATGCTCCTAATCAAGGAGGAAAATCTAGGAGAAGAATTTATATATTTTTCACCTTTAATTCAAGAGCTTTTTCGGGTTTTTTCAAGCTTTGATTTCTTCTTGCATGTTCTTGTTCTTCAATATTGTTAACCTTTATTTTCGGCATTTCTATTATTATTTCTCATGTTTAATCTCAGTTCTCATACAATTATGATTTCATGCAACATAGATTCCTTGTTTATTCATAGTTTCATCATGCCTAGCTATATTTCTAAGGGTTGGGATGCATGAACCCAACCCGATGTGGTTTGCATGAATATAAAAGTAACACTACACCAAATCTGTCGGATTGTCACGGTCATTGACCTTGACAAGTTGTACTTGTCAAGGTCAATAACCGTGATAATTATGGGGGTGACATCTTTTGTTGTCACTAACATGTCACGGTCTTTGATCTTGATGATATTTGTCACGGTCAAAGACCGTGATAATATTTAAAAAATTATCACTATCATTGACCGTGACAAATTTGGGCAGAATTTAAAAAAAAATTAATTGGCAGTTTGGCCACTGCCACTACCCAGCAGTATATTTGTACCTATTATAGCAAAATCGTACCTGTTTAGACATAATATGTCCAAATAAAATATAAAGAATGCACCAAATTATTGCATATATGATTCCATATCCAAACCAAAATCTAACAAATCAAAACAATACCAATATAATCCAAGTGTTCAGATAAAATAGATAAAAATAATATCATATGGTAGGTTTGAGGAGGAAGTTAGGCCACATTACAAATGCATTGAGATACCCCTGAATATGTATCAAGCCGCATTGTTTGCGCAACCACAATGGGGCGTTCTCTTTCCCGGTAATCATATGCGTGATGAGCACCTTGGTCTCGATGTCCTGAAGCGCACGTCCATGAACCAACATACCCTGGACGGTATTCGGGTCCCTCAACTCCCTCCCTATCCGCGTGCCATTAAATACATCGAGTATAAACATGCTCGGCTAACTAATTTTTGACAAAGGCCACTCGATGGGAGCCAAGTAGGGGACTGGATCATCAATCGGTGAGTCCACACGTGTCGGTGATGAAGCAACGATGTCCACGTCCTCATCCTCGTCCTCCACCACTTCCTCCTCAACCACCTTCTCTTTCCCCTTCCCCTAGATGTGACACCCCGCCTAATTAAATACCGAGTGATCATTCCTTTATTAAATTATAACCAAGGTGAACGGTTGGTTTATTCTTAGCATCACTATCGCAAAAATAACTTTTCAAATTAAACACCCTAAATAATTAAGCTAAGTGACAAAATCATAATTAAGACATCAATTTCCAAATTTAATTTAAAACCAATATTTAAAACCTTTCATAATCCATGGTTTAAAAATCACACAACAACTAGACTGGAAAAGATAATCCAACTAATTTAAGCATTCAACTAAATAATTCCAACTTTAAAACTTCAAAGAAAAAACATCCTGACAGTAACAATCCCAAAGTATAAATACTGGAAGTAAACGAATTACAATCTCTGATAAAACCAACTGAATAATGGAAAAATGGCGACACATGCCCAACTGGATAAAATAGAACTAGAAGTGGAATCAATAATGAGGTCGTCTAAGCAAAAGGCCTGCAACTCACACCTAAGCTGCAGCACGTTCCTTCCAAATGATCCTATGCAAGACGCCCCTGTGGCTGGGCACCTGTAATATATACATATATATACAAGAGAGAAGAGAAAATAGGAAACGGGTCAGAGCCCGATTGTAAAACGGTTTAAAATTTAGTTTAGCAAGTATTTAAAATGATTACCGGCTAATGCAATAATAATATTAGTGTGCGGCACTCTCTTGAGAAATTCTCACCTCTCTTCTAATGTGCACACTTACCGCACTACTACTCCCAACAGTTTAGCTTATCTTAAGTTACTCACAAGGTTTCATGCCGACAATTTCTAGTGTTAAGAAAATTAATTTTTAAAAGAAAAGTTCTCACATAAACCTCATTTGATTATAAAGTTTCTCAGTAATGAAATTTGGGAACTATCCACTTATATCCAAGTTGAAATAATTATTCATTACTTACCTACCTTTAGTCACAGTATATAGTTCCCAAATTTCATGTTTATATATATATATATATATTAATCACTCATATATATATATATATATACTATCGGCACCCCACATAAAATTTATTGTGCTGGCATACTCTGCTATCAAATCCCCGTATTAATCGTACTAAGGGAAATACTAGTTCGAAATTACTCTCGAGCTGTATTAACACAAAACACATACAAATTAAGGCGAAGCATAGTTTCAAGTCACTAAGAGGTCAGCACATACCCTCATGTCTCTTAGGACCGTCTGACTATCGATCAGATAGCCTGTACCAAGGATTCCTATGTTCTAGGGTACAAGTTAATATCTCCCTAAAAAGGTCCCATCGAGATAAGACTGTCCCAGCGCGGTAACCTCAGTGATAACAAGTAGCGCGGACATGATTTTTATACGTATATAGTATATGCACAAACACAGTCATATATGTATAAAAATCATGCCCGCGCTACTTGTTATCACTGAGGTTACCGCGCTGGGATAGTCTTATCTCGATGGGACCTTTTTAGGGAGATATTAACTTGTACCCTAGAACATAGGAATCCTTGGTACAGGCTATCGAATCGATAGTAAGACGGTCCTAAGAGACATGAGGGTATGTGCTGACCTCTTAGTGACTTGAAAATTATTCCAAACCTTCTTCGTAACACTAGTGAAATCATATCTCCCTAAGTGTAATTTCAGTAGGTACTCTTTTACTTTACGACGTAACTTCCTTACGAGTCTCACCCTTTAGACACACGTTCCCATTGTTCCTTAAGTGTAAAACACCTCCATTAAATGTTAATCTTGTCTTACATTAAAGGTTCCATTTTTATAAAGTCCTACTAGTCTTCTTTATATCCCAAAATGTTCTAACAATAATGTCCAAGAATTTCTATTCATTTAAGTTGGAACAACCTATTTAAAAAGAGGAATTTTAGTTTTCCAGGAGGGTTCAATCGATCGATGGCAGGTGCTCGATCGATCGATGCTCTTGGGTCGATCGATCGATCAAGCAGGTATGGCGAAACTGTAGAATTTCCAGTTACGGGGATGCTATTCCAAAATCATTCAAATCATCATATTTTATTTCCAAACTTCCAAAAAATTATACCACAAGTGTTATATCCCCAAATAATAAATATTCTACATAAGACATGCGAGTTTTCATCAATTATAACGAATTAAAAGATTTAAAATCCAGAAAAATTACAAGAACCCTAATAATTTCTTTAACTTAGTTCTTCCCATTCTTTTCCTAGATTTTTTACTCCTAACTCAATGAATTTCATGGTTCAACCTCTACATATGAATTAGATTTCCAGAACACGTCTTTTATCTATACATCATGCAAATTCGAGTCTCCAAAATATGTTTTCTTTCACACAAACTAGTTTTAATCAATCCTAGGCTAATATCATTGAAGCATTAACTAATATAGAGCGAGATAGATACTTGCCTGAAAATATTTGGCTCAGATTTGTGGAAAAGATTGGTGCGGTTGTGATACTCGTTGCGCGATCTAAAGTTTGGCGGCGACGGCGGTGCAAACGGTGGAGTTCTTGGCCTAGAACTCCTCGAAAAGCTTCTCCTCTTCCTCTCCAATGGCCGTCTTTAGTTCTTGGTTATGCTAAACCTATAAGACAATCCCTAACATCTGATAAAGCCTTAGAAATTCGTGGGTTTCCATGCCCAAAAATATGAAATGTCTAAAATGCCCTCCTGGGATGTTAATTAGGCCTAGAAACACCCCGAGACCCAAACTAAATCCCCGGGTACATTATTTTTACTATCTCGACCCTTTCGGACACATTGACGTACTCAAAATGACCATACGGGTGACTTATAATTTATTCACTTTTAATAGTTCGAATTTAATCCCGACACGACATAAGCGCGTCCCGATAAATTTCCAAAATTATCAAATTAGATTCTCATGATAATTTTACTAAATACAATTACACCTCTTACTTTACCCATAAATTAACTTACAACAAAATTCTAATAATTACTAACTCTCATCACGCTAGTAAGTATTTAAATGATTTTCCGGATTAATATTAAATTAATATCTCTAATTAAATTTAATAAATCCCCAAAATTAAAAGTCATAAAAATACGGGGTATTACACTTGCCCTTTTCGCCCAACTAAAGCTTCACGAATGAGAACATATCTTGGACCTTCACCTCCAACCTTGATATCTTCGTGTTATGCGAGTCAACCTGACGAGCCAACCCGGTATTCCACATAGGCATCGAGCCTATGTGGCCTACCTATAGGGTCACTCCCCGTCCCCTGAAATAAAATAATCCAAAATTAGTACCGGGCCTGCAAAGTAAAATAATGCAGAATAACATATGTATGTAATTATAGAAAAATAAAAATTTACCATCATCATATGCTCCACATTGGCGTAAGACGTCCGATCGAAGTAGCTCACGTCCATCTTTTTTGCCCGATTTGCCTTCCCCGATTGGCAAGCTACCAATTGTCGCTCCTCAATCTCATTTTCAATGAACTTTTGCCATTGTGCCAATGAGATCGGCTCCTTCAACGGGACAGACTCACGCATTATAATAATGGAGTCTCGGGTCTTCCCAAAGTAATGGCCCCGCAAAATTTTCTTCCATGTCTTGTGTTGCTCCCTCAACCTCTCTAAGACAGAATCACGAAGTTCTGGGGACCGGCTGAATTATTTCTGCCAAATAAATACAATGTTAGTTGCGAATAAATTGAAATTGAAATTTAAATTGAAATATAAATATAAATACATCACCTGTAGTGTCGCCCAAATAGCTAACTTAAGCTCATTTGGTACCTCCCTCCAACTAGTATACCCCGAGTCGATAATCGTCTTTAGCAGCTCAAAGGATCTAGCTAATATCCCCGTCTTGTTCTCGATGGTCATTCCCAATTTGCCCCATTTGGGGAGCGTAGGGGCCGAGGATCCCTCGTCACCTCCGCTACCGCCAGGCCCAGAAGACATCACCATCACCATTATCATCATCATCATCCTTTCCTTAATCCATGAAGGAGATATATTCTCTAAAAAAAATGTTGTTATTAGTACAAATTCAAAATAAATTAGAAGAAGACATGCAAACATTAAGTCTAAATAGTACATGCACTAATGTAATCAAGTACACATGAATAAAAAGCATTAAACCGATGAAACAAATACTTTTTACTGTTTAACTCACACACATATACAAAGAAAAGAGAGAAAGATAAAAAGAGTGAAAATGGTCAAGTACAAATAGGGCACCCCAAATGATCACACTAAAATGATCAAGTACATTTTTTGAGCTAGCGGGGAGACGAAGAGATTAAGTCTCCTCTCCAAAAATAGGACACCCAAATAACCATGTACTACACAACCGAATAATCTCCCATAAGCTGAAAAATCATGAATTACCCACATCAACATAGCTTTCAGCATAAACTCTTCTTTTCTAAAAGAGTCAAATGCTTGCACACCCTCTTCCCACAAGTCATTTAATACTTCTACCTAAGGAACCAGATAGACGTCGATGTCATCACTTGGTGCCTTTGGCCAGGTATCAATAAAGACAGCATCGAAAATTCAGGTCTCATACACTGTGAAGGAGGGAGGTTGAGTGGGGCTAGCATCACTAGCCATACACTCTGATTGGTGCTTAGATTTCCAGATGGATTGAAACCATCTGTTGATATAGCCAAACGAATGTTATGATGTTCTCGAGCAAAATTAGGATACTCATAACTCATCCTCCTCCAAGCTGTAGAATAAATAGGATGACGCATGAGATTATCCCATACTTATGCCCTAGCATGCCAAGTCATTGCCTCCGCTATCCATGGTACAGTAAAAAATAGCTTTAATCTAGGCCCAACGAGAAAATATTTCAACACTTTTTGAGGCACTTTTGAGCTTGTGCCTTCCTTGCTAGTAGATTGGACATATCTAGGTTCATCGCATACCGGACAACGATCGAGATTTTCATATTCATTTTGATATAGTACGCAGTTATACACACAAGCATGAATCGATTTATACTTCATTCCTAAACCTTTCAAACTGTTCTTCATAACAAGATAACTATTTGGAAGCATATTCTCCTTAGGTAGTAAGCCCGTCATCCAATTCAGAATTTTTGTTGCGCTATTGCCAGACAAACCGTATTGCGTCTTCAAACTGTGCAAACTAACCATGGCATGTAAAGTTGTTTGACCTTTCTCAGAGCCGGAGTATAACGGTTGGTTCGCCTTAAATTTTAAATTTTGGTAGTCATCGTCAAGGTTTATCGTGATATCTTTATGAGCACCTGAACCTTGTACATTGTCAGTGACCTCATTGTCCTCCACTTAATGAACTCCTTACGCGTCATCAACTAAATCCTCTAACATATTATGATCTACGTTGTCCCTTTCTACATCTATCCTACTTTTTGAAGGTTGTTGTGAAGGTTGTTCGTGGATAAAAGGAACTTTCAATTCACCGTGAAAACTCCAAAATTGATAATTATCTTGCATACCCCATCGTAACAAATGTAGTTCAACTATTTTTCACTCAAACACCTTACCATTCTTACACCTAGGACATGAATACGGAAACTCTTCATCATTTTAACATCTATTTGCATATTTCATAAATTCATTAACACCTCTGCGAAACACATCCCCCAATCTATTTTTCTCCCCTATCCACTCTTTGTATTTAGGATATCCCATCACAGCTACTACAAATAATCACCTATTAAAGGTAAGAAGCCTATATTCATGGATTAGTATAAACAAAACTTAGATTTATAGTATGTTTCAATTAATTATGTCTTATTTATATTTGATTTTTAAATGTCAATTTATAATAGTAATTCCTATTTCCTCCATCTCTTCTACATGGTGAGTGGTCCTATCCCATTCAAGACCGCATAATTCTGTAATATACTTCACAACTCATGCACATTGTTATGATTTGAGAAAAAATCGGCAGCATATCTCCATAGTTCTCCAAGTACACGACGTAGATTGGAAAGTGTGAGTGTTACTTCAATTAATCAATTGAAATAACACTCACACTTGCCAATCTAGTATGTACTCAGAGAACATTAGGATACGACTGCAGAACTTTCTCTAAAAGTAACAACTTTAAGCCACTAAGAATATTATTATACATAAATTATGCAGTCCCAAACGGGACAATTCGAAAGATCTCATTACAGGGGTAATGACTCTCGAACGGGTCTAAGGGATATTGAATGTGTACGCATAAGAACTAGAAGGCTAGTATCTATGCGTACTATATGTAATTGTAGGTATGTTTTTAATTATGATAAGTCCGTGGTCGTGCCACTCTCGAACGGGTCGTTATAGAAAGTAATTTTAGAAAAAAATTGAAAACTCCCCGTCCCCCCATTTTGATAATAATCCAGTCGTCATGCCACTTTCAAAATCAACCAACTCAACAAATTAAGACAATATAATTATTTATCAATTTATTTGTGTGAATTAAATTAAGTATTTCTAAAAAATTTAACAACCAACTTCCATATCCAACCACCTCCGTCCAATATAATCCAACAGTAACAACAAACCAACAAATGTGTATCCCATATTCCATCTAATTCATCTACTCAATTAATTCAACAATAATAATTTCAAACCTAAATAAAAATAAAGAAATAATATTTATAATGTCTAATCAACATTAATAATTAATTTCAAGTCCTAAACTAAACATTAATTTCAAATCCTAAATCAACATTAACAATTAGTTTTAAGTATTAAACTAAACACCAAATAATTTCATCACACACATACACACCCCACACCCCTTGCCCCACCACACACACACCAGGACCCCCCCCCCCCCCCACATACACACAAATGTCCCACCCCCTGCCCCACTACACATACACACACACACAAATGCACACGCACTCACACACACACACACATGTACCCCCTCCCCACCACCACCACCCCTACCCCACCCCCTGTGCCCTCCCGCTCACCACACACACACACGCACTCACACACACACATACACATATACACATACACATGAACACATACAAATATACACACACACACGAACACATACAAATATACACACACACACGAACACATATACACACACATATATACAAATAAAAGAGAAAGATAGAAGAAGAAATACCTGGTAGAGAGAGAGAGAGCGCAATCGCTTAGAGAGAGAGAGAGAGAGAGATGGAGGGAATAGAAAATGGCGGGAAAAAAGAAGGGGGGTGGTTTTTTTACTGGCAAAATTGTCATAGACCTGCCACGATCATTGACCGTGACAAGTTTATAATATTGTCACGGTCAATGACCATGACAAGTCCGTGATAACAATTATTGACACGGTCTTGTCACGGTCAATGATCGTGACAACTCTTTGTCACGGGCTTGTCACGGGCAATGAACGTGACAAAAAATGTGTATTTTTTTATCACGATCATTAACCGTGATAATGATGACCGATTCAATAGTTTCATCTTGGTCTTTTTGGTGTAGTGTAATTCTCTGAATCAAATAAATGATTGAATCGTGTTGATTAGTTGTTACAACTGCCGTGGGACTTTTAACCTCGTTTGCCTTAGGTAACAAGGGTATTTAAGAGTGCGACGCGCGTGTTAGCTATTCTGACACTACTTTATTTCTATTCTTGATTATGTATGATACAGGCTTATACCCTTATATATGTAATGCTTGAAATTAATAAATGTTGGGTTTGATCAATTATCTAATTTTCGATTGCTTTTATATCCGATAAATGTACTATGGTTTGGGGGATTGTATTCCAACCTTATCTCTAATTCATATTAATTAATCCGTATTTTGTTAGTTTTAATTAGTTTTAGTTAGCTTATTTAGTTTTCCCCTTTTTCCTTTCTCACCCCATCATCATCTTTTACACTTTATATTTAAAGTAATAAATCAATTAAAATCTATCAATCATTTCTTGTAGATTAGATGCCCAGACTAGCCTCTATACTCCATAAGAGTGTAGTTAAAGTTTAAATTTTTTTTTGTATTGCGGTCGGAAGACGATATCAACGATTAATGTATTACACAGATGCTTGGTTTTTCCTCTCGATCACCTGGGCTAACTCCTCTAGGGGGAATTTCAGTGCCTTATAACTCTCATTCTTAAGGTCATTTTCTTTATGGAACACATACTGAAGTGTGTTGTTCCTTTTGGTCGGATCCCCTCCCATCTTCTTTGGCCACTTAAGGAGCTGCTCATCTTTGATCTTCCTTAAAATCTTGTAGATAGGTTCCTTGAAAACTGTGTTGATGACTTGAAAAGATTTGGATGAATCCGCTTTGCCCCCATTCTCTGCATCATTTTGCTTCTTGTTTCCCTTCTTAGGATTGTTCTCCTTGTTACCCCCTTGATTTGCTTTTACACGACCAGTTTCTACTTGGCTGATCTGGACCACGTCCTCCACTTTAACATATTTTTCAATACGCGATATGAGATTGTCAATAGTTTGAGCCTCCTTTTTGGTGAGAATTGGTGCATCATGGAAGTAGGAGGTAAACCAATATTGAAATACGCCACAAAAACCTACTCCGAGCAGTCTTCCACTTCATCTAATACTTCCTAATAACATTTAGCGTTCTCGCATAGAGTCTCTGGTGGCTTTTTCCTTATTGTGAGAAGCGAGTCCATCCTCTTCGAGTGTGAGTTACTGGTTATGAACTGAGAAGTGAAGGACTCAATGAGGACCTTGAAGCTCTTAATGGATCTATGAGGCAGTCTCTCGAACCACTTTTGGGTGGCATTACCCAGTTGAAAGGGATAATTCAACATATGAGAGCGTTAATGTGACTCCATAAAGTCATGGCTTGCCTGTATTGCCGAACATGATCTATAGGGTCTGTTTTTCCATCATAGATTTTGAACCTAGGTGTTGCAAAATTCTTTGGGGTCCTCCTCGATAGCCCTTGAGAAATGAGACTTTACCTGGATAATCAGAGCTCTCCCCGCTAGCTCTTTAGTAGACCTTGTTCCTCGATGAGTGGGATTTTTCTTCAGACCAAACTTCTTATGTCATCCTTATGGCACTCGTTGTCTCAGTGGCACTTCCCTCGATGACTTCCATGTTCTGAACACTCTGGGTTGCGCTTGGTGCTCTTTCCTCGGCTACGAGTCTTCCTCACCTGAGGACTAGGAGTCTGACCATTACGTTTATGATCCTAGCAAAGTTCTCTCTCTATTTCTTCTAATCGTCACTGGAGATGAGAATTCTCCTTAATTTGGAGGCGAGTTGCCTCCTCCTGCTGTTAAAGTCTTGCTTAGTATACGTCGACCAACCATGAGATCTTGGTAGATCTAGGTTGCCTGTGGCTATCCTTGGAAGGTTGTTGCTCTGATCGATACCTTGGGTTCCCATCTTGACGGGCCTCTAACCTGACCCTTAGTGGAGCTAAATCAGCTCACACATCTCCAGATTGAGGTGCACTGTTTGAGTGGTGGGACATCATAGCTATTATCTTGTGGCTATTACTTTTATAGAAATAAAATTAATTTTCATAGACGGTGCCAAATGTGAGTGCAATTATTCATAATGAATGGAATCTAGAAATCATTTAAAGAAAAAGTATGAAAATGTCACACACAACACACAAATATATGTGGTTCGATAGCTTACCTACATCCACAGAGAGGTCACTTGATTTTGATTAGTTTCTCTCAAAATACGATAATTACATCCCCTGTAGCCCTGAGGTGTGGGTTGTATTTATAGTTGTTCAAAACAATAGTGGTTTGATTATTCAAGGAACTCTATTGGATTGCTATTGGCTTGTATGGTGATCCCCTGAATATCTCATCTGAGATTTTTGGGTAACCGACTTGAGCTTCATTCAAATGCTATCTACTTTGTTATTATCCACGTGATAAATATTTGTATTTATCTTTTCTATTTACATATTGGGCTGCGCGTGCGTCAAGAACTATTGGGCTTGGTCGGCAGGCCTAAGTTGGGTCCAATTATGGTTTGGTCCCCACACAATGTATAAGAGATTTTTGAAACGCGTGCCAAAATAAAAAAATTACATAAAGGGTGTTGTTATTTCCACCTAAAAGTTATCTCTCCAGCACCATACAAGAAGTAAAATTATATTTTACTTCAAAGCACAAAAGACAACTCACCTTGTAATTTGAATAAACTTATTAAAATACCCCTGATAAAAATGAAAAATGACTCTTCCCACTTAAACCAAAAAATATTTTTCAACTTCACCACCACCACCACCACTTTATCCTTCACCTCTCCACCACCACAACACACACACACACACACACACACACTTTCTCCCCCCTCTCTTTCTCTATCCACCATTACCCAACACAACTGCCACCACCATTGTAACTCTTATCATTTTTTCAAAATCAAACATTATAAATGATATTAATACATTTTAATACTTAAACCAACCAAAAGAAAAAAGCAAAATCCCTAATATACCAACAGATAACTCAAAAAAATGTAAATTTGTCATTAATAGATGCTTTGGCAACTACGATGTCCCGTCAATGTGGAAACGAGATTTTTATGTTGGGAAGTCATTGTGAAAACCCCCTAACCACAGTGACCCGTCACCGTTATGACAAAGGTGGGTGGTGATGGGTGTGTTTGTTATTTTTTGGGTAAAAAAGAGAAGGATAAGCAATGTGGGGATGATGGTGGGAGGAGGTTGGGGGGGGGGGGGGGGTGAAGGAGGAAGGGGTGGATTAAGGGTTAAAATTAGGGTTTGGTTTTGAGTGATAATAAAAAGTTAGAGAGAGAAAGAAGATGAAAAATTGAACATTTAGGTTAAATTCGTTTTATATATGGTTGGACTATTTGTGGTATAATTTACTTTGATATTTTTAATAATAATTTTGTTATTTTGTGATGGTGAATACAAATCCTTATTATACCTATAATACAATAATATTAGAGGTATTAATGCCATTTGATACAATTAGAGGTATTAATGCCATTTTAAAATGAGGCTTTTTAAAAGGATTTTATTTTTCTGGGAAAACCGGATCGATCCGCCCCATACCGGACCGATCCGCTTGCTGCAGATCCAGTATACCCCGGACCGCAAGCGAACCGATGAAGGCTAAAATAAAAGAACCGATCCGCTTGACCGGACCGATCCGCCTCAGAACCGAACCGGTCCGACTGGAATAAATTCGGCCAGATTCGCTGCAGATTTTTTAGGCTCAAAGTTTTCCTATTTAAAGCCATCTTCGGGGAGTTATTTTTTAAGACTTTTCAAGAAGATTTTCAGAGTCCTAAATACTCTAAGTCTTCACCTTTTTGATGTGCAAAACATCTTTTTGATTCACACAAAAATCCCAATTACTTTTGTGAATCTTTTGGAACCCTAGAACACAAGCTTTGCTACTGTTCATCTTTGTGGGGAGATCTTTGCAACCGAGGGCTGCGTGTCATTGCTGAGGGAGTCTCTACAAAGTTTCATGGCTGCGTGTCATTGAGGAGTGCTGCGGTTCTTCCTTTGTTGATTGGACTGAGGTTCATGTGGGTTCGCTGCGTGTGGATTCATTGCTGCCCTCTTGGAAAGGGATATTTTCAGCTGCCGACTACAGAATCCGATACCTGAGGGTAATTCTTAGTCACTGTATTTTCATTGTAATCCGATTGTAAGCCGTTTTCTTACAAATTATAGTGAAAATAAAAGGTTTTGCCCCTTTGGGGGATTTTTCCTGAAATTGTTTATTTTTATCCTGCATGCTATATTTTATTTGATAAATCATTTAGATGCATGTCTTAGGGTTTTAACTAAAATTTGGGATTAATCAAAATTGGTTTTTTATTTAAGAACTCGCAATATTTCCGCTGTAGCCGCACTCTCAGCGTGAAAAGGCGTTTAGGTCATTTTAATATATTTTAATATTTTTTAACGATAGCAAGGCTATTAAAATACTAAAATTGTGCATATCATAAAAATATGTCTGAATATTTGCAAATAAAAAAACTATTTGATTATTTTGGATGAGATAATTGTCCGGTTTACAAAAAAATCTTTAAAAAGCGATATCGTTTCACTAAAGCATTATTGTTTTTAGAGAAAAAGTACGCTTTAAGGGTTTTACCAAGAATAAGGCGTCAAAATCTTAAGGCGGGGCGTTTCTCCCAAGCCTCAAGCCTAGGCGGGTTTTTTGGAACAGAGATTCATATATTGACTAAAAAATCTTCCTTTTTTCAGCTTGTGAATTGCTTCAATAGCATTTTGAAGAAGGATAAAGCCATCAGGGCTCCAGCTCCTCAGGTGGGGGTAGAAGAAGCTTTTGCTGGACTAGCTTAATCTTTGAGGGAATCTCCTCAGAAGTACGAGGAAGACAAAGATGCTTGGGATACGCAATTTAAATCGGTTGAACTAAATAGAGATCAAACTGTGACTGCCTCCAAAGAGTTGGAGAAGAAATTGAAGGAGGTCGAATAACATAATACTGAGCTTGAAGTCAAACTTAAGTCTGCTGAGGAAAATGTTCTCATGCTTCAAGATGTTGAACGACACAAGACAGAGGTAGAAAAAAAGCTGAAGTCTGCCGAAGAGCTCCTTAGGGAAAGGACCTCCCCGGAGAGAGCAAAAAGGAAAACTGCAGTTAAAAAATATTTTAGTGCTGGTTGGGCCTGGTTATTATGTCTTCTCGAATGGAGTATGCCAGTGTTAAATATTTTAGGGATGGATGGGTAACAGCCTTGAAGAAATTAAAGGTTGCTGATAATTCTGAGTTGTTCCAGGAGCATACTCATGGCCCTCCTCCCTCTCCTAGAGAAGAAGAAGAAGATGAAGCTGCTTCAGATGAATATTCTATGATGACAGGAGAGCAGGTCCCTGTTGCTGTTGTTCAACCTTCCGAGGAAGTCCAACAAGCCAGCACATTTGCCGAGCTGCTGCCCTTTCTCTCCGAGCAATCAACCCCTTCATCTAAACCATCTGAAGAAGTCATAGGAAATAAGAAGAAGGTGTAAAGTTGTTCGGGTCTTTTGTTTTGCTGTTTTCTTAAATGTAACCTTGAACTACGTTTTCCTTTATCATGATGAATAAAATTCAAAATTCTGTTGTTCGTCTTAAATTTCTCTCTTACTTGTTCTGTTCGCATCATTGTTGATTTTATTTTTCATGTTGTCTTTGCTAGTTTGTGTCCAGGATGGAACTTTTATCAACTCATGATACAAAGTTGATGAAGAAATGCAATGACTATTTCAAAGCTGGTCATGCAGATTTTATCGAGGCTCAAATTATTGATATCCTCGGATCAGATGCTTCTGAGCGAGCCATTGATGCTTATCAGTACCTGAAGTGTCTACTTGATCGTGTTGTAGCCAATAATGTGGTCTACTACGAGATGATTGAAGATCTTTAAGGAACGATCGAGGAGCTTCAATAACAGTACAAAGAATCTACTACACTTTTACATCAAGGCTATGAGAAAAAGTACCAATAATTGAGTGCTGACAAGGGATATGACAAGTTCATTTATGCTTATGAGAAAAAGGAGAGTGTGTTAAAGCTTGAAATTGAAGAACATAGACATATCGCCAAGCTGCTGGAGCAGGAGAACATCGCTTTGCAGGAGAAAATAAAATAACTCAAATCTGCTGCTTCTTCTTCTTCGGGAGCCTTGGTCCCAATTAATGATGATGGTTTTTCCTTTTTAGAAGTAGAAAATGTTAACTTAAGGGATGAGTTAGAAACTTTGAAATGAGCATGATCTTTCACACCTGCTCGTGGCAGAGCAAGATCTTCTTCTCACGGATGAGCAAGGGCTAGTCGGGTTACTATTGAAGAAACGAGAACTCAATTGGCCTTAGAGAATCAAGTTGTTCAATTGATGGCGAAGAATCAAGCTTTGGTAGACATGTCTAAGAAGATTCTGAGTTTCACCGACCAACTCTCTAGTCAGAGTTCTGCTCTGTAAAGTAAAGAAATTCTGGCGAAGAAGCTCCACGAGCAACTTGAGAGATTAACTTATCAGTTTCACAAGCAGCCCAGGGAATTTTGGATGGCTGGGTATAATGAAGATTTGTATCACCTTGATGCTCGTTTGCAGCAGTTGAACAACGAAGGATATAAGCAAGGGTGTTTGAATGCCTTATGTGATCTGAAACTGGATCAAGGTCATTTCTTATGGGATTATTACGATCTTGGAGTTCTTGATTTGCCAGTGCCTCCCTTCAAACTTGACCTTAATTGGATCCCAGCCCGTGCTATTCCTCGAATTTTGATCTCCAAGTATCTCGCTGACTACAACCTTTATTTAAATTTTGAGATATCTCGTCCAGAACACTTGCTTGATTGACCATCCATAATGAATGTCAGAATGCTGCGAGATCTAAACTTTGTAAATTCTCCTTATGCATTAGATGATCCTCCAACTGGGGTGGAACCTGTTTCAAAAGTAGAGGGAAAAAAAATCGTAGAATAAGATATTTTTATGTAATGAATCAAACTTCATATCATATGTAATTTGCTTAGTTATAATGAAGATATTTTTAGTCTTTTGCCATTTTATTTTCTTCGAAACAATTTGTAGAATGTCCTCGTTTGTTCATTGGTGAATATATATATCCTGTTTTATTTTGAAACTTGTCCCATTTGTTGTTTAATTATAGTGACTTGTCACTCTTTAGGCCTAAGCAATGGAATTATTTTCATCCCATGTTCCTACTTAGTGGTAGTAATCTCATCTGGATTACCTTGTTGCCTAGACAGTGGATGCCCCGGGAGGTCGTCCAGCTTCTTGCCTAGTTTGGTACCAACTAACCGTAGTTGATGGTTATTGAGTTACCGACCAACCGAAGTTGGTGGTTATTGAGTTACCGACCAACCGGAGTTGGTGGTATTGAGTTACCGACCAATTGGAGTTGGTGGTAATTGAGTTACCGACCAACCGGAGTTGGTGGTAATGAGTTGCTTTGATTGTGTGCTTGTGTAGTGTGTAGCACTAATATTCCGAAAAAAAATTCAACAAAGGAGGAAGATATGGGCGAAACATCCTTTTATTCATATTGAAAGAAACTGTGTTACATGTGGACTTTAATTACCGATAGTACTTGCGCAGATGCTCTGCATTCCATGCATTCTTGAATTCTTCTCCTTCCAAGGTTTCAATTCTGTATGTCCTAGGACGAACAACTTCAGTTACTCTGTAAGGTCCATGCCAGTTAGCCTCCAATTTGTTATGCTTCTGGATCACTTTCTTCTGCACATAACCCCCTTCTTTTAAATCACACTACTTCACCCTTTTGTTATAGAACAAGGTTGTTCGTTGTTGGTATGCAACATTCCTGATTGATATTTCTTCCCTAACTTCTTCGAGCATATCCAGATCTAAACGCCTCATCAAATCGCTTATGGGAGAATTGAAATTAAGCACCCTATATGTGGGTAGACCCAATTCAGCAGGTATGACAACTTCACTTCCAAATGTTAATATGTATGGAGACTCTTCAGTAACTGTTCGTGGTGTAGTGCGATAAGCCCACAACACAGAGTGTAGCCCGTTAATCCAGTTTCCCTTTGCATCATCCAACCGTTTTTTTAAACCATTCAGTAGGGTTTTGTTCGTCACTTCAGTTTGCCCATTGCTCTGCGGATGGCCTGCCGCGGAGTGGATTTTCAGTATATTGGATTGATGACAATATGCAGCGAATTTCTCGTTGTCAAATTGGGTTCCATGGTCAGTAATGAATGCGTGTGGGAGACCATATCTGCAAATAATACTCTTCTAAATAAATTGATAGACCTTGTAATACGTCATATCAATGAGAGGTTCAGCTTCCACCTATTTGGTAAAATAATCCACAACAACCACGAGGTATTTGAATCTTCCTTTGGTCATTGGAAGTGGCCCAACCAAGTCTATCCCCCACATGGCAAATGGCCAAGGGGAGGTGATAGGTGTTAACAATGCCTGGGGAGTTCTTCGGATGGAAGAGAAACATTGGCATTTATCGCACTTTTTAGCGTAAGCTGCGCAATCAACTCTCATCATTGGCCAATAATAGCCCTACGTTATTATTCTCTACAAAAGCGTCTGACCTGCTACATGGGCTCCACATGACCCTTCATGAACCTCTTTAATCAAGTCCTTAACTTCGGAGGGATGGACACATCTCTGGAGTGCTGCTATAATTTCTCTCATGTACAAAATGCCATTAGTCAATACGTAACGAGCAGCTTTGAACTTCAGTTTCTTGGCTGCTAGTTTATTAGTGGTCAAAGCCCCCTCTTCGATATAGGCCCTGATGGGGTCCATCCAAGATGGTCCCAAGTCAAGGGTAATGAATTTCATTATCAAATCTTTGTCTATGCTTCGACCAACTAGGATTTCTATTGGGATTGTTCTTCGTAGCTCGATGTGTGTTGCTGATGCCAACCGAGTTAAGGCATCGGCTCTTGCATTCTCTAGTATCGATATTCTGATCAACTGAACTTCAGTAAAATTCGATACAACCTCCATTGCTTTTGCATGATATTTGACCATTAATTCTCCCTTTGCTGCATACACCCTGAGAATTTAATTTACGATTAACTGTGAATCACTGAATACAACGACCTGCTCTGCCTTTATGGTTTTAGCCAGACTTAGACCTACGATCATAGCTTCATATTTAGCCTCATTATTAGCAGCCTTAAATTGAAAACGTAGAGAATACTCTATATCAATCTCATCACGACTGCTTTAACAATTCCTGCTCCACTGCCTGTAGCGCACGAAGAGCCATCTACATATAAATTCCATACAGGTAATTCATTATCAAACTCTTGGTCAGGCAGAGCTCCTCAGTGGAATATTTGATGCTTTCTTCTTTCTTCCCCCAACACTTCTCATTATGCGTTGATTATCTTCTCATGATCATCTACGAAGGGAAGTTAGTCGAGTGTTAAATTCAATGATCCCGTAACATCCACGGGTTGATCTGTATTAAACTCCTGCTCTTCGGAGGTATCAGAGTGAGTAAACTCTACGATAAAATCCGCTACTGAAGGCCCCCTAAATGACGACCTAGGCTCATAAACTATGTCATATTCACCAAGTTCTACTACCTAGTACATCAATCTTCCTAATTTATCCGGTTTATGCAGAGCTTGTCTTAATGGCATGTCAGTATACACCACTATAGTATGGGCTTGGAAGTATGGCCTCATCCTTCTGCTCGCTTCGATTAGTGCCAGTGCTAACTTTCTCAGTCTTGGATATCTGATCTCTGCTCCTCGAAAGGCCTTGCTGGTGTAGCAGACCAATTTTTGTACTCCGTCCTCCACTCTTATCAACGCCGAGCTAACTGCATTCTCTAAAATTGCCAGATACAAGTATAATCTTTCTCCCATCACTGGTCTAGATAATAATGGAGGTGTTCCCATATATTTCTTTAACTCTTGAAAGGCTTCCTCACATTCATCATTCCACTCAAAAGTTTTTTGAACTATTTTGAAGAATGGGAGGCATCTGTCTATTGCTCGTGACACAAATCTGTTAAGTGTTGCAACTCACCCTATGAGTCTTTGCACTTCCTTCTTCGTAGTTAGAGATCTTAGCTCCAATAGGGCCTTGATCTTTTCAGGGTTCGCCTCGATACCTCGTTGGTTAATAATATATCCTCGAAACATGCCTTCTCGCAACCCAAATATGCATTTGTTGGGATTCAACTTCATTTGATATTTTTCTAGTTGATCAAAGGTATGACCTAGGTCAACTAGATGATCAACAACTTTCTTGCTCTTCATCAGCATATCATTGACATAAATCTCCATGTTATGACTGATTTGCTCTACGAACACCTTAATCGTCAGTCGCTGATATGTTGCACCTACATTTTTAAGTCCGAAAGGCATAACATTATAGTAATAAGTTCCCCTTGGGATGATAAAAGAGGTACTTTCCCTGTCCTCAGGTTTCATTTTGATCTGGTTGTAACCAGAGTAAGCATCCATGAAACTCAATAATTCATGCCCCGAGGTAGCATCCACCATCTGATCGATTCGAGGTAAAGGAAAATGATCCTTTGGGCAAGCTTTATTAAGATCAGTGAAGTCCACACACATCCTCCACTTATTGTTTTTCTTTTTCACCATCACCACATTTTCTAGACAGTCAGGATATTTAACGTCCTCAATAAAAAAGGCTTTTTGTAGTTTCTCTACTTCTTCCTGTATAGCTTGGTTCTTTTCAGGTCTGAACACCCTTCTTCGCTGCTTCACTGGCTTGACCTCCTTGTTCACGATGAGCTCGTGGCACAGGAAACTCGGGTCTATCCCTGGCATATCTTCATGACTCCATGTAAAAGTCTATTTTCTACGCCTTAGAAATGCTATCAGTTCCTTTTTTATCGATTCATCTAATGACGCACCAATTTGGGTTGTTCGTTCTGGGTGTTCATCGTCCAGAATGATATTTTCGGTATCTTCCATGACCTGGACCTTCACGAGCTGAGACTCATCTCTAGGGTCTAATGTTTCAATCTCTGCATATTCTATTTTATCCACTTGATAAGTAATAGTCTTTTTCCTGGATTCTTCTCGTTCTTCCTATTCGGCAGATGAATAGTAGCATTCTCAAGCTACTTTTTGGTTGCCTTTCACAACTCCCACTCCAAAATTGGTTGGGAACTTTAGACACTGATGTACATTAGATGGTACTGCCTCGAACTTCTTCAGACCTACCCTGCCCATGATAATATTGTAAGCTGATTGAACGTTTTTATCCATCACGAAAAAGCGTACTCTTTCTGTTCGACAGGCAGGCCATGTACCAATAAACATGTCCAACTTGATTGTTCCAAGTGGAAAAACCTTTTCGTCAGTAAAACCGTGGAGGGGCCTATGATATGGATCCAATTGGGCTAACTTCATATTCAAACTATCAAAGCATGGGTAGAACATGATGTCTGCAGAGCTACCATTGTCTACCAGTACCCATGAAATTACCACTTCCTTCATTCTCATCTTGATCACCAACGGGTCATCATGAGAATATAGTACACTTGCCAGGTCATTTTTAGAAAAACCGATGACCAGTTTATCCCTATTCACCATCCTCGGGCGATCATCTTCAGCCAAATTTATGCGCTGTATATAAGAGCAAGCTTGGGCCTCATTGAGGTATACTTTTCTCTCCCCAGTCAGATCTCCACCTCCTGCATCTCCACCTGTAATGACATTACATTCAAATGATCCAAAATGGATTGAAAATACCTCGCGTTTTGGCTACCTTGGTTTTTTGGGGAGATCGGGGGTCATATTTTGGATCATCTTCATGATCTCTCTTCTTGTCTTCTTTTGCTCGGCGAGGTGACTTAGATCTTTGCCTTCCTCGGTCGCTAGTCTTTCCACAATTTTGGAGATCAACATACTTAGCCAATTTTCCTCGCCTGATGAGTGCTTCAATTTCATTCTGGAGAGCTATGCAACGTTTGGTTGTGTGACCATGGTCTTTATGGAATTCACAGTATTTGGACTTTCCCCTTTTTTCAAGGTCTACCTTCATTTTCCCTGGCCAGGCTAACTCCTCACTGGTCTTGATCTCCTCCAGAATGTGATTTATATCTACCTTCAAGGGAGTATAATTTCCATACTTCCTCATCTGCTCCAATGCCTGCTTGCCTGCCGACTACTTATTGCCACCATTGTTCTTTTGATCGTTCTTCTCAGTTTTGCCAGCTTTAACCTTAGTCTCCTTGGTGTCGGTATTCTTCTTCGCAATCATGGCTTCCTCAGTGTTCATGATCTTAGCTTCCTTTGCCATCAGTTTTCCCATAGTCCAAGGTGGATCTTTGGCCAAAGTAGAATACAACTTATCTAGTAACAATCCACTCATCAGAGCAGTAATCGTTATTTTCTCCTCGTAATATATTACCTCAAGTTTCTCATTATTGAAACGAGTAATGTAGCCCCTAGTACTTTCTTCTGGCTTCTGTCTAACACTCAATAAGCGTGCTACTCGTTTAACTGTTTTTGCTCCAAAACAGAAATTCCCTATGAAAAGCTCTGCCAGTTGGAATAAAGTGGCAATCTTCCCCCGATGAAGTTTGTTGTACCATAACTGAGCTGACCCGGTGAAGTTCCTGAAAACTCCCTACATCTCATCTCATCTGGAATTGCATAGATATCGGCAACAGCTTAGTAATATTCTATATGAAGGACATGGTCAGTTTTTCCATCATATTTAGGTGTCACCATTGGAGCTTTAATTTTTAATGGTGTGGGAAAATCCACAATTGCCTGTACGAATGGTGTCCCTTGGACAAAAGTTCTTTGTAGAGGATTCTTGGACTTAACCATTTCCCCTAATCTGTCCTCCAACCTTTGAATGGAGCCTTTCCATGTATCGTTTCCCACCCCGGGCCTATTTGTTCGAGCAACTGATCGCGTTGAGTTTTCCTCTTGGGACCTTTCATTATGGGCTGCTGGGCGTGATTGGGCAGAGCCTTCCCTTAAGTCGGATGGTCATTGAGAGTTCCTCGATGCAATCTTTGGAGGACTTCTATTTCTCCTAGGGCCCAATCGATCAAAAGGGGAGACCTTACTCAACCTTTCTAGAGCGCTAGTCCTTTCTGGCATTAGAGTGATGTTCCGTTGAGAGTTTGTAGCTCGTACTGATGAGGTACGGCCAGGTTGATACGAAGGATCACTAGATCTCTCAGTACGATATGAGTCAGTACGTCTAGATTGAGAGACCTTCGGGAATAATGTTCATCTAGTTCTTGAAGATGGCAAATGGGTATTTCTTTGAACACTTCGTTATCCTGATTGGGCTGGCACTCCACCTTGAACAGTTTGTAAGTTGACGCATAGTTTCTTACATGGTCGTTTGCCCTTGGGCTAAATTAGCCATTATGCCAGCCAAATCTTGAAAATTTGGGGGATTCGAGGGACCCCAATATTTCGATTACTGGATTTCGGATTCTCAGCCATAAATGATGAGTTGTTTTGGTGAAAAATGCTAAATACAGTTGTTTCTCACAGACGACGCCAATCCGTTGATGTAAAAAACTAGATTATATCTAATTAATCAATCACAGATAAATAAGACAAAGGATTTTTAAAGTGGTTCAGCCTTATTAGAATGGCCTACGTCCACTGTTTTTTATTGCTTACTGTTTGCCTTGAATCTCGATCATAGGTTTACCAAGAGATCCAAAGTCCCCTTCTTATGAGGAGGTTACAATGTATTTATAGCCTTGAGGCTGTACATATGAAAGGATAATTCGCTGTTATCTAGTAGACATATACATCTGTACGATAATAATGCGCATTTAATGCGTAGTTGTCTTTTGACTCTCTTGATTTGGATGCTCTGCACGCTAAGTAGCTCGGACCGCTTAAGTTTCTCGGCACGCTAAGTTGCTCGGTATGCTTAAGTTGCTCGGAGCGCCTGAGTAGCTTGGTGACAGTATGTTGTTCGTTGGAAGTATTTGTATTTGTCAAATAGGTTGACACGTGTCTTCAAGTGATTGGTCCATGCCAGCAGACTAAATTTGGTATCAACAACGTCAATGCCCACAAACGTCAACCAACAAAAAATACCTTTCACCGGAGTCTTAAATACCAATGGCAATCTCGAATGTAGAATCTGCAAATTATGATAATTGGAGTTTGCATCAGACTCTTTTCTTTGGTGCGAAACCAAGAAGAAAAAATACCCTTCATCAGAGTCTAAAATCGGTAGCAATCTCGAAGGCAGAATCTCCAAATTCTGATAACTGGAGTTTGCATCACACTGTTGTTTTCTCTGGTGCGAAGTTGTCTGATATATTTTAGGCTTGGTAGTTTTCCCCTCCATTTCTGAATCTTCGTTTCAGGTGTTTGTTGAACCGACCATTTTGACCCGAACAAGTTTTTGGAGGAAAGGTAGGAGGACTGGAGTGATTTTTTTTTTCAAAATTTTGATTTTTCTGATTTCTGATCTGATTTTTTCCGAATTTGGAATGAAATTTTAGTTTGCCAATTTTCGATTTTTTGATTTCTGATTTTTTCAAAAAAAAATCGAATAAAAAATAATTATGAATTTCCTATTTTCCAAATTCTCCGATCCGAATTTTTTGAAACTATGCCGATCTAATTTTTTCGAATTTTTCTCAAATTATTTTTGATTTTTTCGGAATTATTTTCTGATTTTCGATTTTTCCAAATTTTTTTCGTTTTTTTGAAAGTTTTTTATATCCCACATCGGTTGGGAGAGGGAGACTCCACCAAGTGTGCTCTATAAAAAGGAGAGTACCCCCTAACTTCTACATAAATAAAAAATGGACCAAATCCTCATCTATTTACATGTTGGGTTAAGCCATTTTTTTTGTTTCTTTAAAATGAGAATTTCGAGTAATCGAAAATTTATTTTTTTTGAAATTTTGAAATTTTTCAAAATTTCTAGATTTATAATATATTTTGCGAATTTTTGATTTTTTTCGATTTTTCAATTTTTTTGAATTTCGATTTTTTCAGAAATAAAATAATTATTTCTATTTCTGATCCGATTTTTTTGATTTTTTCCGAATAGGCATTTTTCGATCCGATCCGACCGAAACACAAGCCTAGGACTGGGTTTACAAGAAGATTTTTTTGGCTTCGAAAGTGGGGCCCACCAGTGTGTCGGCTGGAGGTAACACAAATATACAAAATGGTTGGGCTCTCTTGAAATAGATATACATAATGTAATATGTATGAGTTATTTTTTGAATTTTTAATGGGTACGCATTATATCTATTTCTGATATTTTATATATGACTTCCTTACACTCTAATTCGCATGATTTATTTTAAGTTGTGTTTCGAAAACAACCTTCATTTTTATTATGATTAGTAATGGGTTTTGGTGTTTGGATGTGTATATTATGATGTCGATTGCATTCAATAGCGTTAGAGGCAGGTGTTTTGAAGTAATTGAAAATATTAGTAAATTATATTAGTTGTTTGTAAATATTTCAATTGCATTTGAAGATGAGTTTGATTATTTTTCTTCTTCTAATTGGTGTTTATATATGTGGTTATATATTTATAATTGACATTTGAAGAAATTTATCAAAGGTTTATGAATTGATTGTACAATTCATTTACTCATGTATATATGATTTTATATTTTCAGTTTACTCAACGACAAAAATAATTAAATCAACAATGTAATTTTTTAGTTAATTAGTTTAGAAAATTATTGTATTTTCAATAAATATTCAAAACAGTTCATGTCATACAGTTAGTAAGTTTAACAAATTAACATATGTGATAAAAAAAGTAGATTTGATTTCAGGATAAAATATGGTTTTGTATGAGATGATGTCACATGATTATTAATTTATATGAAAATTTTCAATAAATATTCGAAACAATTAATTAGGCTAAAATATCCGCCAAGATAAGTAGAAATGTTCGAGTGTGTCTATTTCTTTTCAAATGTATATGTAGATTTGATTTTGGGGATTAAAATATGATTTTGTTGGTATAAAAAATTATCCTTTTTAGTATACTTAAGATATTTTGTCAATTTAACTTTGTAGTACCTATTTTATAAGAAAAAAGATTTTTCGTGATTTTATTATCAAATTTTTTAAGAATTATTTGGCTCATTTTACTTCTTCGTTTTTAACTTTTAAGAATTTAAGATTATCTAGAAATAGTTTATTCTTAACTCTCCTTAAGTAACTAGGTACCAACTAGGCCTATCAATGGGTCGGGTCTGGACCCGGCCCCGATCCGTATAATAGGATCTGAGCATATTTTTTTAGACCCGAGACCCGAAGACCCGAATACCCGAAGACCCGTTTATTAAACGGGTATGGTCTGGATCTTATACAAGCCCAGACCCGACCTGAATTGTATATTATTATTTTTTAAATATATATACATATACTATAAATTTATATATATTTATAAATATATCTTATCAATATAATATGTAAGTAATATATATAAAAATATATATTTATGTATATAATAAATATAAATAATATATATTTTATTTATACTAATAATATTCTATAATACATTACAAAATATTTTAATTTAAGATTAAAAATAAAGAAGGGGGATAATATAAAATAAATGTATATATTCGGCCAGATCCGAATCCGAACCCGAGATCTGAAGACTCGAAGTGATCCGGGTCTGGATCCAATATTACTTACATATTTTTTTACCACACTCCAAAACAATGGAAAAATAATATTTTTTGCGTCACTCTCTCCCCAAATCAAAAGAGATCCTATAGTATATACATTGAAAGTTTCCAACCTTTTATTCGGTCAGATCTTACATATTCTCGCCGCTTTAATCGCAAAGTGTATATAGATAGATAAATAAAACCATGTCTTCAACTATCATCTTCAAACTTTGGGTTTTGGTCCCACTTATTGTCATCCTTATTGGAAGTTTTAACGAATCAGCAGCTGCCGCGGCCGGCGACGATTTAAGATCGATCTCTACAAATCGAAGCCTGTTTGGTCGGAGGAAAACCGATGAGGTGATTGAGTGTAGCCAAATGGCTTCTAAGTCAGAGTGTTCGCAGAAGGTGAAATGTCGGTGGTGCCGAAGCGAGTCTCTTGATGACATGTGTTTTTCTAAGTTTGAGGCACGCCGTTTGCCATTTCAGGTCTTTTCTTGTGATTAGTTTCTCTCTTTTCACTTTTCACATCATTATCTAAATGTTATTATTGTTGTAGTTGTTGTTTAGTGCTTCAGTTGATGTGGTGTGGTTTCCAATGTACGAGAGAGACTTGTTTCTATGGAAAATACTATGTCAATGTTTATTTATACTGTGTGAATGCAAAAATAGATATTGTTGACTGTTGAGTTAGATTTCTGCATTTGGTTCGTTTTCATGGCTCCGTTCCTAATAAATGGATATACAAATATGTATTAATCGCATTTAGCTCTGTATTTAATTGTGGAGATCTGTGTGGAAGCTAGAAAGGGATGTGGTTGGTGTTATTGTTTTTGGTAGGTACAATCAGAATTAGTGACACAAAAGGCACATAACATAACCCTAAGAATAATTTTTTTAATGATATTCTATGAATAAGAAGAACAGTTGGCCTATATATAAACTTGACAAACCAGATTTCTAAACTAATATATATTGTTAATGAATTATCTCTAAATATTATACTTGTTAAACTACCCCTAAAAACTCCCCAAGCCAGCTGCGCTTTTATTAGGAGGTAAACAACTTGGTGGCTGGGCCTATCGCCACAAACCGATGTCAACAAAAAGAAATAAATATATCGAGTTAAATGATATCAAAACACCCCTGAACTCATCGAACTCCTCCCTTAAGAAGAGCTGGTCCACGAGCTCACAATGGAATACCATTGGTTTCAGGTGGAACCAAGATGCACAAAGCAACCTCGTCTTGTTGTATCTTCACTACCACGAGCTCATCTACTTCTGTGCCATCCGCTATGAGTTCCGTTCGCTTCTGCCTCTTCGGACTGAATTACTCAATTGTAACATTTAAAATTGACGGTGGGATAATGGTTTACCTCCTTGTTCTCCAAGCTTGGTGAAATAGTGGAACCGTTGGGATTGTTGTCCCCTGATTTGATTAATATGAAGTACTCTTCTACCTTTTGGGCATATTCGCTAGCCTAACTCAATGAGTTAATGTTCCACAAAGTTAGCTCCGTTCAATACCAGTACCGCACGCGTTTTATGAGCCTCCCAATCTATTGTTCATTGCTCTCCCTTAACTTGCTCTAGTACATGAGATTGAACAGTTCAAAATACTCATTTATGGTCATTAACCCTTACTTTAAGGCTTCAACCCAAGCAAAAAGTACCTCCTCTTAATTTTTGGGAATACGTGCCAAGTTGAGGTGCTCTTTCATTTCTAGCCAGCTGCGTATTGGTGGAAATTATTGCTCCTCCCGGTCAAGACCAAGTTGATTCCTCCACACCTTCAAGTGCCCTTCCAATTTTGTTGCCACTAACTTGACAAATATATACCCTGCAATGGTTTTGTAATCAAAGATCTTTTTAATGGAGTCAATCCAGTCTACGAACACTTCCGCAACCATTTGTCCATTGGATCCACTCGAATAGCCCCCTGCATTTGCTTTCTCGATGATGCCTAACATAAGGGCTATGTTGCCATTTTCGTCCATATTATCAGCGACCTCCTCCTCCTCCTCTTCCTGAGGGCACACAGTTTGTAACCTTGTGTGATGTCCTCTTGGGGTTGCTGTCCTACAATTTTCCTCGCTGGTCTGGAATGCTGTTGCCACAACAGTGGCTTGGTTATAATGTACCCTACTTCCTTACATGTGATACAAACCCCCTCGCTTAGTGAGACATACAAACCATCTATTATGACTTTTTAACCGTATTCATAACCCTGTGGGTACCATTCTCCTCACTTCTCATCGCCATAATTGCCAAAAATAAGTGAACCGGCTTTGCTTGTCGTCGCAACCAATTGTGATTAAGTCGACCCAATCTAGGTAGTTGTTTCAACTTGTGGAGGGGCTGAAGCCAAGGAATGAACTTCAACAGGTTGTCGATTAATCTTCTAATGGGCATTCCGTCAATAAAAACAACTAATGTATTCGGGTAGGCACTAGAATTTTCTACCATAGATTTTTTTCCCTCACCTCTCTCGATCTGAGCCATGCGCTGAGCTTCCACTTCATCGAAGGCTGCAATAAACGCCTGGAAAGCTTGCCGGTGCTGGATCACTGGGGTTGGGTGATTTTCCCACCCGTGGCCATTGCCCTCTGCCTCTTGTCACTAGTCATTGCTGTCGCGATGCCCCTGGCTCCGGGGGCTTGCGTTGTGTTGGCAAGGGGTGGGAAATTTCACTGCACTGGTTTGATCCTAACCAATTGGGGGCTGCGACTGCTGGAGTGGTGCATTAAATGTGCAACCACCTAATACGTAAGCTACTATAGGTGGTTGGTGGGATGCATTAATGGACATTAAATGTGCAACCACGTAAGACCTAAGCTACTATAGGTGGTTGGTGGGATGCAATCTCTACCATCCATCTCATTGTTGATCCAATGGATGTGGTGAAAGCCAAGAAGCTATAAATAACACCCTCTTAAGAAGGATTAAACACACCAAAACATCAACACAACAAAGAAAGTAAGAAGAGTTAGAGAGTGAGAAAAAGTTCATTTGGAGTTTTGAGTATACACATTTGTGTAGAAAAATAGACATTGTATTTTTCATTTGGAGTGTATTTGTGAGTCTCTTTTGAAACTCATTTGCAATAGTGAATTGATCCGAGTGTTAGTGGACGTAGCCAAATTGGTGAACCACTTAAATATTTTGTCTTCCCTTGTGTGTGTGTCTTTCTACTCATTATACTTTTATTATAAGTGTGCCATATTATTATTTGAGGTTACAGTCAGTATCATATGTTGACACGCTTCCGCACAACAAATTGGTATCAGAGCCAAGGTTATCCGATCTAGGCATTTTGGATTTTTTTTTGTGGAGAAATAACCATACGTATAGTACTATTCATACAGTACTATTCAAAGCCGGGAAAAATTTCTAAATTTGGAATTTTTTCGTTTGCATGTTTTTGTGACTATGATCGTTTGAAAAATGGAACCACAAAATTTGACATAGAAAAATTTGATTGGCAAAGAAATTTCAGCATATGGCAATGTGAAGTTATGGATGTCTTAGTCCAACAAGAGCTGGAAATTGCTCTTGGAGATTTGCTAGAAGACATGAAGGAAGATATGACTGGAAAAAAATCAACCGCAAGGCTTGTGGTTATATTTGTCTTTATCTCGGCAAGGATAAAAAATATCCTTATATGCGCGAGATCTCGGCAAAAAAATTATTGAAGCAACTGGAGGACAAGTACATGACGAAGAGCATTGAAAATCGGCTATATTTGAAGAAAAAACTCTTCCGGTTCCAATACACAAGGTATTTCTATGTCTGAATATCTGGACAATTTTAACAAAATTATTGCTGATTTGCAAAATTTGGATGTTGAAATTGATAATGAGAACAAAGAACTGTTAGTGCTAAATTCTCTACCTGACTCGTATGAACATCTCATTACCACGCTATTGTACGGAAAGGAGGAAATAAAATATGTTGAGGTCTCCAATACCTTAATGAATAATGAGGTTCGTAAGAAGGATAAGGAGGTATATAGAGACTCAACATCTGAAGCGTTAACGGTTCGTGGCAGAATAAATGAAAGGAAGAATGACAACCGTGGAAGATCTCGATCTAAATCGAGAGGTGGAGCATCAACTTCGGGTAGGAGAATTCCTGCAAAAGATGAATGCGCCTTTTGTCACTAGAAAGGGCATTGGAAGAAAGATCGTCCTAAGTGAAAGGACACGAAGAACCCCATTGCAAACGTTGCGGCGAGTGACGATGAAGATTTTGAATTTGCTTTGTCTATTTCATCATTTGGATCCAATTCCCTGGAATGGATTTTGGATTTGGGTTGTTCCTATCACATGTGTCCCAATAGGGAGTGGTTTTCTAGCTTAAAGGAGCTAGATGGTGGAGCTGTTTTGATGGGCAATGATCATGCTTGTCAAACAAAAGGGATAGGAAAAATCCGACTGAAGTTGCATAGTGGAATAGTCAGAGTGCTGGAAGACGTTCGGTATATACCGGACCTGAAGAAAAATCTTATCTCACTTAGCGCTTTGGCAGCTAAAGGTTATGATATCACACTGAAAGGCGATGGTCTGAAGGTGTCACATGGAGCCTTGGTTGTGATGAAGGGAACGAAAAAGAGTAACATGCATTTTCTCCTTGGAAATACAGTTACAGATGCAGCGACAGTCTCAGAAAGTTCAGAAGAGGTTGCATTTGATGCTACGAGATTATGGCATGTACGCTTGGGACATGCAGGAGAGAAGGCTTTGCAGGGATTAGTGAAGCAAGGTCTATTAAAAGTTGCCAAAACATGTAAGCTTATATTTTATGAACATTGTGTTCTGGGCAAGTAGACAAGAGTAAAGTTTGGCACAACAGTACATCGTACAAAGGGGACTCTTGATTATGTTCACACAGATGTTTGGGGACCTACCAAAGTTTCATCTTTGGGAGGTAAGCATTATTTTGTATCTTTTGTGGATGACTTCTCCGGACGAGTTTGGGTGTACACCATGCGACATAAGGATGAAGTCTTGAAGATTTTCTTAAAGTGAAAAAAGATGATAAAGACCCAGACTGGCAGAAAAATTAAAAGACTCAGGTCAGACAACGGCGGTGAATACAAGTCAGACCCATTTTTGCAAGTATCTCAGGAAGAGGGGATCGTGCAACACTTTACAGTAAGAGGCACGCCACAACAAAATGGGGTGGCTGAACGTATGAATCGCACTTTGCTGGAGAAGGTGTGATGCATGTTGTCCAATGCTGGTTTGGGCAAGACATTTTGGGCTGAAGCTGTTACATATGCATCTCACCTCATTAATAGGTTACCTACAACTGCAAATGAGGGCAAAACACCTGTGGTGGTATGGTCGGGAAAACCTATTACAAATTATGATTCTTTACGTATTTTCGGCTCCTTTGCATATTTCCATGTTAGGGAAAGCAAGTTGGATCCTGAGCTAAGAAAGCCATATTCTTGGGCTTTAGTGATGGAGTGAAGGGGTATAGACTTTGGTGCCCCGAGACGAAAAAGATCATAAATAGCAGGGATGTTACATTGGATGAATCTTCAATGTTGAAGAGTTCTCCTAAAGAGAGCAAAACCAAAGAAGCTCCACACCAGGAAGAGCTTGAGACTCCAATTGTGCCAGTCAGACTTGTCACAAATTCAGAAATTGATGAGACAAGAACATATGAGGTGGAGGATCCTTCCCATGAGTCTCCTCAGCAACCATATTCTGTTGCAGCTAATAGACCAAAAAGACCAAAAAGGAAACCTGGATGGCTTATTACTGACATGGTGGCATATGCACTACCCATGGTTGAAGATGACATTCCATCTACTTACAAAGAAGCTGAAAGAAGCTCAGAAAGTGTAGATTGGAAGAAGGCGTGGACGAGGAGATACAGTCTCTTCATACGAACCAGACTTGGGAGTTAGTCCAACTTCCAAAAGAGAAGAAAGCTATTGGGTGCAAGTGGGTATATGCTAAGAAGGAAGGCTCCTTGGAGAAAGTCAATGTAAGATTCAAGGATAGGTTGGTGGCGAAAGGCTATGCGCAGAAGGAAGGGATCGATTACAACGTTTTGGTATGGATTCTAAAACCAAACCTGTAAGTACTCCGTTGACTCTACACTTCAAGTTAAGTGCTATAGAATTCCCACAGATAGATGAGGAACGTTCAGAAATGGCTCATGTTCCCTGTGCTAATGCAGTGGGAAGTTTGATGTATGTAATGGTGTGTACGAGGCCCGATATTTCACAAGCTGTTAGTATGGTGAGTAGATACATGCATGATCCAAGAAAAATGCATTGGCACGCTGTGAAATGGATCTTACGATACATCCATGGTACTGTTGATCTTGGTTTGAAATTTGAGAAGGATTCACATGCTCGTCAGCATGTGTTTGGATATGTGGATTCAGATTACGCCGGTGATTTGGATAAACGACGGTCCTCAAGAAGATTGGAACCGCGGATAATCCCGCGGATATGCTGACGAAGATTGTTACTAGGATCAAGTTTGAACACTGTTTACGCTTGATCAATATTCTTCGTATATGAACACCTTCGGGTGTATGGTGCTTATGAGCGCATTTGGAGGCTACTCGGATCATTTTGGATATTATATGGTTACGTGTTTTGGTGGAGCTTTGCATATCTATGCCAAGATGGGATTGTCAATTTTTTGGTTGGCAAAAGTTTGACAGAGCGACGTGTAAATTTTTTATCAAGGTGGAGATTGTTGGAGTGGTGCATTAAATGTGCAACCACCTAAGACCTAAGCTACTATAGGTGGTTGGTGGGATGCAATCTCTACCATCCATCTCATTGTTGATTCAATGGATTTGGTGAAAGCCAAGAAGGCATAAATAGGATCCTCTTGAGAAGGATTAAACACAACAAAACATCAACACAACAAAGAAAGTAAGAAGAGTTAGAGAGTGAGAAAGAGTTCATTTGGAGTTGAGTATACACATTTGTGTAGAAAAATACAGATTGTATTTTTCATTTGGAGTGTATTTGTGAGAGTCTCTTTTGAAATTCATTTGCAATAGTGAAGATTAGAGTATCGTGGACGTAATGAAATTAGTGAACCACTTAAATATTTTGTTTTCCCATGTGTGTGTGTCTTTCTACTCATTATACTTTTATTGTGAGTGTCATATTATTATTTGGGGTTACAGTCAGTATCATTTGTTGACACGCTTCCGAACAACGGCGACCACCTGGGGTGGTGGTCTGCCCCACCCCCCCTCTCCTACAATCGAAGCCTTGGGTAGCCTCCTCCTTGGTCCAACATCAATCCTGCCGTCCTTGACTAGCCGTTCAATCCGATCCTCAACATGTTGGTCAAGGGAATCAAATTTTGAAGCGAGATTAGCTATAAAGCTTATTGAATACTAGCGAGAGTTTCGACTGTCTTGGTGGTCCTTCGTCCTTTTGGCAACATCTTTTAAAGTATACGAAGACACAATTACACTTATGTGAGGAATGTTATGTCGATCTGACTAAACATTAAAAGAAATACACGCAAAAGACGTAAAACCCAATGTACAACACTCTCGGTGAAAAAAATGAGAACACAACGCCCTATTTATAGACTTAACAGACTAGAGTCCAAAACTAATAAAAATAGTTATAGATAATTAGGGAATTATCTCTAATATTAGGGTCAATTATTAAATAGTCCCTACTATAAATATATATTTTTTAAAAAGGACACATATTTTTAGTTTAACCCATTTAGTCCCTCAAGCACTCAATATCCTCTTATTTTTAGAGGTCCGCGCCAGCGGCACTCCCTCTCCAAAATATGTGGCAAAGGACTTTTTGAGGCAAAATAAAAAAGTTTGGACTAAATGGGTATTAAAAAATGTCCGAGGGACTATTTGGTATATGTCCCCTAATATTATCCCTACTAATTGACCCCTAAAAACTCCCCAAATCAGCTGCCCCTTTATATTGGAAGAAAAATAAACAGTTGAGATTAAACCCAAAATCGGTGTCAACAGAAAAAGAAAATAAAGGTAAACAATTAAGAACAAAATCAAAACAAGTCCCAACCCATCAGCCACTTCAAGAGCGGCAAGATTTTATGAGAATTGGTAATATTAGGTCCAAAAGGAAAGGAATGCTATGGAAAACATCCCATATGTATAATTTTTTCTGCTTGCCTCGTTGCGATTTTCATCAAGTTGTATTTTTGCTGTTTGCTTTCTACTTGGGCTGTTTCGACCAGTTAGTGCAATAAAGGTGTCTCGTTTTGTGTAGGAGTTATTATAGAACCTTGGTATTACATTTAGAGCGTGTTTGGGAACTCCACCCCACTCCCTTGAATTGGAATTTTAATCAGTTCTTACAGTTAAAAGGTATGGATTTGGAGTTGCCAAACACACCCTTATTTCTTTTGAAAAATTGAACTGTTCGAAGAGAGTATCAGCTTTTTTTAGGAATATATTGTGATTTTGAAGAAGCGGAATACATTAAACATATTTTTCTTTTTATGGGAAGCTGGTAAGAATTTGATTCATTAGCAATCTTTTTCATAATATTTTTTGTCTTCTACTTGATGTAGTTAAACAGTTATAGTATACTTCAGAGGCTATGAACTCTACCTGAAATTTCATTAAGGGTTCTTTTGTATTTGAAGTTAGAAAAAAGTACAAAGGTGTCATAGGTTAATGAACTCATGGGTTATCAGTCAGTTTAGTGACAAGACGGTGTTATTGGTTTAAAGAGTCTTCTTCCCTAGAAGAGGGACCACATAGTAATTTTGAAGGAGGAATTCGCCTGGCAACCGCCGGGCGACCGCATTTCACCTTTTTTTTTTTTATATTTTTATTTCTTATTCTTTTATTATAAACAAATGCTATAAAAACAGTTTTTTATATTAAAAAAATAATTTTTTTAACACTTTTTAATTTATAAACAATTTTTTTATATTAAACAGTTTTTTTTTAAAACAATATAAAAAAAAACAATTTGTTGAATGTGTGTCGGCGTCAGCGGCACTAATTAATCGCAATATTTTTTTCAAAAAAATATTGAGATTAATTAGTGTTGCTGACGCCGACCTACATTCAACAAATGATGTGAGTCCGCGCCAACGACACTAATTAATCGCGATATTTTTTTCAATAAAATATCGCGATTAATTAGTGCCGCTGGTGAGGACTCACATTCAACAAATGATGTGGGTCCAGGAATGTGGGTTCGCGTCAGCGGCACTAATTAATCACCATGTTTAAGTGAAAATATCGCGATTAATTAGTGCAGCTGACGCGGACCCACATTCAACAAATGATGTGGACGCGGGAATGTGGGTCTGCGCCAGCGACACTAATTAATTGCGATATTTTATTAAAAAAATATTGCGATTAATTAGTGCCGCTGACGCGAATCGACATTCAACAAATGATGTTGGTCCGGGAATGTGCGTCCGCGCCAACGACATTATTAATCGCAATATCATGGTAATAATTTTTTTTTAATTTATGATTTTTTTTTAATTGATAAAAAATTGTTTACTTAAAAAAAAACTGTTTTTTTATATTAATAGGAAAATTGTTTTTTTTTTATATATAAAATAATTTTATATTAATTGTTATAAACGGAAAACTAAGAAAGTAAAAAAAAAAAAAAAAAAAAAAAAAAGGGAATGCGGTCCAAAGGCGGTTCCTTTGGGTGGTTCACCTATAATTTCCCATTTTGAAGTGGGCAAACTAAGTATTCAGGGGTGGACCCATGCAGGGCCAAGGGGGGCAGCTGTCGCTCCGGAGTTTTCAGAATTTTATATTCATATTTTTATTTGATATTCTCCTACGGCATTTGGTCGTGACTAAATTGTGATAGCTTAAATTCGGGACAAAATCTGATTGAAAAAGTTTTGTTGGTCACATAATTTGTCACGGTTTCTACTCTTGACTATTTTTGTCCTTTGAAATTTCAACGGTCGAAAATGCATATTTATACCATTTTTTGACATATCACACTTCATCTCAACGGTTTTTTGATTGAATTTTTTGATTAAAAAAATTGGAGATGATCTCCTCATCATGAAGATGTAATACCCCGTATTTTTATGCTATATTTAATTTGGGGATTTATTAAATTTAATGTGATGATTTATTTAATAAAAATCCGGAAATTAATTATGTTATAATTATTAACGTGACTAGAGTTAGTAATTATGGGAAACTTTTTGAATATTACTAATGAGCATAGAAATATATTATATTGGTTATATTGAATGTCATAAGTAAATTATATGACTATTTCGGAAATTTAAGTCGGGACGTGTCCGTGTCACGTCGGGACTAATTATGTTAATTAAAAAGGGAATATTTTATAAGTTGTCCGTATGGTCGTTTTGAGTGCGCCAACGCGTCCGGAAGGGTCGAGATAGTCAGAAAAGTGTACCCGGGGGTTTAGTTTGGGTCTCAGGGTGTTTTTAGGCCTAATTAGTGACCCGGGAGGGCATTTTGGTCATTTTACAAAATAGGGTAATTAAACCCACGAATTTCAGCCATCCTTAGCAGCTATTTAGGTCAGCCTTTTAGGGTTAGAACATTCATAACCCTAGTACGGCCATTGGAGAAGAGAGGAGAGAGCTCTCAAGGTGATTCAAGGCCAAATACACCACCGTTTGCACCGCCGTCACCACCAACACGTAGATCTCGAGGAGGAGAACGCAACCACACCAAAATCAACAGGAAACCAGACCTCTGAAATCCCAGGCAAGTGTTTAACTTGCGTATTTTCGTTGGTGCAATATTCATATTAGTTAGGAATGATTAGGAGTATAATCTATGGAAGAAAACCCCACTTTTTGATAGGAATTTGCATGTAGAAAAGATTAAAACCATATTCTGGAAGTCTTATGTGATGTAGATGATTAACCCACGAATTTTGATGATTATGTAGAAGGAAATTCTGGAGAAAAACTGATTAGAACAGAAGTTAAGAAAACTTAGGGTTCTTGATGATTAGATGAGATTTTAGGTTGTTTAATCATGTTTAATGATGTTTATACGCATGCTTAACGTTAGAAACATCTGGTAATATGTTATCATGTTTGTGGTATAAGTTTTGGGATGATTAGTGTTGAAAAATATGTATTTGGATGAAGAATTTTGATGAAACCCGTAACTGCACTTCTGCAGAAATCGAAATACCTGTTTGATCGATCGATCGACCCTAGAGCGTCGATCGATCGAAGGTTCGATCGATCGAGCCCCAGCCGTCGATCGATCGACCCTTCCTGGCAGCCTCTTATTTCCCCTTGTTTAATTAGTTGAATTAATTTATCATGGAATAATCCTTGGGCATATTAAATAAAATGTTTTGGGATATAGGAGAGACCAGTAGGACATATGATTAAGTGTTGAGAACTTTATTATGAAATGATTATTGTGGTTTAGGAATAATTAATTAAGGAATGACGAACTACGTATTTCAAGTGAGGGATTATGACGAATACCTACGATAGTGAATAGATGTCTACCTACTGAATTTGTTACTTGGATGGATAGAACCCATGAGTGTTCCATAACTAGTGAGAAAACCCTTTGAGTCAAGGTTAGAGACGAAACCTTATACAAAATTCTATAACTGTGAAATTAAGGATATATGGTATAATTATGGGTGATGAGAAGAACCTATATTAATATGATAAAGTGGTATATTTATATGATTGTGTGTACATATATTATATGCATGTGAAAAACATACCGCGCTACTTGCTATCCTTGAGGTTACCGCGCTGGGACAAGTCTTATCTCGATGGGACCTTTATGGGGGATATTGACTTGTACCCTAGAAGATAGATATCCTTGGTACAGGCTATTGAATTAATAGTTCAGACGGTCCTAAGAGACGCGAGTATGTGCCATCCTCTTAGTGACTTGGAATCTATGCTTCGCCTCACTATTGTTTGTGTATGTGTTAATACAATTCGAGAGTGATTCCGAATTTGTATTCCCCTTGATATGAGTGGTATGGGGTTTGGGATAGTGGAAGTATGCACGCACCATAGCTTTAGTTGGGGTGCTGTAATATATATATATATTATTCGTGTAGTTAATATATATATGAGATTATGGAATTTAAACTGCCTACTTTGTTTTGATAAGTAGGATATGGTAGTTGACTCAAATAATAAATACTGTTTTGCGAGAATATAATATGTCACTGGGAAACTTTATAAATTAATGAAGCTAAAACGAGAGTTGTGCTACACTTTGAAAGTACCCTTTTCACACGTTGACATTGTTCGGTATTTAAAACTTATGAGTAAGTTAAGATAAACTAAATGATTGGGAAGGTTAGTATGATAATATGTTAAGTTAAACCATTTGGGGAAGGTTAGTACGATAGGCGTGCACACTAGAAGAGAGGTGAGAATTTCTCAAGAGAGTGTCGAACTAATATGTTGTTGCATTGGCCTGTATCGATTTAAATACTTGCTAAACAAATTTTAACCATACACACTTTCGGGCTCTGACCCGTTTTCTCTCTCCCTCTCCCCCTTGTATATATATGTATGTATTTCAGGTGCCCAGCCACAGGGGCGTCTTGCTTAGAATCTCTTGGAAGGAACGCGCTGCAGCTTAGGTGGGAGTTGCAGGTCTTTTGATTAGACGACTTCGTTCATTCAGATCCACTCTTAGCACTTTCATTCAGATGGGCATCTGTAGCCCTTTCCATTATTTCTTTATGTTGGGACCTTGTTATTTCAGTTGTTTCCTAGTTCGTTATTATGGGATTTTGTTCAGGATGGATGTATTACTTTATTTTCTCGTATGTTGACATTCGTTGATGGATGTTTTATATATTGGATTTTTGGTTCCAGTTTATTATGGCGTGAATCTTATTCATTGATCTTTGTTAATAAAATAAATAAATCTTTTCTTTAAATAAAATTTGGAAGTTAATGTTTAAAATTGGTTTTGACACTTAGCTTAATTATTTAGGGTGTTAAATTGGAAAAATTATGTTTATCGACAGTGATGCTGAGAATGAACCAACTGTTCACCTTGATTTAATTTAATAAAGGAGTGATCGCCCGGTATTTAATTAGGCGGGGTGTCACAGGTGGTATCAGAGCATCAGGTTCTAGTGTCCATAGGATCTGTATGGCTTATTTCGCTTTCAGCTTAACGTTATTTCTATAGAGCCCTATTTTTAGGACTGTTGTATTCTTGCTTTTACGTTTAAGTCTTCAGCTATGCGAGATTTGTTGATAACTGTAGACTAATAAACTTGTTCACGTTTCAGATGCCTCCGAGACGTGCTCCGAAAGATAGGCGTGCCCAAGCCGAGCAGCCAGCAGCTCCGGCACCAGGCACAATGAATGCGAATGAAGTAGCCGCTATTGTTGCTCAGGCGGTGAATGCCGCGATAGCGGTGATTCAGCAGGCTCCACCCCAGGTCCAGGCAATGGCGCCAGTACCAGCACAGCTTCCATCTGCATGGGAGAGGGTTCGGGATGCTTTTCAGAAATCACATCCCCCTGAGTTCTCCGGTAGCTCCGACATTGTCACGGTTAGCCAATGGAAGAAAGACATCCAACGGCATCTTCGCATGTATGAGTGCACCGAAGTACAAAAGCAGTTATTGGCTTCTTTCAAGCTGGTGGGAGCCGCATTACAGTGGTGGGAGTCCACTACTACTTTGGAGGAGAGGGACACGATCCCTATTCAGTTGTTCTGGGAGCGGTTTGACCGCAAGTATTTTCCACCCGCAGTGCAGACTGAGATGAGGCGGAAATTACTAAATCTGAAGCAGGAGAACCTTACTGTAGCTGAGTATGAGGAGGAGTTCACGAGACTTCTCACTATTGTGCCGGATGAGGCACCCACTGAGGGCAAGAAGATTTTGCTGTTCGTCGACGGGTTAGCTTGGAGGATCCGTCAGCACCTTATTGGAAATCTATCCCTGAGTACTTTCACTGACGTACTCAATGCAGCGTTACTACATTGCCAGGATCACCGCTTCCAACTTCAGGGAAGCAAGAGAGCAGGAGAGTCCAGCCAGCAGGGCAGGACCGGGGGTAATAGTGCCGGTGGGGCACCAACTCATGGACAGACTCGTCAGCACGAGCAGAGTTCCCATCAGGGGGATCCTGCTAAGCGATTCCGTTCAGGTGATTCTAGGCAGGGATTCGGAGGATTCAGGCAGGGCCATCAGGGTCAGTCTAATCAGCAGGGCCAGCAGGGCCAACACCGACCACAGGGACAACAGCAGGGCCAGCAAGGCCAACAGCGTGCACATCAGGGCCAACAGGGCCAGTGGCGAGGAGGTAACGGCCAGCAGGGCCGTGGACAGCAGGGTCAGAGGGGTGGTAATTTCAAAGGCAGATGCTTTGGGTGCGGCAAACATGGCCATAGGCGCCAGGATTGCCCAGAGGGCGATAGGGCCCCACAGCAGCAGGGAGCCCGTAATGAGCCGCAAAGACCACTTTTTCCACCTGCCCTTCCAGCTCCAGCCCATGTGCCAGCCCTACCAGCCATTCCAGCAGCTCCAGTGCAGCAGGGGCAATTGCAGTATGGACGTGTCTATAACGTCCACCAGGCAGCAGCTCCACAGGCACCACCCGCGATTGAGGGTATGTTTCCTATCCATGGTACTATGGGTAAAGTTTTGTTTGATACGGGGGCAACGCATTGTTTTATAGCTACGCATTTTGCGAAGTCCTTAAGGTTGTTAGCCACAGCAGAGAGCACCGTGACGTGTGTCGACTCACCACTGGGGAGTGGGTCACTTATATTCTTTATATGCCGGGGAGTAGGGGTAGAGATTGGTAGCTTGGTATTGCCTGCAGACATGCTAGTCTTAAACATGCACGAGCATGATGTGATAATTGGTATGGATTGGCTCGCATCTTATAGAGCCATGATTGATTGCTTCGGTGGGAGCATTGTTTTTGCCATTCCGGGGCAAGAGATGTTTGTAGTGGCGATGCCTCGCCCAGAGGGAGGTTCGACCGCTCATTTATATTACATTGAGGAGGATACCTCTAAGGAGGTTGTGATTCCTTTGGATTCGATCCCAGTTGTTAGGGAGTATTCCGATGTGTTTCAGGAGATACCAGGCCTACCGCCCAGTCGTGAGATAGACTTCGTTATAGATTTATTGCCGGATACGAGACCTATAGCACGCGCACCGTACCGTATGGCTCCGGCAGAGATGCGAGAGCTACGAGATCAAATTGAACAGCTATTAGGTCAGGGCTTCATTCGTAGGAGTACCTCACCTTGGGGCGCTCCAGTCTTATTTGTAAAGAAGAGAGATGGTTCACTGAGATTGTGCGTGGACTACCGGGAGTTGAACAAGGTCACGATACGGAATAAATATCCGTTGCCTCGAATCGATGATCTGTTCGACCAGCTGAGGGGAGCAACTTTCTTTCGAAGATAGATCTGAGGTCGGGGTACCATCAGCTACGTATTAGGGAGCAGGATGTTTCGAAGACTGCTTTCTTGACGAGATATGGGTCTTATGAGTTCGGGGTGATGCCGTTCGGACTCACAAATGCTCCAGCCGTTTTCATGGACTTGATGAACCGAGTATTCAGAGAGTTCTTGGATCAGTTTGTCATCGTTTTCATAGATGATATTTTGATATATTCACACTCCGAGGAGGAGCATGCCGAACACTTGAGACAGGTTCTTCAGACTCTACGAGAGCATCAGTTGTATGCTAAGTACGAGAAGTGTGGATTCTGGTTGCGAGAGGTACAGTTCTTGGGGCATGTTGTTTCTGAGCAGGGGATTGCAGTTGACCCGAGCAAAGTGTCAGCGGTGAGGGAATGGGGACAACCCACGACACCGACGAAAGTGCGTAGTTTCTTGGGGTTAGCTGGTTACTACAGGAGGTTCATTCGGGGATTCTCCAAAATAGCGGGTCCATTGACGAATCTGACTCGCAAAGGGGTACCATATGTCTGGGATGACGCTTGTCAGTTGGCTTTCGACGAGCTGAAGGACAAGCTTACTTCGGCACCAATCCTTGCTTTACCGAAGCCGGGTGTAGAGTACCTGGTTTACACAGATGCGTCCTTACGAGGACTTGGGGGAGTACTTCAGCAGGAGGAGAAGGCTATAGCTTTTGCTTCCCGCAAGCTTAAGCCGCATGAGAAGAATTACCCCACCCACGACCTGGAGTTAGCTGCGGTCGTCTTTGCATTGAGAATTTGGAGGCACTACTTATTGGGCGAGAAATTCCGTTTGTTCACAGACCATAAGTCACTGCAGTACCTGTTCACTCAGCGAGAGTTGAATATGCGTCAGCGCAGATGGTTAGAGTTTGTGAAAGATTACCAGTTCGATATACAGTATCATCCGGGGAAAGCCAACGTAGTTGCTGATGCGTTGAGCCGTAGACCGGTTGACGATGTAGCGGACATCTGGAAAGCAAAGTGGAAGGAGTTGGGTCACCAGGACGCAGTAGCACGTTCTTTCATATCCGTGATGTCAGTCACACCCGAGATTGTTACGAGGGTGATACAGGCACAGACCACAGACCCGTTTTGTCAGGAGCAGATTATGCGACTTCTAGCCGAGGGTGCTGAGTCCTATTCTGTTAGTTCGGATGGAGGGTTGCGGTTTAATGGGAGATTAGTGGTTCCAGAAGGAGCGGAGTTACGTCATGAAGTGATGACTCATTCTCATGGGTCCCGATTTGCAGTACATCCGGGAGGCGATAAGATGTACCAGGACATGAGACGACAGTACTGGTGGAGTGGGATGAAGAAGGACATCGCTGAATTTGTGTCCAAGTGTTCTACTTGCCAGCTAGTGAAGGTGGACCACCAGAAACCGTCAGGATTACTTCAGCCGTTGGAAGTACCCGCGTGGAAGTGGGAAAGTATTTCCATGGATTTTATTACCGGGTTGCCTACATCACAGCGGGGCCACGATTCTATCTGGGTGATTGTAGACCGTTTGACCAAGGTGGCTCATTTTCTGCCAGTGAGGACAGATTATACCACGGGTCAGTATACCCAGTTGTTCATCACTGAGATTGTCAGATTACATGGGGTGCCCCTGAATATTGTATCAGATAGAGACAAGATTTTTGTGTCACGTTTCTGGGAAAGCTTTCAGGAGGCTATGGGTACAGAGTTGAGACTGAGTTCAGCTTACCACCCACAGACAGATGGACAGACAGAGCGTACTAATCAGATGTTGGAAGATATGCTACGAATGTGTGTTCTCGATTTCGGAGGAGGTTGGGAGCCACACCTTCCACTGGTAGAGTTTGCTTATAATAACTCCTATCAGTTTACGATTGGCATGGCTCCATTTGAGGCTTTGTACGGCAGGCCTTGTCGTTCTCCAACTTGTTGGCTCGAGGTGGGGGACAACAAGTTATTAGGGCCAGAAGTGATTCAGGAGACCTCCGGGAGGATTGAGATAATCAGGAGTCGTATTCGGGTAGTCCAAGACAGGCAGAAGAGCTACGCCGATGCGAAACGGTTCTTCCGGGAGTTTAATGTGGGAGATCAAGCGTTGTTACGTGTATCTCCTATGAAAGGAGTGATGAGGTTCGGGAAGAAGGGGAAGTTGGCTCCGAGGTACGTAGGACCATTTCCCATCATCGAGAGAATTGGGCCAGTAGCATACTGGTTGGGATTGCCAGAACATTTACATCGCATCCACGATGTATTCCACATCTCGTCGCTGAGACGATATCTTCGGGATGATATGGCCCATACTCACATCGCGATAGACGAGATCGATTTACAGCCTGATAGCTCTTACGAGGAGAGACCGGTGGCTATCCTAGACTATAGTGAGAGGAGATTGAGGTCGAAGGTAGTTCCACTTGTGCGAGTCCAGTGGGAGCATCATAATGTGGAGGAATCCACTTGGGAGCGTGAGGCAGATATGCGCGAGAGATATCCAGAGTTGTTTTTACCAGGTATGCCTTATTTTCTGAATTTCGGGACGAAATTCCGTTATTAGGGGGGAAGTATGTAATACCCCGTATTTTTATGCTATATTTAATTTGGGGATTTATTAAATTTAATGTGATGATTTATTTAATAAAAATCCGGAGATTAATTATGTTATAATTATTAACGTGACTAGAGTTAGTAATTATGGGAAACTTTTTGAATATTACTAATGAGCATAGTAATATATTATATTGGTTATATTGAATGTCATAAGTAAATTATATGACTATTTCGGAAATTTAAGTCGGGACGTGCCCGTGTCACGTCGGGACTAATTATGTTAATTAAAAAGGGAATATTTTATAAGTTGTCCGTATGATCGTTTTGAGTGCGCCAACGCGTCCGGAAGGGTCGAGATAGTCAGAAAAGTGTACCCGGGGGTTTAGTTTGGGTCTCGGGGTGTTTTTAGGCCTAATTAGTGACCCGGGAGGGCATTTTGGTCATTTTACAAAATAGGGTAATTAAACCCACGAATTTCAGCCATCCTTAGCAGCTATTTAGGTCAGCCTTTTAGGGTTAGAACATTCATAACCCTAGTACGACCATTGGAGAAGAGAGGAGAGAGCTCTCAAGGTGATTCAAGGCCAAATACACCACCGTTTGCACCGCCGTCACCACCAACACGTAGATCTCGAGGAGGAGAACGCAACCACACCAAAATCAACAGGAAACCAGACCTCTGAAATCCCAGGCAAGTGTTTAACTTCCGTATTTTCGTTGGTACAATATTCATATTAGTTAGGAATGATTAGGAGTATAATCTATGGAAGAAAACCCCATTTTTTTATAGGAATTTGCATGTAGAAAAGATTAAAACCATATTCTGGAAGTCTTATGTGATGTAGATGATTAACCCACGAATTTTGATGATTATGTAGAAGGAAATTCTGGAGAAAAACTGATTAGAACATAAGTTAAGAAAACTTAGGGTTCTTGATGATTAGATGAGATTTTAGGTTGTTTAATCATGTTTAATGATGTTTATACGCATGCTTAACGTTAGAAACATCTGGTAATATGTTATCATGTTTGTGGTATAAGTTTTGGGACGATTAGTGTTGAAAAATATGTATTTGGATGAAGAATTTTGATGAAACCCGTAACTGCACTTCTGCAGAAATCGAAATACCTGTTTGATCGATCGATCGAAGGTTCGATCGATCGAGCCCCAGCCGTCGATCGATCGACCCTTCCTGGAAGCCTCTTATTTCCCCTTGTTTAATTAGTTGAATTAATTTATCATGGAATAATCCTTGGGCATATTAAATAAAATGTTTTGGGATATAGGAGAGACCAGTAGGACATATGATTAAGTGTTGAGAACTTTATTATGAAATGATTATTGTGGTTTAGGAATAATTAATTAAGGAATTACGAACTACGTATTTCAAGTGAGGGATTATGACGAATACCTACGATAGTGAATAGATGTCTACCTACTGAATTTGTTACTTGGATGGATAGAACCCATGAGTGTTCCATAACTAGTGAGAAAACCCTTCGAGTCAAGGTTAGAGACGAAACCTTATACAAAATTCTATAACTGTGAAATTAAGGATATATGGTATAATTATGGGTGATGAGAAGAACCTATATTAATATGATAAAGTGGTATATTTATATGATTGTGTGTACATATATTATATGCATGTGAAAAACATACCGCGCTACTTGCTATCCTTGAGGTTACCGCGCTGGGACAAGTCTTATCTCGATGGGACCTTTATGGGGGATATTGACTTGTACCCTAGAAGATAGATATCCTTGGTACATGCTATTGAATTAATAGTTCAGACGGTCCTAAGAGACGCGAGTATGTGCCATCCTCTTAGTGACTTGGAATCTATGCTTCGCCTCACTATTGTTTGTGTATGTGTTAATACAATTCGAGAGTGATTCCGAATTTGTATTCCCCTTTATATGAGTGGTATGGGGTTTGGGATAGTGGAAGTATGCACGCACCATAGCTTTAGTTGGGGTGCTGTAATATATATATATATTATTCGTGTAGTTAATATATATATGAGATTATGGAATTTAAACTGCCTACTTTGTTTTGATAAGTAGGATATGGTAGTTGACTCAAATAATAAATACTGTTTTGCGAGAATATAATATGTCACTAGGAAACTTTATAAATTAATGAAGCTAAAACGAGAGTTGTGCTACACTTTGAAAGTACCCTTTTCACACGTTGACATTGTTCGGTCTTTAAAACTTATGAGTGAGTTAAGATAAACTAAATGATTGGGAAGGTTAGTATGATAATATGTTAAGTTAAACCATTTGGGGAAGGTTAGTACGATAGGCGTGCACACTAGAAGAGAGGTGAGAATTTCTCAAGAGAGTGTCGAACTAATATGTTGTTGCATTGGCCTGTATCGATTTAAATACTTGCTAAACAAATTTTAACCATACACACTTTCGGGCTCTGACCCGTTTTCTCTCTCCCTCTCCCCCTTGTATATATATGTATGTATTTCAGGTGCCCAGCCACAGGGGCGTCTTGCTTAGAATCTCTTGGAAGGAACGCGCTGCAGCTTAGGTGGGAGTTGCAGGTCTTTTGATTAGACGACTTCGTTCATTCAGATCCACTCTTAGCACTTTCATTCAGATGGGCATGTGTAGCCCTTTCCATTATTTCTTTATGTTGGGACCTTGTTATTTCAGTTGTTTCCTAGTTCGTTATTATGGGATTTTGTTCAGGATGGATGTATTACTTTATTTTCTCGTATGTTGACATTCGTTGATGGATGTTTTATATATTGGATTTTTGGTTCCAGTTTATTGTGGCGTGAATCTTATTCATTGATCTTTGTTAATAAAATAAATAAATCTTTTCTTTAAATAAAATTTGGAAGTTAATGTTTAAAATTGGTTTTGACACTTAGCTTAATTATTTAGGGTGTTAAATTGGAAAAATTATTTTTATCGACAGTGATGCTGAGAATGAACCAACTGTTCACCTTGATTTAATTTAATAAAGGAGTGATCGCCCGGTATTTAATTAGGCGGGGTGTCACAGAAGATCATATCCATAAAGTTTCAGTAACAAAAATCATTTTTTTTTACTATTTTTAAAAAATGGTATGTACCGGGGTCTGCACCATAAGAAATCCTTACAGGAAGAGGTCTGTGTGTGTGTGTGTGTGTGTTGCCAATAAACATTACATTGGATCTAAGTTCTACCCATTTTGTATTATTCGGTTTAATTTCTTAGATTTTTTTTGCAATTATACTATTATTTTATTTAAAAAAATTAAATCTCATTTTATTCGTGGAATATATTATGTGAAACAAAACAAAAAAATAATTTTAATAAATTTGGGCACGCATCGCGTGCCTACATGCTGGTATTTTGTAAAGAAGTAGTGGCTTTTCATAAAATAATGCTCTTTTCTCACAAAACATCAACTACACGTAGAGGTGCCTATGCTAGTTTGGGTCGTATTTAGGCCTAACATGACACGATAAAAACTATTCAAACATGAACACGAAAAAACATAAAATCATGTTTTTTTTACCTAACACGACCCATTTAAAATATAAAACGACACGGCTAACAAAATTAATAATTTTTTACTTTCAATTAAATGCGATAATACACGAAAACACTAATAAAATCGCGAATGCTGTGTCAAACACAATAACATAGTCATAGTTTTGACACGAACATATCACGATTCAATTTTATGTTAGAAAATTCTGACATATTTCATTTCCAACCCTCTAATTTTATGGAAAAGTTGGACAGACGGTTGGTCTCCTATAAGAAAAAGAAGAAACAAAAGTACAAGCTTCGCCTGCAAGTTTAATATTCTTACACCAACTACATATGTTTATTCAAAATTCAATACGTGGTTGGATTTGGATGTTAATTGCCCCTGAATTTCTTACTTCAAAAAATTGGAAAATTAGATTTGTGAGTTTGCACTTAGCAAATTTTATAGTACAAATTTCATATATATTTTTTAAAAAGTAGAAATTCAAATTTGCAAATGGAAAACTCAATTTAATAATGTTTTTATAATTTATATATTTGAGTTTTGTAAAAAGCAAACAGAATCTGCGCAAACTTGAACTTGCAAGGATCAGTCGGTGATAGTCTGTGATTGAACAATGGTGGTTCAGATTGAGAACTATTAAATATGGGACATTGCAAATTTCAGCATTTATGACACTATAATACGTTCCATATTTCAGTATGCGTGTTAGTGACACAGCCAGTAAAAGTATTTTTAGCAATATTTATCTTCTTGTGTGAGAATATTGTTTTGCTAGCCTGACTGAAAACATACCACTTCAACATCAATCATACGACATATTTATTTACAAGAACAATGACACACTCGTTCTCTTCCATGAAGCAGCCTAACATTTCAAGAGCAATTCTTACGGGTAGTTCAAATTAAACCCGAACTAGACTAAAAATATACATAGAAAATTATGAAATTTGCTGTTGTTAACAAATGGGAAAAATGTGGGAAAAAGATAGCAAAACGACGTCATTTTGGGCACTAGTATTGGAGCCTTGGGCGGAACATAATGTTCCGCTTAAGATTCTTTGAATTTTAAGTTTCCACCCCAAATGATTTAATCTATTACGTTTCCCCCCAAATTTATTACCTCAACCTCCTATTTATAAAAAAAATATAAATGAAAATGAAGAAGATAGTTTGAACCTCCTATTTATAAAAAAAAATAAAATAACCGTCGAATAAATAGCCGTTGAAAGTGTTTGAACTATTTGGGGTCAAAACAAAAATAGGGGAAAAGGGTAAAATCTTGGGCGGAACATGATGTTCCGCTTAAGCCTTTTTTTTTTTTTTTTATCCTTCGTTGCGCGGAACATGATGTTCCGTTTTGTGTGTGTGTCCCACAAAAAACTAACTAGTGCAATTGCATCTTTGTTATTTTTTACACTACCAAAACCTATATTTGAACTTTTGCCTTACCCAGAACATACATATATAACGCATATATACACTTTTACCCTACCCGTAAGGGTTGCTCTTAGCAGTTATTTGTTGTCTTACATTAGCCCCGAAAGAGGATGATTATGTTGGAGATATTATAATATTATTAAAAAAAAAATGATATGTGAAAAGATGTATCAATTTATGAGAAATATGTCATTTCATAAATAGATGTAATAATTAAAATATGTATGTACATGAATCAATATGACCATTAGTGTGATTTTTATTCATGAAAGGACACAAATAAGTCTATAAAGAGGAGAAGATCACACCATTTTTATTAATCATTTTTGTGAGAACATTCTCTCTTTTCTTTGTTATTTTTCAATTTATTTAGTCACTTTCATCGAGTCTTAAAGAGAGTCCTTTATAATTGCTAACTAAAGATTCCATTGGATTGTTGGATCTTGGAGGTATTTTCCCCAAAACCCAATAGCGAACTCTTATAGTGGAGGTTAGGGGTGGAAGTGGTACGGGTTTTTACCGTACCGTATTGGTTCGAAAAAAAATGATTTTGATTTCATATATTAAAATACCAGAAACCAGTCTTACCGAAATCGAAATTACCGCAAAAAAGTTGGTTGGCTTTGGTTTTAATATTTAAAAAACCGAATTACCGAAATAAAAAAAAATTGTACTGAAATTACCGTACCGTACCGTACCGTACCGTACCGTACCGAATTTACCGAAATTAGAAAAAAAAACATACCGAAATTTTTTTACCGTACCGAATTTACCGAATCCAGAAAAAAGTTGGTTTTGATTTTTGTTTTAATATTTAAAAAAATTGGTTGATTTTGTTTTTGATTTTTTGGGACTTTTATTGCTGTTTATCGAAACCAGAAAAAACCGAAACTAGAAACTAGAAAAAATCAGAATTTACCGAAACCAGAAAAAACCGAAATTACCGAAAAAATCGAAATCCCGGCCGGTTTGGTTTTGGTATTGATTTTGGTGTACTGGGTGGTAAACTGATATGGTTTGGTTTTACCGTCCAGAGTTTGATTTTGGTATTGGTATCTACTATTTACCGACTAAACCGTACCGCTTACCCCCCTAGTGGAGGTAAATAAAATCTTAAGAAAAGAGATTCTTCACGTCTCAATCCACTATTAATTCATGGGGGTTTTGGGGAAAGATTCTTATAATTCTCAAAGTGTATAAAAATAGGACAGTCCACATAATTTTATAAATTTAGTCCCTGTACTAAAAATACCATGAAAAATGGTAACCCTGGTGCGGACCCAAAAAATGAACTCCTAACTCTAAAAGGACCACACAAATAAATGCTATTGTATCACATGGACTAGATTTATAAATTTGAAAAGCATTGTCCTAAAAATCCAAATATAGGAAGGAACGTGAACTTTACCTTAATTCTCTATTAATTCATTATTTAATATATATCCCCATCACTCTTAAGGTTGTAATTTCGAGGCAAGAAGAATGTGAAATTTTTTCCAATGGTGAAACATCTAACATTTTAAAAAAAATGTGATGTTTAAGACAGTGATGTACGTACTAAGTTTTACATTAAAAGTGGTTTACCAGGTATATTAAACTGTTGTACACTATTGCAAGTATAATAGCTTATTGCACTTAGTAAGTCACTTTTAATGTAAACACTTATACACATATCATTTTTCGAAATTTAATGGAGATTTTGATAGAAGAAATATATATATATGCGAATTTCGGTACATACTTTGTGCTTTATATCTCTTCGAAGTTGATAATTAATAGACGGAAAATTCTATGTGTCCCAAACAACTCCCCCAAATCATCCCCCAAATAGCTTTAAGTGTTATACCTTATGGTATGGGTCCCGCCAGGGCACAACTCATTAATGCTATTTGGGGGAGATTTGGGGGAGTTGTTTGGTACCCATAGCACTACTCATGGCAACAATTGATTCTGCTACCAAATATTCTGATAAAGAAATAACATTATTTTTAATAAAATGAGATACACGGGTTCACATGAGCTTTGTTATGATAAAGGTAAAGATGGTCATATGAATATAATTCATCTTAAGCTTATTCCTTTTGGAGTAAGAGTCCTTTTGTGCAATAAAGTGTATATTATCTCATTAGTAACTATGATATAGTTTGATATAAACATGAATTATTTTATTTTAATATTTATGATGTGGCAATGGCGTTACACCAAGTCATCTAGTTGGCAACATATCAAATAAATTGTACAATCTTGAAATGAAGAAGTCATTAAAATAAAAGAGAAAATAAATAATATGTGAAAAAATGTATCAAATCATGAGAAATATATCATTTCATAAATAGACATATAACCCTTAAAATATGTCTATTCATGAACCAACATGACTATTAGTATAATATCTATTAATAAAAATACACAAATGAGTCTATAAAGAGGAGAAGATCCCACCATTTTTGTTAGTTCTTTTTGTGAGAACATTCTCTCTTTTCTCTCTTATTTATCAATTTATTCAATTAGTTTTATCGAGTGTTAGAGGGAATCCTTTAGGATTGCTAACTAAAGATTCCATTTGATTGTTGTATCTCAGAAGTAATTTGCCTAATAATTCGCTTGTAGTGGGGGCAAATAAAACCTTAGGGAAGGTGATTCTTCACACCTCATTCCACTATTGATTCATCATTCAATGTATATCCCCTTTAGAATATCATGAGGAATAGTAAGCAAAAGGTCCACCATCTCCTTGTTATCGCACTCAAACTCAATATTCGGGAAACGACACTTTGATTCTAACTTCAGGCCTTGACGCAACGCCATCATTTCTGTCGCAATGATGTCAAATGCCCCCTCACCCCAATTTTCAGTATCATTCCTAATCTTTCGCCATACCCATTTCTAGGGGTGGACAAAAAAAGACCGACCCGATTGGACCGAACCGGACCGGACCCACTTTTACAGGCTTTTTTATAAATCGGTCATAAAATAAGGGACCCGAATATATTCGCTCCGGTCTAAAATATCCATTTTTAATTCGGTCGTAGGACCAGACCGGACCAGACCGGACCGGACCGCTTAGTTTAATATTATATAATATATATTAATTTTAGATAAATATACATATATATATGTTTTAGTAAAGAACAAAACCCTACAAAAACACTAACATAAGACTCGTACACAACACTCCTCTCTCACTTTATTTCATTTCTCCAAAAGTTTCCTCTCTCACTTTCTCTCTCATTTTCACTTCCTCTCTCCGGCCGACGCACCTCAATTCCGGCTTCAAATGGAAATGGACGAATACAAGGTCTGTGATGTGATATTGGTGATGCTTCAGGGAAGACATGGAAATAAGATGGTGACTGGATGTTCCCGAATACAGGGCCTGTGATGTGAGATTGGTCAGCAGCTCTTTCTTGCCCTTTTTATACCGTTCGTTGATATATTTTTCACTGGAGATTTTGTTATGCTAATGTTTTTTGTGCATTGTTTTGGTAGCAGTTGTTCCAATGTAAACTTCGCAATTCGTGGTGTCTGCAATCGTTGTGAAAGTGCTAGACCTGCTGGTGCCTCTGGCGGCGGTGGTGCAGGGGTCGGTGGTCAGGGGCGGGGCCGTGGTGCAAATGATTCAGGAGGCCCTGGCCGTTCAGCTGCTGGTGATTCCTACAAGGATTTTTGGTCCAAATGATTGGCCTTGTCCTCTGTAAGAAAATTAATCTTCATAAGTGAGATACAATATTTCATTCATTATCTTACTCTTGAATTAATTTAGATAATCTCTTGTTTATTTGACTTACTTTCCTCTTTATCCATCCAAGTTGTTGAAATTTAAGTATTCTTAATATCATAACGTGGAATTTGAACTTTAGATTGAGAGAAAGGGTCCACCAGAAGTTGATCAATCTGATATTTAGTAACTGATTTACAAGTTCCTATTGAAAAAAAATTAAATAAATAAATTTAAATGTGAACCGATTATTAACCGAACCGGACCGAAAATAGCCTAGACCGAATAAATAGGCTAAACCGATTAAATAGGTCCAAATTCGGTTAGACACCTAAAATGGCCAAAAATCGGACCGGACCGGACCGGACCGGACCGCGCACACCCTTACCCATTTCTCCCTGAATGCTTGCATTTGTGTTAACCCACCTTGAAACCAAAACAATATCTTGACTCCACATCCCTCTCTGACTGATATGCTCCAAGTGTCACCTCGGCTCAGGGACACCAGCCTCGACCGAGATTATGGCCGACGCTGGAAGAGCCTTGGATCGGTGACCAGTAGCCTCAGACATCGAAGGGTCGGCCTTAACCGACATCACCACCAACCTCTTCAAGGGGAGACTGCATGAATCAGAAGGCCAACAGTTCGAATGATAACTCGGGTAATGATAACCTCGGCCGTGGGTAGGCCGAGGTCACTAGGAACCATACTACTACCAAGGGCGACCTAATCAATAGTTCAGCCGATGTTCCACACATACCAGCCTAACCTCGGCCCAAGCCGACCTTGGTACCTTGCCTCGGCTTCACTTAAGCTGAGACCTTCATGGCTCATCTTGTATTGAATGAGCAGCTAGTCCTTATCAACCTCGGCTTCTCCCAGGCCGAGGTTACGACCAAGCACGAAGGCCGAGTACTAATTGATATGTGGATAAGGACACATGGATACAAATCAGTTATAACAAATCATTCCCCACACGCGGGGGGAATATTTTGTCATCATTCCCTACATGTGACAGTGACAAATGTCTTCTTCAAATTGGCTAGGTCAACACACACATGCTCATTGCATGCATAGGGGGTACATTACACCCCCCAGGTACTATATATAGAGGTCATCCTCTACCTTGCAAAGGATCCAAAATTGGCAACCCTAGCTGAAACTGTGTTAAATACACAGTAGAGAGAGAAAGCTTGAGAGATTGTATCTATGGCCATTAGAGCCCTCATACATTGATACGCATCATACACTTGCACAGTGGACATAGGCCTAATTGGATGAACCACTTATATTCTGGTGTGAACCCTCTTCTCCTCACCTCCTTCTACTATATATACATACACCCTTATGGTGCCATTGTTAACATTGAATTGAGCTTATAAACACCTTGGAGGGTAGAGTATTAATAACCTCAACGTAACAAGCTATGCAGGAGCAGTTTGCATCGATTACCTTTCGATTTTGTGTTAATATCCCCTTGCGACTCTGCATTGATGATCCTTTCGACTGCGTGATAATATGATCATTTCCGACTCCACGTCCATAATCCTTATGACTTCGCTTCGATAACCTCTTTCGGGTTCGTGTCAACAATACCCTTATGACTTTATGTTGATGACCCTTTTCAATTGATGACCCTTTTCAACTTTGTGTCAATGACCTTTTCGGCTATATTGACGATCCTCTCGATCCGTATTAATAACCTCCTTCCGACTGTATCCCAAAGAGCCCTTTCCATTGAGGGGCTCTATAGACACCCAAAATTCTCACTCATTTCCCATTTCTCTATCATAAAGGACCCCCGGTGTGTTATAAGTTTTATGGAAAGCAACCCCATGTTGGCCCCTGGTTTCCTTTTCAAATCCCACTTTACTTCGTTCTTATGTCAGAGAAAAATTTTAATCTAAAATATTTATATAAGGAAAATATAGTAATTTTGATGATAACAACATATTGACCACATACATGTTTAACATATTTATATTTAACGTGTTTGTCTAATATAGTGAAAACGATAAGATTGATATGAATACAATTAATACTAAAGAAGAACATTCAAGAAAGAAATATCAGGATCAAGACTAATGTTGAGCATTTAAGAAAAAAATCCAAGAATAAAAAGGTTATCACACGATTAAGACTTCAAAAAAGCTTCCAAGAAATTTTCGCCATCAATTCCAACACAAAGATTAAAGACTTAAAAACTATAAATAGCTCCCATCCCCATGGTTCAAGGGCCCCCAAACCCAATATTCATAAGAATTCTAACTTCCTCTCCCGAAGCCTGAAATCCCCCCTTTGGCACTAATCCTGTTCCTCAAAGTTACTTTATGTTACCTCTGAGGAAAGCTCGAAGTCCTTGACTCCCAAGTCGAAGCTCTGTTCGACCAAAACCCCACCAATGAAAGCATCCTTTGTTGAAGCTATGTTATGAAAACCCTGAAGAAAATGATTATTTTTAATTATACTTTTCCAACCTAGTTTAAAGTAGACCGTGAACAGGATTCCTATCCTGGTTTAGACTCCATGTTCGATCAAAACCCCACTACTGAAAGCATCCTTTGCCGAAGCTATGCTATGAAAACCCCAAAGAATGGGATTATTTTCAATTGCTTTTCCTACCTAGTTTAAAGTAGACCGTGAACAAGTTTCCTAGCCTGGTTTAGACTCTGCATCCCAACTTTACCAAGAGACATGTTGGATATGCTCGTCCCAGTTCCTAAGATGCAGATCTTTATGTAAATAATCCTCACCTAAAAATCCTAACAACAAGATATGTAATTTTAATATAGACTAAGAACAAGTTTCTTCGTCCGATTCAAACTCGTCGCCCCTCCTCCACAAGGATACCATATGTATATCACTTGAAAGATTTGGTTACTCAGAATCAAGCCCTTATATAAGAAATCTTCATTCAAGAGTGTTGCTATGCCCACCCCTTAAAATAACTAAGCAACATCATCACGAAAAACATATTGTGAAAACATACTTTATGAAGAATCTATTATTTGTGTGACATCCTCTATTTTCTGCACACAAGATGACCAACATCATGTATAGCAATAAGGGCTATAAAATAAAATAATAATAGTATAATCGTATAAGAAAAATAAACCACTAAACATGATAAAATCCTAATTAATACTAAATGAAATTGATATTAGAAACCCAACCATAGTAAGTCATCTCCATGAATTAAAACTAAATATCCAAAACTTTGAGTACAATGCAAAAGTTTCCAAATAAATTATGCATAAAAATAAAATAAGAGAGTACAACTTTCTCTACCTACTGAGAAACTTGAATAACTCCTTCCAACTGCTGTCCCTGAACTCCTACAGATACAGTTACCAAAGGCCTGAAAATGTTCAACGCAAGATGGGTCAGGGCCCACTGCAAGAAACTTCCAACATAATCCCAAACATAGATACAATATAACGTAAATATTGCTTTGCTGCCTTATGATAATAATAATAGTTAATTATTCCAATCCAACTACTAGCACATGTTCATAACCTAAACCATCCCAATAGTGTCTTCCATGACCTACCATGCGTCAATCCTCACCATCTCAACCTACCTTGTTTACTTTAAGATTTCTATCTAAGAAAACCTTAACAGTTAAACATTCTAATGCCGTATCAAACATACCCTGACTCTCATACCAACCCTTAATTAGTCCATCGACATATGCAATATAAATAACTAACATCAACTCCCTATCTCACTTATCTTTATACCGAACATTAAACTAAGTCCCCAACTAAGCTATTACAGAGAAATAAACCAGCTCTCTAACCGTCCTATTATAGTATAAAGTATTTATCGACTCACTAACTGTCCCATTATAGAGCAATAACCCAACTCTATAATCATTCTATTATAACATAGAGTATTCAACCAATTCTTTAATCATTCTAGTGTATTTAACAAACTCTTTAACTGTCCTAGAGTACTAAACGAATTCATTAACTGTCCAAGAGTATTAAATAAACTTCTTAACCTACTATAAAGTATTTGACCAACTCTTTAGTCCTATAGTACCTCATAAAGTGTACACTTACCTCTCACCCATATCCATGAACTATATGCATATACACACACACACAAAAAAAAAATAATCATAAGAGATTCTCCTATGTAGTAACAACAGATCATAAACTCAACTCCCTAACTCACCCATAGTAGGATATTTTCACCCTTATAAACATATACAAGTAAGTATACTCAACCTATATAATTCCCTAATTGTTAAGTTAACTCCCCCAAAGTATCCGAATTTAATATTCGTTCATGTGGTATTCTACATCCTTTCAAACCCCTCCCACTAACAATTACTTCAAAGTAACCCAAATCAAGAAACAAACCAAAAGCACCCCAACACCCAACACTCCCAAATTTTCAGGGCCAAATCGATCCATTCCCAGACCCAGATTGATCCGGATTTCCTATACCCAAATCCTTCCCCTGTTTTAGCTCGTAAACCTTTAAAAAAAATCCCAATTCAATTCCAAGAATATCAAATTCGTTTCTCACATTTGAATTTAAGGCTAGGGATAAAAATCCTTATCTTTTAACATTCAATTTATGAATTTTCCATTACTTACATGGTTCATACTAGGGGTGGCCATAGGCCCGAGGCCCGCCAAGCCCGCCCAATAAGAAAATAGGGCTTGGGTAAGGTAAATAGGCCCGCAAAGCGGGCTTGGCAAAATTTTATAGGCCCGATTTTTTTTCGGGCGGGCTTGGGCATGAGTTCTTAAGCCCGATGAGGCCCGACCCGGCCCGCGGCCCGAAATATATATATATATATATATATATATATATATATCTGTGTGTTGGGGGGGGGGACTTCTATAAATATAAAAACGTATACCAAGTCTTTTCATGAAAAGTGAGAAACTTTATAAATGGACTTTGTAATATATGGAGTTTAAAACAGATTTTTAATTAAAAAAATTGGTCTTTAAATAAAAAAATAGGTATTTTAATTTAAAAAAAAAATCTTTTAATTAACATAATAGGGCCCGATCGGGCGGGCCTGGGTAAAGAGCTTTCAAATCTGGGCGGGCTTGGGATTACATAATAAGGCCCAATCTAGGCCCGAGCGGGCTTGGGATAACACTTAATTTTTCAAGCCCGGCCCGAGCCCGACCGGGCCTGCCCAGGCCCGGCCCACGGCCACCCCTAGTTCATACCCAATTTAAGTATTTATCCACATATGATCCACAAGTTCTAAAACATTCTATTATATAATTCATGGAATAAACATATTTCGACATGAATTTAGCTTATCAATATGGTTTCTAATATGTTATACTTATTAAATTCATCAAAGTTAATACTTTTTTAATAGAAGATAATAGTGCAATTTTACCAATTAACCGTATACTAACATGAATCCTAATTTCATTCCACAATACTTCCATATGCCAATTTCCAATTATGATATATATTTTTTCAAAAAATTATTCAAGGTAAAAACTTCCATTTTTATAAAAAAGTAAGGGTTTCAATTACTCCAATTGGAATTGAATACCATCAATTAGATAACTAAAGATTTACATCTTAATTAATTTAGATTAAATCATGATTTCTATCATAATTACACAATACCAAAGGCGAAGAGTAGGACTAAGTTTCTTGCCTTGGTTTGTTTAGAGATGAATTACACAATTTGATATGTATTATACTTGGTGTTTATTCCCCCAAATTGCTTTCCTTCAATCCTTAAGCTCTCCTCTCTAATTATGCCTTCCTAGCTCACCTACCAAGTTTCCTCCCTTTCAATCTCTATATATTTCTCTCTCTAACTCTCTATTTAGGTTTATGATTTGTTTAGAATATGATGAGAGGCTAGTGTAGGCTTAAATCAATTTTTAAATAATGTCAAACTCACCACTCCCTTAAACTCTATATTCAATCAATTAATCTTGAAGCATTACAGTTTGTCAATTAATTAATGTGAGTTAATTAACAGGTCCAATTTAGATACGTTTAAAAATCCAAAATTATCGATTTAATGGAATTAATGAGAATTAATTCAAATTTTAGTTATTACCCAAATTCATCACACAATTCAATTTTATATGACATGCAAACAATATATGCATAAAATAGGGCAATCACACTACACTAATATTTTGTGTGAATCTTGACGATAGATACACAATTAAAATTAATTCTAATTAAAAAGAAATATTCTTCTTTAACCCAAACTTGGGTAAAAACTTATCCTAACAATTTAAATGACAAAATGTGATTTAAAAAAATAATTTTCTTTAAAAATATGATCATTACGCTATTAAGGCAATCAAAATGCGGAAAAATAAATCATATACTTGAGCTGAGGATTTATACGAGGAAACCCTTTGTGGGGAAAAACTCAATTCAAACAGACACTTTGCACTAGTGTAGGTAAAGTATTACAAAAATGGATAAGTGACTAGAAATTTGAACCTGTCATAAACTCGATAAAATATAACCTCCACATTCATATTTTTAGCAAAAGCAAACATTAATCGCTCTCCGACCATTTGTCATGTCACACGTTGAAGGGTGATATGTCGTATGATCCGTAGCTATGAAGAATAATCAGAGTGGTGGTGGTGGAGGTTAATAGGTTTGATAGCATCCTAGGTCAATTTTTCATATTGTCACAAAAATTTTCCCAATTTTAAAAGTAAAACCAATTGTATTTATAAAAGCCCTTTCAAATTCTTTAAAAAACACACACATAAAAGATGATATTAAGTGAATTTAATGATGATACCTAGATCTACAACACTTGATCAAGTTTTGAGACAATTCGCAAGATTCAAATAAGATCAATGTGTGGCATGTGGTTTATTGTGTAGAAGATAATTCAAAACATACACAAATCACACAATATGGAAGACAATTCGAAATATTCACAAACTAGCATAAGACATGCTTTATGAGGAAAACTCCTCACATAGGGGTAAAAAACCTTGATGCACACACAATTCTCATTTCTACTTAAAAATACATTTTACAAAAGGCAAAAAGGTACCTCTTAAGAAAGAAGGAGGTTATACGGATTCACTAGGCCAAACACAAAAATATCCAATTTTAAGCCAAGTTTTATCTTGATTAGATTTAAATGAGCATGCAAGATAGAGTCCAAAGATAAGTATGCCAAACCAAATGTCAAACCAAACTAAAAGAGGAAGTTTGAAAAAAAAATCCTTTTAGGGCAAAACCTTTTTTATATCATCACTGTTTAAGAATTTGACAGACACGGATCGACTACTTAGAAATCCACTAATCATAATGCGGTGTAGGTCTTCAAATCTTCAACAGAAAGTGATGCATCTCAGCACAACCCATAAGAAGCAAACTCTTCCTTCGGTATCCACTGAGCAACTTTAGGATGCAGAATCCTTTCTTCTTCAACAGTAGAATTATAACTCCACAATATTAATAACAGAGAAACCTCTACAAGGGTTTGATGTTTGTGTATGGAACTAGGGTTTGACAAACTCAACAAATCATTCTAGTTATGAGTGATTTGAAAAACAAAAACCTATTTCATTGAAATAGAAAAGTGAAAACTTTTGGAAAAGCTATAGGAATTCATTTTCGCCAAAAGTGTTATGAAAATCAATTCACAAGAGTCCCGTTTATAAAAAAAACACGAAAATTGAAGCGGTGATATTCTTTCGATAAAAATGAGACTTCGTTCGAACGAAAACCATTGTTTCATTCTAACGAGGTCCATTCTCATTCTAACAAAAGACCTAGCTCATTCGATGAGCTTCCAACATACTTCCAACGTGTGTTGCTCTATCAAACATTAAGCAATTCGTTCAAAAATAAAAGAAGCTTCATTCGAACCAACTATGAAAGTTGTTCTAACGAGATAACCGACCTCATTCTAAAGAGGTGGGAATTTTGTTCCAATGAACTCAAAAAAATAAAAATGTTTTATTTTAAAATCATTTTTATAAAAAAACCTTGTTTTATAAGAAAACAACCCAGAATAAATTTTACCAAGTTAAATAAAAAACATAAATGCCATATAACTTCATATATTGTTATGATGGTTTTAGTGGCTTAAACTTTGGAATGTTGCTCAGTCACTAACATGTATTCAAAAATCGTGGAAGCATATGCAGATGTAGTACTTGATTTACAACAGGATACGCCAAATTATCTAAGCTATGAGTAATTATAAATTCTCGCTCTTATAAATCTGCCCCTTTGGCTATTCTGGTACCAAATAAAAACCAAACGAAATTAAAATCTCTAAGAAAATGTTCTACTAATTCCCTCCCAAACCCGAAAATGGAAAGCAATTGGAGACTTTGTCTTCAACTGAAATTCTGCATTTTGTGTGGTCCAAGAGATCATCATTAAAGCGGAAGAGACATACACATATAAAACAAAAAAAATACCGAGACGCATACGAGAGTTTAAAGGAAATAAAAATTCCTCCTCAATTTGTTCTCCTCCCTTTTGTTCATAATAGACAAAGGGTAAGAAACTAAGCATGGGTCATTATCATCACCCCAATCCAAATGAAATAACATCATAAAGATAATCCAATAATCACATGCAATGAAAGTTTAAAGAAACATACTAACTATTTTTGAATTTTTTTAATTTTCTCAAGTATAAAAAATATATGTATAAAAGGTACATATATGTATAAAAACATCAAACCATATAATAACACTAAAATATCCAAACCATGGGCCATTAGCATCACCCTAATCCAAATGAAATAACATCATGAAGATAATCCAATAAGCACATGCGATGAAATTTCAAAGAAGCATAATAACTACTTTCAAAATTTTAAATTTTCTCAAGTATAAAAAGTATATGTATAAGAGGTACATATACATATAAAAACGTCACACCATGGAATAACACTAAAATATCCAAATCATGAAAGCGGAATGTAATTTTGTGAATAAGTTCCACGGGCAAATCAATATAGGCATTCATAACATAGGCTCACGAAGTCAATGAGATACTTTTAAAGAAATAATTCAATTTCAACTTTAGGAATAAGAATGTTGAATAAGATGAAATTGAATCAACTAATGCAACGTGCCATGAATTTAAATTCTTCTCAAATCAATAACACCAAACTATTTAATATTTTTTAAGAGAGTCGATTGTGCAAACTCATTAACCTTGTACTTTATAACACCCTTAAAATCTCATATATTTAAGAATTCAGTCTCAAAATTTTGAACATATCATAATGCTCATGTGTAGTGAAGCATCACTGAAAAAATATCCTTGACACTTCTGTTTTTGTGCGTCGTTAATATTTTAGGCTCTTTGCACATGGTAGATTTTAAAGCAAAGATAATTTTCTCTTTCATATTCCCTTTCCAATGCTTAATACAAAATAAATATTTTGAGAAACAAAATTAGGGTAATGGTTCTTACAAGAACAACTGATCTCTAGTACATTTGGTTCGTTATTAAATAATATTGAGACGAGAACACCATATTTGACATATGACAGGTACATGCAATGTTCAAAAAGTCCATGCATGTGTGTAATAAAGGTGATAAAAAGTCTAGCACGTAGAGAGTAAGCATCAATGAACAACGAAATGTTATCCATGCATTATTAAGCACACTAACGAAATGAAACCATGTCTGAAAACATTATGAAAAATTCACATGAGTGGATGGAATGTAGTGGTGATTCGAACATCTTAAATGGACATTTATATATGATGAAAAATAAAATACAAAAATATTTTTTTCTTGAAAAATTTCAAACTCTTTCTTAAAAATCGAAAATATATTTGGATTTGTTAAAAAAATTCAAAGATGCATATATAGACATAGAAACACAATCTAGTAATATGGACAAATGACATGAACATGATAAAAACCCTATACTAGAAACAAGTCATAACCTTAGTCATTAGTTCGAGAGGAGTTCTCAAAAGGAGCAGATATCTTTTGAAATTCCTCGATCAAACTTTGAGAAGTCTTAACTTAAAAATCTACTTGCTCTCGAAATATCTCAAAGTATCTATGGTGATGTGCGGGAGCATGTGTGGAACTATGTATGGGAGTGTGTGTGGAAATACGTGTTTGAACTCATGTGGGAGCATATCGAGGAACACGCGTGTATGAACTCTTCATAACTTAAAATGAAACTCCCTATGGAAACCTCAGTCCCTATGAATGTGTTACTTTAACTCATAATTTAATTGGTTGTATGTTTATTTAAGTAAATTAAAATGGCATCTCACTTTTTAAAATATTAGGTGGCTAGTAATTTTTAAATAAACATTTTCGACAGTGATGCTATGAACTGAACCAACATGGCATTTTGTATTAATTTGAATAAAGGAATAGCTACCCGGTATTTAATTAGTCAGGGTGTCACATGTGGTATCAGAGCATCAGGTTCTAGTGTCCTTAGGATCTGTACGGCTTGTTATGTTTTCGCATAATGTCCTTTGAGTTAGATCCCTATTTTTAGGATTGTTGCACTCCTTGATTTCGTTTTATAGACTGCGTTCTTCTGCTAGAATGTTATGTATGGTCGATGGACTAATATAAATCTGTTAAATTTTAGATGTTGCTCTTGAGGGAAGTACACACAAAAAATGATGAGGGAACGAATGCTGGACAAGAACAACAAGTACCCCAGGTACACGAAGAAAGAGTGGAAATCACTGAGATAGCAAATATCGTGGCGCAGGCAGTGACTATCGCAATATTGCAGTACCAAAACAACAGCGTGCTGCTTATACGGGGCAAAATAATGAGATAAGTCGATCAAAATGTTACTCCTAAGGTTAGCAGCAAAAGGGAAATACCATCGCAGCAGCGAGAAGTGTCTCAGGGTCGTCGTCATAGGGGCAATAGAAATGGCAGAAATGGCCAAACTCGCCAGATCCAACAAAGCCAGGAGAAGAGAACTACCACCAAGAGGTGTTTTAAATGTGGGAGAAATGGCCATACGCATTGGGTCTTCCCACATTTGGCTTATAATAAATCTCGCCCTAATCAGCAAGGACAACAAGGCCTAAAAAGGGAAGGGTTTCAGGGTCAGTGTCATAAGTGTGAACAGCAGGGTCACCGGTGGAGGGACTGCCCGCAAACAGATAAAGTGCCAGGGTAGGATGCCCAACATAATGAATCCTGTATAGTTACCCCAACATCGCAGGCACCACAATAACATCAAGGAGTACAGTATGGATGTGTCTATAATGCCCGATATGCCGTTATGCCGTTTATACCGCAACTACCACATGCGTTTGGAGGTACGATACTTCATTATTAATTATATCCTTTAAGATATAAGGGAAATCTCGAATAACTCAAATGTGTTATAGTCTATTCCTATTCATTGAAAAACGTGCATGTAGAATGCATTCTTATCGTGTTATATTTCAAATTAGCTACAACGGCTTGAGTGTTAATAAACCATTATAGTTATAGTATGGCGTTCATTAGAAATTGTACTAAGTGTCACTTGAGTGGAGGCGAAGCTATATTTATATTTATAAATTTCATATGGTGGCATATAAAGACTTCGTAAAGACATCGTCTAATTATATTTAATTCCAGTGGGTGGGGATGTCTATTAAGAAAATTCAAGAATTGTTAAAATGTTTCTAAAAGTGGGGACTATTCCGTAGCATGCAATCGAGTTTAACGCTAATATAGTAGGAGGATTGTGTCGAGTGTAGCCTCACGTATCATGAGGGGAGGTAAGTTAACTTCTTAGCAAGAAGTAAGGAAAATAGGCACTAGTCAAATACCAATGGCCCCAAGGCTCATTGACCAACAACACTAGTTAGTAGTGTATCAGGAGGGTTCCTTGTTTGGATTTCTCTTTGCGAGACATCCCACGCATGAAACCTAGTGAACATAGGGAGATGAGAAGGTTTGGATTTAGTACAAGGATTAGTACCCTAATTTTCATTCGCAAATTAAATGATAACTGAAGTGTTATCAAATGTCTTATCTCGTGAGTGAGTCAAAGCGACAAGGAGGATTATGGCTACGATTATTAAACTGGTTTAATCTAACCCTATCGAACCTTCGGAGATGCAAGTCCAAACTGGGCAGCTGTTGGAGCATCTCGCTAAGGGTGCTCACATGTTACTTGTGAGGGTTAGATATCTACGATTGCGTGTCGATTTCAGAGAGTTGAATAAAGTCACGATCCGGAGTAAACATTCGTTGCCAAGAATCGATGACTTATTCAACCAATGGAGAGGAGACTCTTTCTCCTTAACGTTTAACTTAAGATTAGGATACCATCAGTTGCGTATCAGGGAACATGACGTCTCGAAGACTACCTTCTCGATGAGATATAGTTCCTACGAATTTCGGGTTATGCCTTTTGGCCTAACCAATGCCCAAGACGTGTTTATGAACTTATTAAATAGAGTGTTCAGAGAGTTCCTAGGTCAGTTCGTCATCGTATTCACAGACGACATTCTGGTTTACTCTTAGACAGAGGAAAAATATGCCGAGCACTGGAGACAGGTTTTGCAAACGTTGTGTCAGAACGAGTTATATGCAAAATATGTGAAGTGTGGATTTTGGCTAAAGGAGGTACAGTTTTTGGGGCATATCATTTCAGACAGGGGGATATCTGTTGATTCGGGGAAGGTATCAGCTGTGAAGGAGTGGAGATAGCCCACGACATCGACTAAGATACGTAGTTTCTTGGGCCTAGCAGGAAACTACAGGAGGTTTATTCGGGGTTTCTCAAAGATAGCGGGTCCTTTGAAACATCTGACTCGCAAAAGTGTGCCGTTCATCTGGAATAATGCCTGTCAGTTGGCATTCGATGAGTTGAAGGACAAGTTAACCTCAGCGCCAGTGTTGGCTTTTCCCAGACCGGGAGTTGAGTATCTAGTCTACACCGATGCGTCCTTACAAGGACTTGGAGGTGTACTGCAATAGGAGAGTCAGGCCATAGCTTATGCTTCCCGTAAGATTAAGCCTCACGAGAAGAATTACCCCACCCACGACTTGGAGTTAGCAGTAGTTGTATTTGCTCTTCGGATTTGGAGACATTATCTACTAGGGGAGAAATTCCGTTTATTCACGGACCACAATTCCCTACAATACCTCTTCACGCAGAAAGAATTAAATATGTGTCAACGTAGGTGGCTTGAATTCATGAAAGATTATCAATTCGATATCCAAAATCACCCAGGGAAGGCAAACGTGGTAGCAGACGCGTTGAGTCGTAGGCTAGTAGGTGAGGTGGCCAAAGTGTGGAGAGCGAAGTGGAAGGAGTTGGGACACCAGGACACAGTGGCCCAATCATTCATGTCGTTAATGACCGTTACGCCACAGATTGTTACGAGAGTGATACGGGCTCAGACAAAATATTCATTTTGTCAAGAGCAGATAGTTCGTTCTAGCAGAGGGATCCGAGTCCTATACTGTTAGTTCATACGGGGGCTTACGCTTCAATGGGAGACTGGTTGTGCCTGAAGGGGAAGACTTAAGGCATGAGGTTATGACAGAGTCGCACGATTCGCAGTTTACGATACATCCTGGTGAGGATAAGATATACCAGGATATGAGGCGACAGTACTGGTGGAGCGGGATGAAGAAAGATATTACCGAGTTCGTTTCCAAATGTGCCACTTGTTAGCTGGTAAAGGTGGACCATCAGAGATCGGCAGGACTTCTACAACCGTTAGAGGTTCCTATGTGGAAATGGGAGAGCATTTCCATGGATTTTATCACGGGGTTACCTACTTCGCTGAGGGGTCACGACTCCATATGGGTAATCGTGGATAAATTGACCAAAGTTGCGCATTTCCTACCATCTCGGACAGACTACACTACGGGACAATATGTCCACATTTTCATAGCGAAGATAGTGAGACTCCACGAGGTGCCTCTCAATATCGTGTCTGACAGAGACAAGATTTTTATTTCACGATTTTGGGAGAGTTTTCAGGAAGCCAAGGGTACAGAGTTGCGACTGAGTACGACATATCACCCGTAGACAGATGGGCAAACAGAGCGAACGAATTAGATGTTGGAGGACATGTTGCGTATGTGCATCCTAGACTTTGAAGGTGGTTGGGAGCAGTACCTTCCACTAGTGGAGTTTGCCAATAATAACTCCTACCAGTTCACTATTGGCATAACTCCATTCGAGGCGTTATACGGTCGACCTTGTCGTTCCCCAGCATGTTGGTTAGAGGTGGGGGATAACAAGATTCTTGGGCCGGAGGTGATTCATGATACCTCGGCGATGATAGAGATGATACGGAGCCGTAGTCGGGTGGCTCAAGACCGACAGAAAAGTTATACCGATGCCAAAAGATTCTTTCGAGAGTTCAAAGTGTGGGACCAGGTGCTACTCAGGGTATCTCCGATGAAGGGGATTATGCGTTTTGGGAAGAAAGGGAAATTGGCACCTAGATACATGGGCCCACTTCCTATCATTGAGCGGATTGGGCCAGTAGCGTATAGACTTCGATTACCGGAACACTTGCATAGGATTCATGACGTGTTCCATATTTCCTCGCTAAGGAAATATCTTAGGGAAGATTTGGCCCAAACCCATATTTCTTTAGAGGACATCGATCTTCAACCTGATAGTTCCTACGAGGAGGGGACGATTACCATTCTGAACCACAGCGAGAGGAAACTGAGGTCAAAGATAGTACCATTAGTACGTGTTCAGTGGCGGCATCATAATGCCGAGGAGTCCACATGGGAGTGCGAGGATGAGATGCGCGAGCATTATCCAGAGCTATTTTTTCCAGGAATACTTTAGTTCCGAATTTCGGGACGAAATTCTGTTATTAGGGGGGAAGTATGTAATACCTCGTAATTTTATTGATTTTATTTAATGGATTAATTTAATTAATTGAGAATTAATTTGAAAATTAATCCGGAATTAAATACTAGTGAGACGTGAGTTGGTATTTGAGTATGATGTTAAAATAGAATATTACTGAGAATATATGGTAATATATGAGTATTGAAAATATTAAAATTATCGCGAGGCAGAAATACGACAATTTAGAAAATTAAGTTGGGACGCGCGCATCAGTCGCATCAGGAATGAATTTAATTAGATTAAAAAGTAAATTATATTTTTATCAACTGAACGGTCATTTTGAGTACGCCAATGTGTCTGGAAGGGTCGAAATAGTCAGAAAACACTAGCCGGGGGTTTAGTTTGGGTCCCGGGGCATTTTTAGGCCAAACTGACTACCCAAAATGGTATTTTGGTAATTTTAAAAATTAAGGAATTAAAATCCAAGAATTTTAGAGGTTAATTATATATTATTAAAGAGGCCACTAAGGCCATTATCAGCCAAAAACAATAGAAGTGGGCTACGGGAGTTTGAGAGAAGTTTCAAGGAGTTCCAAAAAGAAACCACCACCCACCACCACCAATTGAGAAGGATTTGTGACCGGAAAGAGGAGAGATTCAGCCTTCAATCACCATCAACAAATCAGAAGAACAAATCTAAGGCAAGTAATTTGGTTGCATTAGTTCAATGAATATTTCCTCCATGCTTAGTGTAGAAATTAAATAAATTGTCTTGAAGGATTTGACGAAAAACCTAATGAAATTTATGTACAACTCGAAATCTTGATTAGGAATTATGTGTAGATCTGTTCTGGACAAATTCAGTACCCCATATATAACTTTTGATGATTTAAAAACGAATTAAAGAGGAGATTTATCAATGTTCTTGAAGAAAATAGAAAACTAGGGCTTTTATTGAAGTTTTGATCCATATAATGCCATAGATTGATGATTAAAAGGTTTTGGAACGTTAACAATGATGTATTTTTGTTGTATGATGAGCCTATAACGTTAGATTAGATTTTCATACCCTATAATGAAGATTTGAGACAAGTTTTGGATTGAAAAACGAAGCAGGCCGTAGCCTATCTGGTGCGTTCGATCGATTGACACTCCCTGTTCGATCGATCGATCGACACTCCCAGGTCGATCGATCGACCTTCCCAGAATCAGTTATATTTTTCCTTTGTTGGATTTTAATAATTTGGACCTTAGAGAATTATTGGTGGGGACTTGGTGAATACTATTAGATTAAAGGAAGACCAGTAGGCATAATGGTGAGACTCGATTCATAATTTAAAAGTCAAATTGGGAATTATATTAAACCGTATAAGGATCGACGGGTGTGATACTATTTGAGACTAAAAGTTGATGAATAAGTTTTAGATAGTTGGATAATATAAGGTTAATGGCAGAAATAAGGACCTTAAAAATAGTGGATTTAAAAGTGGGAATAATAGGAGACTTGGTAACCTTTGTGGGCTAGAATTTAAGTACATGAAACTACGATGTGAGATGTGTTGGCGAACTATATTATATATTATTCGGAGACTTAAAGTAGTACTAATCGGGATAACGGTACAAGAATGTAGAATATACCTTATTTAATATTTTAAGATGTCTAAGTGTGTGATTGCTTAGTATATGGACTTATGTGTATAACATACCTACCATACTTGTTATCACCGGAGGTCGGCTTTCGAATCAGGCCATCTAATCCTTGTGTGCCTATGGGGGGATTTAGATTGGTACCTTAAGAACATAGGGCTGTGAATGACTTATTTGTGAGTTAATAAGTCAGCTGACCATGGGAGCGTAGGTATGTGCGTGACCCATGGGTATGTGAACTATGTTCGCCTCCATTATGTGTGATTGTTTCTTATTAAGACGGTTCTGGAGAGATTTGGATTACGTGTCCTTATGTACGTGATGTATCGGGACTCGATAGCAGAGTATGTGTGCACCGCAGCTTAGCCTAGGGGTGCCCTAATTGTATATTTATGATGAGATTAATATACTTGTAATTTAAATGGACTCTGTATTTAAGTGTAAGTGTAAATACTTGTGACATTTTTAGTGGAATTAAAAATGGAAATTTCATAATAATTATTGTAAGGGAATCTGAGAAATAAAAAGGATGACACGCATAGGTTATATTAGAATGTCTTGTTTTGACCCTCATATTATAACGCAAAGTCAGGTCGAGAATTAAATTAGTTAGTTATCGACATAATTAAGACGGGTTACTAATACGTTAGATGTGCACAATGAGTTGAGAGGTGAGGAACTCATGTGAGTGCACACAACTAACATGTATTTTATATTCACTGTTTAATGTTATTAAACATGTGCTATTCGGGCTCTGACCCGTTTGCTTCCAAATCTATTTTTTTGTAAAAATCTTTTAGGTGCCCAGCCAGAGGGACGCCAAGCTTAGGAGTTCCATTCCAGTGACGTGCTGTAGCTGCTGTGGAAGTTACAGGACCTCGATAGTAGACGCCTCCACTTTCTACATTGACTCCACTTCAGATTTATTCCTCTGTAAGGCATGTTGCCCCTTTATCTTTAGAGACAGCTTATCACACTCAGTTTCCTTTCAGTTTTGGATTTTAATTAATGAATTATTCAGACTTTGTATTTTGTTTTATTCAGTATTTGGATTGTTCAGGGGAGTGTTACTCCAGACTCTTTTTATTCCATTGTTTTTCTATTGTGACTGTGATGTGAATGTGTTACTTTAACTCATAATTTAATTGGTTGTATGTCTATTTAAGTAAATTAAAATTGGCATCTCACTTTTTAAAATATTAGGTGGCTAGTAATTTTTAAATAAACGTTTTCGACAGTGATGCTATGAACTGAACCAACTTGACATTTTGTATTAATTTGAATTAAGGAGTAGCTACCCGGTATTTAATTAGTCGGGGTGTCACAATCACGTGTTCATTCCAAGTATGTTTTTTTTAGAAAAATTAAAAAAATTCCAAAAAAAATTAATAAACCAAAAATATTTTTCTTCAAAATGCATAAAAATTGGAATTTTTTTAATTTTTCTAAAAAAAACATACTTGGAATGAATTTGAAAACTTCAAAAATGTCATTATTTTTTTGAAGTCTAAAATTGTAAAAATTCAATGCACTAAGCCGAAATTGACCAACGATGGAAATTGAATGAAAATTGACGACTTTACGAATAAATATTAATTAACCCGGTGAAATTTCGAGTCTATCATTTTTGCGAGTTTTTAAATCAATTTGAGTTAAAGGTTAACTCAAAGTTCATTTCAGTGTTTAAATAAGTCGTTGAAGATCTCTATTCCTTTTTTTATCGATTACGAGAAACGAGTGAGATGTTGTCTTGAAAAATGCACAAAAAAAATCTCTAAACTAAATTAATCTCGAGACGCATGTGGTAAACTAATTAGTAATTTGGACAATGAAGTAGGCCATTATTTGTTGCTCAAAAATATTAGCCATAATAAGTTGTGAAAAAAAATTCTCTTTGCAATCCAATTTGATCCTAATAAAAGTTTCCCTTTTCATTTGGTAATCCGAAAAACCCAAATAGCCCAGAATTGTGAAAATTGGAAATTTCATCAATAAAGTTCAAAAAGTGCGTAAAAAGGGGCAAGAAAAATAGCAAGAAAAGAAAATGTGAAAAATACAAAAAAAAATATAGAAAAAGAAAGAGAAAATGAGCAAAAGCCCGAAAAATCACTAACGGACATCAGAAGAAGATTTTCCAATTTCGACCTTCCCTACCATTCCTATTTTTACCCAATGCACCTTAAAACTAGGAAAAGTCCTAACCGAGATCGAATTTCGAACTTAATTGCCGCGTGGAGAGCTAAGACATAAAAAGGTAATAAGATAGATTAATTGGTGTGAATAAAAGATGATATTTCCCATTTTTCAATGACTGTATTCCGATGATGAGATCTTTTCACCAAAAAAAAATTATCTTTTAAATTTGTGTGCGTGAATTCATGTTCCATTAAATTTACTCTTTATATCGCGCATACCAAAAGAAATATCCACAATTAAAGTGATTCGTTTGTGAGAGCATAAAGTGAGATTTGGAATCAAAGAGAATTTTTGGAAAGTAACGTAATGATCAATCGGTGGAAATTAGCATTAAATTTTTGGCTTCGCGCACGCGCACACACACACTACGAATTGAGACTTGATAATATGAATTTGTGGTGACTATTTGGGGGGGAGTTTAAATTGTACAATTTTTAGGTATTTTTAATTTTTGTTTGAGTAGAAAAATGAACTTTGTGGGTTTATTCACTGCAAACCCTCACGAGACACAACTCGTCCTACTAGGGTAACCTAGGGGTTTAAAGGCTTGTTGCATACGCTAAATGCAATCGCTCACCCGAAAAAAGGTATTCTATTCCAATGAAGTTTTTTAAGGGTCCTTAACTCATCCTCTTATGCTTTTACATTGTTCAAGACGATCGAAGTTCTAAGTTAGGGGGATTTGATTAGGCATAAATTCTTCACATTTATCCCCTTAATTTCGATCTTTTTATGGTCTTGTGCATAGTAATTGGTATGAATTTATCTCATATTCATTCTAATTACCCTTTTTGGCAATTATTTTATGTTTTGTTTATCTATAATGTGTTTTAGAGGTATTTCATGCAAGTTAGTCAGAGAGGGAACTCCAAACAGTGAAAGAAAACCAAAAAATGGAGAGTTGAAGGGAATTTTCGTAATTTTTCAGCCTTAGTCCGGAGGTGATGCCACCCAGAAAGTTTAAGATCTTGAAATTACAAGAAAACTTGAAAAAACGACACCTTAATCCGAGCTACGGTGAAGAAGTTATGCCCATTTGAAGTTGAGAAAGAAATCCAAGGCAAAACTAAGCAAGGTAAAAAAGGGGACCTGTCCGCCTTAGTCATGCTCCAGATTCGTTATAAATATTAGTCATGCTTTTAAAGTATGAAAATTTTCTAGAAGCGAGATTTTTATTTTGTCCTTATCTTTTAGCCAAAAGAGTTTTATGCTTTGGAAACTCTTCTAAACGACCTAAGACTTATATATACTCATATTAGGATTCTTTTAAGATAGATTTCATTCATGTAAATGCTCCTAATCAAGGAGGAAAATCTAGGAGAAGAATTTATATATTTTTCACCTTTAATTCAAGAGCTTTTTCGGGTTTTTTCAAGCTTTGATTTCTTCTTGCATGTTCTTGTTCTTCAATATTGTTAACCTTTATTTTCGGCATTTCTATTATTATTTCACATGTTTAATCTCAGTTCTCATACAATTATGATTTCATGCAACATAGATTCCTTGTTTATTCATAGTTTCATCATGCCTAGCTATATTTCTAAGGGTTGGGATGCATGAACCCAACCCGATGTGGTTTGCATGAATATAAAAGTAACACTACACCAAATCTGTCGGATTGTCACGGTCATTGACCTTGACAAGTTGTACTTGTCAAGGTCAATAACCGTGATAATTATGGGGGTGACATCTTTTGTTGTCACTAACATGTCACGGTCTTTGATCTTGATAATATTTGTCACGGTCAAAGACCGTGATAATATTTAAAAAATTATCACTATCATTGACCGTGACAAATTTGGGCATAATTTAAAAAAAAATTAATTGGCAGTTTGGCCACTGCCACTACCCAGCAGTATATTTGTACCTATTATAGCAAAATCGTACCTGTTTAGACATAATATGTCCAAATAAAATATAAAGAATGCACCAAATTATTGCATATATGATTCCATATCCAAACCAAAATCTAACAAATCAAAACAATACCAATATAATCCAAGTGTTCAGATAAAATAGATACAAATAATATCATATGGTAGGTTTGAGGAGGAAGTTAGGCCACATTACAAATGCATTGAGATACCCCTGAATATGTATCAAGCCGCATTGTTTGCGCAACCACAATGGGGCGTTCTCTTTCCCGGTAATCATATGCGTGATGAGCACCTTGGTCTCGATGTCCTGAAGCGCACGTCCATGAACCAACATACCCTGGACGGTATTCGGGTCCCTCAACTCCCTCCCTATCCGCGTGCCATTAAATACATCGAGTATAAACATGCTCGGCTAACTAATTTTTGACAAAGGCCACTCGATGGGAGCCAAGTAGGGGACTGGATCATCAATCGGTGAGTCCACACGTGTCGGTGATGAAGCAACGATGTCCACGTCCTCATCCTCGTCCTCCACCACTTCCTCCTCAACCACCTTCTCTTTCCCCTTCCCCTAGATGTGACACCCCGCCTAATTAAATACCGAGTGATCATTCCTTTATTAAATTATAACCAAGGTGAACGGTTGGTTTATTCTTAGCATCACTATCGCAAAAATAACTTTTCAAATTAAACACCCTAAATAATTAAGCTAAGTGACAAAATCATTTTTAAGACATCAATTTCCAAATTTAATTTAAAACCAATATTTAAAACCTTTCATAATCCATGGTTTAAAAATCACACAACAACTAGACTGGAAAAGATAATCCAACTAATTTAAGCATTCAACTAAATAATTCCAACTTTAAAACTTCAAAGAAAAAACATCCTGATAGTAACAATCCCAAAGTATAAATACTGGAAGTAAACGAATTACAATCTCTGATAAAACCAACTGAATAATGGAAAAATGGCGACACATGCCCAACTGGATAAAATAGAACTAGAAGTGGAATCAATAATGAGGTCGTCTAAGCAAAAGGCCTGCAACTCACACCTAAGCTGCAGCACGTTCCTTCCAAATGATCCTATGCAAGACGCCCCTGTGGCTGGGCACCTGTAATATATACATATATATACAAGAGAGAAGAGAAAATAGGAAACGGGTCAGAGCCCGATTGTAAAACGGTTTAAAATTTAGTTTAGCAAGTATTTAAAATGATTACCGGCTAATGCAATAATAATATTAGTGTGCGGCACTCTCTTGAGAAATTCTCACCTCTCTTCTAATGTGCACACCTACCGCACTACTACTCCCAACAGTTTAGCTTATCTTAAGTTACTCACAAGGTTTCATGCCGACAATTTCTAGTGTTGAGAAAATTAATTTTACAAAGAAAAGTTCTCACATAAACCTCATTTGATTATAAAGTTTCTCAGTAATGAAATTTGGGAACTATCCACTTATATCCAAGTTGAAATAATTATTCATTACTTACCTACCTTTAGTCACAGTATATAGTTCCCAAATTTCATGTTTATATATATATATATATATATATATATATATATATATATATTAATCACTCATATATATATATATATATATATATATATATACTATCGGCACCCCACATAAAATTTATTGTGCTGGCATACTCTGCTATCAAATCCCCGTATTAATCGTACTAAGGGAAATACTAGTTCGGAATTACTCTCGAGCTGTATTATAACAAAACACATACAAATTAAGGCGAAGCATAGTTTCAAGTCACTAAGAGGTCAGCACATACCCTCATGTCTCTTAGGACCGTCTGACTATCGATCAGATAGCCTGTACCAAGGATTCCTATGTTCTAGGGTACAAGTTAATATCTCCCTAAAAAGGTCCCATCGAGATAAGACTGTCCCAGCGCGGTAACCTCAGTGATAACAAGTAGCGCGGACATGATTTTTATACGTATATAGTATATGCACAAACACAGTCATATATGTATAAAAATCATGCCCGCGCTACTTGTTATCACTGAGGTTACCGCGCTGGGACAGTCTTATCTCGATGGGACCTTTTTAGGGAGATATTAACTTGTACCCTAGAACATAGGAATCCTTGGTACAGGCTATCGGATCGATAGTAAGACGGTCCTAAGAGACATGAGGGTATGTGCTGACCTCTTAGTGACTTGAAAATTATTCCAAACCTTCTTCGTAACACTAGTGAAATCATATCTCCCTAAGTGTAATTTCAGTAGGTACTCTTTTACTTTACGACGTAACTTCCTTACGAGTCTCACCCTTTAGACACACGTTCCCATTGTTCCTTAAGTGTAAAACACCTCCATTAAATGTTAATCTTGTCTTACATTAAAGGTTCCATTTTTATAAAGTCCTACTAGTCTTCTTTATATCCCAAAATGTTCTAACAATAATGTCCAAGAATTTCTATTCATTTAAGTTGGAACAACCTATTTAAAAAGAGGAATTTGAGTTTTCCAGGAGGGGTCAATCGATCGATGGCAGGTGCTCGATCGATCGATGCTCTTGGGTCGATCGATCGATCAAGCAGGTATGGCGAAACTGTAGAATTTCCAGTTACGGGGATGCTATTCCAAAATCATTCAAATCATCATATTTTATTTCCAAACTTCCAAAAAATTATACCACAAGTGTTATATCCCCAAATAATAAATATTCTACGTAAGACATGCGAGTTTTCATCAATTATAACGAATTAAAAGATTTAAAATCCAGAAAAATTACAAGAACCCTAATAATTTCTTTAACTTAGTTCTTCCCATTCTTTTCCTAGATTTTTTACTCCTAACTCAATGAATTTCATGGTTCAACCTCTACATATGAATTAGATTTCCAGAACACGTCTTTTATCTATACATCATGCAAATTCGAGTCTCCAAAATATGTTTTCTTTCACACAAACTAGTTTTAATCAATCCTAGGCTAATATCATTGAAGCATTAACTAATATAGAGCGAGATAGATACTTGCCTGAAAATATTTGGCTCAGATTTGTGGAAAAGATTGGTGCGGTTGTGATACTCGTTGCGCGATCTAAAGTTTGGCGGCGACGGCGGTGCAAACGGTGGAGTTCTTGGCCTAGAACTCCTCGAAAAGCTTCTCCTCTTCCTCTCCAATGGCCGTCTTTAGTTCTTGGTTATGCTAAACCTATAAGACAATCCCTAACATCTGATAAAGCCTTAGAAATTCGTGGGTTTCCATGCCCAAAAATATGAAATGTCTAAAATGCCCTCCTGGGATGTTAATTAGGCCTAGAAACACCCCGAGACCCAAACTAAATCCCCGGGTACATTATTTTTACTATCTCGACCCTTTCGGACACATTGACGTACTCAAAATGACCATACGGGTGACTTATAATTTATTCACTTTTAATAGTTCGAATTTAATCCCGACACGACATAAGCGCGTCCCGATAAATTTCCAAAATTATCAAATTAGATTCTCATGATAATTTTACTAAATACAATTACACCTCTTACTTTACCCATAAATTAACTTACAACAAAATTCTAATAATTACTAACTCTCATCACGCTAGTAAGTATTTAAATGATTTTCCGGATTAATATTAAATTAATATCTCTAATTAAATTTAATAAATCCCCAAAATTAAAAGTCATAAAAATACGGGGTATTACACTTGCCCTTTTCGCCCAACTAAAGCTTCACGAATGAGAACATATCTTGGACCTTCACCTCCAACCTTGATATCTTCGTGTTATGCGAGTCAACCTGACGAGCCAACCCGGTATTCCACATAGGCATCGAGCCTATGTGGCCTACCTATAGGGTCACTCCCCGTCCCCTGAAATAAAATAATCCAAAATTAGTACCGGGCCTGCAAAGTAAAATAATGCAGAATAACATATGTATGTAATTATAGAAAAATAAAAATTTACCATCATCATATGCTCCACATTGGCGTAAGACGTCCGATCGAAGTAGCTCACGTCCATCTTTTTTGCCCGATTTGCCTTCCCCGATTGGCAAGCTACCAATTGTCGCTCCTCAATCTCATTTTCAATGAACTTTTGCCATTGTGCCAATGAGATCGGCTCCTTCAACGGGACAGACTCACGCATTATAATAATGGAGTCTCGGGTCTTCCCAAAGTAATGGCCCCGCAAAATTTTCTTCCATGTCTTGTGTTGCTCCCTCAACCTCTCTAAGACAGAATCACGAAGTTCTGGGGACCGGCTGAATTATTTCTGCCAAATAAATACAATGTTAGTTGCGAATAAATTGAAATTGAAATTTAAATTGAAATATAAATATAAATACATCACCTGTAGTGTCACCCAAATAGCTAACTTAAGCTCATTTGGTACCTCCCTCCAACTAGTATACCCCGAGTCGATAATCGTCTTTAGCAGCTCAAAGGATCTAGCTAATATCCCCGTCTTGTTCTCGATGGTCATTCCCAATTTGCCCCATTTGGGGAGCGTAGGGGCCGAGGATCCCTCGTCACCTCCGCTACCGCCAGGCCCAGAAGACATCACCATTATCATCATCATCATCCTTGCCTTAATCCATGAAGGAGATATATTCTCTAAAAAAAATGTTGTTATTAGTACAAATTCAAAATAAATTAGAAGAAGACATGCAAACATTAAGTCTAAATAGTACATGCACTAATGTAATCAAGTACACATGAATAAAAAGCATTAAACCGATGAAACAAATACTTTTTACTGTTTAACTCACACACATATACAAAGAAAAGAGAGAAAGATAAAAAGAGTGAAAATGGTCAAGTACAAATAGGGCACCCCAAATGATCACACTAAAATGATCAAGTACATTTTTTGAGCTAGCGGGGAGACGAAGAGATTAAGTCTCCTCTCCAAAAATAGGACACCCAAATAACCATGTACTACACAACCGAATAATCTCCCATAAGCTGAAAAATCATGAATTACCCACATCAACATAGCTTTCAGCATAAACTCTTCTTTTCTAAAAGAGTCAAATGCTTGCACACCCTCTTCCCACAAGTCATTTAATACTTCTACCTAAGGAACCAGATAGACGTCGATGTCATCACTTGGTGCCTTTGGCCAGGTATCAATAAAGACAGCATCGAAAATTCAGGTCTCATACACTGTGAAGGAGGGAGGTTGAGTGGGGCTAGCATCACTAGCCATACACTCTGATTGGTGCTTAGATTTCCAGATGGATTGAAACCATCTGTTGATATAGCCAAACGAATGTTATGATGTTCTCGAGCAAAATTAGGATACTCATAACTCATCCTCCTCCAAGCTGTAGAATAAATAGGATGACGCATGAGATTATCCCATACTTATGCCCTAGCATGCCAAGTCATTGCCTCCGCTATCCATGGTACAGTAAAAAATAGCTTTAATCTAGGCCCAACGAGAAAATATTTCAACACTTTTTGAGGCACTTTTGAGCTTGTGCCTTCCTTGCTAGTAGATTGGACATATCTAGGTTCATCGCATACCGGACAACGATCGAGATTTTCATATTCATTTTGATATAGTACGCAGTTATACACACAAGCATGAATCGATTTATACTTCATTCCTAAACCTTTCAAACTGTTCTTCATAACAAGATAACTATTTGGAAGCATATTCTCCTTAGGTAGTAAGCCCGTCATCCAATTCAAAATTTTTGTTGCGCTATTGCCAGACAAACCGTATTGCGTCTTCAAACTGTGCAAACTAACCATGGCATGTAAAGTTGTTTGACCTTTCTCAGAGCCGGAGTATAACGGTTGGTTCGCCTTAAATTTTAAATTTTGGTAGTCATCGTCAAGGTTTATCGTGATATCTTTATGAGCACCTGAACCTTGTACATTGTCAGTGACCTCATTGTCCTCCACTTAATGAACTCCTTACGCGTCATCAACTAAATCCTCTAACATATTATGATCTACGTTGTCCCTTTCTACATCTATCCTACTTTTTGAAGGTTGTTGTGAAGGTTGTTCGTGGACAAAAGGAACTTTCAATTCACCGTGAAAACTCCAAAATTGATAATTATCTTGCAAACCCCATCGCAACAAATGTAGTTCAACTATTTTTCACTCAAACACCTTACCATTCTTACACCTAGGACATGAATACGGAAACTCTTCATCATTTTAACATCTATTTGCATATTTCATAAATTCATTAACACCTCTGCGAAACACATCCCCCAATCTATTTTTCTCCCCTATCCACTCTTTGTATTTAGGATATCCCATCACAGCTACTACAAATAATCACCTATTAAAGGTAAGAAGCCTATATTCATGGATTAGTATAAACAAAACTTAGATTTATAGTATGTTTCAATTAATTATGTCTTATTTATATTTGATTTTTAAATGTCAATTTATAATAGTAATTCCTATTTCCTCCATCTCTTCTACATGGTGAGTGGTCCTATCCCATTCAAGACCGCATAATTCTGTAATATACTTCACAACTCATGCACATTGTTATGATTTGAGAAAAAATCGGCAGCATATCTCCATAGTTCTCCAAGTACACGACGTAGATTGGAAAGTGTGAGTGTTACTTCAATTAATCAATTGAAATAACACTCACACTTGCCAATCTAGTATGTACTCAGAGAACATTAGGATACGACTGCAGAACTTTCTCTAAAAGTAACAACTTTAAGCCACTAAGAATATTATTATACATAAATTATGCAGTCTCAAACGGGACAATTCGAAAGATCTCATTACAGGGGTAATGACTCTCGAACGGGTCTAAGGGATATTGAATGTGTACGCATAAGAACTAGAAGGCTAGTATCTATGCGTACTATATGTAATTGTAGGTATGTTTTTAATTATGATAAGTCCGTGGTCGTGCCACTCTCGAACGGGTCGTTATAGAAAGTAATTTTAGAAAAAAATTGAAAACTCCCCGTCCCCCCATTTTGATAATAATCCAGTCGCCATGCCACTTTCAAAATCAACCAACTCAACAAATTAAGACAATATAATTATTTATCAATTTATTTGTGTGAATTAAATTAAGTATTTCTAAAAAATTTAACAACCAACTTCCATATCCAACCACCTCCGTCCAATATAATCCAACAGTAACAACAAACCAACAAATGTGTATCCCATATTCCATCTAATTCATCTACTCAATTAATTCAACAATAATAATTTCAAACCTAAATAAAAATAAAGAAATAATATTTATAATGTCTAATCAACATTAATAATTAATTTCAAGTCCTAAACTAAACATTAATTTCAAATCCTAAATCAACATTAACAATTAGTTTTAAGTATTAAACTAAACACCAAATAATTTCATCACACACATACACACCCCACACCCCTTGCCCCACCACACACACACCAGGACCCCCCCCCCCCCACATACACACAAATGTCCCACCCCCTGCCCCACTACACATACACACACACACAAATGCACACGCACTCACACACATGTACCCCCTCCCCACCACCACCACCCCTACCCCACCCCCTGTGCCCTCCCGCTCACCACACACACACACGCACTCACACACACACATACACATATACACATACACACGAACACATACAAATATACACACACACACGAACACATACAAATATACACACACACACGAACACATATACACACACATATATACAAATAAAAGAGAAAGATAGAAGAAGAAATACCTGGTAGAGAGAGAGAGAGAGAGAGAGAGAGAGAGAGAGAGAGAGAGATGGAGGGAATAGAAAATGGCGGGAAAAAAGAAGGGGGGTGGTTTTTTTACTGGCAAAATTGTCATAGACCTGCCACGGTCATTGACCGTGACAAGTTTATAATATTGTCACGGTCAATGACCATGACAAGTCCGTGATAACAATTATTGACACGGTCTTGTCACGGTCAATGATCGTGACAACTCTTTGTCACGGGCTTGTCACGGGCAATGAACGTGACAAAAAAATGTGTATTTTTTTATCACGATCATTGACCGTGATAATGATGACCGATTCAATAGTTTCATCTTGGTCTTTTTGGTGTAGTGTAATTCTCTGAATCAAATAAATGATTGAATCATGTTGATTAGTTGTTACAACTGCCGTGGGACTTTTAACCTCGTTTGCCTTAGGTAACAAGGGTATTTAAGAGTGCGACGCGCGTGTTAGCTATTCTGACACTACTTTATTTCTATTCTTGATTATGTATGATACAGGCTTGTACCCTTATATATGTAATGCTTGAAATTAATAAATGTTGGGTTTGATCAATTATCTAATTTTCGATTGCTTTTATATCCGATTAATGTACTATGGTTTGGGGGATTGTATTCCAACCTTATCTCTAATTCATATTAATTAATCCGTATTTTGTTAGTTTTAATTAGTTTTAGTTAGCTTATTTAGTTTTCCCCTTTTTCCTTTCTCACCCCATCATCATCTTTTACACTTTATATTTAAAGTAATAAATCAATTAAAATCTATCAATCATTTCTTGTAGATTAGATGCCCAGACTAGCCTCTATACTCCATAAGAGTGTAGTTAAAGTTTAAATTTTTTTTTGTATTGCGGTCGGAAGACGATATCAACGATTAATGTATTACACAGATGCTTGGTTTTTCCTCTCGATCACCTGGGCTAACTCCTCTAGGGGGAATTTCAGTGCCTTATAACTCTCATTCTTAAGGTCGTTTTCTTTATGGAACACATACTGAAGTGTGTTGTTCCTTTTGGTCGGATCCCCTCCCATCTTCTTTGGCCACTTAAGGAGCTGCTCATCTTTGATCTTCCTTAAAATCTTGTAGATAGGTTCCTTGAAAACTGTGTTGATGACTTGAAAAGATTTGGATGAATCCGCTTTGCCCCCATTCTCTGCATCATTTTGCTTCTTGTTTCCCTTCTTAGGATTGTTCTCCTTGTTACCCCCTTGATTTGATTTTACACGACCAGTTTCTGCTTGGCTGATCTGGACCACGTCCTCCACTTTAACATATTTTTCAATACGCGATATGAGATTGTCAATAGTTTGAGCCTCCTTTTTGGTGAGAATTGGTGCATCATGGAAGTAGGAGGTAAACCAATATTGAAATACGCCACAAAAACCTACTCCGAGCAGTCTTCCACTTCATCTAATACTTCCTAATAACATTTAGCGTTCTCGCACAGAGTCTCTGGTGGCTTTTTCCTTATTGTGAGAAGCGAGTCCATCCTCTTCGAGTGTGAGTTACTGGTTATGAACTGAGAAGTGAAGGACTCAATGAGGACCTTGAAGCTCTTAATGGATCTATGAGGCAGTCTCTCGAACCACTTTTGGGTGGCATTACCCAGTTGAAAGGGATAATTCAACATATGAGAGCGTTAATGTGACTCCATAAAGTCATGGCTTGCCTGTATTGCCGAACATGATCTATAGGGTCTGTTTTTCCATCATAGATTTTGAACCTAGGTGTTGCAAAATTCTTTGGGGTCCTCCTCGATAGCCCTTGAGAAATGAGACTTTACCTGGATAATCAGAGCTCTCCCCGCTAGCTCTTTAGTAGACCTTGTTCCTCGATGAGTGGGATTTTTCTTCAGACCAAACTTCTTATGTCATCCTTATGGCACTCGTTGTCTCAGTGGCACTTCCCTCGATGACTTCCATGTTCTGAACACTCTGGGTTGCGCTTGGTGCTCTTTCCTCGGCTACGAGTCTTCCTCACCTGAGGACTAGGAGTCTGACCATTACGTTTATGATCCTAGCAAAGTTCTCTCTCTATTTCTTCTAATCGTCACTGGAGATGAGAATTCTCCTTAATTTGGAGGCGAGTTGCCTCCTCCTGCTGTTAAAGTCTTGCTTAGTATACGTCGACCAACCATGAGATCTTGGTAGATCTAGGTTGCCTGTGGCTATCCTTGGAAGGTTGTTGCTCTGATCGATACCTTGGGTTCCCATCTTGACGGGCCTCTAACCTGACCCTTAGTGGAGCTAAATCAGCTCACACATCTCCAGATTGAGGTGCACTGTTTGAGTGGTGGGACATCATAGCTATTATCTTGTGGCTATTACTTTTATAGAAATAAAATTAATTTTCATAGACGGTGCCAAATGTGAGTGCAATTATTCATAATGAATGGAATCTAGAAATCATTTAAAGAAAAAGTATGAAAATGTCACACACAACACACAAATATATGTGGTTCGATAGCTTACCTACATCCACAGAGAGGTCACTTGATTTTGATTAGTTTCTCTCAAAATACGATAATTACATCCCCTGTAGCCCTGAGGTGTGGGTTGTATTTATAGTTGTTCAAAATAATAGTGGTTTGATTATTCAAGGAACTCTACTGGATTGCTATTGGCTTGTATGGTGATCCCCTGAATATCTCATCTGAGATTTTTGGGTAACCGACTTGAGCTTCATTCAAATGCTATCTACTTTGTTATTATCCACGTGATAAATATTTGTATTTATCTTTTCTATTTACATATTGGGCTGCGCGTGCGTCAAGAACTATTGGGCTTGGTCGGCAGGCCTAAGTTGGGTCCAATTATGGTTTGGTCCCCACACAATGTATAAGAGATTTTTGAAACGCGTGCCAAAATAAAAAAATTACATAAAGGGTGTTGTTATTTCCACCTAAAAGTTATCTCTCCAGCACCATACAAGAAGTAAAATTATATTTTACTTCAAAGCACAAAAGACAACTCACCTTGTAATTTGAATAAACTTATTAAAATACCCCTGATAAAAATGAAAAATGACTCTTCCCACTTAAACCAAAAAATATTTTTCAGCTTCACCACCACCACCACCACTTTATCCTTCACCTCTCCACCACCACAACACACACACACACACACACACACTTTCTCCCCCCTCTCTTTCTCTATCCACCATTACCCAACACAACTGCCACCACCATTGTAACTCTTATCATTTTTTCAAAATCAAACATTATAAATGATATTAATACATTTTAATACTTAAACCAACCAAAAGAAAAAAGCAAAATCCCTAATATACCAACAGATAACTCAAAAAAAATGTAAATTTGTCATTAATAGATGCTTTGGCAACTACGATGTCCCGTCAATGTGGAAACGAGATTTTTATGTTGGGAAGTCATTGTGAAAACCCCCTAACCACAGTGACCCGTCACCGTTTTGATAAAGGTGGGTGGTGATGGGTGTGTTTGTTATTTTTTGGGTAAAAAAGAGAAGGATAAGCAATGTGGGGATGATGGTGGGAGGAGGTTGGGGGGGGGGGGGGGGGTGAAGGAGGAAGGGGTGGATTAAGGGTTAAAATTAGGGTTTGGTTTTGAGTGATAATAAAAAGTTAGAGAGAGAAAGAAGATGAAAAATTGAACATTTAGGTTAAATTCGTTTTATATATGGTTGGACTATTTGTGGTATAATTTACTTTGATATTTTTAATAATAATTTTGTTATTTTGTGATGGTGAATACAAATCCTTATTATACCTATAATACAATAATATTAGAGGTATTAATGCCATTTGATACAGTTTATCACTATCTTTTAAACTCAACATAGTTATTAAACTTACAAAACTAAATGCTCATCAACCTTTGAAATCCAAACAACTAATTGGTTTTTCAATAACTCCTTATAGCCTTATTCCATTACTCTCCCTCTCATTCACGGTTTCTTGTTCCCCAATAAATCAAAGCGCCTGTTGATGTAAAAAACTAGATTATATCTAATTAATCAATCACAGATAAATAAGACAAAGGATTTTTAAAGTGGTTCAGCCTTTTTAGAATGGCCTACGTCCACTGTTTTGTATTGCTGACTGTTTGCCTTGAATCTCGATAATAGGTTTACCAAGAGATCCAAAGTCCCTTTTTTATGAGGAGGTTACAATGTATTTATAGCCTTGAGGCTGTACATATGAAAGGATAATGCATTGTTATCTAGTAGACATATACATCTGTACGATAATAATGCGCATTTAATGCGTAGTTATCTTTTGACTCTCTTGATTTAGATGCTCTGCACGCTAAGTAGCTCAGACCGCTTAAGTTGCTCGGCATGCTAAATTGCTCGGAGTGCCTGAGTAGCTCGGTGACAGTAAGTTATTTGTTGGAAGTATTTGTATTTGCCACGTAGGTTGACACGTGTCTTTAAGTGATTGATCCATGTCAGCAGACTAAATTTGGTATCAACAGAAGCCCCCAATGTTTCACAGTTGAGGTTGAAGGAGAGTGTGGAATATTTTGCTTGAAAACTGCTTGAATTACTGGTCTTCATGAATTTTAGAAAGGTTTTCATTGTACATAATTCCTTTTTGAGCGCATAATATCAAGATTCATAAATATTTTGAATTTTCACGATCACTTCGATATTTGCGCCCTTTTCTTCTTTTAGCTGTCGAAAATGTAAACGTCTCCCCTTATAATCATTGCTTTTCTCTATTCCCAAGGTAAAGTATCTAAGTGCGACAGAAATCCTATTATTTTTCATTTTTCAAATCTGTATCTCTGAACTCTTCATTTTCTCTCTATCTTGTACCTTTGTTCTTTTCATCGTTCATTGTCAACTGATCTCTCTTTCTTCTGTAAGATTTTTTTCCCTCTTCTTTATTTACTTTATTCTCCATGATTTATCTTGTTGAATCGTTGGATAAATTTCGGTCTGAGTTTTCAATCCCTTCGTGGGTCATTTTGGAAAAACGTTCTTGTCCTTCTGATTTACTTTCTTTGGAGGAGGGACACTGGTTCCCAAGTCTTTTTGTAGCTGAGTGTGGCTTTTCTTTCCCGTCAAATCCCCTGTGTTTGGAGTTTTGCCAATATTTTGAAATTGTACCTGCAAGAGTAGCTCCAAATACATGGAGGGTAGTTAATGGCGTACATAGGTTGAATCAAATTCATGGAACTCGTTTGGGGATTCTAGAAATTATGTATTGCTATAGATGGGTTACCAGTAATACTACATTCTATTTAAAAACTAGGTTTTCAAATAGAGCTTTAGTTGTCAATCTTCCCGATGCCAATAGGGACTATTTTGATCATGGGGTTGTGATGAAAAATTGGCAACACCCTCCATTAAATGGAAATGATGTGTACCAAGGTCCTAGTTTTCCACCTTATGGAAATGGGATAGGTTGTTTTCATTTTTGAAATCTTGTTTTCTTTTTATTTGATGAAATGTATCACTGACATTTGATTTTGTTTGTTACAGTTGACAGTAAAAGGAAACCTCCAAAAGAGACTGATGTTAATATAAAACATTCAAAACTTATCTGGGGCCTGCATCAATCTGTTACTGGGGAGCATATCATATCTGCTTCTTATTTGTTGCAATACAGAAGCTACACCTCATCTTTCATTACTCGTCCTGTGGTGGTTGATCTTGATCAGACACCAAGCTCTGAAACCAGTGTAAAAGGATCTTCTTCTAACTTAAGCATTCCTATTACTGATCTAATGAACAAGAGGAAATCTCCTGCCTTTTTTTAATAAGTCTGACTTTGCTATCGAGGAGGCAAAGAAGAATAAACAAGATATCCCAGATGAGGGGATAAAGAATATTGATGTACCCCCCTTTACTGCTGCCAAGGAAGCTGGCAAGAAGCCCCATCTGCCTCCGAGTAAGACTGTTGTCATTTCACCTTCGAGTGAGACTGTTGTCATCTCACCAATGGAGACAACACCTTTAATTGAAAGTGCTCTTGCTCCTCTGAGGAGATTGAAAAGGAGTTCTTCTGAGAGACCTGTTGACCCTATCTCTCAACCTTCAAATGTTGAAGGTAATGCTCCATCTCTTGTTGCTACGAGCTCGGCCATAATCTTGATAATATCTTGGATTGTTCCAGAATCCCAAGGTGTTGAAGACACCTTTTCTCGTGAGAGACTTACTACATTAGCTGCTCAACACATTACTTCAGTAAGTATCGTTAGCCTGACTCCTTTATTTTCTAGTACTATATTCATGTCAAGGTTCTAAAAAATGCGGGGCGTGATCGAGGCGTGGAGGCCAAGCCTTAAGCCTTAGAAGCCTAGGCGGGCCTTGACGTAAAAAGGCCTGTGTAAGTACATTTTTGTCCATTATCAATATGTATGTCATACGCCGTTACACCGTTGAAGAAATTCAAGATCGCATCTACATCAACGGATCCGAATATCAAAGCGTCTTCAACATCATAGCCTCTGCAAGAATGAACTTGGTAAAATTTTGTTTTTACGTTCCTTAAAATTCATATTTAGTATTGGGAAATTTTTATAAAATGTTTTTTATAAAAATAAGAAGTAAGTTTTTTCAAGCAAAATGAGGCTTTTTAAAAGGATTTTATTTTTCTGGGAAAACCGGATCGATCCGCCCCATACCGGACCGATCCGCTTGCTGCAGATCCAGTATACCCCGGACCGCAAGCGAACCGATGAAGGCTAAAATAAAAGAACCGATCCGCTTGACCGGACCGATCCGCCTCAGAACCGAACCGGTCCGACTGGAATAAATTCGGCCAGATTCGCTGCAGATTTTTTAGGCTCAAAGTTTTCCTATTTAAAGCCATCTTCGGGGAGTTATTTTTTAAGACTTTTCAAGAAGATTTTCAGAGTCCTAAATACTCTAAGTCTTCACCTTTTTGATGTGCGAAACATCTTTTTGATTCACACAAAAATCCCAATTACTTTTGTGAATCTTTTGGAACCCTAGAACACAAGCTTTGCTACTGTTCATCTTTGTGGGGAGATCTTTGCAACCGAGGGCTGCGTGTCATTGCTGAGGGAGTCTCTACAAAGTTTCATGGCTACGTGTCATTGAGGAGTGCTGCGGTTCTTCCTTTGTTGATTGGACTGAGGTTCATGTGGGTTCGCTGCGTGTGGATTCATTGCTGCCCTCTTGGAAAGGGATATTTCCAGTCGCCGACTACAGAATCCGATACCTGAGGGTAATTCTTAGTCACTTTATTTTCATTGTAATCCGATTGTAAGCCGTTTTCTTACAAATTATAGTGAAAATAAAAGGTTTTGCCCCTTTGGGGGATTTTTCCTGAAATTGTTTGTTTTTATCCTGCATGCTATATTTTATTTGATAAATCATCTAGATGCATGTCTTAGGGTTTTAACAAAAATTTGGGATTAATTAAAATTGGTTTTTTATTTGAGAAGTCGCAATATTTCCGCTGTAGCTGCACTCTCAGCGTGAAAAGGCGTTTAGGTCATTTTAATATTTTTTAACGATAACAAGGCTATTAAAATACTAAAATTGTGCATATCATAAAAATATGTCTGAATATTTGCAAATAAAAAAACTATTTGATTATTTTGGATGAGATAATTGTCCGGTTTACAAAAAAATCTTTAAAAAGCGATATCGTTTCACTAAAGCATTATTGTTTTTAGAGAAAAAGTAAGCTTTAAGGGCTTTACCAAGAATAAGGCGTCAAAATCTTAAGGCGGGGCGTTTCTCCCAAGCCTCAAGCCTAGGCGAGTTTTTTAGAACAGAGATTCATATATTGACTAAAAATTCTTCCTTTTTTCAGCTTGTGAATTGCTTCAATAGCATTTTGAAGAAGGATAAAGCCATCAGGGCTTCCAGCTCCTCAGGTGGGGGTAGAAGAAGCTTTTGCTGGACTAGCTTAATCTTTGAGGGAATCTCATCAGAAGTACGAGGAAGACAAAGATGCTTGGGATACACAATTTAAATCGGTTGAACTAAATAGAGATCAAACTGTGATTGCTTCCAAAGAGTTGGAGAAGAAATTGAAGGAGGTCGAATAACATAATACTGAGCTTGAAGTCAAACTTAAGTCTGCTGAGGAAAATGTTCTCAAGCTTCAAGATGTTGAACGACACAAGACAGAGGTAGAAAAAAAGCTGAAGTCTGCCGAAGAGCTCCTTAGGGAAAGGACCTCCTCGGAGAGAGCAAAAAGGAAAACTGCAGTTAAAAAATCTTTTAGTGCTGGTTGGGACAAGGGTTGGAACAAGGGCCTGGTTATTATGTCTTCTCGAATGGAGTATGCCAATGTTAAATATTTTAGGGATGGATGGGTAACAGCCTTGAAGAAATTAAAGGTTGCTGATAATTCTGAGTTGTTCCAGGAGCATACTCATGGCCCTCCTCCCTCTCCTAGAGAAGAAGAAGAAGAAGATGAAGCTGCTTCAGATGAATATTCTATGATGACAGGAGAGCAGGTCCCTGTTGCTGTTGTTCAACCTTCCGAGAAAGTCCAACAAGCCAGCACATTTGCCGAGTTGCTGCCCTTGCTCTCCGAGCAACCAACCCCTTCATCTAAACCATCTGAAGAAGTCATAGGAAATAAGAAGAAGGTGTAAAGCTGTTCGGGTCTTTTGTTTTGCTGTTTTCTTAAATGTAACCTTGAACTATGTTTTCCTTTATCATGATGAATAAAATTCAAAATTCTGTTGTTCGTCTTAAATTTCTCTCTTACTTGTTCTGTTCGCATCATTGTTGATTTTATTTTTCATGTTGTCTTTGCTAGTTTGTGTCCAGGATGGAACTTTTATCAACTCATGATACAAAGTTGATGAAGAAATGCAATGACTATTTCAAAGCTGGTCATGCAGATTTTATCGAGGCTCAAATTATTGATATCCTCGGATCAGATGCTTCTGAGCGAGCCATTGATGCTTATCAGTACCTGAAGTGTCTACTTGATCGTGTTGTAGCCAATAATGTGGTCTACTACGAGATGATTGAAGATCTTTAAGGAACGATCGAGGAGCTTCAATAACAGTACAAAGAATCTACTACACTTTTACATCAAGGCTATGAGAAAAAGTACCAATAATTGAGTGCTGACAAGGGATATGACAAGTTCATTTATGCTTATGAGAAAAAGGAGAGTGTGTTAAAGCTTGAAATTGAAGAACATAGACATATCGCCAAGCTGCTGGAGCAGGAGAACATCGCTTTGCAGGAGAAAATAAAACAACTCAAATCTGCTTCTTCTTCTTCGGGAGCCTTGGTCCCAATTAATGATGATGGTTTTTCCTTTTTAGAAGTAGAAAATGTTAACTTAAGGGATGAGTTAGAAACTTTGAAATGAGCATGATCTTTCACACCTGCTCGTGGCAGAGCAAGATCTTCTTCTCACGGATGAGCAAGGGCTGGTCGGGTTACTATTGAAGAAACGAGAACTCAATTGGCCTTAGAGAATCAAGTTGTTCAATTGATGGCGAAGAATCAAGCTTTGGTAGACATGTCTAAGAAGATTCTGAGTTTCATCGACCAACTCTCTAGTCAGAGTTCTGCTCTGTAAAGTAAAGAAATTCTGGCGAAGAAGCTCCACGAGCAACTTGAGAGATTAACTTATCAGTTTCACAAGCAGCCCAGGGAATTTTGGATGGCTGGGTATAATGAAGATTTGTATCACCTTGATGCTCGTTTGCAGCAGTTGAACAACGAAGGATATAAGCAAGGGTGTTTGAATGCCTTATGTGATCTGAAACTGGATCAAGGTCATTTCTTATGGGATTATTACGATCTTGGAGTTCTTGATTTGCCAGTGCCTCCCTTCAAACTTGACCTTAATTGGATCCCAGCCCGTGCTATTCCTCGAATTTTGATCTCCAAGTATCTCGGTGACTACAACCTTTATTTAAATTTTGAGATATCTCGTCCAGAACACTTGCTTGATTGACCATCCATAATGAATGTCAGAATGCTGCGAGATCTAAACTTTGTAAATTCTCCTTATGCATTAGATGATCCTCCAACTGGGGTGGAACCTGTTTCAAAAGTAGAGGGAAAAAAATCGTAGAATAAGATATTTTTATGTAATGAATCAAACTTCATATCATATGTAATTTGCTTGGTTATAATGAAGATATTTTTAGTCTTTTGCCATTTTATTTTCTTCGAAACAATTTGTAGAATGTCCTCGTTTGTTCATTGGTGAATATATATATCCTGTTTTGTTTTGAAACTTGTCCCATTTGTTGTTTAATTATAGTGACTTGTCACTCTTTAGGCCTAAGCAATGGAATTATTTTCATCCCATGTTCCTACTTAGTTGTAGTAATCTCATCTGGATTACCTTGTTGCCTAGACAGTGGATGCCCCGGGAGGTCGTCCAGCTTCTTGCCTAGTTTGGTACCAACTAACCGTAGTTGATGGTTATTGAGTTACCGACCAACCGAAGTTGGTGGTTATTGAGTTACCAACCAACCGGAGTTGGTGGTATTGAGTTACCGACCAATTGGAGTTGGTGGTAATTGAGTTACCGACCAACCGGAGTTGGTGGTAATGAGTTGCTTTGATTGTGTGCTTGTGTAGTGTGTAGCACTAATATTCCGAAAAAAAATTCAACAAAGGAGGAAGATATGGGCGAAACATCCTTTTATTCATATTGAAAGAAACTGTGTTACATGTGGACTTTAATTACCGATAGTACTTGCGCAGATGCTCTGCATTCCATGCATTCTTGAATTCTTCTCCTTCCAAGGTTTTAATTCTGTATGTCCCAGGACGAACAACTTCAGTTACTCTGTAAGGTCCATGCCAGTTAGCCTCCAATTTGTTATGCTTCTGGATCACTTTCTTCTACACATAACCCCCTTCTTTTAAATCACACTACTTCACCCTTTTGTTATAGAACAAGGTTATTCGTTGTTGGTATGCAGCATTCCTGATTGATATTTCTTCCCTAACTTCTTCGAGCATATCCAGATCTAAACGCCTCATCAAATCGCTTATGGGAGAATTGAAATTAAGCACCCTATATGTGGGTAGACCCAATTCAGCAGGTATGACAACTTCACTTCCAAATGTTAATATGTATGGAGACTCTTCAGTTACTGTTCGTGGTGTAGTGCGCTAAGCCCACAACACAGAGTGTAGCCCGTTAATCCAGTTTCCCTTTGCATCATCCAATCGTTTTTTTAAACCATTCAGTAGGGTTCTGTTCGTCACTTCAGTTTGCCCATTGCTCTGGGGATGGCCTGGCGCGGAGTGGATTTTCAGTACATTGGATTGATGACAATATGCAGCGAATTTCTCGTTGTCAAATTGGGTTTCATAGTCAGTAATGAATGCGTGTGGGAGACCATATCTGCAAATAATACTCTTCTAAATAAATTGATAGACCTTGTAATACGTCATAACAATGAAAGGTTCAGCTTCCACCTATTTGGTAAAATAATCCACAACAACCACGAGGTATTTGAATCTTCCTTTGGTCGTTGGAAGTGGCCCAACCAAGTCTATCCCCCACATGGCAAATGGCCAAGGGGAGGTGATAGGTGTTAACAATGCCTGGGGAGTTCTTCGGATGGAAGAGAAATATTGGCATTTATCGCACTTTTTAGCGTAAGCTGCGCAATCAGCTCTCATCATTGGCCAATAATAGCCCTACGTTATTATTCTCTACAAAAGCGTCTGACCTGCTACATGGGCTCCACATGACCCTTCATGAACCTCTTCAATCAAGTCCTTAACTTCGGAGGGATGGACACATCTCTGGAGTGCTGCTATAATTTCTCTCATGTACAAAATTCCATTAGTCAATACATAACGAGCAGCTTTGAACTTCAGTTTCTTGGCTGCGAGTTTATTAGTGGTCAAAGCCCCCTCTTCGATATAGGCCCTGATGGGGTCCATCCAAGATGGTCCCAAGTCAAGGGTAATGAATTTTATTATCAAATCTTTGTCTATGCTCCGACCAGCTAGGATTTCTATTGGGATTGTTCTTCGTAGCTCGATGTGTGTTGGTGATGCCAACCGAGCTAGGGCATCGGCTCTTGCATTCTCTAGTATCGATATTCTGATCAACTGAACTGCAGTAAAATTCGATACCACCTCCATTGCTTTTGCATGATATTTGACCATTAATTCTCCCTTTGCTGCATACACCCCGAGAATTTAATTTACGATTAACTGTGAATCACTGAATACAACGACCTGCTCTGCCTTTATGGTTTTAGCCAGACTTAGACCTACGATCATAGCTTCATATTTAGCCTCATTATTAGCAGCCTTAAATTGAAAACGTAGAGAATACTCTATATCAATCTCATCAGGACTGCTTTAACAATTCCTGCTCCACTGCCTGTAGCGCATGAAGAGCCATCTACATATAAATTCCATACAGGTAATTCATTATCAAACTCTTGGTCAGGCAGAGCTCCTCAGTGGAATATTTGATGCTTCCTTCTTTCTTCCCCCAACACTTCTCATTTTGCGTTGATTATCTTCTCATGATCATCCACGAAGGGAAGTTAGTCGAGTGTTAAATTCAATGATCCCGTAACATCCACGGGTTGATCTGTATTAAACTCCTGCTCTTCGGAGGTATCAGAGTGAGTAAACTCTACGATAAAATCCGCTACTGAAGGCCCCCTAAATGATGACCTAGGCTCATAAACTATGTCATATTCACCAAGTTCTACTGCCTAGTACATCAATCTTCCTAATTTATCTGGTTTATGCAGAGCTTGTCTTAATGGCATGTCAGTATACACCACTATAGTATGGGCTTGGAAGTATGGCCTCATCCTTCTGCTCGCTTTGATTAGTGCCAGTGCTAACTTTCTCAGTCTTGGATATCTGATCTCTGCTCCTCGAAAGGCCTTGCTGGTGTAGCAGACCAATTTTTGTACTCCGTCCTCCACTCTTATCAACGCCGAGCTAACTGCATTCTCTAAAACTGCCAGATACAAGTATAATCTTTCTCCCATCACTGGTCTAGATAATAATGGAGGTGTTCCCATATATTTCTTTAACTCTTGAAAGGCTTCCTCACATTCATCAATCCACTCAAAAGTTTTTTGAACTATTTTGAAGAATGGGAGGCATCTGTCTGTTGCTCGTGACACAAATCTGTTAAGTGTTGCAACTCGCCCTATGAGACTTTACACTTCCTTCTTCGTAGTTAGAGATCTTAGCTCCAATAGGGCCTTGATCTTTTCAGGGTTCGCCTCGATACCTCGTTGGTTAATAATATATCCGAGAAACATGCCTTCTCGCAACCCAAATATGCATTTGTTGGGATTCAACTTCATTTGATATTTTTCTAGTTGATCAAAGGTATGACCTAGGTCAACTAGATGATCAACAACTTTCTTGCTCTTCATCAGCATATCATTGACATAAACCTCCATGTTATGACTGATTTGCTCTACGAACACCTTAATCATCAGTCGCTGATATGTTGCACTTGCATTTTTAAGTCCGAAAGGCATAACATTATAGTAATAAGTTCCCCTTGGGATGATAAAAGAGGTACTTTCCCTGTCCTCAGGTTTCATTTTGATCTGGTTGTAACCAGAGTAAGCATCCATGAAACTCAATAATTCATGCCCCGAGGTAGCATCCACCATCTGATCGATTCAAGGTAAAGGAAAATGACCCTTTGGGCAAGATTTATTAAGATCAGTGAAGTCCACACACATCCTCCACTTATTGTTTTTCTTTTTCACCATCACCACATTTTCTAGCCAGTCAGGATATTTAACGTCCTCAATAAAAAAGGCTTTTTGTAGTTTCTCTACTTCTTCCTGTATAGCTTGGTTCTTTTCAGGTCTGAACACCCTTCTTCGCTGCTTCACTGGCTTGACCTCCTTGTTCACGATGAGCTCGTGGCACAGGAAACTCGGGTCTATCCCTGGCATATCTTCATGACTCCATGTAAAAGTCTATTTTCTGCGCCTTAGAAATGATATCAGTTCCTTTTTTATCGATTCATCTAATGACGCACCAATTTGGGTTGTTCGTTCTGGGTGTTCATCGTCCAGAATGATATTTTCGGTATCTTCCATGACCTGGACCTTCACGAGCTGAGACTCATCTCTAGGGTCTAATGTTTCAATCTCTGCATATTCTATTTTATCCACTTGATAAGTAATAGTCTTTTTCCTGGATTCTTCTCGTTCTTCCTATTCGGCAGATGAATAGTAGCATTCTCAAGCTACTTTTTGGTTGCCTTTCACAACTCCCACTCCAAAATTGGTTGGGAACTTTAGACACTGATGTACATTAGATGGTACTGCCTCGAACTTCTTCAGACCTACCCTGCCCATGATAATATTGTAGGCTGATTGAACGTTTTTATCCATCACGAAAAAGCGTACTCTTTCTGTTCGACAGGCAGGCCATGTACCAATAAACATGTCCAACTTGATTGTTCCAAGTGGAAAAACCTTTTCGTCAGTAAAACCGTGGAGGGGCCTATGATATGGATCCAGTTGGGCTAACTTCAGATTCAAACTATCAAAGCATGGGTAGAACATGATGTCTGCAGAGCTACCATTGTCTACCAGTACCCACGAAATTACCACTTCCTTCATTCTCATCTTGATCACCAACGGGTCATCATGAGAATATAGTACACTTGCCAGGTCATTTTTAGAAAAACCGATGACCAGTTTATCCCTATTCACCATCCTCGGGCGATCATCTTCAGCCAAATTTATGCGCTGTATATAAGAGCAAGCTTGGGCCTCATTGAGGTATACTTTTCTCTCCCCAGTCAGATCTCCACCTCCTGCATCTCCACCTGTAATGACATTACATTCAAATGATCCAAAATGGATTGAAAATACCTCGCGTTTTGGCTGCCTTGGTTTTTTGGGGAGATCGGGGGTCATATTTTGGATCATCTTCATGATCTCTCTTCTTGTCTTCTTTTGCTCGGCGAGGTAACTTAGATCTTTGCCTTCCTCGGTCGCTAGTCTTTCCACCATTTTGGAGATCAACATACTTAGCCAATTTTCCTCGCCTGATGAGTGCTTCCATTTCATTCTGGAGAGCTATGCAACGTTTGGTTGTGTAACCATGGTCTTTATGGAATTCACAGTATTTGGACTTTCCCCTTTTTTCAAGGTCTGCCTTCATTTTCCTTGGCCAGGCTAACTCCTCACTGGTCTTGATCTCCTCCAGAATGTGATTTATATCTACCTTCAAGGGAGTATAATTTCCATACTTCCTCATCTGCTCCAATGCCTGCTTGCCTGCCGACTACTTATTGCCACCATTGTTCTTTTGATCGTTCTTCTCAGTTTTGCCAGCTTTAACCTTAGTCTCCTTGGTGTCGGTATTCTTCTTCGCAATCATGGCTTCCTCAGTGTTCATGATCTTAGCTTCCTTTGCCATCAGTTTTGCCATAGTCCAAGGTGGATCTTTGGCCAAAGTAGAATACAACTTATCTAGTAACAATCCACTCATCAGAGCAGTAATCGTTATTTTCTCCTCGTAATATATTACCTCAAGTTTCTCATTATTGAAACGAGTAATGTAGCCCCTAGTACTTTCTTCTGGCTTCTGTCTAACACTCAATAAGCGTGCTACTCGTTTAACTGGTTTTGCTCCAAAACAGAAATTCCCTATGAAAAGCTCTGCCAGTTGGAATAAAGTGGCAATCTTCCCCCGATGAAGTTTGTTGTACCATAACTGAGCTGACCCGGTGAAGTTCCTGAAAACTCCCTACATCTCATCTCATCTGGAATTGCATAGATATCGGCAACAACTTAGTAATATTCTATATGAAGGACATGGTCAGTTTTTCCATCATATTTAGGTGTCACCATTGGAGCTTTAATTTTTAATGGTGTGGGAAAATCCACAATTGCCTGTACGAATGGTGTCCCTTGGACAAAAGTTCTTTGTAGAGGATTCTTGGACTTAACCATTTCCCCTAATCTGTCCTCCAACCTTTGAATGGAGCCTTTCCATGTATCGTTTCCCACCCCGGGCCTATTTGTTCGAGCAACTGATCGCGTTGAGTTTTCCTCTTGGGACCTTTCATTATGGGCTGCTGGGCGTGATTGGGTAGAGCCTTCCCTTAAGTCGGATGGTCATTGAGAGTTCCTCGATGCAATCTTAGGAGGACTTCTATTTCTCCTAGGGCCCAATCGATCAAAAGGGGAGACCTTACTCAACCTTTCTAGAGCGCTAGTCCTTTCTGGCATTAGAGTGATGTTCCGTTGAGAGTTTGTAGCTCGTACTGATGAGGTACGGCCAGGTTGATACGAAGGATCACTAGATCTCTCAGTACGATATGAGTCAGTACGTCTAGATTGAGAGACCTTCGGGAATAATGTTCATCTAGTTCTTGAAGATGGCAAATGGGTATTTCTTTGAACACTTCGTTATCCTGATTGGGCTGGCACTCCACCTTGAACAGTTTGTAAGTTGACGCATAGTTTCTTACATGGTCGTTTGCCCTTGGGCTAAATTAGCCATTATGCCAGCCAAATCTTGAAAATTTGGGGGATTCGAGGGACCCCAATATTTCGATTACTGGATTTCGGATTCTCAGCCATAAATGATGAGTTGTTTTGGTGAAAAATGCTAAATACAGTTGTTTCTCACAGACGACGCCAATCCGTTGATGTAAAAAACTAGATTATATCTAATTAATCAATCACAGATAAATAAGACAAAGGAATTTTAAAGTGGTTCAGCCTTATTAGAATGGCCTACGTCCACTGTTTTGTATTGCTTACTGTTTGCCTTGAATCTCGATCATAGGTTTACCAAGAGATCCAAAGTCCCCTTCTTATGAGGAGGTTACAATGTATTTATAGCCTTGAGGCTGTACATATGAAAGGATAATCCGCTGTTATCTAGTAGACATATACATCTGTACGATAATAATGCGCATTTAATGCGTAGTTGTCTTTTGACTCTCTTGATTTGGATGCTCTGCACGCTAAGTAGCTCGGACCGCTTAAGTTTCTCGGCACGCTAAGTTGCTCGGTATGCTTAAGTTGCTCGGAGCGCCTGAGTAGCTTGGTGACAGTATGTTGTTCGTTGGAAGTATTTGTATTTGTCACATAGGTTGACACGTGTCTTCAAGTGATTGGTCCATGCCAGCAGACTAAATTTGGTATCAACAACGTCAATGCCCACAAACGTCAACCAACAAAAAATACCTTTCACCGGAGTCTTAAATACCAATGGCAATATCGAATGTAGAATCTGCAAATTATGATAATTGTAGTTTGCATCAGACTCTTTTCTTTGGTGCGAAACCAAGAAGAAAAAATACCCTTCATCAGAGTCTAAAATCGGTAGCAATCCCGAAGGCAGAATCTCCAAATTCTGATAACTGGAGTTTGCATCACACTGTTGTTTTCTCTGGTGCGAAGTTGTCTGATATATTTTAGGCTTGGTAGTTTTCCCCTCCATTTCTGAATCTTCGTTTCAGGTGTTTGTTGAACCGACCATTTTGACCCGAACAAGTTTTTGGAGGAAAGGTAGGAGGACTGGAGTGATTTTTTTTTTCAAAATTTTGATTTTTCTAATTTCTGATCTGATTTTTTCCGAATTTGGAATGAAATTTTAGTTTGCCAATTTTCGATTTTTTGATTTCTGATTTTTTCAAAAAAAAATCGAATAAAAAATAATTATGAATTTCCAATTTTCCAAATTCTCCGATCCGAATTTTTTGAAACTATGCCGATCTAATTTTTTCGAATTTTTCTCAAATTTGTTTTGATTTTTTCGGAATTATTTTCTGATTTTCGATTTTTCCAAATTTTTTTCGTTTTTTTGAAAGTTTTTTATATCCCACATCGGTTGGGAGATGGAGACTCCACCAAGTGTGCTCTATAAAAAGGAGAGTACCCCCCTAACTTCTACATAAATAAAAAATGGACCAAATCCTCATCTATTTACATGTTGGGTTAAGCCATTTTTTTGTTTCTTTAAAATGAGAATTTCGAGTAATCGAAAATTTATTTTTTTTGAAATTTTGAAATTTTTCAAAATTTCTAGATTTATAATATATTTTGCAAATTTTTGATTTTTTTCGATTTTTCAATTTTTTTGAATTTCGATTTTTTCAGAAATAAAATAATTATTTCTATTTCTGATCCGATTTTTTTGATTTTTTCCGAATAGGCATTTTTCGATCCGATCCGACCGAAACACAAGCCTAGGACTGGGTTTACAAGAAGATTTTTTTGGCTTCGAAAGTGGGGCCCACCAGTGTGTCGGCTGGAGGTAACACAAATATACAAAATGGTTGGGCTCTCTTGAAATAGATATACATAATGTAATATGTATGAGTTATTTTTTGAATTTTTAATGGGTACGCATTATATCTATTTCTGATATTTTATATATGACTTCCTTACACTCTAATTCGCATGATTTATTTTAAGTTGTGTTTCGAAAACAACCTTCATTTTTATTATGATTAGTAATGGGTTTTGGTGTTTGGATGTGTATATTATGATGTCGATGGCATTCAATAGCGTTAGAGGTAGGTGTTTTGAAGTAATTGAAAATATTAGTAAATTATATTAGTTGTTTGTAAATATTTCAATTGCATTTGAAGATGAGTTTGATTATTTTTCTTCTTCTAATTGGTGTTTATATATGTGGTTATATATTTATAATTGACATTTGAAGAAATTTATCAAAGGTTTATGAATTGATTGTACAATTCATTTACTCATGTATATATGATTTTATATTTTCAGTTTACTTGTCCCACCAATTGATAACCCATCCGGGGTAAAAATCTTTAGAAAAACTGGGGCACAAAAAGAAGATCCAAAAATGGTTGTGCTCCGGATTTTGGTAATAAAAAGCTTTTGTCCAAGCCTGGACATAATCCCAATAATTATAGGATATATGCGAACTTAATTTTCGCAGTTCCATAGGTGGAAGCCCCCATTCTTGGGGAGAAATGAATCTTTTCAAGATAGCCTTGCTATAAGCAAGAGGGGAATTATTATCACTAGAATGGGTATGATGAAATACCACAGATTCAGTGACTTCGAGAATCTCCTCGAAAATCTTTCTAGTTTTTCCTTCTCGGATAGCAAAATTATGCTGACCAAGATAAAGGGACTTAATTTCACAAGGAGAAGTCATCTGCTTCTTATCATTCTTATCAATAGCAATAACAAGTTCTGGATAAAATATGGTTTTGTATGAGATGATGTCACATGATTATTAATTTATATGAAAATTTTCAATAAATATTCGAAACAATTAATTAGGCTAAAATATCCGCCAAGATAAGTAGAAATGTTCGAGTGTGTCTATTTCTTTTCAAATGTATATGTAGATTTGATTTTGGGGATTAAAATATGATTTTGTTGGTATAAAAAATTATCCTTTTTAGTATACTTAAGATATTTTGTCAATTTAACTTTGTAGTACCTATTTTATAAGAAAAAAGATTTTTCGTGATTTTATTATCAAATTTTTTAAGAATTATTTGGCTCATTTTACTTCTTCGTTTTTAACTTTTAAGAATTTAAGATTATCTAGAAATAGTTTATTCTTAACTCTCCTTAAGTAACTAGGTACCAACTAGGCCTATCAATGGGTCGGGTCTGGACCCGGCCCCGATCCGTATAATAGGATCTGAGCATATTTTTTTAGACCCGAGACCCGAAGACCCGAATACCCGAAGACCCGTTTATTAAACGGGTATGGTCTGGATCTTATACAAGCCCAGACCCGACCTGAATTGTATATTATTATTTTTTAAATATATATACATATACTATAAATTTATATATATTTATAAATATATCTTATCAATATAATATGTAAGTAATATATATAAAAATATATATTTATGTATATAATAAATATAAATAATATATATTTTATTTATACTAATAATATTCTATAATACATTACAAAATATTTTAATTTAAGATTAAAAATAAAGAAGGGGGATAATATAAAATAAATGTATATATTCGGCCAGATCCGAATCCGAACCCGAGATCTGAAGACTCGAAGTGATCCGGGTCTGGATCCAATATTACTTACATATTTTTTTACCACACTCCAAAACAATGGAAAAATAATATTTTTTGCGTCACTCTCTCCCCAAATCAAAAGAGATCCTATAGTATATACATTGAAAGTTTCCAACCTTTTATTCGGTCAGATCTTACATATTCTCGCCGCTTTAATCGCAAAGTGTATATAGATAGATAAATAAAACCATGTCTTCAACTATCATCTTCAAACTTTGGGTTTTGGTCCCACTTATTGTCATCCTTATTGGAAGTTTTAACGAATCAGCAGCTGCCGCGGCCGGCGACGATTTAAGATCGATCTCTACAAATCGAAGCCTGTTTGGTCGGAGGAAAACCGATGAGGTGATTGAGTGTAGCCAAATGGCTTCTAAGTCAGAGTGTTCGCAGAAGGTGAAATGTCGGTGGTGCCGAAGCGAGTCTCTTGATGACATGTGTTTTTCTAAGTTTGAGGCACGCCGTTTGCCATTTCAGGTCTTTTCTTGTGATTAGTTTCTCTCTTTTCACTTTTCACATCATTATCTAAATGTTATTATTGTTGTAGTTGTTGTTTAGTGCTTCAGTTGATGTGGTGTGGTTTCCAATGTACGAGAGAGACTTGTTTCTATGGAAAATACTATGTCAATGTTTATTTATACTGTGTGAATGCAAAAATAGATATTGTTGACTGTTGAGTTAGATTTCTGCATTTGGTTCGTTTTCATGGCTCCGTTCCTAATAAATGGATATACAAATATGTATTAATCGCATTTAGCTCTGTATTTAATTGTGGAGATCTGTGTGGAAGCTAGAAAGGGATGTGGTTGGTGTTATTGTTTTTGGTAGGTACAATCAGAATTAGTGACACAAAAGGCACATAACATAACCCTAAGAATAATTTTTTTAATGATATTCTATGAATAAGAAGAACAGTTGGCCTATATATAAACTTGACAAACCAGATTTCTAAACTAATATATATTGTTAATGAATTATCTCTAAATATTATACTTGTTAAACTACCCCTAAAAACTCCCCAAGCCAGCTGCGCTTTTATTAGGAGGTAAACAACTTGGTGGCTGGGCCTATCGCCACAAACCGATGTCAACAAAAAGAAATAAATATATCGAGTTAAATGATATCAAAACACCCCTGAACTCATCGAACTCCTCCCTTAAGAAGAGCTGGTCCACGAGCTCACAATGGAATACCATTGGTTTCAGGTGGAACCAAGATGCACAAAGCAACCTCGTCTTGTTGTATCTTCACTACCACGAGCTCATCTACTTCTGTGCCATCCGCTATGAGTTCCGTTCGCTTCTGCCTCTTCGGACTGAATTACTCAATTGTAACATTTAAAATTGACGGTGGGATAATGGTTTACCTCCTTGTTCTCCAAGCTTGGTGAAATAGTGGAACCGTTGGGATTGTTGTCCCCTGATCTGATTAATATGAAGTACTCTTCTACCTTTTGGGCATATTCGCTAGCCTAACTCAATGAGTTAATGTTCCACAAAGTTAGCTCCGTTCAATACCAGTACCGCACGCGTTTTATGAGCCTCCCAATCTATTGTTCATTGCTCTCCCTTAACTTGCTCTAGTACATGAGATTGAACAGTTCAAAATACTCATTTATGGTCATTAACCCTTACTTTAAGGCTTCAACCCAAGCAAAAAGTACCTCCTCTTAATTTTTGGGAATACGTGCCAAGTTGAGGTGCTCTTTCATTTCTAGCCAGCTGCGTATTGGTGGAAATTATTACTCCTCCCGGTCAAGACCAAGTTGATTCCTCCACACCTTCAAGTGCCCTTCCAATTTTGTTGCCACTAACTTGACAAATATATACCCTGCAATGGTTTTGTAATCAAAGATCTTTTTAATGGAGTCAATCCAGTCTACGAACACTTCCGCAACCATTTGTCCATTGGATCCACTCGAATAGCCCCCTGCATTTGCTTTCTCGATGATGCCTAACATAAGGGCTATGTTGCCATTTTCGTCCATATTATCAGCGACCTCCTCCTCCTCCTCTTCCTGAGGGCACACAGTTTGTAACCTTGTGTGATGTCCTCTTGGGGTTGCTGTCCTACAATTTTCCTCGCTGGTCTGGAATGCTGTTGCCACAACAGTGGCTTGGTTATAATGTACCCTACTTCCTTACATGTGATACAAACCCTCTCGCTTAGTGAGATATACAAACCATCTATTATGACTTTTTAACCGTATTCATAACCCTGTGGGTACCATTCTCCTCACTTCTCATCGCCATAATTGCCAAAAATAAGTGAACCGGCTTTGCTTGTCGTCGCAACCAATTGTGATTAAGTCGACCCAATCTAGGTAGTTGTTTCAACTTGTGGAGGGGCTGAAGCCAAGGAATGAACTTCAACAGGTTGTCGATTAATCTTCTAATGGGCATTCCGTCAATAAAAACAACTAATGTATTCGGGTAGGCACTAGAATTTTCTACCATAGATTTTTTTCCCTCACCTCTCTCGATCTGAGCCATGCGCTGAGCTTCCACTTCATCGAAGGCTGCAATAAACGCCTGGAAAGCTTGCCGGTGCTGGATCACTGGGGTTGGGTGATTTTCCCACCCGTGGCCATTGCCCTCTGCCTCTTGTCACTAGTCATTGCTGTCGCGATGCCCCTGGCTCCGGGGGCTTGTGTTGTGTTGGCAAGGGGTGGGAAATTTCACTGCACTGGTTTGATCCTAACCAATTGGGGGCTGCGACTGCTGGAGTGGTGCATTAAATGTGCAACCACCTAATACGTAAGCTACTATAGGTGGTTGGTGGGATGCATTAATGGACATTAAATGTGAAACCACGTAAGACCTAAGCTACTATAGGTGGTTGGTGGGATGCAATCTCTACCATCCATCTCATTCTTGATCCAATGGATGTGGTGAAAGCCAAGAAGCTATAAATAACACCCTCTTAAGAAGGATTAAACACACCAAAACATCAACACAACAAAGAAAGTAAGAAGAGTTAGAGAGTGAGAAAAAGTTCATTTGGAGTTTTGAGTATACACATTTGTGTAGAAAAATAGACATTGTATTTTTCATTTGGAGTGTATTTGTGAGTCTCTTTTGAATCTCATTTGCAATAGTGAATTGATCCGAGTGTTAGTGGACGTAGCCAAATTGGTGAACCACTTAAATATTTTGTCTTCCCTTGTGTGTGTGTCTTTCTACTCATTATACTTTTATTATAAGTATGCCATATTATTATTTGAGGTTACAGTCAGTATCATATGTTGACACGCTTTCGCACAACAAATTGGTATCAGAGCCAAGGTTATCCGATCTAGGCATTTTGGATTTTTTTTTGTGGAGAAATAACCATACGTATAGTACTATTCATACAGTACTATTCAAAGCCGGGAAAAATTTCTAAATTTGGAATTTTTTCGTTTGCATGTTTTTGTGACTATGATCGTTTGAAAAATGGAACCACAAAATTTGACATAGAAAAATTTGATTGGCAAAGAAATTTCAGCATATGGCAATGTGAAGTTATGGATGTCTTAGTCCAACAAGAGCTGGAAATTGCTCTTGGAGATTTGCTAGAAGACATGAAGGAAGATATGACTGGAAAAAAATCAACCGCAAGGCTTGTGGTTATATTTGTCTTTATCTCGGCAAGGATAAAAAATATCCTTATATGCGCGAGATCTCGGCAAAAAAATTATTGAAGCAACTGGAGGACAAGTACATGACGAAGAGCATTGAAAATCGGCTATATTTGAAGAAAAAACTCTTCCGGTTCCAATACACAAGGTATTTCTATGTCTGAATATCTGGACAATTTTAACAAAATTATTGCTGATTTGCAAAATTTGGATGTTGAAATTGATAATGAGAACAAAGAACTGTTAGTGCTAAATTCTCTACCTGACTCGTATGAACATCTCATTACCACGCTATTGTACGGAAAGGAGGAAATAAAATATGTTGAGGTCTCCAATACCTTAATGAATAATGAGGTTCGTAAGAAGGATAAGGAGGTATATAGAGACTCAACATCTGAAGCGTTAACGGTTCGTGGCAGAATAAATGAAAGGAAGAATGGCAACCGTGGAAGATCTCGATCTAAATCGAGAGGTGGAGCATCAACTTCGGGTAGGAGAATTCCTGCAAAAGATGAATGCGCCTTTTGTCACCAGAAAAGGCATTGGAAGAAAGATCGTCCTAAGTGAAAGGACACGAAGAACCCCATTGCAAACGTTGCGGGAGTGACGATGAAGATTTTGAATTTGCTTTGTCTATTTCATCATTTGGATCCAATTCCCAGGAATGGATTTTGGATTTGGGTTGTTCCTATCACATGTGTCCCAATAGGGAGTGGTTTTCTAGCTTTAAGGAGCTAGATGGTGGAGCTGTTTTGATGGGCAATGATCATGCTTGTCAAACAAAAGGGTAGGAAAAATCCGACTGAAGTTGCATAGTGGAATAGTCAGAGCGCTGGAAGACGTTCGGTATATACCGGACCTAAAGAAAAATCTTATCTCACTTGGCGCTTTGGCAGCTAAAGGTTATGATATCACACTGAAAGGCGATGGTCTGAAGGTGTCACATGGAGCCCTGGTTGTGATGAAGGGAACGAAAAAGAGTAACATGCATTTTCTCCTTGGAAATACAGTTACAGATGCAGCGACAGTCTCAGAAAGTTCAGAAGAGGTTGCATTTGATGCTACGAGATTATGGCATGTACGCTTGGGACATGCAGGAGAGAAGGCTTTGCAGGGATTAGTGAAGCAAGGTCTATTAAAAGGTGCCAAAACATGTAAGCTTATATTTTATGAACATTGTGTTCTGGGCAAGTAGACAAGAGTAAAGTTTGGCACAACAGTACATCGTACAAAGGGGACTCTTAATTATGTTCACACAGATGTTTGGGGACCTACCAAAGTTTCATCTTTGGGAGGTAAGCATTATTTTGTATCTTTTGTGGATGACTTCTCCAGACGAGTTTGGGTGTACACCATGCGACATAAGGATGAAGTCTTGAAGATTTTCTTAAAGTGAAAAAAGATAATAGAGACCCAAACTGGCAGAAAAAGTAAAAGACTCAGGTCAGACAACGGCGGTGAATACAAGTCAGACCCATTTTTGCAAGTATCCCAGGAAGAGGGGATCGTGCGACACTTCATAGTAAGAGGCACGCCACAACAAAATGGGGTGGCTGAATGTATGAATCGCACTTTGCTGGAGAAGGTGTGATGCATGTTGTCCAATGCTGGTTTGGGCAAGACATTTTGGGTTGAAGCTGTTACATATGTATGTCACCTCATTAATAGGTTACCTACAACTGCAAATGAGGGCAAAACACCTGTGGAGGTATGGTCGGGAAAACCTGTTACAAATTATTATTCTTTACGTATTTTTGGCTCCTCTGCATATTTCCATGTTAGGGAAAGCAAGTTGGATCCTGAGCTAAGAAAGCCATATTCTTTGGCTTTAGTGATGGAGTGAAGGGGTATAGACTTTGGTGCCCCGAGACGAAAAAGATCATAAATAGCAGGGATGTTACATTGGATGAATCTTCAATGTTGAAGAGTTCTCCTAAGGAGAACAAAAGCAAAGAAGCTCCACACCAGGTAGAGCTTGAGACTCCAATTGTTCTAGTCAGACTTGTCACAAATTCAGAAATTGATGAGACAAGAACATGTGAGGTGGAGGATCCTTCCCATGAGTCTCCTCAGCAACCATATTCTGTTGCAACTAATAGACCAGAAAGACCAAAAAGGAAACCTGGATGGCTTATTACTGACATGGTGGACGAAGGCGTGGACGAGGAGATATAGTCTCTTCATACGAACCAGACTTGGGAGTTGGTCCAACTTCCAAAAGAGAAGAAAGCTATTGGGTGCAAGTGGGTATATGCCAAGAAGGAAGGCTCCTTGGAGAAAATCAATGTAAGATTCAAGGATAGGTTGGTGGCGAAAGGCTACGCGCAGAAGGAAGGGATCGATTATAACGAGGTGTTTTCCCCGGTTGTGAAGCATTCTTCCATTCGTATTTTGCTAGCATTGGTTGCGCAGTTTGATCTCGAGTTGGCCCAACTTGACGTGAAAACTGCATTCTTACATGGAGATTTGGAGGAGGAAATTTATGACTCAGCCAGAAGGGTACAAGGTTGCTGGTAAAGAAAATTGGGCCTGCAAACTAAGAAAGTCGTTATATGGGTTGAAGCAAAGTCCAAGGCAGTGGTACAAGCTATTTGATCGGTTTATGTTTGGGCAACAGTACACAAGGAGCCACTATGATCATTGTGTGTATTTTCGTAAACTTCGTGATGGATCCTTTATTTATTTGCTCTTATATGTTGATGATATTCTGATTGCTTCTAAGAGCAAGGCGGAGATTGAAAAACTGAAAATTCAGTTAAGTCATGAATTTGAGATGAAGGATCTAGGCGAGGCGAGGAAAATATTTGACATGGAGATTAGCATAAATTATTCCAGGGGCATTGTTTGTTTGTCACAAAAACAGTATTTGAAGAAGGTATTACAACGTTTTGATATGGATTCTAAAACCAAACCTGTAAGTACTCCGTTGGCCGTACACTTCAAGCTAAGTGCTATAGAATTCCCCCAGACAGATGAGGAACGTTCAGAAATGGCTCATGTTCCCTGTGTTAATGCAATGGGAAGTTTGATGTATGCAATGGTGTGTACGAGGCCCGATATTTCACAAGCTGTTAGTATGGTGAGTAGATACATGCATGATCCAAGAAAAATGCATTGGCACGCTGTGAAATGGATTTTACGATACATCTATGGTACTATTGATCTTGGTTTGAAATTTGAGAAGGATTCACATGCTCTTCAGCATGTGTTTGGATATGTGGATTCAAATTACGCCGGTGATTTGGATAAACGACGGTCCTCAAGAAGATTGGAACCGCGGATAATCCCGCGGATATGCTGACGAAGATTGTTACTAGGAGATCAATATTCTTCGTATTTGAACACCTTCGGGTGTATGGGGCTTATGAACGCATTTGGAGGCTACTCGGATCATTTTGGATATTATATGGTTACATGTTTTGGTGGAGCTTTGCATATCTATGCCAAGATGGGATTGTCAATTTTTTGGTTGGCAAAAGTTTGACAGAGCGACGTGTAAATTTTTTATCAAGGTGGAGATTGTTGGAGTGGTGCATTAAATGTGCAACCACCTAAGACCTAAGCTACTATAGGTGGTTGGTGGGATGCAATCTCTACCATCCATCTCATTGTTGATTCAATGGATGTGGTGAAAGCCAAGAAGGTATAAATAGGATCCTCTTGAGAAGGATTAAACACAACAAAACATCAACACAACAAAGAAAGTAAGAAGAGTTAGAGAGTGAGAAAGAGTTCATTTGGAGTTTTGAGTATACACATTTGTGTAGAAAAATACACATTGTATTTTTCATTTGGAGTGTATTTGTGAGAGTCTCTTTTGAAATTCATTTGCAATAGTGAACTGATTAGAGTATCAGTGGACGTAACGAAATTAGTGAACCACTTAAATATTTTGTTTTCCCATGTGTGTGTGTCTTTCTACTCATTATACTTTTATTGTGAGTGCCATATTATTATCTGGGTTACAGTCAGTATCATTTGTCGACACGCTTCCGAACAACAGCGACCACCTGGGGTGGTGGTCTGCCCCACCCTCCCTCTCCTACAATCGAAGCCTTGGGTAGCCTCCTCCTTGGTCCAACATCAATCCTGCCATCCTTGACTAGCTGTTCAATCCGATCCTCAACATGTTGGTCAAGGGAATCAAATTTTGAAGCGAGATTAGCTATAAAGCTTATTGAATACTAGCGAGAGTTTCGACTGTCTTGGTGGTCCTTTGTCCTTTTGGCAACATCTTTTAAAGTATACAAAGACACAATTACACTTATGTGAGGAATGTTATGTCGATCTGACTAAACATTAAAAGAAATACACGCAAAAGACATAAAACCCAATGTACAACACTCAGTGAAAAAAATGAGAACATAACACCCTATTTATAGACTTAACGGACTAGAGTCCAAAACTAATAAAAATAGTTATAGATAATTAGGGAATTATCTCTAATATTATCCCTACTAATTGACCCCTAAAAACTCCCCAAATCAGCTGCCCCTTTATATTGGAAGAAAAATAAACAGTTGAGATTAAACCCAAAATCGGTTTCAACAGAAAAAGAAAATAAAGGTAAACAATTAAGAACAAAATCAAAACAAGTCCCAACCCATCAGCCACTTCAAGAGCGGCAAGATTTTATGAGAATTGGTAATATTAGGTCCAAAAGGAAAGGAATGCTATGGAAAACATTCATATGTATAATTTTTTCTGCTTGCCTCGTTGCGATTTTCATCAAGTTGTATTTTTGCTGTTTGCTTTCTACTTGGGCTGTTTCGACCAGTTAGTGCAATAAAGGTCTCGTTTTGTGTAGGAGTTGTTATAGAACCTTGGTATTACATTTAGAGCGTGTTTGGGAACTCCACCCCACTGCCTTGAATTGGAATTTTAATCAGTTCTTACAGTTAAAAGGTATGGATTTGGAGTTGCCAAACACACCCTTATTTCTTTTGAAAAATTGAACTGTTCGAAGAGAGTATCAGCTTTTTTTAGGAATATATTGTGATTTTGAAGAAGCGGAATATATTAAACATATTTTTCTTTCTATGGGAAGCTGGTAAGAATTTGATTCATTAGCAATCTTTTTCATAATATTTTTTGTCTTCTACTTGATGTAGTTAAACAGTTATAGTATACTTCAGAGGCTATGCTGAAATTTCATGAAGGGTGCTTTTGTATTTGAAGTTAGAAAAAAGTACAAAGGTGTCATAGGTTAATGAACTCATGGGTTATCGGTCAGTTTAGTGACAAGACGGTGTTATTGGTTTAAAGAGTCTTCTTCCCTAGAAGAGGGACCACAGAGTAATTTTGGAGGAATTCGCCTGGCAACTGCCGGGCGACCGCATTTCACCTTTTTTTTTATATTTTTTATATTTTTATTTCTTATTTTTTTTATTATAAATAAATGCTATAAAAACAGTTTTTTATATTAAAAAAATATTTTTTTTAACGCTTTTTAATTTATAAACAATTTTTTTATATTAAACAGTTTTTTTTTAAACAATATAAAAAAAAACAATTTGTTGAATGTGGGTCGGCATCAGCGGCACTAATTAATCGCAATATTTTTTTCAAAAAAATATCGCGATTAATTAGTGCCGCTGGTATGGGTGTTCGCGGTCCGGTCCGGTCCGGTTTTGAGGTATTTTTGGGATTGGACCGCATTAATCGGTCCTTGAAAATTATGGACCGAGATCGGAACGGAATAATCGGTCTCGGTCCTATTCGATTTTCAAGCGGCCCGTGTTCGGTCTCGGTCCTTTTCGGTCCGCCCATTAAAAACAACACATTTTTTCAATTACTAAAAATAACACCTTTTTTCAAAAAAAACAGCACGTTTTTTTATTAAAAACAACACTTTTCTTTAAAAAAAAAACCACACTTTAAAAAAAACATTATTTTAAAAAACTGCACTTTTCTTTAAAAAAACTGCTTTAAAAACAGCACATTTTAAAAAACAGCACTTTTAAATGTTGAAAAAAAATAACAGTTATGGATGGAAAAAAATTTGTACCCAACATTTCAGGTATGGATAAAAAAAAATTGTACCCTACATTTCAACATTTCAAGCAGGTGTCAAATTTATACCCAACATTTCAAGTATAGACGAAAAAAATTTGTACCCAATCACAAATCATAAATCGTATGGATGAAAAAAAAGAAACAGGGTCTTGAACTAACACAATGAGGGAATGACATATCTTATCTTGTGGATGGAGAGGGTCAAAACAAATAACAGATGAAAAAAGTTTAAATAACATCTTATGGATGGAGAGAAATACCTTGATAAAAATTGTTGTTCATATGTAGGAGAGCTGTTGTTCGTATGTAGGAGAGGAGAATGAGGGAATTGAGAGCCTGCCGACTTAGAGAGAGCAGGGAGGAGGCTTGTTTGTAGAGTAAGAGAGGGGAAAATAAAATCTAGGGTTAACTTATGTTGGGATTTGGTTTTGGTGGGTTTTCAAGTGGTTAGTAGCGTGCGTGTGTGGTGAGTGTGCCGTGTCCGTGTGTGTGAGTGAATTATGAAATATATATATATATATATATATATATATATATATATATATATATATATATATATATATATATATATATATATATATATATATATATATATAAAGCTGTCCGGTCCGGTCCAAAATCGTTTTTTACGATCCAGGACCGAAATCGATCCGAATTATGCGGTCCTATATATTTTTAGACCGAATTAAGATCGAATTAAAAAAAACCCGCAAAAGCGTGTTCGGTTCGGTTCGATTTTTTAGGTCTATTCGGGTTCGTGCACACCCCTTGCCGCTGGTGAGGACTCACATTCAACAAATGATGTGGGTCCAGGAATGTGGGTCCGCGGCACTAATTAATCGCCATATTTAAGTGAAAATATCGCGATTAATTAGTGCAGCTGACGCGGACCCACATTCAACAAATGATGTGGACGCGGGAATGTGGGTCTGCGCCAACGACACTAATTAATTGCGATATTTTATTAAAAAAATATTGCGATTAATTAGTGCCGCTGACGCGGATCGACATTCAACAAATGATGTCGGTCCGGGAATGTGCGTCCGCGCCAGCGACATTAATTAATCGCTATATCATGTTAATAATTTTTTTTAATTTATGATTTTTTTTAATTGGTAAAAAATTGTTTACTTAAAAAAAAAACTATTTTTTTATATTAATAGGAAAATTGTTTTTTTTTTATAAAAAATAATTTTTATATTAATTGTTATAAACGGAACACTAAGAAAGTTAAAAAAAAAAAGGGAATGCGGTCCAAAGGCGGTTCCTTTGGGCGGTTCACCTATAAAGTATTCAGGGGTGGACCCATGCAGGGCCAAGGGGGGCAGCGGCTGCTCCGGAGTTTTCAGAATTTTATATTCATATTTTTATTTGATATTCTCTTACGGCATTTGGCCGTGACTAAATTGTGATAGCTTAAATTCGGGACAAAATCTGATTGAAAAAGTTCTGTTGGTCACATAATTTGTCACGGTTTCTACTCTTGACTATTTTTGTCCTTTGAAATTTCAACGATCGAAAATGCATATTTATACCATTTTTTGACATATCACACTTTATCTCAACGGTTTTTTTATTGAATTTTTTGATTAAAAAAATTGGAGATGATCTCCTCATCATGAAGATCATATCCATAAAGTTTCAGTAACAAAAATCAATTTTTTTTTACTATTTTAAAAAATGATATTTACCGGCTCTGCACCATAAGAAGTCCTTACAGGAAGAGACCTGTGTGTATGTGTGTGTGTGTGTGTGTTGCCAATAAACATTACATTGGATCTAAGTTCTACCCATTTTGTATTATTCGGTTTAATTTCTTAGATTTTTTTTTGCAATTATACTACTTTTATTTTATTTAAAAAAATTAAATCTCATTTTATTCGTGGAATATATTATGTGAAACAAAACAAAAAAATAATTTTAATAAATTCGGGCACGCATCGCGTGCCTACATGCTGGTATTTTGTAAAGAAGTAGTGGCTTTTCATAAAATAATGCTATTTTCTCACAAAACATCAACTACACGTAGAGCAACCCAAATGCTAGTTTGGGTCGTATTTAGGCCTAACATGACACGATAAAAACTATTCAAACATGAACACGAAAAAACATAAAATCATGTTTTTTTTACCTAACACGACCCATTTAAAATATAAAACGACACGGCTAACACAATTAATAATTTTTTACTTTCAATTAAATGCGATAATACACGAAAACACTAATAAAATCGCGAATGCTGTGTCAAACACAATAACATAGTCATAATTTTGACACGAACATAACACGATTCAATTTTATGTTAGAAAATTCTGACATATTTCATTTTCAACCCTCTAATTTTATGGAAAAGTTGGACAGACGGTTGGTCTCCTATAAGGAAAAGAAGAAACAAAAGTACAAGCTTTGCCTGCAAGTTTAATATTCTTACACCAACTACATATGTTTATTCAAAATTCAATACGTGGATGGATTTGGATGTTAATTGCCCCTGAATTTCTTACTTCAAAAAATTGGAAAATTAAATTTGTGAGTTTGCACTTAACAAATTTTATAGTACAAATTTCATATATATTTTTTAAAAAGTAGAAATTCAAATTTGCAAATGGAAAACTCAATTTAATAATGTTTTTATAATTTATATATTTGAGTTTGTAAAAAGCAAACAGCATCTGCGCAAACTTGAACTTGCAAGGATCAGTCGGTGATAGTCTGTGATTGAACAATGGTGGTTCAGATTGAGAACTATTAAATATGGGACATTGCAAATTTCAGCATTTATGACACTATAATACGTCCCATATTTCAGTATGCGTGTTAGTGACACAGCCAGTAAAAGTATTTTTAGCAACATTTATCTTCTAGTGTGAGAATATTGTTTTGCTAGCCTGTCTGAAAACACACCACTTCAACATCAATTATACGACATATTTATTTACAAGAACAATGACACACTAGTTCTCTTCCATGAAGCAGCCTAACATTCCAAGGCCTTCTTAGAGCAATTCTTACTGATAGTTCAAATTAAACATGAATTAGACTAAAAATATACATAAAAAATTACGAAATTTGCTATTAGTAACAAATGGGTAGGGCAAAAATAGAAAAATGTGGAAAAAAGGAAGCAAAACGACGTCATTTTGGGCATTAGTATTGGAGCCGTGGAACATGATGTTCCGCTTAAGATTCTTTGAATTTTAAGTTTCCTTCCCCAAATGATTTAATCTATTACGTTTCCCCCCAAATTTATTACCTCAACCTCCTATTTATAAAAAAAATATAAATGAAAATGAAGAAGATAGTTTGAACCTCCTATTTATAAAAAAAAAAAAATAACCGTCGAATAAATAGCCGTTGAAAGTGTTTGAACTATTTGGGGTCAAAACAGAAATAGGGGAAAAGGGTAAAAGCTTGGGCGGAACATGATGTTCCTCTTAAGCCTTTTTTTTTATCCTTCGTTGCGCGAAACATGATGTTCCGTTTTGTGTGTGTGTCCCACAAAAAACTAACTAGTGCAATTACATCTTTGTTATTTTTTACACTACCAAAACCTATATTTGAACTTTTGCCTTACCCAGAACATACATATATAACGCATATACACTTTTACCCTACCCGTAAGGGTTGCTCTTAGCAGTTATTTGTCGTCTTACATTAGCCCCGAAAGAGGAAGATTATGTTGGAGATATTATAATATTATTAAAAAAAAAATAATATGTGAAAAGATGTATCAATTTATGAGAAATATGTCATTTCATAAATAGATGTAATAATTAAAATATGTATGTACATGAATATGACCATTAGTGTGATTTTTATTCATGAAAAGACACAAATAAATCTATAAGGAGGAGAAGATCACACCATTTTTATTAATCATTTTTGTGAGAACATTCTCTCTTTTCTTTGTTATTTTTCAATTTATTTAGTCGCTTTCATCAAGTCTTAAAGAGATTCCTTTAGAATTGCTAACTAAAGATTCCATTGGATTGTTGGATCTTGGAGGTATTTTCCCCAAAACCCAATAGCGAACTCTTATAGTTGAGGTTAGGGGTGGAAGCGGTACGAATTTTTACCGTACCGTATTGGTTCGAAAAAAAATGGTTTTGATTTAATATATTAAAATACCAGAAACCACTCTTACCGAAACCGAAATTATCGCAAAAAAGTTGGTTGGCTTTGGTTTTAATATTTAAAAAACCGAATTACCGAAATAAAAATCGTACTGAAATTACCGTACCGTGCCGAATTTATCGAAATCAGAAAAAAAAACGTACCGAAATTTTCTTACCGTACCGAATTTACCGAAACCAGAAAAAAGTTGGTTTTGTTTTTTGTTTTAATATTTAAAAAAGTTGGTTGATTTTGTTTTTGATTTTTTGGGACTTTTATTGCTGTTTACCGAAACCAGAAAAAAACTGAAACTAGAAAAAATCAGAATTTACCGAAACCAGAAAAAACCGAAATTACCGAAAAAATCGAAATCCCGGCCGGTTTGGTTTTGGTATTGATTTTGGTGTACTGGGTGGTAAACTGGTATGATTTGATTTTACCGTCCAGAGTTTGGTTTTGGTATTGGTATCTACTATTTACCGACTAAACCGTACCGCTTACACCCCTAGTGGAGGTAAATAAAATCTTAAGAAAAGAGATTCTTCACCCCTCAGTCCACTATTAATTCATGGGGGTTTTTGGGAAAGATTCTTATAATTCTCAAAGTGTATAAAAATAGGACAGTCCACATAATTTTATAAATTTAGTCCATGTACTAAAAATACCATGAAAAATGGTAACCATGGTGCGGACCAAAAAAATGAACTCCTAACTCTAAAAGGACCACACAAATAAATGCTATTGTATCATGTAGGTACCCAGAATTTAGGACCATGGGCCTGGACGAGTAGCCCAGTTCTGGCGGCCCAAAATCCGGGCCCTCTATCTTTCATATTGACCCGGTCTCTCCCCACGATTCCATGAAGAGAAGTTATAGGGGAGCACAATCCCATGAAGGGAAAGGATAGGGAAGATGGCTAATACGAAGGAACCCATCATCTCCACTAACGAACATACACATGTATAAATTAAACCCTAGGTCCGGGGCAAAGGACAAGTTGTATTCTCTGTACCTATTCTTCAGAATATAGAGAAATAATACTGACTGCACCATCGTGGACGTAGGCACATCTTTGCTAAACCACGTACAGCTGTTGTTGTGTGATCGCCATTTTATTTATTCTTTCTTGGTTATTACCTCTTTCATATTTATTTGTGTTGCATAATAATTGTCACCACAATTGGCGCCGTCTGTGGGAAACGTTCATCTTTCCCTGAGAAGAGCCCACGCCAAGAAAAAATCTAAGATGTCTGGTCACAACAGCAACGCTCCTCAAGCAGGAGATATTCAGGAGCCACCTTCTCCTCGCAGGATTAGATCTGAAGTCCGACGTTCAGATCAAGGGGCTCGCTTAGAAAGGCCGGCCTCAGAAGAAAGTCAAGGACCAGCAAGGTCCACGCAGATATCCATATTAATCGATGCATACGAGGCAAGGCTCCACGAGCAGAAGGAGTCTTCTCGCAGATATGAGGCTGAGAATGCTCGCTTGAAGAGAAGACTGGAAAAACTGAAGATGGAACTACGTCCTGATACCAGGAGACGCCCCTATCGCACTCTTAGCCCTCAGGCGAGCAAATCTCGCAGCCGAGGAAGGAGCCCTAGGCGGCAATATCAAGGGGGCGAAGGTGGCGACTCAGACGACGACCTCCGCGAACAACTGAGAAAAGCTCGCCGCTACCAGAGCCCTGCTCGCAGCGACGACAACATACGGAACCTGGTCCGCAGAGAAATGGACCAACATCCAGCTCACCGCGGCACCAGGTCGACCAGAGAACTCGCCAGGAGATCGCCAGGAGAGCCCTTAAGACCCAGATGAAATCACCCTTCACGAGGGAAATTGAAGAGGAAGAGGCTCCCAAGAAGTTTGCCATTCCAAGGTTCAAGATTTACGACGGAAAGACTGATCCCATTGATCATGTCAGGCAGTACCGACAGGCCATGACCCTCTGGAATCATCGAGATGCACTGATGTGCCGTATTTTCCCCTCGAGCCTCCATGACGTGGCCCAGAAATGGTTCGAGAAACTCCCTCACCGATCCATCAGAAATTTCAAATCCCTGGCCGAGCTCTTTACGGACCGGTTCATCACCAGCAGCTCCCATCCCAAAAGGATGGATGCTCTATTAACAATGAAGAAAACGCCTCAGGAGACACTCTGAGACTACGCGAAGAGGTACTGGGAGTTATTCAACGAGGTCGAGGACTGCGCGGAAGAAGTGGCAGTGGCTTCATTCAAAATTGGGCTACCTAGCTCTTCCCTCCTTTACCAGTCCTTGACAAAGAAGGAAGCTACGACCATTGACGAACTGATGGCCCGGATTGAGAAATACACAAAGGTGGAAGATGTCACCCGCCTTAATGTAGGAGAAAACGGTCGAGCCAAGCTCACTACCAAGGGAAGTGAGAAATTTGAGAACCAGAAAAAAGGAGGAAAGAGTGGGGGCAAGAATGGCTCCAAAAACGGAGGGAACCTTGACGTTACAAAATTGTTCCAGGCGTTCAACACCGTCTTCAAAGAACCAATTTACAAAATTCTTGCGAAGATCTAGGATGAGCCGTTCGTCAAATGGCCCCGGAAAATGGGAGGAGACCCCTCGAAAAGAAACAATGCATTAAGATGCACTTTCCACAAAGAGGGAGGGCATAATACCGAGCATTGCAAGGCTCTTAAGTCCCACCTCGAGGAGTTGGCCCAATCCGGACATTTGAATGACTTTGTGGAAAAGAAGGTAAAGAGAGTGACTGCCCACAAGGAGGCGAAACCCGACAACGTATTGGAAGATGACGCCGGACACGAATTCGCAGTAATCCACGGAGTATCTGATGTTAAGAAAATCCAGGGTAACTCAGCTCGAATGGAGGTAAAGAAGCTGACAGCGGTAATGCAAGCTTTTCAGATTGATCCAGCAAAATCACAGTCAGGAAAACGTCGGCGAGAAGAGGACATCAACTACAACAAGCATATTGTTTTCACGGATGAAGATCTTGTGGGAGTAAGGACCCCACATCACGATGCCTTAGTCATTACACTCAGGATAGACAACTTTGATATCGACAGGCTGCTCGTCGATCAAGGAAGCTCATCCGAAGTAATGTACATCGACCTGTTCTGGAAATTGAAGTTGAACATCGCCGACCTAAAGGGAACTACTGTCCCTATGGTCTGCTTCGCTGGGAAGATGACCATGCCTCTGGGCAAAATAGTACTGCCAGTGCGCGCTGGAAATGTTTCCAAGATGATCGAATTCTTGGTGGTCGACATCGATTCACCGTATCAAGCCATCCTCGGCAGGGGGATGGCTTCATGCAATGAAGGCAGTCTCCTCGACCTACCACCAGAAACTCAAATATGTCACCGAACGGTAAGTAATGGAGATACATGGCGACCAGGCGATAGCAAGGAAGTGCTTCATAGCGGCCATCCGATCAAAGCCAGAGAAAAGAGCCGTTCAAACCAGTGAGAAAGTGGAGGAAGGTGCAATCCCTTCCAAATAGCAATTAAAATATGGAAGGCCTGGAGTGGAAGAGACCAGGCTCCTCCCCTCCGAGCGTGTTGAAGAGGACCTGATAAAAGTGACGGCTAAAGAAGGCGACAACAGCAGAATCTTCCTGATCGGGACCTCACTCACTGACCAAGAGCAAAAGGATTTGTCAACCTTACTCAGAAGCAACATAGACGTTTTCGCTTGGGAACCCTATGAGCTGCCAGGAATCGATCCCACTATGGTCTGCCATCAGTTGCACATCGATCCCACATTCAAGCCGATAGCGCAGAAGGCACGACGAACTGCTCCCGAAAAAAAAAGAAGCAATAGAAAAAGAAGTCGAAAAACTGCTGGATGCAGGGTCCGTACGGGAAGTGCAATTCTCCAAATGGTTATCCAACCCAGTGGTAGTTCCGAAAAGAAACGAGAAGTGGAGAGTTTGCATAGACTTCACTGACCTCAACAAAGCCTGCCCCAAGGATAGTTTCCCTCTTCCGAAAATAGACCAACTAGTAGACGCCACCGCAGCTCACGAACGAATGAGTTTTCTGGACGCATACTCAGGATATCACCAGATCCCCCTGTATGCCCCAGATCAGGACAAAACGACGTTTATCACGACGGTTGGTTTATATAGTTACAAGGTCATGCCTTTTGGGCTAAAAAATACAGGGGCAACCTATCAACGGCTAGTTACTAAAATGTTCAAGAATCAAATGGGAGACACAATGGAGGTCTACATTGACGACATGCTCGTCAAGAGCAAGGAGAAGGAAAATCACTTCTCGGACCTGTCAAGTACCTTCGAAATCCTCAGAAAGTACCGAATGAAACTCAACGCGAGCAAGTGTTCCTTCGGTGTCTAGTCAGGAAAGTTTCTTGGGTATTTGGTCAGCAAGCGAGTCATAGAGGCTAATCCGGACCAGATTGATGCAATCAAAAGAGTGCAACCTCCTCGCACAGTCCGAGATGTACATAAGCTCATTGGAATGCTCGCTGATCTAAATAGTTTCATTTCTAAATCCTCCAAGAGATGCAAGCCCTTCTTCCAACTCTTAAAAGGCAGCAAAACAGTAGAATGGACCCCAGGTTGCTCACAAGCATTAGACGAGCTCAAGTCCTACCTAAGCTCTCCACCACTGCTTGTTATACCACAATAAAAGGACTCTTTGTACCTCTACCTCTCTGTATCCAGTCATGCTGTCATCTCAGCGCTAATGTGTGAAGTTACAGGAATCCAACATCCAGTCTATTACGCGAGCAAAACCTTATTAGATGCCGAGCAGCGCTACCTACCATTGGAAAAGCTCGCATTCGCCCTAGTAATGGCCTCGAGGAAACTGAAGCATTACTTCGAAGCTCATACGATCATCGTCCTTACATCACACGCCCTCAAGGTTGTCCTAAGGAAGGCGAATTTGTCTGGCAGACTGTCTAAATGGTCAGTCGAGCTCGACCGATTTGACATCCAATTTCAGCCAAGGACAGCTATCAAGTCCTCGCTGATTTCATAGCTGAATTCACAGGCGAAGAACCCTTCGACCAGCCTAAGCCAACAGAACAAAACAACCAGGCTACAGGGGAAAGCTGGAAACTATTCGTTGATGGAGCCTCCAACTCAAAGGTGGCAGGGGTAGGAATTGTTCTCATCACTCCAGAAAATACAGTCCTTGAGCAAGGAATCAGGCTGGGATTTGCAGCCTCCAACAACGAAGCAGAATATGAAGCCTTAATAGCAGGTCTCCAAAAGGCACAAACTCTGGGAGCAAAGCATTTGCAGGTATTCGGAGATTCGCAACTAGTTTCCAGTCAGATAAGTGGAGACTATAACGCAAAAGATGAGAGAATGGCAGCCTACCTCTCCTTGGTAAAAAACTTAATGATAAGCTTTGAAGAGATCAATATCCAACAGTTTCCCAGGGGGCAAAATAACCACGCTGACGCCTTAGCAGCCCTGAGCTCGGCAGTTGATTCTAGCCTTAAAAGGATCATCCCTATCGATTTCCTCAGTTGCCCAAGCATCTACCCCAACTGCGAGCTGACAAAAGCGAAACCAATACTCCAATTGGAATCAGCCCCCAGCTGGATGGATCCCTTGAAAGACTATTTAAAGAACGGAACGCTCCTAGAGGACAAGAGAACTGCCCACCAGATAAGAGTCAAAGCTGCTCGCTTTCACTTATCCACAGGAGGCGACTTGTATAAAAGATCTTTCTCCGGTCCTTACCTTAGATGCGTCCACCCAGGCGATGTCGAGGTAGTGCTTCACGAGCTTCACGACAGAATCTGTGGAAGTCACGTCGGAGGAAGGTCTCTAGCCTTCCGAGCAATGAAGGAAGGTTATTGGTGGCCGTACATGCAAAAGGACTCCGCAGTATATGTCCGCAAATGCCTAAAATGCCAACTTCACGCTCCCATGGTCCACCAGCCCACCAGCGAATTAAAATCCCTGACCAGTCCCTGGCCCTTCGCCCAATGAGGAATGGACATCGTGGGACCACTGACCACCGCTGCCAGCAATCGCAAATACCTGTTGGTTGCAACTGATTACTTTACCAAGTGGATCGAGGCAGAACCACTGGCGAACATCCGAGATGATGACATGATGAGGTTCATATGGAGAAATATAATCACTCGATTCGGAATCCCTAGAACCATCATCACTGACAATGGAACACAGTTCGATAGTGGCCCTTTTCAGGACTTCTACGACAAACACGGGATCAGGCACCACTTCAGCTCGGTGGCCTACCCTCAAAGCAACGGACAAGCTGAAGCTTCCAACAAGACAGTGATCGCTGGATTGAAGAAGCGGTTAGAGCGAGCCAAAGGCGCATGGACAATCGAACTACCGCATATCCTATGGGTATACAGAACGACTCCTAGGCGAGCCACAGGAGAAACACCATTCTCACTAGCATATGGTATGGAGGCGGTTATCCCACTAGAAGCAGGATTGCCTACAATGAGATCCGACCTTGTCGAGCAAGGCCAGAACGATCAGGCTTTGCTCGCTGAACTTGACCTGGCCGACGAGCGCAGGGAACTTGCCCTAGTAAAACTAGCAAGCTATCAGCAACAGCTCGCGAAGCACTATAGCAAAAGGGTCAATCCGAGGAAATTCAAAGTTGGGGACTATGTTCTAAGAAAGGTCCTGGGCAACACAGTGAAGCCATCAGACGGTAAACTGAGACCGAACTGGGAAGGACCTTATAAGATAATTAGAGACGACCTGCGAGGTGCCTATCATTTGAAAATGATGGAGGGCAGAGAGATACCACGAGCATGGAACGCAGCTAATCTCAAGAAATTCCATTTTTAGGAGTTCTATTGTTAGATCTTTTATTATACTCATTATGTGAAAGGAAAGTTCATTTCTTAATTCACCAATGAAAATCTCTCAGTTGATCACTCTCTAACTAGTAACAATTATATCTTATTACACATCCCTTCCAAATCACAGGCATAATGGATGACATAGCAGGGGAACACCCCTCCTCAGGTCATCGTCATAAAGCACGACAGACCTCTTAGCATTGCCCATGGCAATATATGAAGCCCTACAGAGTATTCTTAGGCATCAAACCTACTTTGGTTAAACAAAATCCTGACCAGATTAAGACATTCAATACCAGGTGTGTCCTCGCCAATTGCCCTACTTAGGCCTAAGGGAGTGTGACGACACGACCTAAAAGGTAAATGGAGGGCACAATGCTATTCTTATACTGGACTGGGCGGACACTCACATGACAAAATACAAAGGATTATAAATCTGCAAAAATATAAAAGGATTGGATGAACACGTTTAGTCGGCAAAATCGCCCAACACTCAAACTTTTCATTAATCTTTTATATTTACAAAAATGATAGTACATGCTTAGTCGGCGAAGCTCGCCCAAACATTTACAATTATTAAAAACAAAATCTCAAGAAGGTGGAAGCCTCCGAGCAAGATAATCAGCAACTTTAGCTCTCCTTCCATCATCAGGAGCAGGGGCGAGATCCTCCACGACCTCATTTGCGTCCAATTCCAATAATCGTCGGGGAATAGCATCAATGGGGATCCATCGATCATCCCGCCTGAATGGATTGGGCATCAGAGTAGAGGAGGCAATCTCGTGTCGATACCACATCGTCGAGTTCCTCGGGACCTGCAGCTCTTTGAGGGCACTCAACCACCCCCTGATGAAGGATATCTCCTCGAACTCTGATAATCTCGTTGGAGCTTCCAGCCAGCCTTGATCGTAGCCATCGGACCACACTTGTCGAGGACCGTTCTTAAACAAATTCTGTAGACGGGTGACGTCCCTCTGGAGCCCAGCAACAGTCACATAAGCTCGCCGAACATCGCCGCGCAGCTCCTCCATTTCCCTCTCACGCTGTTCCTCGGTTTCCCTATTCCTACCCCTGGCACTCCTACCAGCACGTGGGAGGGGAGGCCGAGCAGCTCGCGATGAAGAAGAGCCTTGTAGGACTGCCTAAACGATGCTCGGAGAATGCTCCTTAAGCCTTAGGACTTCCCTCCTCAAGTCTTCATTCTCTTGCTGCAGGAACTCCCCAACCTGGTTAATCTCGGTGGCCTCCAGCAACCTTGCTCTCAGTGCACTGACTTCTTCTTGCACTGAAGCACCGATTTCTTCCATCTCCTGGAGCCTGTCCTTCAACTTGGCCACTAGCTCGGACTGATCCTTATATTTATGGTTCCTTGATTTAGCAAACCTGCAAAGTCTAGCAAAGGCCTGACGAACTGCAGGGCTTGCATTAGGACCGAGAGTCCTACCTAGTTGGGAGGTAACAGGAATATAATCATCCACATCAACCAACTACAAGTAAAAGAAAGAGAAAAGAAAGAGATCAACATAAACAAAAATGAAGCCTTTTCATTAATAAGGAACGAGGTTACATCATATTGAAAAAGAAAAAAATACAAAGCATCCCTATCAATTAGCAACCTTGGGTGGCCCAGAGGTGGATGGTCCCTTGTCCTTATCAGCATCAGCAGGGGCATTACCCTCTTCAGAGGTGTCCTCTGTCCTCTCGACCAAAGGAGCGTCAGTAGAAGTCGCCTGAAAGACAGGATCAGTGCCTTCAGCAGTTGGGGTTGGGTCCTCATCTACGACTGGATTTGGCCCAGGATCGTGCTCGTCAAAGAGTGGGGATGCAACGTCCACCCCAGCAGCCACGAGAGCCTTATTCCACCCTTTCTTAAAGTTCAGACGGCTGATATAGCCTATCTGAACCTCAGCGTCCTCATACGCAGCAGCCCAGCCAGAGTTGTACGAGTCTTCCTTAAGGGTGGATGCCTGGGCTTTATCCGCCTCCAGTTGCTCGGCCAGAACCCTGTTCTTCTCTGCAAGGTCTAGCTTGCTCGAGCACACCAGGTCATAAGCCTTCCTCAGCTCGCCAAGCTCCCTGACCGAGTCATCTCTCTCGCGAGAAGAATTAACAAGAGCCAGGTTAGATGAAACTCGAGCTGCATTAGCAGCCTTCAGGTCGGCCTCCATCTGAGAACCCCTGGCTACCAGAGCAGATTTTTACTGTTCCAGCTCACCATTCCTTCTCACCAGCTCGTCACGAGAGAGATAAAGCACGGCGAAGTCGGTCACAAACTGCAAAGAACAAGGGAGGGATCAATAAGAAGAAACCATCAAAACTTGTTAAAAGAAATTGAGAATTAGAAGAGAACTTTACCAAGGCAAGCCTCTGGCTAGCTTGCAGAGCCAGTTGATCGGACCCCAATGCCCTCTCGCGATCTGCAGGGAGGACTGCTCTCTCGAGCAGCGCAGGGGCAAGCTGAGGAGAGGCGACCACCGAAGCCCCCTCAGGCAAGGCAGACACTGGGACCAGGGCTTGACCAGTTTTGGTTCTCAATTCCATCTTCCTCCTCTCCTCCTTTTTTTCTCTCTCCCTTCTCTTTCTCTCCTCCACCTTCTTCTTCTCTTCCACCTTCTTCCTCTCCTCCTCCTTTTTCCTCTCTCTCTCTCTCGCCTGCTCCTCCTCTCTCTTCTTCTTCTCTTGCTCCTGAGAAGAAGGCCGAGAACCAGTAGCTATGGCTCCAGAGGCAGTCTTCGGTTTCTTGGACCTCTGTACAAGGAGCACGTCATCATCATCATCTTCATCTCTGATCAAATTCTTCCTGGGAGGCATCTCTTCACCAGAACTGCTGGAAGTGCTCGACGATTCTTGAGCTTCAGAATTCTCCTCAGAATTAGAAGAACTGCTACCAACAGAGCTCCCTCCACCAAGATTACCGACAGGCTCACTTTCAGAACTCCTCTCCTCTTCGTCCAACTGGATTAGCACGACAGTAGTCTCTTCGAGAGAAGCAAACTCTGGAATACTGTCCACAGGTCGTGCTAGAAAGCTGGAACCCACGTTCTTATACTCTAACAAGAAAGCGGCAGATCTAGGATGCTCGCCGTCACCCAAGGGCTCTCTGATGTTCCAAGATTTAACCAACTCAGAAATTCGGACCTCGCTGAGAGCAGGTTCCACGTTCTTTGACCTCGCTATAAAAGAAAACGCAGAAAGGGGTTAGAAAATCCATAAGTCAGCAAAGTTTGAAGCAACAGTACCAATATCTACCTATATATTCTTCCCCATAAAAGGGAACAGTGAATCTTTCAGATCTTGACCCTTCAGATTGGGGAGAGAACTGCCAATTCCTAACAAGAAAACCCTCCTGCCAGTAGTCCTTATGGGAATCAGGTAGATTTACTACCAATACCCTATCAGGGCTCCTAGCTTTGAGGTACAGGACACCTGAACTAGTTCGAGAGAAGGAGTAACAAAAGCAGACCTCGGCAAGACCTAACCTTGTGTCGTATAATTGATTTATCCTATGCACGCCATTCACTATTTTCCATACATTGGGCGAACATTGTGCAGGTACAATACCAAAATAGCTAAAGAAATGCAGAAACAGATCATTAGGGGGAAAGGTAAGTCCCCCCTGGGAGAGCAACAAAACGTGAATCCAATGTGCATCCTCTATATCCCTAACGTTCCTAGGAGGCGAGGCACAACACTCAATCTCTTCCCACTCGGGAATGTTATAAAATTTTCTAAACTCCGTGACTGACCTATTTCCAATCTTCGCCATTGGAAAAATACAAGAAAAACGACAAACCAAAGAGAAAATGCAAAGAGCACGAGAGACTTACAAGACAGAAGATCAGGTCAAATGGCGAAGAAGCAACGAGAGTAGAGATCGAAAGCAGAAGGTACAAAGCGTAAGAGTTCTCAGAAGATAGAAGATTGCTGGAAAAGCTGAAGCGACGAAGAGAAATGTGTCTTATCCCAGCAAGCCTTCAATTCTAATCATAGCGCACGGATAGCGAAGCGGGTGCCGCCAAAGCAACTTCACAGTTTTCAAAGGATCACAAATCAGCCATAATGGCCGATCATTTAAATTCATTGGACCCATGAACATGGCCCAACAAATTTATGGGCAATTGTAGGTACCCAGAATTTAGGACCATGGGCCTGGACGAGTAGCCCAGTTCTGGCGACCCAAAATCCAGGCCCTCTATCTTTCATATTGACCCGGTCTCTCCCCACGATCCCATGAAGAGAAGTTATAGGGGAGCACAATCCCATGAAGGGAAAGGATAGGGAAGATGGCTAATATGAAGGAACCCATCATCTCCACTAACGAACATACACATGTATAAATTAAACCCTAGGTCCGGGGCAAAGGACAAGTTGTATTCTCTGTACCTATTCTTCAGAATATAGAGAAATAATACTGACTGCACCATCGTGGACGTAGGCACATCTTTGCTGAACCACGTACAGCTGTTGTTGTGTGATCGCCATTTTATTTATTCTTTCTTGGTTATTACCTCTTTCATATTTATTTGTGTTGCATAATAATTGTCACCACATATCACATGGACTAGATTTATAAACTTGAAAAACATTGTCCTAAAAATCCAAATATAGGAAGGAACATGAACTTTACCTTAATTCTCTATTAATTCATTATTTAATATATATCCCCATCACTCTTAAGGTTGTAATTTCGAGGCCTAGAAGAATGTGAAATTTTTTCCAATGGTGAAACATCTAACATTCTAAAAAAAGTGTGATGTTTAAGACTGATGTACGTACCAAGTTTTACATTAAAAGTGGTTTATCAGGTATATTAAACTGTTTTACATTAATACAAATACAATAGTTTATAGCACTTAGTAAGCCACTTTTAATATAAACACTTGATACACATATTATTTTTTGAAATTTAAAGGAGATTTTGATAGAAGAAATATATATATGCGAATTTCGGTACATACTTTGTGCTTTATATCTCTTCGAAGTTGATAATTAATAGACATGATGGTTCAATAGGTGGCTGCTTGGGTGAAATCTAATACGTTGCAAACTACTAACTATTAATAATACCCACTTACGTAAAATCGTTAAATTATGAATGCTTTGGTTAAATTGGCCAAACAATTTTTTCCCCCTTAACTTTATAGATTAGTGAACGGTGCATAAGAATGTGTAGTCTATCCAGTGATGGCAACAATTGATTCTGCTACCAAATATTCTGATAAAGAAAGAACATTATTTTTAATAAAATGAGATACACGGGTTCACATGAGCTTTGTTATGATAAAGGTAAAGATGGTCATATGAATATAATTCATCTTAAGCTTATTCCTTTTGGAGTGAGAGTCCTTTTGGGCAATAAAGTGTATATTATCTCATTAGTAACTATGATATAGTTTGATATAAACATGAATTATTTTATTTTAATATTTATGATGTGGCAATGGCGTTACACCAAGTCATCTAGTTGGCAACATATCAAATAAATTGTACAATCTTGAAATGAAAAAGTCATTAAAATAAAAGAGAAAATAAATAATATGTGAAAAAATGTATCAAATCATGAGAAATATATCATTTCATAAATAGACATATAACCCTTAAAATATGTCTATTCATGAACCAACATGAATATTAGTATAATATCTATTCATAAAAATACACAAATGAGTCTATAAAGAGGAGAAGATCCCACCATTTTTGTTAATTCTTTTTGTGAGAACATTCTCTCTTTTCTCTCTTATTTATCAATTTATTCAATTAGTTTAATCGAGTGTTACAGGGAATCCTTTAGGATTGCTAACTAAAGATTCCATTTGATTGTTGTATCTCAGAAGTAATTTGCCTAATAATCCGCTTGTAGTGGGGGCAAATAAAACCTTAGGGAAGGTGATTCTTCACACCTCATTCCACTATTGATTCATCATTCAATGTATATCCCCTTTAGAATATCATGAGGAATAGTAAGCAAAAGGTCCACCATCTCCTTGTTATCGCACTCAAACTCAATATTCGGGAAACGACATTTTGATTCTAACTCCGGGCCTTGACGCAACGCCATCATTTCTGTCGCAATGATGTCAATGCCCCCTCGCCATCATTTCAGGACTCGGACCGGACAGGACCCACTTTTACAGGATTTTTTATAAATCGGTCCTAAATTAAGAGACCCGAATATATTCTCTCCGGTCTAAAGTATCCATTTTCAATTCGGTCGTAGGACCAGACCGGACCGGACCGCTTAGTTTAATATTATATAATATATATTAATTTTAGATAAATATACATATATATGTTTTAGTAAAGAACGAAACCCTATAAAAACACTAACATAGGACTCGTACACAACACTAATCTCTCACTTTATTTCATTTCTCCAAAAGTTTCCTCTCTCACTTTTTCTTTCATTTTCACTTCCTCTCTCCGGCCGACGCACCTCAACTCCGGCTTCAAATGGAAATGGACGAATACAAGGTCTGTGATGTGATATTGGTGATGCTTCAGGGAAGACATGGAAATAAGATGGTGACTTGTGATGTGAGATTGGTCAGCAGCTCTTTCTTGCCCTTTTTATACCGTTCATTGATCTATTTTGCACTGGACATTTTGTTATGCTAATGTTTTTTGTGCACTGTTTTGGTAGCAGTTGTTCCAATGTAAACTTCGCAATTCGTGGTGTCTGCAATCGTTGTGAAAGTGCTAGACCTGCTGGTGCCTCTGGCGGCGGTGGTGCAGGGGTCGGTGGTCAGGGGCGAGGCTGTGGTGCAAATGATTCAGGAGTCCCTGGCTGTTCAGCTACTGGTGATTCCTACAGGGATTTTTGGTCCAAATGATCGGCCTTGTCCTCTGTAAGAAAATTAATCTTCATAAGTGAGATACAATATTTCATTCATTATCTTACTCTTGAATTAATTTAGATATTTTTTAATACAAATCTCTTGTTTATTTGACTAACATTCCTCTTTATCCATCCAAGTTGTTGAAATTTAAGTATGCCCTTAATATCAAAATGTGGAATTTGAACTTTAGATTGAGAGAAAGGGTCCACCAGAATTTGATCAATCTGATATTTAGTAACTGATTTACAAGTTCCTATTGAAAAAAAATTAAATAAATAAATTTAAATGTGGACCAATTATTAATCGAACCGGATCGAAAATAGCCTAGACCGAATAAATAGGCCAAACCGATTAAATCGGTCCAAATTCGGTCTTCTCAAATATAGGACCGAATGATTCGGTTCGACACCTAAAATGGCCAAAAACCGGACCGGACTGGACCGCGCCCACCCCTACCCATTTCTCCTTGAATGCTTGCATTTGTGTTAACCCACCTTGAAACCAAAATAATATCTTGACTCCACATCCCTCTCTGACTGATATGCCCCAAGTGTCACCTCGGCTCAGGGACACCAGCCTCGGTCGAGATTATGGCCGACGCTGGAAGAGCTTTGGATCGATGACCAGTAGCCTCAAACATCGAAGGGTCGGCCTTAGCCGACGTCACCACCAACCTCTTCAAGGGGAGACTGCATAAATCAGAAGGCCAACAGTTCGAATGATAACCCGGGTAATGATAACCTCGGCCGTGGGTAGGCCGAGGTCACTAGGAACCATACTACTACCAAGGGCGACCTAATCAATAGTTCAGCCGATGTTCCACACATACCAGCCTAACCTCGGCCCAAGCCGACCTTGGTACCTTGCCTCGACTTCACTTAAGCCGAGACCTTTATGGCTCATCTCGGATTGAATGAGCAGCTAGTCCTTATCAACCTCGGCTTCTCCCAAGCCGAGGTTACGACCAAGCACGAAGGCCGAGTACTAATTGATATGTGAATAAGGACACATGGATACAAATCAGTTATAACAAATCATTCCCCACACGTGGGGGAATATTTTGTCATCATTACCTACATGTGATAGTGACAAATGTCTTCTTCAAATTGGCTAGGTCAACACACACCTGCTCATTACATGCATGGGGGGTATATTACACCCCCCAGGTACTATATATAGAGGTAATCCTCTACCTTGCGAAGGATCCAAAATTGGCAACCCTAGATGAAACTCTGTTCAAATACACAGTAGAAAGAGAAAGCTTGAGAGATTGTATCTATGGCCATTAAAGCCCTCATACATTGATACGCATCATACACTTGCACAGTGGACATAAGCCTGATTAGCTGAACCACTTATATTCCGGTGTGAACCCTCTTCTCATCACCTCCTTCTACTATATATACATACACCCTTATGGTGCCATTGTTAACATTGAATTGAGCTCACAAACACCTTGAAGGGTGGAGTATTAATAACCTCAACGCAACAAGCTATGCAGGAGCAGTTTGCATCGATTACCTTTCGATTTTGTGTTAATATCCCCTTGCGACTCTGCATTGATGATCCTTTCGACTGCGTGACAATATGATCATTTTCGACTCCACATCCATAATCCTTATGACTTCACTTCGATAACCTCTTTCGGGTTCGTGTCAACAATACCCTTATGACTTTATGTTGATGAACCTTTTCAATTGATGACACTTTTCAACTTTGTGTCAATGACCTTTTCGGCCATATTGACGATCCTCTCGATCCGTATTAATAACCTCCTTCCGACTGCATCCCAAAGAGCCCTTTCCATTAAGGGGCTCTATAGACACCCAAAATTCGCACTCATTTCCCATTTCTTTATCATAAAGGACCCCCGGTGTGTTATAAGTTCTATGAAAAGCAACCCCGTGTTGGCCCCTGGTTTCCTTTTCAAATCCTACTTTACTTCGTTCTTATGTCAGAGAAAATGTTTAATCTAAAATATTTTGATAAGGAAAATATAGTAATTTTGACGATAACAACATATTGACCACATACATGTTTAACATATCTATATTTAACGTGTTTGTCTAATATAGTGAAAACGATAAGATTGATATGAATACAGTTAATACTAAAGAAGAACATTCAAGAAAGAAATATCAGGATCAAGACTAATGTTGAGCATTTAAGAAAAAAATCCAAGAATAAAAAGGTTATCACACGATTAAGACTTCAAAAAAGCTTCCAAGAAATTTTTTCCATCAATTCCAACACAAAGATTAAAGACTTAAAAATTATAAATAGCTCCCATCCCCATGGTTCAAGGGTCCCCAAACCCAATATTCATAAGAATTCTAACTTCCTCTCTCGAAGCCTGAAATCCCCCCTTTGGCACTAATCCTGTTACTCAAAGTTACTTTATGTTACCTCTGAGGAAAGCCCGAAGTCCTTGACTCCCAAGTCGAAGCTCTGTTCGACCAAAACCCCACCAATGAAAGCCTCCTTTGTTGAAGCTATGTTATGAAAACCCTGAAGAAAAGAATTATTTTTAATTATACTTTTCCAACCTAGTTTAAAGTAGATCGTGAACAGGATTCCTATCCTGGTTTAGACTCCATGTTCGATCAAAACTCCACTACTGAAAGCATCCTTTGCCGAAGCTATGCTATGAAAACCCCAAAGAATGGGATTATTTTCAATTGCTTTTCCTACCTAGTTTAAAGTAGACCGTGAACAAGTTTCCTAGCCTGGTTTAGACTCCGCATCCCAACTTTACCAAGAGACATGTTGAATATGCTCGTCCCAGTTCCTAAGATGCAGATCTTTATGTAAATAATCCTCACCTAAAAATCCTAATAACAAGATATGTAATTTTAATATAGACTAAGAACAAGTTTCTTCATCCGATTCAAACTCGTCGCCCCTCCTCCACAAGGATACCATATGTATATCACTTGAAAGATTTGGTTACTCAGATTCAAGCCCTTATATAAGAAATCCTCATTCAAGAGTGTCGCTATGCCCAACCATTAAAATAACTAAGCAACATCATCACGAAAAACATATTGTGAAAACATACTTTATGAAGAATCTATTATTTGTGTGACATCCTCTATTTTCTGCACACAAGATGACCAACATCATGTATAGCAATAAGGGTTATCAAATAAAATAATAATAGTCTAATCGTATAAGAAAAATAAACCACTAAACATGATGAAATCCTAATTAATACTAAATGAAATTGATATTAGAAACCCAACCATAGTAAGTCATCTCCATGAATCAAAACTAAATATCCAAAACTTTGAGTACAACGCAAAAGTTTCCAAATAAATTATGCATAAAAATAAAATAAGAGAGTACAACTTTCGCTACCTACTGAGAAACTTGAATAACTCCTTCCAACTGCTGTCCCTGAACTCCTACAGATACAATTACCTAAGGCCTGAAAATGTTTAACGCAAGATGGGTCAGAGCCCACTGCAAGAAACTTCCAACATAATCCCAAACATAGATACAATATAACGTAAATATTGCTTTGCTGCCTTATGATAATAATAACAGTTAATTATTACAATCCAACTACTAGCACATATTCATAACCTAAACCATCCCTATAGTGTCTTCCATGACCTACCATGCGTCAATCCTCACCATCTCAACCTACCTTGTTTACTTTAAGATTTCTATCTAAGAAAACCTTAACAGTTAAACATTCTAATGCCATATCAAAGATACCTTGACTCTCATACCAACCTTTAATTAGTCCATCGACGTATGCAATATAAATAACTAACATCAACTCCCTATCTCACTTATCTGTATACCGAACATTAAACTAAGTTCCCAACTAAGCTATTACAGAGAAATAAACCAACTCTCTAACCGTCCTATTATAGTATAAAGTATTTATCGACTCACTAACTGTCCCATTATAGAGCAATAAACCAACTCTATAATCATTCTATTATAACATAGAGTATTCAACCAATTCTTTAATCATTCTAGTGTATTGAACTAACTCTTTAACTGTCCTAGAGTACTAAACGAATTCATTAACTGTCCAAGGGTATTAAATAAACTTCTTAACCTACTATAAAGTATTTGACCAGCTCTTTAGTCCTATAGTACCTCATAAAGTGTACACTTACCTCTCACCCATATCCATGAACTATATGCATATACACACACACACACACACACACACAAAAAAATAATCATAAGAGATTCTCCTATTTATTAACAACATATCATAAACTCAACTCCCTAACTCACCCATCCTAGGATATTTTCACCCTCATAAACATGTACAAGTAAGTATACTCAACCTATATAATTTCTAATTGTTAAGTTAACTCCCCCAAAGTATCCCAATTTAATATTCGTTCATGTGGTATTCTACATCCTTTCAAACCCCTCCCATTAACAATTACTTCAAAGTAACCCAAATCAAGAAACAAACCAAAAGCACCCCAACACCCAACACTCCCAAATTTTCAGGGCCAAATCGATCCATTCCCAGACCCAGATTGATCCATATTTCCTATACCCAAATCCTTCCCCTGTTTTAGCTTGTAGACCTTTAAAAAAAAAATCCCAATTCAATCCCAAGAATATCAAATTCGTTTCTCACATTTGAATTTAAGTCTAGGGATAAAAATCCTTATCTTTTAACATTCAATTTATGAATTTTCCATTACTTACATGGTCCATACCCAATTTAAGTATTTATCCACATATGATCCACAGGTTCTAAAACATTCTATCATATAATTCATAGAATAAACATATTTCGACATGAATTTAGCTTATCAATATGGTTTCTAATATGCTATACTTATTAAATTCATCAAAGTTAATACTTTTTTAATAGAAGATAATAGTGCAATTTTACCAATTAACCCTATACTAACATGAATCCTAATTTCATTCCACAATACTTCCATATGCCAATTTCCAATTATGATATATATTTTTTCAAAAAATTATTCAAGGTAAAAACTTCCATTTTTATAAAAAATTAAGGGTTTCAATTACTCCAATTGGAATTGAATACCATCAATTAGATAACTAAAGATTTACATATTAATTAATTTAGATTAAATCACGATTTCTATCATAATTACACAATACCAAAGGCGAAGAGTAGGACTAAGTTTCTTGCCTTGGTTTGTTTAGAGATGAATTACACAATTTGATATGTATTATACTTGGTGTTTATTCCCCCAAATTGCTTTCCTTCAATCCTTAAGCTCTCCTCTCTAATTATGCCTTCCTAGCTCACCTACCAAGTTTCCACCCTTTCAATCTCTACATATTTCTCTCCTTAACTCTCTATTTAGGTTTATGATTTGTTTAGAATATGATGAGAGGCTAGTGTAGGCTTAAATTGATTTTTAAATAATGTCAAACTCGTCACTCCCTTAAACTCTATATTCAATCAATTAATCTTGAAGCATTACAGTTTGTCAATTAATTAATGTGAGTTAATTATTAGGTCTAATTTAGATACGTTTAAAAATCCAAAATTATCGATTTAATGGAATTAATGAGAATTAATTCAAATTTTAGTTATTACCCAAATTCATCACACAATTCAATTTTATATGACATGCAAATATTATATGCATAAAATAGGGCAATCACACTACACTAATATTTTGTGTGAATCTTGACAATAGATACACAATTAAAATTAATTCTAATTAAAAAGAAATATTCTTCTTTAACCCAAACTTGGGTAAAAACTTATCCTAACAATTTAAATGACAAAATGTGATTTAAAAAAATAATTTTCTTTAAAAATATGATCATTACGCTATTAAGGCAATCAAAATGCGGAAAATTATATCATATACTTGAGCTGAGGATTTATACGAGGAAACCCTTTGTGGGGAAAAACTCAATTCAAACAGGCACCTTGCACTAGTGTAACAAGAATGGAGAAGTGACTTAGAAATTTGAACCTGTCATAAACTCAATAACATATAATCTCCACATTCATATTTTTAGCAAAAGCAAACATGAATCGCTCTCCGACTATTTGTCATGTCACACGTTGAAGGGTGATATGTCGTATGATCCGTAGCTATGAAGAATAATCAGAGTGGTGGTGGTGGAGGTTAATAGGTTTGATAGCATCCTAGGTCAATTTTTCATATTGTCACAAAATTTATCCCAATTTTAAAAGTAAAACCAATTGTATTTATAAAAGCCCTTTCAAATTCTTTAAAAAATACACACATAAAAGATTATATTAAGTGAATTTAATGATGAAACCTAGATCTACAACACTTGATCAAGTTTTGAGATAATTCACAAGATTCAAATAAGATCAATGTGAGGCATGTGGTTTATTGTGTAGAAGATAATTCAAAACATACACAAATCACACAATATGGAAGACAATTCGAAATATTCACAAACTGTCATAAGACATGCTTTATGAAGAAAACTCCCCACATAGGGTTAAAAAACCTTGATGCACTCACAATTCTCATTTCTACTTAAAAATACATTTTACAAAAGGCAAAAAGGTACCTCTTAAGAAAGAAGGAGGTTATACGGATTCACTAGGCCAAACACAAAAATATCCCATTTTAAGCCAAGTTTTATCTTGATTAGATTTAAATGAGCATGCAAGATAGAGTCCAAAGATAAGTATGCCAAATGAAATGTCAAACCAAACTAAAAGAGGAAGTTTGAAAAAAAAATCCCTTTAGGGCAAAACCTTTTTTTATATCATCACTGTTTAAGAATTTGACAGACACGAATCGACTACTTAGAAATCCACTAATCATAATGCGGTGTAGGTCTTCAAATCTTCAACAGAAAGTGATGCATCTTAGCACAACCCATAAGAAGCAAACTCTTCCTTTGGTATCCACCGAGCAACTTTAAGATGCAGAATCCTTTCTTCTTCAACAGTAGAATCATAACTCCACAATGTTAATAATAGAGAAACCTCTACAAGGGTTTGATGTTTGTGTAAGGAACTAGGGTTTGACAAACTCAACAAATCATTCTAGTTATAAGTGATTTGAAAAACAAAAACCTATTTCAATGAAACAGAAAAGTGAAAACTTTTGGAAAAGCTATAGGAATTCATTTTCGTCAAAAGTGTTATGAAAATCAATTCACAAGAGTCCCGCTTATAAAAAAACACGAAAATTGAAGCGGTGATATTCTTTCGATAAAAATGAGACTTCGTTCGAACGAAAACCATTGTTTCATTCTAACGAGGTCCATTCTCATTCGAACAAAAGACCTAGCTCATTCGATGAGCTTCCAACATACTTCCAACGTGTGTCGCTCTGTCAAACAGAGACCCCACATTTGAATCTCATTATAACTTCCATTGGACAACATTAAGCAATTCGTTAAAAAATAAAAGAAGCTTCATTCGAACCAACTATAGAAGTTGTTCTAACGAGATAACCAACCTCATTCTAAAGAGGTGGGAATTTTGTTCCAATGAACTCAAAAAAATAAAAATGTTTTATTTTAAAATCATTTTTATAAAAAAACCTTGTTTTATAAGAAAACAACCCAGAATAAATTTTACCAAGTTAAATTAAAAACATAAATGGCATATAACTTCATATATTGTTATGATGGTTTTAGTGGCTTAAACTTCGGAATGTTGCTCAGTCACTAACATGTATTCACAAATCGTGGAAGCATATGCAAATGTAGTACTTGATTTACAACAGGATACGCCAAATTATCTAAGCTGTGAGTAATTATAAATTCTCGCTCTTACAAATCTCCCCCTTTGGCTATTCTGGTACCAAATAAAAACCAAACGAAATTAAAATCTCTAAGACAATGTTCTACTAATTCCCTCCCAAACTCGAAAATGGAAAGCAATTGGAGACTTTGTCTTCAACTGAAATTCTTCAATTTGTGTGGTCCAAGAGATCATCATCAAAGCGGAAGAGACATACACATATAAAACAAAAAAAATACCGTGACGCATACGAGAGTTTAAAGGAAATAAAAACTCCTTCTCCATTTGTTCTCCTCCCTTTTGTCCATAATAGACAAAGGGTAAGAAACTAAGCATGGGTCATTATCATCACCCCAATCCAAATGAAATAACATCATAAAGATAATCCAATAATCACATGCAATGAAAGTTTAAATAAACATACTAACTATTTTTGAAATTTTTTAATTTTCTCAAGTATAAAAAGTATATGTATAAAAGGTACATATATGTATAAAAACATCACACCATATAATAACACAAAAATATCCAAACCATGGGCCATTAGCATCACCCTAATCCAAATGAAATAACATCACGAAGATAATCCAATAAGCACATGCGATCAAATTTCAAAGAAGCATAATAACTACTTTCAAAATTTTAAATTTTCTCAAGTATAAAAAGTATATGTATAAGAGGTAAATATACATATAAAAACGTCACACCATGGAATAACACTAAAATATCCAAATCATGAAAGCGGAATGTAATTTTGTGAATAAGTTCCACGGGCAAATCAATATAGGCATTCATAACATAGGCGCACGAAGTCAATGAGATACTTTTAAAGAAATAATTCAATTTCAACTTTAGGTATAAGAATGTTGAATAAGATGAAATTGAATCAACTAATGCAACGTGCCATGAATTTAAATTCTTCTCAAATCAATAACACCAAACTATTTAATATTTTTTAAGAGAGTCGATTGTGCAAACTCATTAACCTTGTACTTTATAACACCCTTAAAATCTCATATATTTAAGAATTCAGTCTCAAAGTTTTGAAGATATCATAATGCTCATGTGTAGTGAAGCATCACTGAAAAAATATCCTTGACACTTCTGTTTTTGTGCGTCGTTAATCTTTTAGGCTCTTTGCACATGGTGGCTTTTAAAGCAAAGATAATTTTCTCTTTCATATTCCCTTTCCAATGCTTAATACAAAATAAATATTTTGAGAAACAAAATTCGGGCAATGGTTCTTACAAGAACAACTGATCTCTAGTACATTTGGTTCGTTATTAAATAATATTAAGACGAGAACACCATATTCGACATATGACAGGTACATGAAATGTTCAAAAAGTCCATGCATGTGTGTAATAAAGGTGATAAAAAGTCTAGCACGTAGAGAGTAAGCATCAATGAACAAAGAAATGCTATCCATGCATTATTAAGCACACTAATGAAATGAAGCCATGTCTGAAAACATTATGAAAAAGTCACATGAGTGGATGGAATGTAGTGGTGATTCGAACATCTTAAATGCACATTTATATATGATGAAAAATAAAATACAAAAATATTTTTTTCTTGAAAAATTTCAAACTCTTTCTTAAAAATCGAAAATATTTTTGGATTTGTTAAAAAAATTCAAAGATGCATATATAGACATAGAAAGACAATCTAGTAATATGGACAAATGACATGAACATGATAAAAACCCTATACTAGAAACAAGTCATAACCTCAGTCATTAGTTCGAGAGGAGTTCTCAAAAGGAGCATATATCTTTTGAAATTCCTCGATCAAACTTTGTGAAGTTTTAACTTAAAACTCTACTTGCTCTCGAAATCTCTCAAAATATCTATGGTGATGTGCGGGAGCATGTGTGGAACTATGTATGGGAGTGTGTGTGTAAATACGTGTTTGAACTCATGTGGGAGCATATCGAGGAACACGCGTGTATGAACTCTTCATAGCTTAAAATGAAACTCCCTAGGGAAACCTCTTTGTTTGCAATGGGAATGAACATAAATAGGTTTGGGTCGATCTAGGTTAAAATCCTTAGGACTATCTCCGTGAAGGGTTAGGTCAAGGCCCATAAGGATCCATCATAAACTCGAGAACCGACTTGGGTGTAGTACTAAAAGTGGATGCACCATCATAACATATTCCTTTCCAACCTTCTTTCCAACCTTCTTAGATGTGTCCTCTACAGTGACCTTGACCTCCTAAGAACGTTCAAGATCTTTTTTGAGTTGAGATGTACGGGATTTAAGTTTCTCACAAGTCTCTAATGAAGCTTGAAGATCTATTGTAAGACTAGCCATAATGTTGGTTAAATTGTTCTTCTCGCTATCAACCACAATTAATTGCTCATACAATGAAACTTTTAACTTCTCAAGTTGACTCACCGACTTCTTAAACTCTCTCAAAACTTTCACCAAGTTCTCTAAATCAAACAATTTAAGAGTCAAACTTCTATTTTGATTTTTGGTTCTCAAAGACTCTTTGTAAAGTTCGGTGTAGTCACATTGAAGTCCACCTCCTTCCTCACTCAAATTCTTCTCATCACTCTCACTATCTCCAGAATAGTTTGGTAAAGTGTTGAGGCTATAACGTTTAGAAATGTCCTCACCTCTATGGAATGAACTAAAAGTACTAACGTGACTGGCCAAGAACACACATAAATTAGGTTCATGGGGTGATTCATCCTCGAAATCCACCGAATCGACATCACCATTGCCAATAGTGGCTTTGTATGCAACTTTACCTTTGCCATGTCTCTTTTCCATAGTAGTACCCTCATGAGCTTTATGTTATTTTCCCTCACTTTCAAAACATCTCACTTGATCACTCTTATAAACGTTCTTGCCTTTATTGACATTTTTCTCCAAACTTTTATTTTTCTTGGAAGAATTTTCTTTGTTAAATTTGAGATTTTTTTTGAATTTTTTCACAAACAAGGCAAGATCACAAAGTCCCAAATCAAACTCAGACTTGGAATAAAAAACCTTTTCCTTTTTCTTTTTAAACTGGGCTTTCAAAGCAATCCCTATTTCCTTTTTTATTTGAATTTTGGGGAACATATTGATTTCGTAAGTTTGAAGGTCTCCTATGACTTCTTCTAACCTAAGTGTACCTAAAATTTCCAAATAAGTTGGGAGCGTGACTTTAGGAATAAAACGGGATGATAGGGACCTGAAAATCTTTTTAACAACTCTCATTTTAAGATTTTTCTCACATAAATTAAATCTAGAATTTACTATATCGGATAAATGTGCATAAAACTCATTAAAATACCCAGTCTATAGCATGGTAGTGATCTCAAACTGTGTGGTGAGATTTTAAAGATTTCACAACATTGGTACCCTAGTAAGTGAGTTGGAGGGTTTCCCATTATTCCTTAGAGATAGCACACATCATAATACGACGAAACTCATCGGGTGTGACTGCACCAAAAATTGAACTTAAGCCATGGGAGTAAAAATTACTCCATTTAGAATCATAATCATTCCAATAAGGGACATGTTTAAGATTTATGACATCATTATTTAGTCACAGTGGGTGGTGTGCACCCTCTTTCACAAAGAAGCTAGGCACGATTGTTAATCAATTTCAAGGTCGATCTCATTCGAGCTTTTCAATATGCATAATTTGACCCATAAAAAATAGGAACCCTATTATACAAATTATCCATATAATCCCAAACTAAATATCACACAATAAATTAGTGTAACCTTCCCTGATACCAATTTGAGAAAGCCGGGGGTTATATGGATTCACTTGTGTGTTAGGTAAAATATACGAATATCCAATTTTTGGCAAAGTTTTATCTTGATTAGATTTAAGTGATCATGAAATATAGAGTCCAAAGCTATATTTGCCAAACCTGAGATCAAACCAAACCAAAAGAACAAGTTTAAGGAAAAATCCCTTTCGAAAAAACCCTTTTTATATCAGCACCATTTAAGAATTTGACAGACACGAATCGACTTATAGACTACTTAGAGATCCTCTAAGTATAACTCTATGTAGCTCATCAAATATTCAATCAAAAGTGATGCATTCTAGCACCACCCACATGAAGTAGCTTTTCCCTTGGTATCCACCGATCAACATTAGGATCCTGAATCCTTTTTTTTCAGCCTTAGAGTTGCAACTCTACAAATGTCAACCGCAGAGAAACCTCTATAAGGGTTTGAGGTTTGTGTATGGAACTAAAGTTTGACAAACTCGACAAATCATTATAGGGATGAGTAATTTGAAATTCAAAAACTTGTTTCGATGAAACAAAAAAGAGAAAACTTTTGGAATAGCTATAAGAATTTGTTTTCACCAAAAGTGTCGTGAAAATCTATTCACAAGAGTCTAATTTATATAAAACAAAAAAATCGAGGCAAAGAGATTCGTTAAAACAAAAATGGGACTTCGTTAGAATGAAACAATAGGTTTGTTCTAATTAGGTCCATTCTCGTTCGAACAAAAGGCCTAGCTCGTTTGAACGATCTTCCGAAATGTACCTCTCTGTCAAACAGGGGCCCAACGTCTGAAGATCATTAGAAGTTCGTTCTAACGACCTTAAACACTTCTTTATAATGAAAAGGAATCCTCGTTAAAACTAACTTTATGTAACACCCCAAGACTTTTGGAACAGTAATTAATTTATTTTGGGAGAAATAAATAATATTTTATTAGAGAAATAATTAAATTGGCAATTGAGGTCGAGATTTGAAGTTGTTAGAAAGTGTATCGAATGTCGATTCTAAGGGTACCATAGTGTCCGAAAGGGTCGAGAAAGTCAAAATGACTGTACTTGGGGTCTATTTGGGTTCCGAAATAAATTAGGACCGTTTGACTCGAATTAAAGTCACCGAGTCATTTAAATTGTATATTTTCATTTAAAGATGTGTATTTTGGGATTTAGGCTTAATTAGCCTACGGGAGAAATAATTCTCCAAAGAGATAAATAGAAAGAAAGAGAAGAAGAAAGAAGAAGAGAAGAAAGGAGAAAAAGAGGGGGAAAGAGGGTTTCCGGGCAAATACGCAATCTCAAGGCGAATTCAGACCCTACGAACCCGACGCAAGTGATTAAACTTGCTAAATAATTGTTGCGTACTAATTATTGCATGATTTGTGGATTGAATTTTGGGTTTTAGGTTTAAATTGTTAAAAACCTAACTTTTGGGAAAAACCTTAGATTTGTAGTGTTTATAATGGAATTTAAGGGTAGAAATTAGTTTATATGTATTCTAGGATGAATATTAATGTTATATATGTGATTGGGTTGGATGAAAATGGTTGGAAGATGATTAAAATTATTTTTGGGTATTTTGGTTAAGAAGTAAACCACCCATTTCGTAGCTTGCTGCACTTGCCGAATCGATTCGCCCTTTTCGAATCGATTCGGTCTGTTGCAGATTGCCCATCTCTTTAGGGCCGAATCGATTCGGTATGTAGCAAACTCCCTGGTCCTTTGGACCGAATCGATTCGGACGGGCCGAATCGATTCGGAAACAGGGGAATTTATGGAGATGTTTTCTAAGGAGAATTTCATCCCATTTTGTTCGAGGTTATCGATTTGGCGCCTCTATATGAGACATTTGGAGTATGTTTTGGAGACTTTTATAGGGTTTCCATCGTACGAAATTATGGGAGTCATATTAATTAAAGTTGAGGATTACCGATTAGAGATTTTGGTATATTCTAAGTGGGGAAGCCCACCGTGATTTGGAGATTCGACTTGGGGATGATAATTATAATTATATGAATAAATGAGACAAATTTAGAGATAATGGATTTTAGAATCCAATCCCAAATGGGATAACTTTAAAAAGGTTCATAAACTAAATTGAACCCTATAATGGATGGAGAATAATAAATGCTATTTGATGTGCATACGGATATAGAAATATCCTTATTGATGATTGATTTGGGAGATATCTCACACAATGAGAAATACTAATTGAGGTGCATTAGGATATAGAATATCCTTAACTTAAATAGAATTGAAAGACAATTCATACTAGAAGCGACATGAGAGCTTCAAGCGAGAATTAGTATATCATATACTAAGTGGGGTAAATGTGTGAGTATTGACGATTGGCGTATCATGAGAGAGATATACTAAACAATGATGTTAATCAAATTGCGCCTAAGAGCGTATAATGAAAATAAATATGTTGTTGCAGGTATACCTTATATAATGGTATATCTTTATTATGTGGGATGTATGTATACCTTATATGATGGTGTATATACATGTTAAGCATACCCTCTCCTTGCTATCATTGGGAAGTTTCGTGCGTAGAGGGTGAGCATTCTGACTAGAAAAGCAGGATGTGGATATTCCCCAGGTCATAGTCGTCCTTTGTGGTCAGCAAATGATATATATATACATTTATTTATTTTGGGGATGAGAGGTCGTGGGTATGTGTCACTCTCACTTGCCAGTTCTGAACTATGACCGCTTCCCGGACGTTGTGTGCGTGAGTAGATCACGAGGTGGGTGTCGTTGAACCCCACCAGGTGACTCCAGTTCGTTACGTATATGGGCAACTGGAAGATGATGTCATGCGAGCCTGCATCCTTCAAGTTATAGCTCGGTAGGATGGTTATTATTTCTTGTGTTTGTACTTGGGTATCAAGGGCATAATGGACCTCAACGACCTACATTGCCAAGAATAGTGTATCGGGGGGGTTCCTTGTTTGGATTTCGCCTCGGCGAGACGTCCCACGCACGAACCCCAGTGTAATGTTGGAACTTGGGGATAAGTTTAGTCCTTAATGCTCATAATTATTTATATATATATATATATATATATATATATATATATATATATATATATATCACCTATCCTGACGATCGACAGTGCCAAGAGTAGTGTAACGGGGGGGTTCCTTGTTTGGATTTCGCTTCGGCGAGACGTCTCACACATGAAATGCCGTGTACTGTTGAGAATTGAGAATATTAATTAATTAAAATTAGATAATAATCATTTGGGTTACATGCATCTTGCATTGAGGGCATAATGAGCCACGAGGATCGATACGACCAGGAGAAGTGTAACGGGGGGGTTCCTTGTTTGGATTTCGCTTCGGCGAGACGTCCCACGCACAAAACGCAGCGCCGTGTTGAGAATCGGGAGGAGTTTAGTCCTTAACTCTTGATGCTAATAACTCATATAATAATTTGTATAATCTGCTAATAACTTGTATAATCTGCCATACCCAAGATTATATGATGAAATATCTTCGTGAATCCTCTCGGTACATACATACTTAGACGTATGACACTGGGATAAAATATGACCAAGAAGGAGCCCGTCTACTCATCGGGGTACCAGTAAGGTGTGCCCCATCATGGCATCCCTCTCAGTACGATATGATACAAACATTCACACATGGTATGAATTGAACATAAAACATATAAGTAATTTCCACCCTCACTAATGGGCTAATGCAAACACTTAAATAATTCTCACAAATGGGTTAAGTTAAATCAAGTGCATATAGCGTCCCTATGAAACACCCGTATTTTTAATGATTTTTTAAAATGAGATTAATTAGACTTAATTATGGGATAATTAAAAATTAATCCGGATTTAAATATTACTGGAAAATAAAGTAATATGTGATTTATGTTGAATATTACTTAGTGATTAAACGTAATATATATTATTATGACTTTACATAGGATTACGATTTTATAAAATTATTGCGAGTGATGCATACGACAATTATGGTAATTAAGTCAGGATGTGCGCGTGAGTTGTGCCGGGATTATATTTTAGTGGAATGAAAAGTAGATTATTTTTATGTCATCTGAATGGTCGTTCTGACTGTGACAAAGTGTCCGAAAGGATTTAAATAGTCATAAATGAGTATCCGGGGGGTTATATTCGGGTCTTGGAAGTTTTTGAAATTAATCGGGACTTATTTAGGTGACTTTTGGCCTTCTTAATGGTAGGTGAAAGTCAAAAACTGGTTCTCACCTTTAAAATCAAAGGTTGGGCTTAGATAATAGTCACTTCCACAAACCCAAAGATTAAGAAAATTATACAGAGAGTTAGAGAGAAAGTGGAGAGAGTTAAGAAAGAATTTCAAGAGACTAAGGGGAGGATTTGACAAATTTGTGTAAGAACAAACCTGTATTGAAGGAAATTCGTGGAGGCTATAATTCTTCTTCAATGGTTCAGACCTATAATCTAAAGGCAAGTGATTAACTATTGCAAATTTTAGCATGTATATTGTCCATGTTAGGATGTTTAAAAAATTCTGAAAAGTTATATGAATTAAGATAATTCTTGATGAATCATTGAAATGAGAATTATGTAGGATTAATCTCTTTTTGAATATATAGTTTAATCAACAAAATTTTGGAATCATTTGGAGAAAAAAAACCTAGGATTTATAGTTGTTCTTGGGGAAATGATAAAATAAGAAGTTTTTGAATTTTAAGGGGAATAACATGATTTAATTGAAACTTCTTGATGAATTTATGTTGTTAAATGTTAGAAATCATTTATAAACATTGATATATCATTTGAGATGAATTATGAGGAGTTTGGGATTAATTGATAATTGTATTGATGATGAAAAAGGGTAAAACCCATAGGTAAACATATGCAGAATCTGGGCAAATATCTGATCGATCGACCAGGAACATTTGATCGATCGAATCCCCCTAAAATGTGATTTATTTCCTTTTTAAATATTGATTTAAATCCCAACTTGGAGAAATATTTGGTGATGATTGATTGAATAAATTGGGACTTAGAAAAGTGCAGTAGGGTATAATTAAGGCTCGAAAAATATTATGGGATGTAATGGGGGAAATTAACGAGTGTGAATTAAATTCGTTACGGTGGAGAAATATATAGATTGGGGTTTAAATCGATTAAAGGATGATTTAAGGTTAGTATCAGTAGTAAGGGGGCTAATATTACTGGAATAACCTTAGGCATATATGAAATTAACCCTAGGGATGGAATAAAGGGTTAAAATTGAATTATGGATTATCGAGAAATAAACCTAGTTCAAGATAATTTAATTCATAGAAATTCGAGAGTTAAGATGACATGGACTAGTAGGGTGAGGATGTTTACCTACTGAATTTATATGGGAAATAAATGATTACCCTTTAAGTGATGAGAGAATCTCGAGAATATAATTTGAGAAGTAAAGTCATAATCTATAAATACGTACGATATTTGGAATAAATATACTACGTATGGAAATATTTATGTGGGTTATGCGTGTGCCCTATTGTTATTATATATAGGCGGGGTGAATACCTACGTTATCTATTGTGTGTATGAAATACCTACGCTACTTTCTATTGGGGTGGAAGTTTCGCGTTGTGGACAATCTGATCCTGATGACCCATTTGGGAGGATTTTAGATTCATACCTTGAGCATAGGATCTTGAACACGTTTTATCGGTGTGAATGATAGTTTTGAAGGTTGAATGGGGGCGTAGGTATGTGCGTGAGCCATTCGGCTGGGGAGTATGCTTGCATCCAATCTGTGTGTTATGTTATTTATGGTTCGTGAGAGACGCCAAAATAATTGTCGTTTATAAAGCGAGAGATGTATCAGGACATGATAGCAGAGTATGCATGCACCGCAGATGTGTCTGAGGGGTGCCGTATTAGTATATATAATAGTATGATGAATCTACATGTGATCTACTGTGTGAATTAGTAGATTAAACTATATATATTGGGATGTAATCTACTGTGTGAAATTTGTAGATTAACATATATATACTATGAGGTAATCTACTATGTGAAATTGTAGATAAAAATGAATAATGAGATCTGATTGAATTAAGTAAGTGAATACTTAATCTTAAAGCTGTGAAAACCTAGTTCATATTAAAGAGAAGTGAACATGTTTAATTATCATACTTATTATGTGGGAAATACGGGTAAATGATATGGGTTAAAATCATAATTGAAAACCTTAATTTGGGAGATGATAAGGTACATTAGGCGTGCACACTAGATGGGAGGTGAGAATTCTTAAGTGAGAACCAGGAAGCTAACATGTACATAATAATTGCTTAATTGCACTTGTTAAGCACTTGATATTTTAAAAATCTTTTACAATTGGTCTCTTACCCATTTCCTTTCATATTCTCTTCTCTATTGTATCTTGTACATCAGGTATCTAGTATTAGGGATGTCGACATAGAATATGGATATCTCGATGGGCTATAGCTGTTACTGGAGAGGAAGATTTGTTTAGACGCTTCCATTTTGTTGATTCACACATCTGTAGTGTCTACTTTCATTTAGGGCATGTCGCCTAGGATTCTAGTTATTTCATTTCTATTCCAGAGATTGTAATCATTTATGTCAGTACTATTGATATCAGTTTTATTTGACGGCAATGAAATATTTTAACTGAAGAGTTATTCTAGTCACATTTGGTCTTGTTCAGTTGTGATGTGATGTTCTCTTATTACTACATTTTTTGGAATGGTTTAATTAAATTAAAAATGAAAAAAGTTTTGACACTAGCTTAATTATTTATTAGGTTAATTGATAAAGAAATTATTTTTCGACAGTGATGCTAAGAATGAACCAACTGGATATTCTGATTTAATTTAATAAAGGGCCGATCTCCCGGTATTTAATTATGCTGGGTGTCACACCCTAATGCCATTGAGTTATACTAGCATCTCTATCATAAATGGTATAAAATATCTTTAACCTTATATTCATAAAAAAATATAATAGACCTAACACTCTAGGTTCCCAAATCTATGCATAATTTCACCCTACCATACACTAAAACAATCACATAAACTATATTAAATCTCAATTATCCATAATCTACTCTCCCAAGGTATCACGTCAAGGTATAATCTCACACCTAATTTAAATGAAATCAAGAGACTTTATAAGTACCTCACTCTAGGAAGTTATAACCCAAACCTAATATCACTCAAAGGATATTCACCCACTCGTATATCACAATGATTCAAATTAATCCCGACCAATAATCCCAATCCTCTAACTTAAAATTTTCCAATCAACAAACCCTATCTACACTCAGGTTTGCCATCGAATGCCAAATCCTCCATTTAACCCATTTAAATCAACAATTCCCCTAATATCCAAATACCCTAAATATCAATCTCCAACAATTCAAATAATATATATATATATATATATATATATATATATATATATATATATATATATATATATATATATATATATTGTGTGAGTACATGAAAATTAGAAACTAACAAATCCTAGCCTCATGCCCCCAAACCAAAATTTCCAATAGAAAGTTTAACCCAAAATCATCCATTCAAAATTTCGTTCTCGTGCACCATTTCATTGATAATTCATAATAAATTAAAAAAAATGAAACTAGCGCCCACACCTTCGTAATTCGATTCTGCATAACCTCGTCCAATTTCTAATTTGATCGATTAACCTGGATCGATCTTGTATGAGTCATCTTCTCCAAAATCATATTTTCTCCACCCGAAACCTTCATTAATGAATTCCAAAGCTTCATTTCATCCCCCAACGAACATCCAAATAATAAAATATAATCATATAGCCAATTATGTTCTTTTTCTAACATCAAATCCTAGTTTTAAATCAATATTTCCATAAAACCCAATATCATAATCAAGAACCTTAGATTTTTAATTTCTATCAATTAGTTCATGTTTTTTTTACAAATTTATACAAGAAATCAAAGGGTTTTTACATGCTTTCATATATAAATTAACTACTAAATATTATCTAATCAATCCAAATCAGATTCATAATGAAATTCATGAAATTAAGGGGATAATTAATCTAATTACTACTAATTTAGATTAATTATTAAATCCTACCCTTTTATTCATAAAACTCCGATTTATAACATAATAAGTTTAGATTTATGTGAATAGGCATAACTTAAACCAATAAGAAGCACACAATCATTTTAACTAATCTTGGCTTATGGATTAATTGAAAAATCAATCCCTAAATCCCCTTTTCCTCTTATTGCTTTCTCTCTATAGCCTTAGCATGGTTTGTGTACTTGAGTAAAGTTTGTGTACCAATTTATAAAATGAGTGCAAACTTTTCTCTCTCATTTTGTTAACAACAACAAACTGATCTTTGGTACTTATCAATGTGGTATATAAACTTTGCTTAAGTACTTAAAAATAAAAGCAATATGTTACACAAACTTTGGTGTTGTTGATTAATGCGCTCCAAGTACTGACATTAACTAGCCATCTCAGCATGAACCGTCCTAAACTGATTTTATCATAAAAGCAAATTGAGATATGATAAAGGTATGCTGATTCTGGCATCCTCGTGGTTTTGGAGCAACCTTGGGTCCTAGAGAAGGTGTTGGAATGAGATAATATGCATTAATGGGATGCTTGGCTGGGCGACGTGCAGTCTGTCTCACAGATTGATAAGAACTCATACTTAATAATGCATTCATGATACGTGTGTCCACATCAGTTAATTAATAGTGATATCCAGTGATCAATCTCCCATATGGTAAAGCAGTGCTAGAGGAATCCGCAGGCTCCGCTCACAGTAAATATAATAAGCTAGAGGTAGTCGGTAACCTAGTTATGGGAAAAGGCATAAATTGACGTACCATAGTGATATACGAAATCGACAGTGCGATGAAGATGCATCAGGTTGTAAACAACCAGAAAATATAGTAGGGAATAACGTCGATCAATCTAAAAATTAAGATACAAAGGTCTTATCCAAGTAGATATATGACCCTCAAGAAATGTACCATGGTCATTATAGGAAACATCCATCCACAATGTAGGAGTGATAGTTATGCTCATCAAAACGGGTCTCTAAACCCAAATGAGTTGATAAAAGATGACCAGTCAACACAATCTCAACACCTCGCAGAGAATACTGAATGAAGTATGTGGCCTAAGGAATAACCATATTCACATAGAACTCCTGAACCAAATTTTCATCGGACGAACCATGGGTTCAATCCAACAAAGAATCCCTGATAGTGTCAATAAATGACATGAGGTACTAACCATCCTCACTCCTTTGTAAGCGAAACTAATCAAGATCTCTCTAGATAATGATATCAGGAGACGTAAACATTGCGGATAATGTATAACCATCTCTAATGAAACTAATCCTAGAGGCATCTGACTATGCATTAGGATCAGGGATCGAGGCACTTGGGGCAACATGACTTCTCCTAGTCGGCCTAGGGGTCGAAGAAGAGTCTTAGGCTCTCGAACTTTCATCGAGTCCACTTGGGGGATCGGTATTATTCATAGATTGTCTCTTATCTCCAGCCATATTACATAATAGATGGCAAGAACAAACTCAAACAATAACGAACTAGGTCTAAAATGTGAAGAGTACCCCCCCCCCCCCCCCAAAAGTAGCCCCAAATCACTATAACCTCAAATCAACCACTCAAATAATGTCTATGATAATTGAATAAACTTAATAACCCTAGAAGAAAATTAAATCAACTAAACTCATGGATAATCGAAGACATGAGATGAGATGAAAAATCTAAATCTTTCAAACTAGGTCTAGAAACCAACAAGCACCAATAAACCCTAAAAAATGCGATCAAATAAGCCTGTAATGGATGAAAAATACACTAGGGTGATTTTCACCTAGGATTTTATACTTTGGGTAATATCTCAGTCGAAATGACCAATTGAAAAGGCTTCCCCCTTTTTAAACTGCTGAACTTATTCACACACATAAGTTTAACCGTGCGCATGGACCATATGCATGCCCTGTTGTCATGTCGCGTGCATGAAAAGCAGAGTATGCGCACATAACTTCCAAAAATCTCATAAAACCTGTATAGACGTCCTAAAATCCCACCTCTCAGAAACTCAGATGTAAGAACGAATGCCAATGCATGAAAAATCATTCAATTTAACTTTAGTAGCATCAATTTGGGATAAAATGGACAAAAAACATAAAATTAACAACTCACACATAGATATACACATATACAAAAAGTCACGTAAAGTGTGATTGTGATTAGAAAACTACTGATCCAATTATTTGACATAAAGATTTAATTTAAATCTTGATTAAAACCAGCAATTAAAACACATTTTACTCAATATCAATCAATTCAACATTAATGGCATAAAATTAAAATCAATATTTTATAACTTTGTAATATCAATCAACGAATGATTTATGTGGCAAATAAGAATATACAATAAAAAAGAATACATATAATTAAATCATGTAAGCATTACAAATGATATTTAAAGGACAATCTTTACAACAATATTCTTTTGAACTCAAAATTATAGTTTCAAGCCATCAACTCCCTCAAGCATGCTGATTAAAATATTTTGAATGCAAACTAAGTAAAAAATTTATTTTAAAATGTAATCCGTAACTTGTTTTTCATGCTAGTTTAAGCTCTTGGTTTATGACTATTCTTCAACATATTTTGGCTTTTGATATCGATTGAATTTTCACACACCTAGACGCCACATTTCCTAAAAAATTTGAATTTTCAAAATGGGTGTAAACACTCTAATAGTAGCCCTTATCAATGCTTTTGAAAATGTTCATTTTATAACCCCTTCATAGTAAGAGTCATACGAAATCTCATATATGGACCAATGAAACACCAATAAGATCTTAACGATTTGATCATGATACAATTAAGCACTAAAAGTAAGATCAACATGATAAACATCATATGAAATAAGTGATATGAATGTGCAAGTAGTGTGAAATCAATACCATAGATTTCAAAAAATTTGTCAATCATGATTTATGAAATGAATTTCAATAAAATAATTAATCAATCAAACGTTATCACCAAAGGTTTAGAATTCATTTTTAATCATCATTCAAGTTAAACCGATCATCAAATTAAAATGAATAAAAGACTTAACCACATTTCACAAAAAAGAAAACACAAAATATTTTTGGATTTTTGAATAAGAATTATGCATGAATATTTATAAAACCATGTTTAGATAAGAAAATAATGCGTATAAAGAGAATGCATGAAAAATGCACATACGCATAAAAATATCTCCAACGTATGACAAATGAGCCAATTTAACTCTCTCACCTATATTGACTTATTCTCTAAAAAATCAAGAATGAACTAGGAATGCGAACTTACAAGAACCTAGTTATCCTAATCAAAATACCTACCTAGGAAGCGATGTGTGGTTCATCCTCCGGATCAACCGAATGGACGAACTTAACTTCTTCTAACTCAACCTTTTTTTGGGTTCCTAACAAGCAACCTTCACTCTAGGTACATGCCTAAGAATACCTCTACCCACTATCTCTCTTACCTCCTAGGATTCTTATGCCTAGTCCTTAGAGATTAAGTCTTCTCTCTAGGTCTAGGAATGTTTTTCTTCTAAAAATATTCTTCTCTCTTGTACAAAAAATGGACAAATCTTAGGTTTTATATACATGAATAAGAGGCAAAATAGATGCTAAAATTTCTAATTATTTCTCATTAAAAGGTCAAGAAACTATATTATTTAGTGTCACAGTTTGGGTTGTTTCTTGATACATTCTCTAAGGATATCTTATGGAAAGATCTTAAAAATTACAAGAATCCAGTAATCTCATAAATCTATCGCATATGCGAAGGATGGTCTTTGTTGACGCGATGGCTCAGATACACTAGGTCATGCCAAAAGATAAAGTTTATACACTGAGGATTTCAAAGGTCACATACAATGAGGAAGAAGCTTCGATAACATGAAATCTTCCTTTGCTACAGTAAGTAAGCAACTAACCAGATTGTGCATGGAACATGAGTTTCCCAGTTTTGCAAAGTTTTACAAAACTCAAAATTTCCTTGTCCAATCTATGATTAAGTAAATTGTATACAAAAGATGAAATTTAAAACCTAAGTTTTATATAGGTAGAATTTATATCATCATGTAACTGGCAACCTTAAAAAACCACAATAATTTTAGAAAAAGATCAATTTAAGAAAACATCTACCCAATGGGGTAAAATCTAAGTCCTCTAAATCACTTTTACTTACACCCTAAAATTACCAAAATTGATCTTACTCTGGTAAACTTACTTGATAAAAATTTGATGAAGTTTGGACTTGAAATCATGAATGTGAAGACTTTCAGAGACCTCTTGGACTAAGACTCGATGTTGATTTTGGCAACGAAATAAGAAAATACAAAAGCTGAGGGCATATGGGCATACATAGGCTCTTGCCATATTTAAGTGGAAACCATTATAGGAAAACTAATGCGCATCCATGAATCTTCAATAATGTTCTACAATTAAAATATTTACTTGCACTAGCAATCGGTTGATCTCTACTACATTAACTTCACAGTCCTTAGACCTCGGTATCAATCATTCTTCTTGTGCACACATTCATTCCACATGAGAAACTCATGCTATGATCTTCAGGTGATGAATAAAGGGAATTGTTGATTTGAGTATCTCAGAGTGAATCATTTTATAAGATCTCTCAAGCTCATAAAAGACTCTTGGAAGAAAACTAATCTTTTGTGTAAAAATGGGTTATTTTTCTAACACTCTGTTTTTCAAAAATTATAATCTTGAAAAATGTGCCCTCATATGAATGAAAAAATTTGTATGATGGAAAAAGATTTAATTCAAGTATTTTTACGAGAACTTATGCTTATCCATTAAAGTTCTTGTATGTAATCAACTTTGTATGAGAGCTACTTCTTACGAAGTTTATTGTGTATAAGAATTTCTGCTTCATTTTTGACTCCTCGTATGAAGAAAACTTCGTATAAGGAATCCAAGTATGAAGTCAACTTCTTACGAGAATTTCTGTAAGAGATTATTCAAAACTCCATGTGGACTATCATATAAACAAGCCTCATATGAGTAATAGTTCGATAAAAACTCATATTTTTAAAAATACTATTTTAAATGAGCAAAAAAAATGAAATTATAAACTTTTAAAATATGTTCCGCAATATAATTTCCTTCTCAACCCCGTATTCCTAAGTATCTAAGAAAATCACAAAGAACTTTTTACTTGCAAATATCTTCTCGTGACATCGTTCTGTCACCCAAGATATAAAAATATTTCCATCTGTGACTTCTTACATCCACACCCACCCATCCACTAGCACCCAGAAATATCCTAATATCTCCACCTAGACCCTCACATCACAAAATACATCAACATTGATCTTGTAACTGCACAAGTGTGAGTCATAATATCGAGTTCTCGCTCGAGATCATAAGCTCCCACTTAATAGACATCCATGCCTATATAGAACTCACACATCCACCCCTACACAATAGACACAAAGTGACACTAAGTATCTAATCATTCTTCAATACCTAAGTAAATGTATATGTTTAAGGGAGCCTAATACTATAGTTTTTACATATGTCCCTATCTTTTGAGTTAATCAATAATAAAAAATTATAAAATGAACACAAATAAGCATCATATAAAAAACAATCGGAGTGCGTAATTCTTTTCCCACTCTCCAAACCCCATATCCCGAATCTCTTAATTCTCAAAGAGCCCAATACGGCTCACTTGACTTTTTTTTTTTAAATTTATTTTTATATAAAAAATGGGTGACTTTGATCAAATTCGCATGATCGTTTTGTCTTGTGTGCACCTCCACTGGATTAGACTGGTAATAAAGCATCCAAGGGAATAATCCAAAACTGTTGCGGCCATTGCGATATTTTCAAGTCCATAGTGCCATAATCTCCTATTGACACCTCATAAGAAAATAGAACACACACACGCACACACACACACACACACACACACACACACACACACACACACACACACACACATATATATATATATATATATATATATATATATATATATATATATATATATATATATATATATATATATATATAGAGAGAGAGAGAGAGAGAGAGAGGGAGAGAGAGAGAGAGAGAGAGATGCGTTGAACCCTTCTGTAGTTCATGTGAACCCTCTTGATATCGTGGTTGAAGTATTAACCCTATCTTCATCATCCCAATCTTCACTTGAAGAGTCTTTTTCACTCTTTGTAGTTTCCTTTTGCACCACTTTTTAACTAAATCTTCCCAATCCCCTTTATCAACTAGTTCATTAACCCCTCCAGCAACATTTGTACCTACCTATTCATTTAACTTTTTACATACTTTACAATGATATTTTCACCGACCTTTGCCTCCTAACTATCCACATTATCCTCATCACCAACCTTAGCTTATCTTGATGGAAATTAATAAAAGGAAAATTAAAAAATTGAATCCAAGTTACTACAATGCACGTTCTAGGAACACTGTATTTTAAGAAATAATTCTCCCCTTTTGGCAGAATAACCACGAGCACATAATGTGTTTGAAATGATGACCCATAATTTTATATTTTACAAAACGAATTTCCTTTAAATGAGGAATGAAGGTGGATCAACATAACACACACAAATAAAACATTTTAATTTCTTTCAAATTAAAATTAAACTAAACTCAAAGTGAAATTAAATTAAAAAACAAATGCATTTTTCACTTAAACCCAATTAATTCAACCCAAGTCCTAGAATTTGCCTACACAATATTTTCAATATTACTAACTTAGGCCAAACCAAATTTAACTAATTAAATTCCCGACTTGAATTAAATTAATTTTAATTTTATCCTAAACTTTAATTAGCACTTACACCAAATTTTATCTTTTTACCTAAGCATGCATCTAAGGTGAATTTTTCTAAAGATAAAATAAATAAACCACTATGCCACGATGTACGAGGAAAAACCCATAACGGGAAAACATCTCGGACGACCCTAGCCTTAAGTCCGCTAAGTACGAAATTACAATTACAAGACATATGACTTACTACACTCGACTGCTTCAAGCCCCGATGCGTCTTCTTACAACTACCTCTGCTTAGTTGATAATTTCGAAATCCACCAAGGCCTTGGAATCCACCAATGAATCTTTAGGAACCCATTAACCACACACGGTGCTTTTCACCGTATGAGAATGCCTCAACCAAAAACAAACTTCTTCTTTGAGGGATGTAGAAGTAAACCCAAACTTCTCTTCTTTGAGGTGTAGAGATAAACCCGGTGCTAAACACTCCAATCAAAGATATATATGAAGAGACTTGGAATAAACTAATATGGGTGTAAACCAAAAGTGTTTAAGGATGATTTTCTTGGAAAACAAAGCACACAAAACATGAACCTTTTCATGGAGAAAATATACTCTCAAAAACTCTCTTGAGATTGTAGGATATGAAAAAGTTGGTTTGAAAGAGTTGGTTCCCGACCTTAATAATTCTGAAAAAATTAGTGGGAACAAAAGAGTGGGATAGTGGACAAAACTGCCAAAAACATTTTCCGACGGAAATCTCGTTCAAACGATATTTTTGTTCGAATAAAGTCTCGTTCGAACGACCCTTCTAACGAAGTCTCATTCGAACGACCCTTCTAATGAAGTTTCAGAGGCCAATGGGAAAAATTCGTTGGCAAACTCATTCGAACGACAAACTCGTTCGATCGACAATATGATGTTAATGACGTGAAACGAGGCACATGTAAATTGATAATGATGATCTCTTGAAAAGTAGGTCGCAACATCTTCAACTTTTAACATGTCATAGGCTTGAAGGATTACACAAGAACACTATCCTATGACTCAAACGTTTTTGTCCAGAATTGAGCCAACACTAGATTAAGACTCAATCTGAGACTTGTGTCATTACAAATCTCCCCCTTTGGTTATTCCGAGACAAAAACCAAATAAAAATCCTAAAGGGCCATTAAGATCTAATAGAGTCAAACATCCCACCCAACTTGACTCAAAACCCAAGGATCAATATCTTTGCCACTGAAAGTTGTCGTTTAGAAGAATTCCTGCACACTTATGCAAACTATCAAACGCATAGGGAATAAGAATATTAAATGCAATTAAAATAAGTACTCCAACTAAATTAAGTCTCCCTTTTTCAACTATAATCAACCTAAGAAGATATCGCTCTCCCCCTAAGTTAAATCTCCTAAACTTAGTAAAGATAACAATAGGATTAGATACCATTTCTCCCCTATCATTCTCCTCCTTTTTGTTCAGGAATAGACAAAGGATAACAACTAATTTAAACCTAATGAAGATTATAGTGATAAGAGCATGAAATCATATGGGCAATAAAATCAAACCTAATCCATACAAATAATAATGGATACCAATGAAGATGCAAAAATTTATACCAATGTGATACATAAGATACTAAGCATGTGATATCAACAACAATATGCAACAAGATAGATACCAATCATGAATTTGAAGCATAGATGGACTAGAAAGCAAGGCAAAGAAAAAAAAATACCATATATATGTAGACATAATGAATATCACTAACGCACACGCACATATATATAGGTATAGACACCACACATGACACAAAATACAATAAGCTTTTCACACTCGTATGGTAAAAATGTGTCATATGGAAATGGAAGTGTAGGGGTGTGAACTAGTAATAATTAAATTTAGACCCAATGACTCAAAACATGTTCACGGAGTTCTCATTTGATTGCAAAATTCATCACATTTTAATATAACCTCATGTGATAATATATATTGAACTCAATGAACAAACATACACAATGCATACAAGCCTAGAATTTTGATGATTCTACAAACTAATTGAGTCATGACATTGAAAGTACAACTAGGATAAATGGATATTGTGCAAACCGTTGATATACCATCCAAACTCCCTCAAAATATGCTTATAAAGTTTAATCTATTGAATGAATAAATCAACTAAACAAAATAGGCCTTGGCAAATATCTTCTTTTAATGCCATTATTCTTTTAGGCCTTTGGACCACATATTTCTGTTAGGTCCAAGCAAAACGGTGGATTACTCGCAAAGGATGATATTTCCTTTCGGAGCCCTTCCCCGTGCATATTTATTTACATCATTTTTATATCTCACACAAATCTCACGTGCATTGGATTTTAACATGCACTAGTCCTCCTAGGTCACATAATACGTAAATGACTAGATTGTTAGGAGAAAACCTCACAAAGCTCAAGTATACGTGTGAAGTTAAAATTTCAAGTGAGCTCATGCATGTGTGAATTGAGGCATATAAAAAAATGTCCATTAAAGCAACACAAAATCCAGTTACTCCATGTAAGCATGGTAAAGAACATTTTAAGGATTGACAATCTTAACCAAAAGTTCTAGCCACATGGGAACGAAAAATAAGGGATTCAGACACAAGTATATGCCACTTAGAGTGTGCCAAACTAAAATACACACAAAACAAAAATCTTTTTGAGTTTTTGAAATTTTTAAAGCAACAAAACAAAAATATTTACTCCAAAAGAAAAACAAAAATCATTTGTATTTTTCATTAAGCCTAAATTACAAAAAAATGAAACACAAATGATAAACAAAAATCTTTTTGAAATTTTCATTTAATGCAAACTAAAATGAAAGAACTATAATACAAAAGATAAAAACAATCATAATTCTAGCATGTGATAAAGCATGAAGTATAGACTAGAACGATGATTAAAAGGCAAACAATTAGCATGAAGTACAAAAGCTAAAGTATGCAAACAAAACTAACACATTCAAACTTTATATTTAGCAAGGGAGGAAGCATGTGAAAGTAAATGAGAATAAAAAATCCTATTTTGTAAAGCTACCAAGTCGGATCTCCTAACACAAACTAATGAAGAATGACGATCACGGGGTGTTGGAATCTTGTCTACCTCGGTTGCCTTACTTCGAGATTTTCTAGGACCTTATTTAATGTCAAAATAAAAGTTCCTAAGATGATCTTTTCGACCACAATGTGAGCCCCTAAAGACTCGACGAAAAGACTTACCTAAGGAATGATCTATAAGATTATTCCTAGAGGATTCTCCTAAAACATTGGTTTTGGCTTTATGAGTTGATTCATTACAAGTATCGAAGCCGAAACCACACGTGTTATTTTTAATTTGGACCGTTCCTAATATTTATCTAATTTCTCTTAACGACACTCCAAATCAAATTTGACTTTACAAGAGTCTTTTAATTTATTTTCTAATTCTAAAATGTTAGACTCTAATAAAACATTGCGCTCTTCAAACTTGAGAAGCTCCTTTTTCAAGGATACCATCAAACCTCTAAGGCTATCTCTCTCGCCTTCTACATATTCAAGCTTCTCTCGAAGAGCTCTCTCACGTGTCCTAAGTTCTTCCACTAAAACACTCTCATTAATGACCTCTACACGCTCTTTTAAACTAGATTCTAACTTCAAATTTTCCCTTTTTAATTTAATAGATTCTTCATATAATTCTTGAAATGCAAATTGAAGTTCACTCACATCGACCTCATTTTCACTTTCACTCTCTCTTTCTTCTCCACTCTCACTACCATCATTTCTTTGAGATTCAAAAACTATGGCCTTGGAAGTGTCATTTGTTAAAATTTCATCAATAAAGGAGTGCTCACTTTCACTCACATGACTTACCATAAAAGCAACAAAGTTGGGCTTAGTGGGAGAATCGAGTCCCTCTTCCTTATCACAATCACTAAGGGTTGCATTATAGGAAATTGGTTACTTACCCTCTCTCCTTAGTTTAGTGGGGCACTTAAAAAACCTATGGCCATACCTTCACAACCATAACACCCATTTGACTCGTCCCTATTTAAATTTTCATTAAAAGTTTTAGGGTTCTTTTTGGCTTTGTCATGCTTACAATTTTCAAATTTCTTAAAATCATTTTTAAATTTGTCTTTGTTAAATTTAAGAAATTTATGAAACTTCCTAGCAAACAAGGCCATGTCCTCCGAGTCACTATCACTTTCACACTCTACTACTTATTTTTCCTCCTTTCGAGCTTTCAAAGCAATGCCCTTATCTATTTTCTTTTCAGTTTTGGAGGGAAACATGTCTAGTTCGTAGGTTTGTAAATCACCTATGAGCTCTTCTAATTTCGTAGAGGCTAACGTGGGAAAAGAATTTAACACGCTCACCTTAGGAATAAATCTATTGGGTAGGGACCTTAAAATTTTCTTTACTACTCGGTTGTCGGGTATTTTCTCTCCCAAATTAAAAGATGAATTAACTATATCGGAAAGTCAAGCATAAAATTCATCAAATGTTTCTTTTTCATTCATTTTGATGGTTTCAAATTGAGTGGTGAGGTTTTGGAGTTTCGAAGCCTTAACGACACTAGTTCCCTCATGAGTGAGTTGTAAAATATCCTAAGCTTCTTTAGTGGTTTCACACGTCATAATGCATCGAAATTCATCCGGTGTGACCGCGCTAAACAAGGCATTTAAACCTCGGGAATTAAAATTTGCAAGTTTAAATTCATTCTCACTCCATCTATCTGCGGGTTTGGGAACATGCTCATTTTCTACTAAATGTGTGGGTGGGGACCACCCGTTAACAACTAACAACCAAACCCTTTCATCGATAGACCTAAATGCCAATTTCATGCGCGCTTTCCAATACGCATAGTTGGAACCATCGAAAACAGAAAATTTTAAAAATGGGCAAAATTCCATTTTTATCAAAAATATTTAAAAGGATCTTAAACGCAATAATTTAGCGATCCCGCTCTGATACCACTTGCTGGAAATGATGACCCCCAATTTTAAATTTTACAAAAAGAATTTCCTTTAAATGCGGAATGAAGATGGCTTAACACAACACACACAAACAACAAATTTTAATTTCTTTCAAATTAAAATTAAACTAAACTCAAAGTGAAATTAAATTAAACAACAAATGATTTTTTCACTTAAACCCAATTAATTCAACCCAAGTCCTAGAATTTTCCTACACAATATTTTCAATATTACCAACTTAGGCTAAACCAAATCTAACAATCTAAATTTCCGACTTGAATTAAATTAATTTCAATTTTACCCAAAACTTTAATTAGCACCAAATTAAACAAGTAGTGATTTAGACCAAATTTTATCTTTTTACCGAAGCATGCATCTAAGGTGAATTCTACTAAAGATAAAATAAATAAACCACTACGCTGCGATGTATGAGGAAAAACCCACAATGAAAAAAAACCTCGGACGGCCCTAGCGTTAAGTCCACTAAGTACGGAATTACAATTACAAAACAGATGACTTACTACACTCGACTCGACTCCTTCAAGCCCTGATGTGTCTTCTGGAAACTACCTCTACTTAGCCGACAATCACAGAATCCGCCGAGACCTTGGAATCCACCAATGAAGCTTAAGGAACTCATCAATAACACACGGTGCCTTTCACCATATGAGAATGCCACAACCAAAAATAAACTTCTTCTTTGAGGGATGTAGAAATAAACCCAAACTTCTCTTCTTTAAGGTGTATAGATAAACCCGGTGCCAAACACTCCAAGCAAAGATATATATGAAGAGACTTGGAATAAACTAATATGGGTGTAAACCAAAAGTGTTTAAGGATGATTTTCTTGAAAAACAAAACACTCAAAACATGAACGTTTTCATGGAGAAAATTTACTCTAAAAAACTCTCTCTTGAGATTGTAGGATATGAAAAAGTTAGTTTGAAAGCGATAGTTCCCGACCTTAATAATTTTGGAAAAATTAGTGGGAACAAAAGAGTGGGATAGTGGAGAAAACTGCCAAAAAACTTTCTCGCCGAAAATCTTATTCGAACGAGATTTTTGTTCTAACGACCCTTCTAACGAAGTTCCAGAGGCCAATGGGAAAAATTCGTTGGCAAACTCGTTCGACATTCTCGTTCGAACGATAAACTCGTTCGAACGACAATATTGAACGAAGTAACGGAATGTTCATATTTCGATTTTAAGCCCAAAAACTTTATTTTAAACTTCTAAAGAAACCTTTTGAGATAAACTTTAGTTTAAAATAAAATTACACCCCTTATAAAATTATTCCAAGTCTCCTTATATATATAAAAATGCATTCATGCCTTTTGGAGACTATGGAATATGATGTAGATGACGTGAAACGAGGCACATGTAAATCGACAATGATGATCTCTTGAAAAGTAGGCCGCAACGTCTTCAACTTTTAACATGTCATAGGCTTGAAGGATTACACAAGAACACTATCCTATGACTCAAATGTTTTTGTCGGGAATTGAGCCAACACTACATTAAGACTCAATCGGAGACTTATGTCCTTACATAATGAATTTTAACATAGAAAATTTCCTTCAGGATACAATGCGGTGATGTCATTTATTTGATGAAAACTATGTATGGTTTGATCAAAGCAAGAACACTCTAAAATATGAACTTAATCATGCCAAAGAATAGAGGAAAAGGAGAGGAGAATATATGAATTTTAAGTGTAAAAAACAGAGGCATGGAACTCTTTTTACAGACATTTGAATGTTCATGAACATTCATTTCTTATTAGGTGGGGGACTTGGTATCTGTTGGTAAGGGTGTGAAATATCCAAACTATACCGATGAAAGCCACCGATCCAAACCAAATCGATATATTCCAATTAAAAAGTTAACCAAAATTGGATCCAATTTGATTTGCTTAATAACTGATGAAACCGATCCATATCGACTATGTATAAAATATGTTAAAAATGAAACACGTGTTAAAATTTTATTGATTTGAATAGTTTATAGTCTTTTGCACTTTATAATTTACATTAGAGTTAACTGAGCAATATAAAATATCATTTTGTTATTTTTGATGGATTGGATTTAATATAATGTATTGGATTGGATCCAAAGTCAATCCAGTTATAATTTAACTACACATAAAGTAAAGGAATCAAAATCGATTACAAAAACCTTTCCAATCCAATCCGAATTGGATTAAGCCGGAATGGATTCAAACTTTAGTTCGAATTGTATTGGATTCTGAAATTGAAAAACTAACTTCAATTGGATTGGATTCAATTTTGTTCAAACAGGTCGATTTCGAACCGATGCACACCCCTAGCTGTTGGATCGTGTTTGCTCGGATTTATATCAATGACACGGTCTATATTTGTCATCTCATCCTAAGAAAATGCACGCACCCTTTGAATTATCATGAGTTGATCTAAAAGTTTAGATCAACTCAAATGGGTTTCAAATGGGTTGTAATAACCTTTGATCAGATCGCTCCAGCACAACCGTCGACCTGGTTGACCTTTACAAAACTAAAATCTTCCACGCTTTGAGAAACGGTGCATATGTGTGAAGTGATAAGGGTGCCATAAAAGTTCCCAATGTTCCATAAGTGACCCAATCACAATTTTTCAAGTCCCATGAACACGCACTGCCTGTCGTGATGGGGGTGATTTACACCACCATGAAGCACCATATCATATCCTCTTTAACTATAAGACAAATAGTCTACTTTTGTCTTTTTTATATATCCTTTCACTTTTGTGTAAAGTTTATACGTGGGACTTTAAAAATTACACCCATTTCCTTTACACGAATTTCCTTAATTTCTTTGTCGATAAGAAGATCTAAACGACTAACCCATTTGTATAAAGTAAATAGCCATTCATAAATTAAAATTTCCAACAATCCCCGACCATTTTCAAAATACACATAATACTTAGTGCACATAATATGAAGATTTACTAAGGTGTTGTGCTAAATGTATCATGAAACGAGGACCCTTATAGATGAGATGGAACTATCGCACATACTAATCTCTGTATTGAAGAGTGATATGATATCACACACATTTATGACCTTGTAGTTATCTTTATTTAATGAATTCTTTAAGATCGGTATTGGTTCCATATAAAGCAGTCACACTTTCAACACTGATAGAGGTAAATAAACTTGAGTGATCCTAAGAGTCATATTTATTTGATTTATTGAGAAGTAAGCTTCATCTTCTGTCATGTAGAAACTAACAATAAGGAAATATGAATGGAACTTTATATATAAGTTCGTAGCATTCCATAACTATCATTTAATTTTTTAGTACCAAGTTGAACTTTGTTTATATTTTCAAAACATAAGTGGGGTTCCCATTAAATATAGTTGATTTATTTGATAGATCTTAATCCCATTTCTTTTAAGGTGATATATATCATCTCTCTAAGAAGACCTCTAGTTAGAGGATCTATTAAAGTCTTTCGTTTCAACATAGTTGATTATAATTACTTCTTTCTTGAGTAATTGCCTTAAAGTTGGATCTCTTAGACTAAATTGTCTAGATTTTCCACTGTAGGCTTTGCTCAAAACCTTATAAATTATAACATGATCATCACAATTAATCATAACATCATGATATGACTTTTTTCGCAAAGGCATATCAAATAATAACTTTCTGAGCCGGTCTGCTGTAATACCTCGTGACTTTGGGGATTGAGAAATTTAATTTTTGGGAGAAGTAAAATTTATTTAAATTGAAGAATTTTAAATTTGAAAAGTGAGGTCCAAAAATTTAGGACATTATAAAGTATTTCGGATGATGATTCTGAGTGCGCCATTGATTCCGGATAGGTCAAGATAGTCGAAATGACTGTCCTTGGGTTTTATTTCGATTCCAGAATATTTTTGAGTTAGTTTGACTCGAATTGGAGTAAACGAGTCATTTAAAGTGTGTATTGCCATTTAAAACTAGGACTTATGTTTTAAAGGCTTAAGAGGCTTACGGATTAGCCTATCTCATTTGTGAGAAAGAGAGAAAACTCTAGAGAGAGAAAGAGAAGAGGAAAAAGGAAGAAAGTGAGAGGAGAAAGCTTGGAGCTTGGAGATTTCCGGCCAATACGCAATTTCGAGGATGGTTCAACTTTTACAATTCTGAGGCAAGTGTTTAATCTTTCTAAATAATTCATTTGTGTATTTCATTTCATAATTTGTGGATAAAAGAATTGGATTTTGGGTTATTTGTCAAAACCTAGTTTTTGGGTATTTTATCTTACATTTGATGTTTATGCATGGATTTGAGGTTGTTTATTGAGTGGGGTTGATTTCTATATGAGTTTTGATGTTGGAAACCTAATTGGGTGGAAGATAAATGGTTGGAAGTGGATAAATTTGAGTGTTTGGAGAGTTAGGGTTCGTTTAAAAATGGAAAAATGGCCAAAATATCTGGTATGGACGGTCGACCGCGTCCAGGGGACCGATCGACCGCGCCTTAAGGGAAGATCCTACTACATTCTTCGTAGGGAAAAATTTAAAACCGAAGTCGACCAGGGGTCTCGGACCGGTCGACCGGTCCTCTGTTTTTAGCCCAAGAATGGGATTTTCTTTTACCCCCTTTTCTTTTGGGTTTTATTCTAAGGGTCCTTCCTCTATAATGTAAGAGATATGTTTTGAAGATTTTTAAGGGGTTTCTAATATCAATTGATTATGGGGACATATCAAACCACTTTGGGAGCATATACATGTACGTATTGGAGTTTGTTGCATTGGTATAGTGGGGGAATTTCCTTAAGAATGAGGTTCCTATTGGGAGATTTGAAGTAAGTCAATACATGATGTGAGGTTTAGGATTTTTCGAGGAAGTGTGATGGTATAACGTGAGGTTTAGATGCCGACTTTTGTGTCAAATCCCGATAGCAGTAGGATTCTATTTAAGATATTATTTGGATACCAATGAGAGGTAGAGGTCGCGTATCCTAAGTTATGATAAACGCAAGGGATAAATCGTAAACGTGGTAATGTTAAGGGTTCATAGGAGCAATTGAACCGTAGTCGTAATTGAGAGCGATGGAATCATACTATAAACTAGAATAGGGTGTTTTATAAATCTAGTCGGGATAGTCATTATATATCGGTGTGTGTTTAACAATGGGGATTCCAATTATGGATGGGATCATGGAATGAATTTAGGATTGAGCTTGAAGTTTGTAGACTATTAGTTAGGTGCATACCGATAGTCGAAATTATTACTAGATATATCGATGTGCTTTCAGATATGGATGGGATGTGTAGTGATTGTTACCTACGTTGAACTTTGGGTTGACAACCTTAATGTTGGCTGTATTGGAAGACTATTCATATCATGGGGGTAATGGATGAATATGCTTCAAGCGAGGAATCGTATTTATATAACGAATTAAGTTAATACGCTTGGAACGACGACTAGTATATTGAGGATTATGTACACTTATAACCGAGTTTATAAATTTCATACATACGAACGAGAGACGGTACGTATATATATATATATATATATATATATATATATATATATATATATATGTGTGTGTGTGTGTGTGTGTGTGTGTGTGTGCACTTATGGCGTGAATATCTATACCTTGTGTGATGGTTTGATTATATGATGTGATCATATGGATGCATATATATATATATATAGTGTGAATGATATATATATATTTATGGTGTGAAGCATACACGGCACATGCTATCGTAGGAAGTTGCGTGATGAGGGTGAGCCCCTGGCTTGAGGAGCAAGGTGTGGATATTCCCCAGGTCATAGTTGTCCATTATTATTTGTGTGATTTTATATTTTTGTGGGTGAGAAGTCTTGAGAATGAGTCGTTCTCACTTGTCGGTTAGGAACTATGACCGCTTCCCATACGCTATGATTGATTTTGTTGCCATGGCGGTGTGATAATTTCCACGGATGTATGAGTCCAGGTGTCCTCTTTTAATTCGTCTATGAGCTTTCCCATATTTATGGTATAACAATAGCGCCTCAAACTTTTCTCACGAGTGTAGTTTATAGTATATGCTTAGAAGTGTGTAATTTTCTGGGTAGTTGGAAGGAAAATTGAGCAAGTGAAGTTTTAATTGCAAGATTTCACCCACTCGTCTTCTCGTCGGCTCGATTTTTCCTCGACTCATTAGTGGACGAGTACATTGGCTTATAAAATATGGAGGATTTCATATGAGCTTGTGACTGCCACATGTTAAGAGTTGGTAGTGGCGATAGATGCACTCAGTGCACATGTTCCTAGGCAGTGAACATATTATTTCAAAGTATGAATTATCTTTTTGAGGTGTGATGTCATGCCTGCTATCAAAAAGTATAATCATTGCAGCCTCAAACCTATAAGAAAACATCTCAAATCATTTCAAACTTTTCAAACCTCAAATTTTCTTCACGTATGTTAGAGAGAAAAACTTTCCCTATTCAACTTCCTTTCTTCTCCGACCATTTTTCACTTCCATATTCCCTTTCTTGTCGCTCTCTTTCCTGAAAAACTTCTTGCTAGTGAGGGTTCCTCTTTTATGGCATTTTCTTTCTATTCTAAGAAATTTTCTGAGTTGTTATTCACCGTTTTAGGGGTTTTCGGTACTCCTTTTCCCATCCATGTAGTTCTTTAGGGTTTTTTTTATAGACTTTTTCTTTTTCAGTTGAGGTTTTTATACATATTTCTGCTTTTGTTTATTTTGATGTCGATTGGTGTTTTGTTGGTGTATATTTAGGTGGCCATTTAGTTGGTTGGCCCAAGGTTTCTTAGATTTAGGATTTTCCTGAATTTCTTAGTTTTTGTTTTACCACAATCCACCCCTTTGAGAATCGAATAACTTCCAAGTCTTTTCTTTTCAGAAACTTACCCTTTATGAGTGAATCCTCCTGGGTTGAAAGGGTGTTAGCACATATTTGTGAGTTGAACAAAACTTTTTTTGAGTTCTTTGTGCCATAAAGGCCAGTCCGTTTGCAAATCATTCGACTTAAAGATGATATATCGCATCTTAACTTCATCATTTGTGTTCCGTCCTCGGTGGCCTCAGCTCCCCATCCCCTTATTATAGAGTATAGTAGGTAAAAATTACAGGGTTTGATTAGCTCTAATGGTGTCGACCGTCGGTCTTCTGTAGAAATTATGCATATACGACCTTCAAAGTGTCTATAATTAAACTTTGGACATCTATTGAAGAGGACATGTTTGAGGATCCTTCATAACTTTCTACTTCGCCTGTCATTATTCCTGTAGACGAGAAAAGTACCTCTAATATCTCATGTGATGATACGAACACTAAGGCCGGTATCACACCCATTACATTATCGAGGATAATCTAGTGGACTTATAGGAACTCTATGAAATTTCTGTTAGTATAAAATGCAGGTTTCCCAATCTCGATGAGAAGGTCTATAATTGACATTCAGTCGATGAGATATGATTCCCATTGTGGGCATTATAGGCCAGAGTTTTCCTTCCTCTCTACCCCATCATTAAGTCAATCTTGATAAGTTATGGGGTGATTCCAATACAAATTCTCACAAACACTTACAAAACGATATTGGGGGGAAAAGGTGTACTAGATATAAAATTTTTGATATGATATTATTGAATATGTAATTAGGTTTATATATGGGACAAAAGATAATGTTGAATCCCCAGGGTATTACTATTTTACCACTAAAAATCATAATAAAAACTCGTAATGGTATCCCAAACGAGAAATCGTAGTTGAAATACCAAATTTGTCTTCTTGAAGGATAATTAGGAGTTTGATCCAAATTAGAGGGACATAACTGATAGTGTTCCTTATCAATGGAGTGGGCTGAACCATATTGGTATCCATATTTACTCTTTTTACTTTTTATTTTTCCTTAATTGAGTTATGTTTATGACTTGTATTTGTTATTTTTTAGAGAACAAGGCTCCCTAATTGTCCAATACTCTGAAGAGTTTAATTATCAAAGTTTATGTAGCCGACCCTCCTATATCTAAGGACTTTTTTAACTAGATCAAGTTCACAGAACTTAGATATTACAAAACTCTAGGGTTTTCTCAAGATCAAGTGGTATCCAAAGTTCGGGGCCGAACATGAGGTTGAAAAATGTGGGAGAAAATTCTTCAAGTGTTAGGTCATCTTTATCTTGTAATTTCACTAACTATTTAAGTTTTATGTGCAACTTCTACCCCATTAGTAACAGGTTTTTGTGTTGAACCATCTATTGTGATGACACCCAAGCTGACTAACCGTGATTCCCTCAGTTTTATTCGCAAAAGAAATCTTGATAAAGAGTCTAAGAAGAAGGCCAATGATGAGGTGAGAAAACAAACCCAGGATGATGCTGAGGCCAAGAAAAAGGATGATGTTGGGACCAAGAAAAAGGTCGATGTTGAGGCCAAAAATAAGGTTAACGCTGAGGCCAAGGATAAAGGAAAATCCAATGCAAATACTGAACCCCCTATTAGTGGAAACAAAAGGCCGATAGATTGCCCCACCACCCAAAGTGATCCAAAGAATCATAAGGTAGAGGAATCGAGGAGGACCAGGACTAACTTGGATAATACGACGATTGAAGGATAACCTATGTTTTTTTGTCCTAGATAAGCTAGACTTTCCTCCCATTATCCTATGGTGGATGAGTTCATTTTGACCCAATGAATATCATATCCTCTGATCAGTTGAAGGATAAGGAATCCAATTTCTATCATATGAATAACTTTGTGGATGTGCTCGACTATCATGGAACAATCTTGATTTTGAGTTTTTTAGGAGTTTGGATCTTGACACCTTGTTGAAGGTCCTCCATAATAGGGCAGTTCTGGTAAGTTCTTAGTACATTTTTATTTATTTAGTTTTTCAAGCTTTTAAATGTTTGTTAACCTCGTTGTCTTCTTTTTTAAGGTGTGTTGACCTCTACTATTCTTTGCAAAAAATACTTAAAAAGTATTCGTTCTTTTACTTTGGAAAAAGAAATTAACCAAGAGCTCCGCACTCACTGAAATACTTGGAGCCAAGAGGTGATCAAGATGCAGGAAGTGGCCAATAAAGTTGCAGATGAACTTAAGGAGACTTGTGATGAGTTGAAAGAGAAGGGTGAGTAGCTTGTTGAGAAGACCTTGGCCCTTAGGTTGACTGTAGAGGAGGCTAGGAAGTTAAAAGGGTATGCCACCACCGATGCCACAAAGATTCAAAGCTTGGAGTAAGCATTGTCTAAGGATAATGAATCGATTTCCAAGGCCTATGAGAATGCCGTTGAAAGGTTCAAAGCTTCAGTTGACTTCATTATAGAAAGCCCGAATTTCTTGTCAAAAGGTTATGATGAATTGAAGAAAATGGTGTTATAATATTACCCTAACATTGCTGAGGTTATCAGCCAATGAGAGGGAGATGATGAAGAACCTAGGGTCTTGGCAGATGAGGAAGCTAACATGGAGGTTGACAAGAAGATTCTTAAAGATCACACTGTTAGGAAAATTGATTAGGTGCCTCCATTGATCGGACTTCTTTCATCGTGGTAGAGGCTGTTGATGCTAATGCTTCTCATATTCCTTCACTTTGTGACATTCCATAAAATTTAATCTGGATTGATCAAGTCTAAAGTAAATAAAACAAGAAGTCTATAACCTATTTGGTACCATTCTAAGCATGGGAATAAATATAACTTAATACATTAATAAATAACTCAACATAAAGTGGAGAACTATGTAATCTCTGATACCAAACTAGCAACAGTCATAAAGTCATCACATACTACATTGCCTTGAAATAAAATCCCAAACCAAAGTAATAATGATAATAATACTGTCTCGACATAATAGTAAATGGGAATGAAAGAGTGAGAACGCTGGCTCGACACCAACATCTTATAATCTTAGCAACTAAGAACTAAAGACAAGATCATGGGTGAGGATGTACCTGTGGCCTATGTCTTCAAAAAAGTTAATATGATACGTTAACAAAAATTTTAAATAGTATAAGAATATGATTGATTCTGGATTATAATATAATTATGCATCATCTTCTCGTCTTTTAGTAGATTTTAGTTTATCCATAACGCAATAATCCTAAATATCACATGTGTCGAATCCCAATCCCAAGTGAACCTCATAATCACATATTATTCACTTAAATTAAATATTTGTAATTAATTGTTCTATACATCTCAAGCATATGCATCTAAATAGAAAACACATCTCTACGTGTATTTACACCTGTGTACCATCTATACCAATTATTATGTAATTAACTATTGGAGTATCGAAGTGGTGCCGTCGCACGCTCTATAGTAATATCGTCACACTTTCTCGGGACTTCTAAGTGGCGCCCTCGCCCGGGACTGGGTACAACTCATGTCTATCTTCCTGAGTACTGAAGTGGCATCGTCACCCAACCCAGGGTAATCCCATCTTGTTCTCTCGAGATTCTAAAGTGTCACTGTCGTCTGACCCATGGTACTGTAATACTGCAGTTCTCAATGTCGTAAGACCCAGGGTATAACTTGCCTCTACTGGGGTGCCGAAGTGGTGCAATCGAACATTCCATAACAAATTCCGCTCTAGGATGTATTTCATATGTACACATAATCAATATATCACATGTAATGTACAATACAATCATTTACAATTTCAAGATGGATATGAGTTTGATCATCTTGCCAAGTAATTATTCATATATGATTAAAGTCTTATATCAATAGTTTAAAGTGTCTAAGTCACCAATTTTCCACTCCCAATTCCCTTTTTATCAAATATAAGAAATCCCTAATTATGTTCTGTCTATGCACAAGAAACTGAACCCTAGTTGTTCGCACGACCCGTGCGCACGGATCAAAATTATGGATGTTCGAACGAGAAACCATGCAAATCTTTAGAATTTCTTCTTTCTTTAACCTCTAGACCCCATTATCACCCCTATGTCTAGAAGCACCATTAGCTGCCTAATTCAAGGTTTTAATACCTCTCATATACCATAAATTTTCCTATACACTTTCCAAACCAATTTTTATGCTATCCTTACATGTTTACTAGTTTTATATAAGGATCTATAAGTATTTTTCGGAATTAGAACCCTAGGTTTGAATTTCTTTGTAAAGTCCAAAATTTATAATTCACTAATACCATAATTAAGGGGATTTTACTCAATTATTTATGTATACAAAATTCTAACTTCAATTTGTTAAATATAACCCAAAATTTACGACAAATTGAATGAAATTCCATTTATGAATAAATATCTATTTTTTACGAGTAAATTTCAATCCAAAACTTGTTGTCTAATTATCTAAATCATGTGTTCTATATTTAGATTGAGAATCCAATGAATAACTCTATTCTAGTAACAAAAGTAATTATATAAATATACTAAATAAACTTGCTTCTAAATCAAGGTGTTTAAATCCAAGTCAATTGCCCTAATTCTTCTTCTTCTTCTTCTTCTTCTTCTTCTTCTTCCAAGCCAATTGTTCCAATCCTTCTTCTCCAAGTTATCTTTCCTCTCCAGCCTCTATTTAGTCTTAGGGTTTTCTCTCTAAGTGTTAAAATGCAGTAGACTAACCCTAATCATCTTTTTATCTTATTAACCACGAAATTAGGGTTGGTACCCTTATTAACCTTGACTCATTAAGTCCAAATCCTTGACCAATTAGTCTAAAACCAAAGATAGACTATTCACTAACCCATAGGACTTAAAACTCCCCATTTTACAATACAATTAGGCATTTTACTCACTCTTCTAGTCTCTCTAATTAACCCATAAACAGTGTTAACATTTACATTTATTCGAGGTTAATTTATAAATTCCATTTTAAATAATTATAATTATGCACACTGTGGTGACATAAATCTCAACACAAAATTATTTATGAAAAGAAAACAATCACTAGAATAAAATAAATAGCAACAATCACACAACACAAGAATATACGTGGTTCAACAAATTGCCTATGTAAGGACATATTTTTAGTAAGTCCGTCATAATTTATTATGTCGTATACCGCTACAAATCGTCGAAGAATTGAGAAGATTGCATCTACAAAAGATGAATCCGAATTACAAGTTGTCTTCAACATTCAAGCCCAACAATATGAACTTTGGTAAGATAATGTTTAAAGTTTCATTTACATTTCATATTAAGAGTGTTGGGATATTTTTAAAAGGAGTTTTAAAAAACTTTGTTATAGAAAATACTTTTATAAATGTTTTTATAAAAAAGGTGTTAACTGTTTTAGAAAAAGAATAGTTTTGAAAAAATTTCAATGGAAGTAAACGCACCTCGGATTCGACGCCAATATTGTTCGCGCGAGATCACCATCTCGTTCGAATGACATGTGGATGTCGGGTCGTTCGAGCAAGATGGGGTTTTCGTTCGAATGAGCTGTCTTTTTGGCTGACACACTGCTTTAATGTTGATATCTTTAACAACCTCAAACTTCCTTATATAAAGGATGTTAACCCATGTTTTGAAAGACGTGGAGAAAAAACTCCAACTTTAAAGTTTTTTATCTTTTTGAAACATTTGTGTATCTGCCCAGAATTAATTGCATACCTTTGGCAGAAAGTTTTTCTCCAACAATTTTAAGGGTTCAAATGTTTTGTTTTTAATTCACAAAATCCCAATTACTTTTATGTGAATTGTTTTGTGGAACCCAAGAATATATTATGCCCTTGTTTATTATTTGTGGGGAGAGATCTATAATCGACAACTGCGTGCTATTGTGGAGGGAGTTCTTGTGAAGATTTTAGGTTACTTGTCTAGGACTGCGGTCCTTAAGGTCTAGCTGCGCGTGAACCACTGTAGATTTCTAGCTGTTACTTTGGTGGTTTGACGAAGACACCGTGCGTTACTCTTGTGGGCGAAATCAAGTTAGTATGTAAGTCAATGGTCTTGTAAACTTTTCAAAGTTCTAGAAATAAAGGTTTTGCCCTATGAGTATTTTTCCTGAATATTTGTGTCACATGCTTGGTTTATTTATCGGTTGACACGCACTTTAGATGCATGTTTAGGGGCTGGATTAATTTGGTTTAAAAATAAACCTTAATTAAATAAGTGTGCCAAATTAGAAATTTGCGAAATAATTTAAATCAATTATCACACACATACGTTTTTACAAATTGGTATCAGAGCGGGTTACGCTAATTTATCACGTGATTCTAATTTTTCGAGGATTTACTTTCTAATACAATTTGTCTACTCACGTTTATAAATTGGTATCAGAGAGGTTTGCACTAATTTATCGCGTATTCCTATTTTTCGCAAAATTGTGTGATATTGATTTTTTTTTAAAATCAGTTTTGTAAAAAATCATAATTTTTCCAAGGGAACGCCCATTTAATGAGGTGCCTATTTTTGAAAAAGTTCACCACCGTGCTGAAAAATTAAAAAGTTTGAACTTGAAACTTTGAAAAAGAATTAAAGTTTTGGAAAAAGAAAATTCTCTCTTTAAAAGTAAGATTGAATATTTGCTAGCTTTTCAAACTCAAAGTGATATTTGTCTTGAGCATTTTGATAATTTGTGTATTGACTTTGATTCTTTGAAAATGACTAAAAAGAAGAGTGATGAGAGAGTCTTTGTGTTAGAGAAGGAATTAGAGGACTTAAAAAATTCTAGGGTTGCCGTTTGTGCCGTCGAGCATAAAAAATTAATCGATGATTTTATGGCAGGTGAAAAGACTCTTAGGGATACGTTTGTTTTAATTGAGGGTGATCGCGATAAACTGTTAAGTTTAATTGATGATTTGAAAAAGAAATCCCTATATTTGGAAGAGTCTAATTCTTTGATTGAATTAAATATTCTGAAGTTGAAAAATGATTTAAACGATTCAAGTAGGTTTGATTGTGATGGTAATGGCTCATCGTGTTCTCATGCTTCTAATGCTAAAGCCAAAACTATTATTTGTTTTAGAGGGTCAACTAATTCTAAGGATGTAAAAAAAGATCACACTTTAGGTGTCGTTCCACCTGTTTACACATGTTCATATTGTGGTAGGAAAGGTCACCTTAGGAGATTTTGTTTTGATCTTAGAAGAGGTCCTAGGAATTCGAAGTCTAGTATTTTGTTGGTTACCAAAATCTCGTGTCGATGTGTTACATCTTCTTAGGTTAGGAAATCACTTTTAGATACGCTAGATTTTAGAATAGTTGATTTTCATTTGCTTGCACATGATTCTTCTCTTGCTATATCATATAGATGATTTTGTTCGCATCTTTGTCATACGCTAGTTTGATTTGGTTTCATGATATTTATATTTGCTAGCATTGTGACATGTACTATTTGTATTAATATTTTTGCTTTTGGAAAAATTTTGAAAAATACAAAAAGATTTTATTTTGATAAAATTTTTGAAAAATCCAAATAGAGTTTTGTATTTTGTTTGCACCTTTTATGGATGGACACTTTGGATGACCGAGTCACAATTTCATTCCATTTTTATGTGGAAATTTGATAGGGTTTTGAGACAATAGGTCAATTCATCCTTGTGCTTTATAATTGTTGGAGTCATTAAGATGTAATTAAGTGTTACTTCCTACAAGTTTGACTCATGTTTTCCTTTATTGCACACTTGCACGGATTTGTTTGATTATTGTGCTTGTCTTATCACATGTTGGTTGGGTGTTTTCACTTCAATCCTAAACTTAAAAAGAACCAAGCGCGATAAAACTTGATAAGAAAGTTGTGCATGTAAGAGCCGTTTGCGAGTTTGGGTGCTTTGTTTGAAAACGGTGAAGGGCTACGAAAGATTTTTTTATCCTTTGAGATTAAGCCGCCGTTTAAATTGGACCTAAAAGATTGAGGAATTTTATTATCTGGGGTTCAAAGAGGTTTAAAAGAGCCCGATTTTTTTTAAAGGCAATAAAAATAAATTCATGCTAATTATGGATCATTTGGGTTTTTGCACCAATTCTCCAAAGTTTGAGAATTTAGTTTATACACCTCTAAAAGAAAATATTTTTGAGGGAGTTTGGTTGGAGAATTTAAATTGTTTTGCACGTCCATTAAAATCTTGAAAAAGCGCTAAATAATTTTGGACGTTATTGGTGTGGAAATCATTTTGACTTTGATTTGTTGATTTGCATAAGACGATGTCATTTAAATTCAACAAAATTTACACCTAAGTATACTTTTGATGTTCATTCATTAGGAGTACACGTATTCATCGTGCACATATGATTGATTGAGTTTATTTTCCTATCGAATGTGTTCACACCCATTCTTTCCATTTCCATGACTTGGTTGTTTTAGTTTAAATCCATGGTGTGATTTTTTTTAGAAAAATCCAAAAATAGTTTGTGGATGTTTTTGCGACACTCCTTTGCATGCGCATAGCTTGATCCATATTTGCTATGCATTTTATTATGACACTCCATGTTTTGATTTTTTTCTTCTCATCTGTCTATTTGGGGACATCATAAAAAGGGGGAGAAAGAATTATCATGTTATGGGGGAGTTTTTGCATTATGGGGGAGATTTGATTTATTAATGCTTTATTCTTATATCATTTCAAACTCGATGCGTCACGAAGGTTTTTGCTTTATCTCATGTGTGTAGATAGAAAGATTGAAGGGCATTATGTTGCACACCCTGATGAGAAAATCTTTGAGAGTTTTGATGTTGAAGAGAAATTTGAGAACTTGCAAATTTTACCTTTTCAGTTTTGGGATTCATGGGAGTATAGATTTGTATAGGTAATTTGGTATTTGATACTTTGGATATTTTTATGTATGTACTAGCATGGACATAGGGGGAGATTTGTAAGGACATATTTTTAATAAACCTGTCACAATTTATTATGTCGTATACCGCTATAAATCATCGAAGAATTCAGAAGATTGCATCTACAAAAGATGAATCCGAATTACAAGTTGTCTTCAACATTCAAGCCCAACAATATGAATTTTGATAAGATAATGTTTAAAGTTTCATTTACATTTCATATTAAGAGTGTTGGGATATTTTTAAAAGGTGTTTTAAAAAGTTTTGTTGTAGAAAATAGTTTTATAAATGTTTTTATAACAAATGTGTTAACTATTTTAAAAAAAGAATAGTTTTGAGAAAATTTCAATGGCAATAAACGCACCTCGGATTCGACGCCAATCTCGTTCGCGCGAGATCACCATCTCGTTCGAACGACATGTGGATGTCCCGCGTATTCGTTTGATTGACACCCGATCTCGTTCGAGCGAGATGGGGTTTTCATTTGAAAGACCTGTCTTTTTGGCTGACACGCTGATTTAATGCTGATCTCTTTGACAACCTCAAACTACCTTATATAAAGGATGTCAGCCCTTGTTTTGAAAGTCTTGGAGAATACTTTCCAACTTTAAAGTGTTTTATCTTTTTGAAACTTTTGTGTATCCGCCCATAATTAATTGCATACCTTTGGCAGAAAGTTTTTCTCCAACAATTTTAAGGGTTCAAATGTTTTGTTTTTAATTCACAAAATCCCAATTACTTTTATGTGAATTGTTTTGTGAAACCCAATAATATATTATGCCCTTTATTATTCTTTGTGGGGAGATCTCTACAACCGACAACTGGGTGCTATTGCAGAGGGAGTCCTTGTAAAGATTTTAAACTGCGGTCCTTGTGGTATAGCTGCGCGTGAACCACTACAGATTTCTAGCCGTTCCTTTGGAGGTTTGACGAAGATAGCATGCGTTACTCTTGTGGGAGAAAGCAAGTTTGTATGTAAGTTGGTGGTCTTGTCAACTTTTCAAAGTTCTAGAAATAAAAGGTTTTGCCCTGCGGGGATTTTTCCTGAATATTTGTGTCACATGCTTTATTTATTTATGGGTTGACAGACGCACTTTTAGATGCATGTTTAGGGGCTGGATTAATTTGGTTTAAAAATAGACCTTAATTAAATAAGTGTGCCAAATTAGAAAGTTGCAAAATAATTTAAATCAATTATCACACACATACGTTTTTACATCCTACATCCACGAAGAGGTCTAGTATTTTTATTTAGTATCTCTCGAACTGGTTTTTTCCCATGTCCCATGCCCCAGGCCAGGAGTACAATATATATGTAGTTAAAAGAATATGTTGGTTACTAACACATTGGCCTCATATCCATTGAATATCTCTCAGAGATTTTGGGGATAGATTCGGTCATATCTTTCATTCTAACTATTATCCAAGACTCATAACTTGGGTTGGGCTCCTCACTTACTAGCTGGGCTAAACCGGTTACTCTTGTGGGCTTGGTCAATCGTAGGTACCCATAATTTCCCCTAAAATTTTTGAGGACAAAATTTGGGCTCACAAAGTTTAAATAGTGCCTTCCGGCCCCCATCTAATGGCTCTGTTGTAGTTTATAAAAATGATAAGGGCATGAATCATTGTTTGGCAGGAAGTTTGAGCGAAAAATCTTCTTCAATCAGAGTGCACTATCATTGAGGAGTTTAAACCAAGGTGTTGGATGATTTTTAGCCTCACTTCAACTTCTTGCTTCTCTCACTTTCAAGCCATCTCTTGTTCTCCAAGCTTTCTCTTGCTCTCAAGCTTGTTGTTCATCATTTTCAAGTTATTTTTCGCTTCAATCATCTTCATTTTCCTGTGGTTTTCCACCATTTTAAGCTTCATTATTTTCCCTGTAAGTTCTCATTCTCTCCTCTTTGTGTATTTCCTTTTGTCGTTTTTCTTTCTACTATAGCTAGGGTTTTTCTTATGGTAAGGATATAAAACAAATTCCTGGTAGAGTTTAGGAAATGTTATAATATCCCTAACTGGGTGGATATTGAGTGTGTCCCTCTTCCTTGTAATGTCCGTGATATCGAGGATGCCCACTAGATTCATGTCCTTCTGTTGTCCCAAGGGGGTTTAACCTTTCCCCCAAATTGCCCGTTTTTACATTTTTTCCAATACTTCGACATAGTTCCATCTCAGTGTTCTCCAAATGTTTGGAAGATAGTGAACGGTGTTCATAAGATAAGCCAACTTTATGGCACTAACTTAGGATTAGTTGAGATCTATTTTTGTCATACCTTTTCTCGTTCCAGTTTTGGTCTTCTTTACTTGAAAGCGAGGAGTCCAGATAGTGTGTTGGTAGTGAATCTACCTGATTCCCATAAGGACTACTGGTCTGAAGGATTCATAGCTAGGAATTGGCAGTTCCCACCTCAGGCAGGGGTGCGAGGTATAGGGGACCTCGAATTCCTACTCATGGGGAGGAATACATAGGTGGTTGTTCAATCTCTTTATCCTTTAATTGTTGCTATAATGTGTTCTTGCTCTGATGTTTTCTTTTTTCTTTTTCAGCAAAGTCTAATAACTAGGCGTCTGCTCTCCATAAGATCCATACTGCTGAGTTTCTCAAGGCCAGGAATATAAGGGACTCTATTGTGGAGGGTGAACATCCTAGGTCGGCGGCTTTCTTGTTGGAATACAAGTACCCCACCTCTAGCTTCATCGCCCGTTTAGTTGACTCTATTCCTTATCTTAATATTCCAGAGGAGGAGGAAGAAATCTCTCTTGAACCTATCGAGCTAGATAAGGAGGTGGAGAGCAGCTCAGAGTCTGTTGCTACTAGAGGTGGGGAAGGATCTGGTGAGTAATAATTGAGCGAAGACGAGTCTGGTGGAGGGAGGTCTAGTGAGAAAGGTTCTAGTTAAGGTAGTTCCGGGTCGGAGAGCTCCAGCGAGGAAGATATGGCTCCCTTAAAAAGGAAAAACTTGATTCCTGATGGTGATGATGATAATGTTCTGTTATCCAAGGGGTTAAAGATACAAAAGACCAGGCTTGGGGATACTGCTAGTGGTTACCAGACAGCATCCCATGAGAAGGAGCTGAAGAGAAAAGGAGAGAAGAAGAGAAGAGGGAGAGGGAGAGAAAGAAAGAGGAAGAGAGAAAAAGATAAGAGGAGAAGAAGAAGAAGGAAGAGGAGATAAGGAGAGTAGAGGGAAGAACAAAAAATACACAGGCTTCCTTGGTGCCTGTTGTTGCTCCAATCGAGGGGGCCTCCGTGGCCTTGGCCCCTCAACTTGCCCCCATACTTCTCGAGAGAGCCGTATAAACACCTGGCAATGAGCGGTCCTCAAAGATGGGTGCAGACCAGTTAGCCCTAAAGGCAGATCAAGGGCTTGCTTTGGTAAGGCTTTCAATTTTTTTTCCTCTGTTATTTATTTTAGCTCTTCTCGTCGTTTGTCTTATACTTATTTCTTTTTGAAGTTTTTATTTGACTATACCGTCCTCCGTCAAAGTTGAGATGGGCTGGCGAGGAGGAATACTGAGCTCGAGGAGAGCCTAAAAACTGCCCAAGAGTCCCATAAGTCTTCTGAGAAATATCTTACAACAACTGAGGCCTCATTTTCCAAGGAGAGGGCCTGGGCGGCTAAGGAGCTCTGCGAGGCTTACGAGTTGGTAGTGGCTGGAAAGCTCGCCATCACCAATGAGAACATAAAGCTTGCTGAGAAGGTGACAAGCCTAAAGTCCTAGTCAACCACAGTTAGGGAGAACATGTACAACGAGGGATGGGAAGCATCATATGAAGACACTGAGAAGCAAATTGAATACATCTGTCAGGCAAACTTCAAGAAAGGCTGGGATCGAGCCTTTATTATTGTTGGAGTTTCTACTAACTCTCCCCTGTTTAGAGAGCACAACCTTGGCCCCAAAACCGTTGTTGATGAGGAAGCCCCAACTATCAGCCAACCTGCTTTTGACGTTCTTATCACTCCTGCTGCCGATTCCCCATCACTTGGGGCAGAGTCGAGTGAGGTCGCTACTAGCAAGGGGAAAGAGCCAGCTGGCATAGAGCAGGTCGAGGTGGACCAATAGATTCCTAGGACTATTTGCTTTATTTGTATTTTCTCCCTTTTGTTCTTTTTTCTTGCCACTTCACGTATCTGTACCTGACTGGTGCCTCTTTTTAATGAAGGGATTTAGTTTTTACTTTTGCTGATATATTTTTGCCATTTTTGCTCCATGTCTTATAGTTTATTGACCTTGATGTCTAGATCAAATCCTTGGTCCCATTGTAAGCGACCAAGTTCATCGAGCATTCGTCAAGATCTGAAAATCCCTTAGGATGAGGAACTAAGATTATAAGGATCAATCTGAGGTAGTAGCCAGGTTTAAGGATAGACTTGCAGAGATGGAGGAGGTCGGTGCCTCTGTTCAAGAGGAGATGGATGCTCTGAAGGCTAAGATTTTGGATGTCTCCAAGATTAATCAGGCTGGAGACATTTTGTAACAGGAGAACGATGCTTTAAGGAGGGAAGTTGTGCGCCTCAGAGAGAATGCACCAAGAATTTCCCCCCCATTCATACAAGTTTCTTATTCATCAACTAGGCAGCGAGCTACGCCTAATAAAAGTGGTTCATCTAGGGAGATTGCCCAATGATGGGGAGATGTTTATAGGGCATACGTGATATCTGCTGGGCTTCAGAGGGATGTTACCCGACTGAGGCACTTGTTCAAGAAAGGTCCTCGGTAAGTGTGAGCAGATGAGTACAACTAGGGCTAGATAGACGCTCCCATGAGGTTAAAGGAGGTTGAGGAACTGTCCTTTAATAGAGGATGCCTGAGTGCCCTCAGGGAGTTAAAGGTGCCTATGAAATCCATCCTTTGGTGTAGATATGAGATCACTCCCTCATCTATGGAGCCAAATCCATTCATAAGGGATGATCACTGGATCCCAATAGATGCAATTCTGAGATAGCTGTTAGAATCGAGCTCGGGGGAGGTCAAGGACTTTGCCCCCTGTCTAAATAATGGTTGAAGGGCATGAGTGGCAGATTACCTCGCTCAACGACCTCGCCCCTCTTAGGATCTGATTTATTCCTTCTGCGTTTTTTTATTTTATCACTGTTGTACGTGTAACCGTGATCTTTAGCAATAAATTTTTTATGTTTTCAGTAGTTGCCGACTAAACATGTTTTTGATTGATAATCTCTAGTGATTTTGGGCTTCTCAACCGACTAAACATGAGCTTATCTTTGAATGAGTATTCTCCCAGTCCAGTATGCTATAGACATACCATTCTCCCTTGATTTACCTTTTAGGTCGTGTCATCACACTTCCTTAGGCCTATGTAATGTGATGGCGAAGATACACCTGATTAGTGGGCAATCCACCGGAGTAGGATTTTAAAACCAAACTATGTTGTCGAGTAACTAGGGTTAACCATATTGCGTAAGGATCCCCTGAAATTCTTTACTTGTTATTGGATCAACCTCAGAGGCCAGTTGTGTCAAGAATAAAGACCTAAGTAGGGTGATTATATATCAACCCTACTGGCTTCGCTTTGGAGAAGTCGAGCTGGTATAAACCCAGCTACTGTGGTGTAATCACAAGAGGCTATCTATGTTAAAACAATGAAGCCTGTAACTTAGAAAGGGTGTATATAATAAAATACATTTGAGACAACCAACATATATAGAATTATAAATCCAACCGAGTTTTATTGATAACACTCAGAAACAGATAACAACATTAATTTGTAAATGAAAAATTTCCTAAACTAATGGTAGGCTCCTTATAGGTCATCCCTTATGTCCTTGATTGGTCCCTCCCAGTTAGGTCCGAGCTTGCCATCTGATGGTTTTATCGCGCTGCCAAGAACTTTCCTTAGGACATAGTCTCTGACCTGGAATTTCCTTGGGTTGACTTTTTTATTGTATTATCTGGCTAGCTATTGCTTTAAGATGCCAACTTAACTACATCCAACTCTCACTGTTCGTCTGCTAAGTCAAGCTCGATGAGTAACGCTTCATCATTATAGCCTTGGTTGACCAATGTAGACTTCATGGTAGGAAGACCAACTTCTAAGGGGTTGATTCGTTCCATTCCATATGTGAGTGTAAAAGGTGTCTCCCCAGTTTCTCACCTAGGGGTGGTGTGATAAGCCCCGAGGATGCGAGGAAGTTCGTTCACCCATGCTCATTTGGCTTGTTCAAGGCGCTTTCTTAGTCCATCGGTCACTGTTTTATTAGAGGCCTCGGCTTGACCATTAATTTGAGGGTACGCCATAGAGCTAAAGTAGTCACTGATTCCGTGATCACTGTAAAATCTTTGGAAGGGGCCACTCTCAAACTGGGTCCCATTATTGGTAATGATCATCCTGGGTATGCCAAAGTACGTGATAATATTCCTCCATATGAACCTTATCATATCAGTGTCCCTGATAGTTGCCAGTGGCTCTACCTCTATCCACTTTATGAAGTAATCCGTGGACACCAACATATACTTCCTATTTTTAGCTGTAGTAGGCAGAAGACCCACGATGTCTAGGCCTCATTGGTCAAAGTGCCAAGGGCTAGTTAACGACTCTAGGTCACTGGCAGGTTGGTGGACTAAGGGCAAGTGCTTTTGGCATTTCTCGTATTTTCGGACATAGACTCCAACATCCTTCTGCATGTATAGCCACCATTATCCTTCCTTCATTACTCGGAATGCTATCGATCTTCCTCTTGCATGACTTTCACAAATCCCTTCATGGAGCTCGTGCAAGACTTGTTCGATGTCCTGTAGATGAACGCACTGGAGGTAGGGGCCATTGAAAGATCTCTTATATAGTTTGCCCTCAGGAGATAAGTGAAAGTCAGTGGCCTTGACACTTATTTGATGGGATGTCTTCCTATCATTGGGTAACTTATCATTTCACAAATAATCTATAATGGGATCCATCCATCTCAGAGCTTTTTCAATATGGAGGATATGCTCGGGGTTCTATAACTCAGCATCCTTACGAATATTGGGTTGCACAAGGAAATCAATTTGGATTGTTCTTCTCATGTGGGAGGATATTGCTGAGCTTAAATATGCTAGGTCATCTACATGGCTATTTTGTCCCCTAGGGAACTGTTGAATATTGAATTGGTCAAAGTTATCCATTAATCCATTTACAATGGTGAGATAAGCCGCTATCCTTTCGTCTTTTGTGTTGAAGTCTCCACTTATATGGATGGAAATTAGGTGTGAATCACCGAAGACTTGATTATACCTTGCCCCTAGGAACTTTTCTTTATGTAGTCCGGGGATCAGTGCCTAGTATTTTTCTTTATTGTTAGAGGCTTCAAATCCAAGTCTAATTCCCTGCTCGATCAATATGTTCTTAGGAGTCACTAGCACAATACCTACTCTTGATCCCTTGAGTTGGAGGCTCCATCAATGTATAATGTCCAAAAACCTAATCCTTCATTTGGACGACTGGTTTCGGGGTGATCCCAAGGCTGCTTCCCTGTGAATTTGGTAATGAAGTCCGCCAATACTTTCCCCTTGATGGATGTTCTTAGTTGAAAGTGGATATCAAACCTTCCGAGCTCGACTGACCACTTGGATAGTCGACCGGAGAGATCCGTTTTCCTTAGAATGACCTTAAGCGGGTGTGAAGTAACTAAGATGATGGAGTGAGATTCAAAATAATGATTCAGTTTCCTTGAGGCTATCACAAGCGCATATGTGAGCTTCTCTAATGACAGGAATCGCTGTTCGAATTCTAAAAGAGTTTTGCTCGTGTAGTAGACTAGATGATGGCTTCCTTCCCTTTCACACACTAAGTCAGAGCTTACGGTGTGGTCTAACACTGCTAGGTAGAGGTATAGAAAATCATGCTTCTCAAGAATTACGATCAAAGGGGGCCTACTAAGGTAAACTTTGAGCTCCTCTAGGGCCCTTGAGCAACCTTCGTCCCTTGTTACTCCTTTTTCCTTTTTAACGATTGAAAGAATGGTTGACATCGTTCCAAAGACTTAAAAATGAACTGGTTAAGTGCGGTGAGCATTCCTGTTAGATTCTATATGTCTCTTACTGTTTGGTGCGGCCAAACCTTACTGATAGAGTCAATTTGTTCAGGGTTTTCTTCTATTCCTCTCTTACTGACTAAGTATCCAAGGAATTTTCCTGACTGGACGTCGAAAGAACACTTACTTTGGTTAAGTTTCATTGGGTATTTCGTGAGAATTTTGAAGGTTTTAGCCAGGTCGAAGAGGTGGTCATCCTTGAGATTTCTCTTAATGAGCATATCATTGATATAAACTTCCATAGTATCCCCCATCTGGTCTTTGAAAATCTTCATGACTAGCCGCTGATAAGTTACTCTTGTATTTTTAAGGCCGAAAGGCATAACTTTATAGTAATATAAACCAACAGTGGTTATGAAGGAGGTTTTATCTTGATCTGGCACGTGAAGGGGGATTTGATGGTATCCTGAATATGCATTTAATAAGCTTAGCCTCTCGTGTGTAGACGTGTCATCAACTATTTGATCAATCTTCGGAAGGGGGAAACTGTCTTTGGGATAGGCTCTGTTGAGGTCGGTGAAGTCGATACAAACCCTCCACTTTCCGTTGCTCTTAGGGACCACTACTGGTTTGGAAAACCATTTAGGGAACTGAACTTCCCATACGGAGCCTACATTTAGTAGCTTCTTGACCTCTTTCTCTACTGCTTTAGCCTTCTCTGTGGCTATTCGACGAGCCTTTTCTGCAACTGGCCTTAAAGCTGGGTCCATGTGTATTTGATGACAAGCAATGGAGGGATAAATCTCAGGCACCTCATAGGGGTCCCATATGAAAACATCCACACTGCTCCGGAGTAAGGTAATTAGTTCTTTTTTCTCGCCATCAGTCAAGGATGTGCCAATTAAAAAATTCTTTTCGATCGAGCTGCTCTCAGCTGTGACCTCTTCCAGGTCTTCAATGACCCTTTCAGAGGGGAGGAGCTCGGTTTTTTCCACTCCTAGTCGACCATACCTTAGCTGCTATTTGGAGGGAATAAACCCCTCCTGACCTTTTTCCTTGCCTTTCGTTTCTTCTCCTGTTTGGGGTGTATAACCGCGATGAAACACTTCCTCGTCGTATTTTGGTCCCCATAGATCTTAACTACTCCTCGATCAGTTACACACTTCAATTTATGGTGATAGGTCTATGGAACGCCCTTCATTGCATGGATCCATCCCCGTTCGAGAATGGCTTGGTATGGTGATTCTATATCAACAACAAGAAACTTAATTAATTTAGAGATGTTTCCTACCCTCACTGGCAGGATAACCTTTCCCAGAGGGATTGTGACCTTCTCAGCGAAGTCGACTAATAGGACGGTGGCTTCCTTCACATCTACTATGCTTATTTTCATCTTCCTAAATAAGTCGATGCACATTACTTCGGATGAGTTTCCTTGGTCGACAAGCAGCCTGTTGACGTCCCAATTGGCTATCCTGAGTGTAATGACTAGTGTGTCGTGATGAGGGGTTCTCACTTCCACTAAATCTTCATCTGTAAAAATAATATGCTTATTATAATCAACGTCCTCTCATCGTTGTTGCTTACCTACCTGAGACTTGGTTGGGTCAATTTGGAAGGCCTACATAACTGCGGTAAGCTTCTTAACTTCCATTCGAGCTGCGTTCCCTTGAATTTGTTTGATGTATGATGCCCCATCTATTACTGCAAATTCATGACCAAAAACGTCCTCGAGGACATTATCCGACCGCTGCTCGCCGTTTGTCGCTGCTCTATCTGTCTTCTTTTCCATGAACTCCTTGAGGTGTTCAGCCTGGGCCAACTCCTCGAGGTGAGATATTACAACCTTACAATGTTCAGTTTTATGTCCACCTTCCTTATGGAACCCAAATCTCAACGCGTTGTTTCACTTAAAGGGATCTCCTCCCATCTTCCTTAGCTATTTGATGAATGACTCATCCTTGATCTTTGCTAGGATCTTATAGATCGGCTCTTAGAAGACTATGTTTATAGCTAAAAATTCCTTTAAGGCATCGTTATTGTATCCATTCTTGGAGTTGTTCTTGCCCCCATTCTTATTTCTTTTCTTCTACGGTTCAACCTTCTCGCGTCCTTTTCCTATCTTAACGCGACCATTTTCCCCTGCGTTATGATGGGTCACATCCTTGACTTTAGCGTATTTCTCAATACGGGCCATCAAGTCATCGATGGTTGTGGTGTCCTTCTTAGTTAGGGACTGGTGCAAGAGGCAAGAACTAGGCAATCCTATTTTAAAGGATGATACGGTGACCTACTTCGAGCAGTCCTCGACTTCATTAAATATCTTCTAGTACCTCTTTGTGTACTCTATGAGGTTCTCCTATGGCTCTTTCTTCATAGTAAGCAAAGCATCCTTCCTCTTCGGATGAGAGATTCTAGTAATGAAGCGAGCAGTAAACATCTCGACCAGAGATTTGAAACTCTTGATGAATCAGTGAGGTAACTTCTCAAACCACTTCTGAGCCATGTCATGCAAGCTCGAGAGGAAGATTCGGCATATGAACGCATCATTATGACTCCATAGACTCATTGCTTGCCTGTATTGCCTAACATGGTCGATGGGATCAGTTTTTCCATCGTAAATCTTGAACCTAGGAATCGTGAACTTCTTTGGGGCTTCCTCTTCTTCTATCGCCCTTAAAAAAGGGGACTTCATCTAAGTTTTAAAATCTCGTCTGGATAACTCCCTTATTGATCTGGAACCACAATGAGCTGGGTGTTGGTCCATCTCTCTCTAGACCTTGTATCATCATTCTGGCGATCAGGACTCCTGTATTGGCGAGCTGGTCATGAGTGCTCAGAGTGGTGGTCGCTTGACTTTGGTTTTTCCATTATTTTTTAACCATGTCTTGGGATTTTTCCTCGGCTGTGAGATTTTCTCGCCTGAGGCTTAGGAGTGATACTGTAGCATCGCCTCGTATTTCAATGGAGCTCTCTCTCCAGTCTTTCCAGTCGCCTCTTAAGGTGAGCATTCTCGTTTTCCCGTTAGCGAGTGGCTTCCTCCTATTCCTGGAGTCTGACCTTATTGGCATTGATTAACCTAGATATTTGCGTTGACCTAGGTAGCCCTTGAATTTCTTCATAGACCTGACTCTCGTGGCAAAGTCTCGGGTTTGAATGGAGTTATTAAGACCTTACCCTTGGGGGGTTTTGTTGTTGTTGAATATCTCCTGCTTGAGGAACGTTACTGTTGTGATGTGACATTGTTAGTTCTTGCTGGTGAGGGTTTTCGCAGGGGAAATCAATCGCTTCCCACAGACGGCACTAATTGTGGTGACAAAAATCTCAACACAAAACAATTTAGGAAAAGAAAACAATCCCCATAATAAAAGAAATAACAACAATCACACAACACAAGAATATACGTGGTTGGGAAAATTGTCGACGTCCAAGAAGAGGTTTAATATTTTTATTTAGTATCTCTCGAACTAATTTTTCACATGCCCCATGTCCCGGTCTAGGAGTACAATATATATGAAGTTAAAAGAATGTGTTGGTTACTAACACGTTGGCCTCATATCCCTTGAATATGTCTTCGATATTTTGGGGATAGATTTGGTCCTATCTTTCATTCTAACTGTTATCCAAGACTCATAATTTGGGCTGAGCACCTCACTTACTGGCTGGGCTAAACCGGTTACTCTTGTGGGCTTGGTAAACATTAGTTACCCACACACACACACATAGACGAACGAAATATAGTGACGACACTAGTCACTGCAAATAATTACATTTAATAATTTAATATAAAATAATTTTAAATAATGTATTAAATATAAGGGGTATTACCTTCTTCCTGCTTGAGTTCTTTGACTTGTGTTTTTATGAAGCTTTTGTCTTGTAATTGCTCATATGAATTAAACAACTATTTTCTGGTACTGAGAAATCAATTTGCATGTATGCATTATTTGAACGTAAGATGTTTTCCATCCTTTTGTGCTTGTGTTTGTGCATGTATTATTCATTTTTTACTCTCGTGCCAAGTTATTTTTCTTGGATAAGTTATTTTCCTCCACCTATAATCAAGTGTTTTTTATGTGTGAAAAATATTTACCACAAAGTTAATGTGGTCGGATCTTGTCGACCTGACCTGACTTACTATCTTTTTAAATTAGAGTGGGCCTTTCAATACTTTTAATCTTATAGTCTTATGGTCAAATCTTCTTGACCTAACCTAGCTTACAAGCTACTAGTTAGACAAACCTAAGTTGTCCTGATAGGGTCATTATAAGTGAAGACTTATAGTTCTACAATCAACTTGTGTTGGGAGTTATCATTGCTTTAGCAACTTACTGGCCAGTTGAAGTCGAATCTTGTCGAGCTGACCATGTGATAGTATTAGTTTTACTAGATCAACTAACTTCTTGATCATGACCTATCTAAGATGACCCCCCCATGAATTGTGGTATGTTCGTAATCATTCTGATTTGATCAGCTTTGAGAAGTATTTAACTTGATCCTTTTGCATATCTCTTACACCGATGAACTTGGCATTGAATTATGAAAAAAATAAAATAATAACATGATGAAGAGGAATACCATTTATTCGTATTGATACTTGAAAACTAATTACCAGATTTTGAAACTGATTACATAAACATTCGGCTCTCAAAATGGTTATGCTCATCTCACTTGTAGCACTTTCTGAGATGTTTGGCATTCCAAGGGTTCTTAAATTTTTGACCCTCTAGTGTCTCAATTCGGTATATCCTTGGCCTGGAACACCCCGACTAATTAAATACCGGGTAGATACTCCTTTATTCAATTTAATACAAAATGTCAAGTTGGTTCAGTTCATAGCATCACTGTCGAAAACATTTTTTTTAAACAATTACTAGCCACCTGATATTTAAAAAGTGAGTTGGCAAATTTTATTAATTTAAATTAACATGCAACCAATTAAATTATGAATTAACTATACCATAATCACATCACAATCACAACAGAATAATAATGGAATAATAAAGTGAGTCTGGAGTAACACTCCCCTGAATAATCCAAATACTGAATAAAACCCAATACAAAGTCTGAATAATTAAATAACTCCATAACTGAAATGAAACTGAAAGTATGAGCAAGCTGTCTCTAAATGGAAAGGGGTAACATGCCCTAACTGATGAATGACCCAGAAATAGAATCAAATGAAGAATGTGGAGGCATCTACTATCGAGATCCTGTAACTTCCACAACAGCTACAACACGTCAATGGAATGGAACTCCTATGCTTGGCATCCCTGTGGCTGGACACCTAAAAGGTTTTACAAGAAAATAGATTTGAAAGCAAATGGGTCAGAGTTCGAGGTGAAGACAGTTTAAAATATAGCAAGTGTTTAATTTCAATAAACAGTGAATATTAAATACATGTTAGTTACGTTCTCTCTCACCTCAGCTAATGTGCGCGCCTAACGTATATCCTTAACCCGTCTTAGTTATGTCGTTAACTAACTAGTCTGTACCACATCCCGACCTCACATAATAATATAGGGGTTTAATCATAACATTCTAATATATCCTACGTGTATCTCACCTTTTCATTGACCAGATTAATTTATAACAATTACGATAGGAAATTCTCATTTTAAATCCCACTCAAATATCTCAATTACTTATATTCACACTTTAACAAAGAGTCTGTTATAATTTCAAGTCTATTAATCTCAGCATAAATATACAATCAGGACACCCCTAGGATAAGCTACGGAGCACACATACTCTGCTATCGAATCCCGGTACATCACGTACATAAGGACGACGTGTTCCGAATCTCTCAGGAACCGTTTCAATAAGCAAAATCACACATATTGGAGGCGAACATAGTTCACATACCCATGGGTCATGAATATACCTACGCTCCCATGGTCAGCTGACTTATTAACTCACAAATAAGCCATTCACAACCCTATGTCCTTAAGGTACCAATCTCAGATTTTTTTTGTTCCGAAAGCCGACCTCATGTGATAGCAAGTATGGTAGGTATGTCATACACATAATAATCCATATACTAAGCATTCACACAACTTAGATAACTTGTTATATTATTAAAGGTATATTCTCAGCCTTATACCATTAGTCTAATTCATACACTATGATTATTTCGGATGATATATATTATATTTCGCCGATACATCTCACGTCGTATAATTTCGAATACTTAAACCTAACCGAAGAGGTTACTAAGTGCCTAACTTTCCCACACATTAATTTAGTTCTCTAAACTCCTTATTTATGTCCCAAAATCCTAACTTATCACTCCTAAGAATTTAAATCATGTTCTCGCATCATAAAATAGGAAATTAGTCATCGGACACTCGTAAATTCAACGCTACATTCCACCCCAATTCTAATATGTTCCGGGTTTCAAATATATCCCTACTGGTCTCCCTCAATTCCTAAAGTACTCACATAATCCCGAACTACAACGTTTGATGGCCGAAAACACTTACAATCAAAAAGGGGAAAAAGTCACCATTTCTGGGAGGATCGATCGATGGTCAATCGATCGATCGATTGATGGTCAATCGATCGACCTATGAATGTTGATCGATCGATCAAGCAGGTGAGGCTACGGGTTCCTTTATTTTTCAGTCCCAGATTTGTCCCAAAAGATCATTACACAATGTAAAACTCTAATACAAGTATATGGGGTCATTATACAACCTAATTACATGATTCTTAACGTTCCAAAACTTTTAAATCATCAACAATTAGCCTTTCTTGGATCAAATCTCCATATTAACCTAAAAACCTTATTTTTCTATTTTCTTCAAGAACCATAATATATTAATATTTATCTTCTTAAATCCATTTTTAATCCATCTAAGGTTATGATTTGGTTACTGAATTACTTCCAGAACTAATCTACATGCAAATCCTATCCAAGATTTAGGTTTCTTCTCCAAATTTCATGAGTTTTCATCATTATTCAAGGCTGTCATCAAATCTTACACTAACATGGATGAAATATTCCCAGAAACTTAATGATATAAAATCACTTACCTTGGAATTGAGCATCTGATCTGCTTGTGATGTTAAAGGCTCGTTCTCTTCCTCTCTCCGGTCATAATTCCGGCGAAAAGTGGTGGCGGGTGGTGGTTATGGCTTTGTAACCCTCCTGTAACTTCTCCTCTTTCTCACGTTGCCCACTTCTTGCTTTTTGACAGATAATGGCCTTAATGGCCCTCATTTTGGCTGATAAATAAGGCCTAAAATTCGTGGGTCAAAATTCCTTAAAAATTAGAATGACTAAAATAACCGCCTGGGTTGCCGGTTTGGCCTAGAAATGCCTCGGGACCCAAACTAAACCCAGACTAGTGTTTTTTGATTATTTCGACCCCTACGGACACGTTGGCGCACTCAAAATGACCATAGGGATGATACAATTATAATTTACTTTTAAATCTAATTAAATTGATTCTTGACGCGATTGACACGCGCGTTCCAACTTAGTTTTCCGAATTGTTGTATTTATGACTCGCGATAATTTTAATAAATTACATAATCAGATATTACTACATTCACCCAGTAATATTCAACATTATTATCATGGAAAATACCAACTCACGTCTCGCTAGTATTTAAATCCGGATAAATTTCCAATTAATTCCCATTTAAATTTAATTAATCCCAACTAGTTTGGATATTGAGACAAAGTAAGATTAGATTTTATGAGTTTGTCCATACCCGAAGGTTCAAGAAGAAGGAAGAGGAAGAAGAAATTGAGTCCAATCAATCTTTATAGGGAAGTTATTTCTAAACTTAAAACCACTAATAGGACACTCTCACTACATCATATATTTCTCCTATTTGCATTAATGGTTTTACAACACTTTAAGATTTTTTAAAATCAAATTAGTTCAGTTCAAAATATTTTATACAATTTTAAAAGTAATTTCAAATTAATTAAAACTTGATTTTAAAAGTGGTGTGGTTGAAATTTGAATTTCAAAAAATGATTTTATTCGCTGAAAGTTAGCCTGGCTAGAATATAAAAGTGCTAGAGACTATAAGGTGTCTTTGTAATTATTTCTATAACGCGTTTTACTTTCATCTTGTCCATACACGTGTTGGTATCTAGACGGGTAGATTTGTGTATTCTCATAGACTCAACTTCGATCACCAATCTCAACCCTTAGATTATCTTTATCAATTTCCTACATTTGCTGTGTTATAATCCCAGTGTTTACCTTTCATCAAATGAGATTCTTTCATTTCACCGGTAGGTTATAAACCCTTGGATCATTAGTCAAATGTGTGGACTAAATATCAGCCATTGATTGCAAATAAAGTTCCAGATCCTTCCTTCACCTACTATAAAACCGGACTTACCCTCAGCATTTTGAGACTTTTGTTCAAATCATCTCAGAGAGAAAATAAAAGAGAGAAGAGAGAGAAGAAAGAGAAAGGGAAGAAATTCGAGAGAAAAATAGAGAGAAAGGGAAGAAGATAAATCCATCTTCATCCTTCATCAACTCTGAGTGAATCCCATAAACCCAAACAGTTTTAAACTTCAAACACCTTTACCAGAAACCAAAAATTATGAGAGATAAAGCCAATATAGGGTTTATGTGGGTTTGGTACTTGGGTTGATGTCTGTTAGAAGACCTCTTTCATTTTAAGTATTTCTCAAAGCAGCTCTCTAAGAAAATAGCAAGTTTCATATATTGAAACTTGAGCTTTTCTAAAGAGAACATCACACGCCTATTTTTAGTTCTTTTTTTGGATCTCTGTCTTCAGATCCATTTGATTCCAAAGTTTTTGAAACACAAACTTCTAGGGTTTCAAGAAAAAATAGATCCTTAAGAGCGTTTGTGTTTCTTGGTTTTTATTTCACATTTTATGAAATAAACGTGTTCAAAAATAAAAAGGAGACACATAGGACCTTCGCTATTTTTGAAAGCAAGGTTGTTCTTCTAGATCTAATCTTAAGCTAGAAGTTTCTTTTACAAAATCATTTGAATATGTTTCTTCATGTTATTTTTTATTCTATTTTTGTGATATAGACTTCTAGTTTAGTTTGGATATCAATTGGTGGTTTATAATTTCAAAAATATTTTCAAAATACTGAAGTTGTATAGGACCTTGGATATCTTCTGAGCAAGGTAATGTTGAGATCTGTGGATTAATATAAAGATCAAGAAGTCTTGATTTGTAAAATATAGTCTTGGAAATATCCTATTAATTTTAGAACTGTTTGTAATTTGATAGGAATGTCTGTATAAATAATATTAAGAGTGTAAGTTACATATCTGCATATAATTCACATCACAAACACTTCTCACACGAACACTTAGACACAGTGGTTTGTTTAAGACTTATAAGTTGAAAGAGTTGCTAGAGTCTGAATTCAAAGAGAAGGAGGTCAGGGAAAAGGAAAAGGAGCCACAAAGAAGAGATCAGTTCTAGTCAGAAACCTTTGGAGTGGAGTAGCTCATGTAGGTATAATTCTGAACTTTGATTTAGGATCCTTGTGTGTTTTCTTAAGTGCTGTAACTTAATTGTTTATTCTCGTGAATTTTTATTTTGTACCATAGAGGGCACCATGGATGTTTCCCTTGATTAAGGATTTTACCACGTTAAAAATTCATGTGTCTATTCCTTTGAATATTCTTAACTGTTGTTGTGATTGGGTCTGCATGGTAACTTTAGTAGATGTTTCTTAAATTTTAAAAAGAAGGTAATCAACTATCGAATCTAAACCATACATTCGGAAAGTTTGTACAACACATCTTATGTTTTTTTTTAAAAGAGTTTTTCCCAAAAAGTTAATTCGGAGTTTACATAATTCATAAAATTTTGTTATTAACCTTGTAAACAAGAATTTAGCATTAAAGCTTTTTCTTCTACTAATATCAGAGCAGGAATACCTTATGTGATCCTGAAACTTAAGAAATTATTTTTGAAACTTCTTTCTGAAAATTTCTGAATATGGAAGAAAGATTTAAGAAGTTAGGTAACCTATCGAGAACACCACTCTTTGATGGAAACAACTTTTCATACTGGAAAGTACGAATGGTTGCTTTCATTCAAGGAACCCTTGGTGATGAAGTCTAGGAAATGATTAAAACAGGGTTTGAACATCCGACTAAACCTACTTCTGCAACAGATCCAACAAGTATTAATAAACTTCTCAGTGAATTTACTAAGGAAGAGAAAAAATCATCTCTAGATAATAACAAAGGAAAGAATGCCATTTTTATGTCCATTAACGAACATGAATCCAAAAGAATATCCATATGTTCTAACTTCAAAAGAGGCATGTGACACGTTAGTCATTGCTCTTGAAGGTGATGAACGTGTAAAAGCTGGAAAAACTCAAATGACCATCCAACAATATAACACCCTGATTATGAATGACAATGAATCCTTTGGCGACTTTTACTTAAGGTTAACTGATATCTTTACAAAACTTCATGCCACTGGTATAACCTATAGTAGAAAGGAAATTTTTCAAAAGATTATTAGGTCATTGCCATCTAAATTTGACAACAAGAGATATGCTATTGAAGAAATGAATGACCCTAATAATACTCCAGAATTACTTAGTAGTAAACTGAGGACTGTATAATTGAACTAGACTTTAAAAAGAAATTCACCAGACAGACTAATGAAGCCTCTAGTTCAAATGTTATGTTTTCTTCTAAATTTCCAGTGCCTAAATTGACCACTCTAGATTTTGACACTGCCTGTCTTAAAAACTATGATTTGGAAAATCTTGATAATGCAATAGCTCTTATGAGAAAGCATTTAAAAAAGATCTAGAAATTGAGAAATGTTGTAGCCTTTAAACAAGGCAAATCAAATTATCAAGGTAATCAATTTTGCAGACCTCATGACAGAGACAATACAAAAAACACTTATGCCAATAGGAAGAACAATGACCCCAACAGACCTAAAATTGACATAAAAGATGTTAAATGTCACCGTTGTGGTAAACTAGGTCACTATGCTAGTAAATGTCCAACTAGTCTTACTAATAATAACAATGCCAATATATGTAAGACATGGGACGACTCTAGTGATTCTGATGAGGATGAAATTGAGTCAACCTAGATAAATGAGTACTGCATGTCTTTCTTTGCTAAGACAATATATAGTGATGATACATGCTTGCCTGCTCATGAACCTGCTATGTCTGTTAATGTTGTTAATGATATTGCTGATAATTCTATTCCCATTACTGTTGAAAAACTGTGTGTGAGTCAAAGTGATAATCTTGATGACGAATTGAACGTGTACGTGATTAAAGAACCTATAAAAAACATAGGGGACACTTCACACGATTCACTTAGCGAGTCTGATAATGATCTACCTGATTTACATGAGTTATACATGAAAATGGTTAAGGAGAGTGCTCTCCTAGAAAAAATGATAAAAACCTTAAGTGAGCATATCGATTTGCTTAACCAGACCATTAGGAAGAACGCTGAAGATTATATTGCCCAATGTGTTGCTCATGAGATTGAGATTGAAGACTATGCCTTGAAAATAAAAGATTTAATTCAAAAGAACCATGAATTTGAACAGAAATACAAGGCATCCCTTGTTGAACTAGAAGAGTCAAAGCAAATTGTTTCATATGTTTTTAAAAAATGCCAACACTTTGAAACACAAACTAAGTCTTATGAAAAAATTGTTACTGGAAGCAAATTTAACTCCGAAAATAAGTCTGGCCTAGGCTTTGGAGTAATAGTGAACATCAGTAAGACCAATGTTTCTCCTGAAAATGTTACTTTTGTAAAACAATGCCAAACTTGTTAAAATGTTCAAAAAGGTGAATATAGTCTCAATGTCTCTCAAGCAACACATAATTAGTACAATCAATAGATAAATCCAAAAAATCAGACCAGATATGCTTGTCCTTCTGCCAGAGACCAAAGACAGAAACCTAAAACCAATGACAATTGGATTACTGTACCCATTAGAGACAAGCGAATTTTCAAAGACTTTAGCAATAAAGTCAAGTCCTATACTCATCAAAACTATTCCTACTACGATATTTTCGGCCATACTCTTGATGAATGTTTCCAAAAAAAGGTTATACACCCCGACCTACCTAAACTTTAACTATTATAGGAAATCAAGAAATACTTATGTACTACCAAGATAGGCCACAAATAACTCTAACTCTAAAAAGAAAAAGAGAGGGTCCAAGACTAAGAAAAAATCATTCCAAACGACACCTCAAACCTTTTCTAAATCAAAAGGCCACAAAACTTTTAAAACTAGGCCTATTTGGATTAGAAAAGATGATCTATTACCCCAGCTCAAGTGCAAAATTATCATTTCTGCTTTAAAGGTACAAAGCATTTCAACTGGATGGTACTTAGACTCCGGATGTTCTAAACATATGACCGGGGATGAAACCAAATTAAAAAACAAGACAGACTTCCTTGGAGGTAGTGTCATGTTTGGAGATGGTGTTTCATCTCAGATCATAGGTAAGGGAACATTGAGTGAGCATGAGCTTCCTGAACTAAATGATATTCTCTTAGTTAAAGGCCTTAAAACTAATCTTTTAAGTATATCACAATTTTCTGACTCTAATCACTCAGTTACCTTTTTAAAAAATGATTGTAAAATTATGGATGAAAAAGGTAATTGTATTTTATCAGGAAACAAAACCCCAGAGAACTGTTACACAGTAATCCCCAATTCTGGATCTTTTCATGTGACCAAATTATAGGATTCTGATATGTGGCACAATAGATTGGGACACACAAATTATGATAATCTTAGAAGATTGAGTTTCTAAGAGATAGTTAGAGGTTTACCTAAAATTAAAAATTCTTTTAATCCTATATGTGGACCTTGTCACGAAGGCAAAATAAGTAAATCCCCTCAAAAGAAAGTTAAAGATGTCCTTACCACTAAGCCTCTAGAACTTATCCACATAAACCTTATGGGTCCCTCAAGAACTGTTAGTTTTTGTGGAAACTATTACATCCTAGTTATAGTGGACGACTATACGAGATATACATAGGTAGCTTTTATGAATTAGGAGTGATAGAGGTGGAGAGTTCAAGAACTCTGGTATTTGTGAGTATTGTGTAGCTAATTGCTATAAACATGAGTTTAGCACCCCCAAAACCCCGCAGAAAAATGGTATAGCTGAATGTAAGAGAGATAACGAATGAAGGGAGAGGTAGAGGTCCCATCATCGCTGCCCCCAGAATATTTGAGGTGGGTAAGAGAGATGATGAATGTGGCGAGGGCAGTAATAATATAGGGCGAGCCTTACACACTCTATATAGATATGACGGAGGGCTAAGACTCCATGGATTTTACAGTTAAATAGTTGATGCCGTCATGTATATATGATGTGGAGAATATGCCTCCACCTACTACTTCTTCAGGGAGGGGTACCAGCATACCGACAACATCAACCCACAGTTCTGGATGGGGCGCGACTGTGGTGGCGAGGGAGGTTTCACTTCTTCATATTGCTACACCCTTTTATCATTTCCAATTGAGTAGCATGGAAGTGTTGTCAGTGACGCACTTACCCCATGCACCGATGGACATGTTGGTGGGTCTTTCTAATGATGCACACTGGACTGAGGTATAGTCCTTTCTTTTCCCCTTTTATTTCTTATTCCCGCCTTTTTTTTTTCTTTATTGACTTTCTAGATTTTTATTGCTCTTGTTCATTTTTTTGAAGACTATCCATATATCGACCACCTGGATGAGGGATATTAAAGTTTGGATAACATCGTTGTCATCCTACGTGAGGAAGTGAGTCAGTGCTTGTTTGGTACCGCCGACCACATCTAATGAGAGTTTTGGCTCTGGGAGTGGAGGGTATACCGCTCGTCGTAGGGGGAAGCGTGTACACCACAAAGGTTGAGAGTTGATTTTTGAGAGGGTTTGGGGGGTTAGGGTTGTGTCCCGATGTATCGTTTTTCTTTTTCTTCTTTCTTTTGTACCTGCAAGTAAATGTAATAATTTCAGAAAAAAGATATATACAAGATGCATTTATTTTTGGTGTTATGTTGGTTATATGAGTTACTATATATGCACTTTAACTTACTGCTGAGGTTTCACATTTATTTGTAAAGATGGGGAAAAGAATGAAAAAGGGACTAGGAATAAAAGGAAAATTTTATTTTTAGAAATTATGTACAAAAGGGGAAAGTAATAATTTTTTAAAAAAGGGCAACCCATAGATTCAACTTTTTTCACAACAAATTTTCATCTTAGAAATTGATATGTGTAAAAGAGGAAATACGAAACTCCCTAAAAAAGGGGGGTTGCCAATCGGCATACCCCTTAGCTTGCCTATGGGCATAAGAGTCAAGTCTAAATCACTCCTTCAACTTTGATTTCACTTTCGGTGTACTTTGTGTACTTTTGGGGAAGCGGAATCGGTGGTGCTTTGAATGGCTTGTTTTCTTGTGGGATTTCTTTGTATAATAAAGGGTTTTGGAGGTGTTTTCTTCACCATTTTCCATTTTCTCTCCTCTGTTGCTTTCTTCTTCTCTGTAAATGGATCTTTCGATGTCTGAGGGCTTTTCTTTCTACCTTAACGGTCTAGAGGCAATGTGCCTCTACAACGTTGATTACAAAGCCTTTAGTTTGCGTCAGGTCTCTTCATGGCATAACCGTTCCATAGACTGGAATCTTTGAGAAGCAAGGATACAGTTCTGGTACCTTAAAGACCATATTTTTTGGTTGGACTTAGACGAGGTGTGCCCCACGTATGAAGAGTTCTCTGCGATGATGGGCGTCAGCCCCAATGAAGGGACAACTATGATGAATTTATCCCATTCTCCCCGGGTGTCTCTGGAAGAGTTTATTCATGTCTCCCCCTCAGCTGCTCATCCTCTTATTCATGGAGGAAATATCACCCCCCCAGCAGTTATGAATTCGGTGTGCCAGAGGGATTATTATGACAATGGATTTATCGGAGTTATATCCTTGGATTTGACTGCTAGGATTTTATTAGTGACAACTGACTTAAAGGTTGATCCTCAGGTATCCACGATAGTGTTATGGTTGTCCTACCACTGTAGTCTTACAGCGGTGGTGTTAGTGGAGACTTTGAATGGCTTGGATGCTTGGAAGGAAGGTTGAGCTGGCTTTCTGTGAGGATCCCTATCTTGCTATTCATGTGGCTTTATGAGAGATTGCGCCTGGCGGCCCCTCTTGAGTGCCCTCTATCGGCGTTCCCAATTCTTTGCTAGGCTATTCTTTAGTTTTATCCCTTGAATGTATAATTGGGTTAACTGGCTTGTGGAGCACAGGGACCGATGCCTGTTCTAGTCTGTTCTATGGTCGGGGGACTTGCAGCCTATTTTATAGTTAGGGGAATACTGTATGTACGATGAGTTGGTCTTCACTAGACTTCCTTCTACTTTCCTTGGTAGATTTTACATTAAGTACGATGGGAGTAGATCGTGCCACCCCCGTATAACCAATTTGTTTCCAGTGGAGGACATTATCGAGTCCTTAAGGATGATATCGGGGCCTATATGGGAACGTCACCAGTTGTGTACCCATGCATGATAATTCCTTAGAGGGGCTTAGTTTGTGTTTGGGGATTATTTGAAGTGGTTGTAAAAACGGGTGGTTGGGAGGATTTTAGAGGAGGAGACTGGGCAAAGATGGCTTATCGCTTTTGATACTATAAAGGAAAGTGTTGTGGTTTTGTCAAATCTTATCAAGGCATAACATTGCATGGAGATGATTCAGAGCACTAATCAAGAGTGGGACACTTGGGGGACTCCAGGAGCAGGTAATGATGATGAGGCGGGCCCATCTGGTAGCTGAGAATGGGGTTTTGTGGAGTTACTTTGTGTTTGTATTTTATATGGAATTTGTATTTAGGTAGGTGTTTTGGTATATTTTTTGATTTTTTATGCTTGTTTAATAGTAGGGATTGGTAGGTTATAATGAAGGTTAAGAGAGGAGCGGTCTGTTTGACTCCCGTCACTGATATTTCGTGTAATGATCGTATTCATTGATTGAAGTAAAAGTAATTTCAACATATTTTGTTATGTCTTTTAATGAATTTTATATTTTAATTATCTATACTAATCACTAAGGCATACATAATCCTTTTATTCATGTAAATGATGAGATAAACCACCATTTTCTAGGTAAGAATACAATAACATTTTATGAAAGAGAATTTTGTATTTGAATTGTATATACTTATTAAATGTGTGTTGTATGGTATACCTACGTGCATCTACGGGGTTTGAAAATTTGTGAGATTCCTTTTAAAAAGGGTGTTTGAGAGGATCAGGTCCCAATAGTTCTGGGTAGGGGAAATGAAGAGTTTTTTTTAGAATAGAAGGGGGATGAGAAAATTCATAACGCGTCGAGAATTTAGATTAAGAGCAGAATTTCTTAATATGGTCCAGATTAATTGGACGTGTTATTTCTTCTCTTTCGAGATCTGTGAACATAGCGGTACCTATTGATAGGATTTTCTTCACAATGTAGGGGCCACTCCAATTAGGTTTGAACTTCACTCTGAGATCCCAGATGGGTTATATAATTTCTATGAGGGAAAGGTCTCCTTTTTCGACACCGTGGCTCTTGACTTTCCTATTAAATGATTATGCAATAGGCGATGGTACCCTTGTATGTGGTATAAAGCTTTGAGTCTCTTTTTATCTAAGAATGAGAGTTTATGGTAGCTGCTCTGATGCTAGACTTCCTCACTGACTTTTATTTCAAGTTTGACCACAGAAAAGGTACTTCTAGCTCGACGGGGAGAACCTTCCTCCATGCTATATACCAGAGAGTAAGGGGTAGCCCTAGTGGGTGTCCTGATAGAGGTACGGTATCCCCATAGGGCATACGAGATCCAATTGACCCAACCTTTAGAGCTTTTAGTCATCTTGATGATGAGTGTCTTGAGGCTCTTATTGGCGACTTCGATAATGCCGTTGGTTTGGGGCCGATAGGGAAAAACTTGTGTCTCTGGATTCTGCACTCGTCGATTAATTGTGTGACCTCGGCTTCGAAGTGGACTCTATTCTCTGGTACCAACACATGGGGAACCCCATAGCGGCATATGATGTTCTTTTTGATAAACTTTGCCACTTTCTTCTCATTCGGTACCGTGCGTGACTCGATTTTGACCCATTCCGTAAAGAAGTCAATGGAGACCCGGATGAATTCAGGACCAATTGAAGATTTGGGAGTGAACTTCCCTATGATGTCTATTCCCCATGTAGAGAAGGTGCAGGAAGAGGTCATGTTGTACTTCTCTCGGGGAGGTAAGTGTTGGAGGTTGGTAAATTATTGTCATTTAAGGCATCTTCGAACATAGGCAGTGCAATCTTGGACATGCTGGTTTAATATATAATACCCCGTATTTTTGGAAATCTTTAAATTATACGCGTACTCATAATTTAATTATTTTGAGAAATAAAGTGATCAGTGTAAATATTAATTAGTGAAATTTGATTAATATTTATGTGATATTATATTTACTCGTGTGATAAGTACATAAAATTATATTATTTTATATTACGTCGTACTTGGTTAAAAGCGACGAGTAAAAATGATCTTATTGGGGACGCATGTGAGGTCGTGTTGGGAATAAGATGGTAAACTGATGATAGGTGACTAAGAAGGTGATTTTGAGTGCACTTATGATTCAGAATGGGTCGAGATAGTCAGAATTTGGTCCCGACGGTTATAATCGAGTTTCAGAAACTTTTTGAGCTATACGACAAGTGTTTAACTTGGTTTGATATTATATGCATATTTTTAGTTCATATTATAGTTGGAGACACAAATATTATTTTGGGTGGGATTTATATGTTAACAAAATGGGTTTTTGGGAAAGATTTCATGAAAATTGATGCGAGTAGTTTATTATATAAAATATGAGATTGACTCCCATATAAAAGATAGATTTTTGATTGAGAATATTGATTAAAAATATGAGTTTGAATCTTGATGAGAATAAAGGCGATCATTAATTACAAATCTGAGAAAATTGTGTAAATGGATAATGGAATTAAGGTATGTATGAATTCTTCGAATTTAATGATAAATCCCATGGTTGATGTCTAAAAATGGAATAAGTCCAAATTTATAATCATTGTTAAAATAAAGACGATCAAGCAAGACAAACACACAAAAAATAAGGTTTTAAAATGGTTCAGCTTTTAGAGAATCCCATGTCCATTATTTTTAGTATTTTTTGTGGTTACAATAGCTCAGAGTTGAGTATGTTTGTTCCTAATTTAATTGTCACCTTGAGTTAAGGGAGATCGTATATTTATAGTGGTTAAGAACCCAAGAGATGGAATGCCTTTTTATATCCAGGCATTTATATGTGTATACAATAGATAAGAATATTACATTCACATGTACGTGTACAAGAGCTGTTACCTATTCCACTCAAGTGACTTTTTCTATTCTTGATGGTTCGTATTCTTAAGATTGGACCAAGTGCCTCTGGAGCTGACTAACGAAGTAAGCCTTTTGAGGATAGCCACACAAGTGGACATCTGTCTATCTCTAATAGGTCTACGTAGATGAATATTTTTTACATACAACAAAATCCCTCAATGCTCCATGCTTGACGATTGATCGAAAGTATTGTGTATTTGTTCCAAAATATTGCTTGGCGTGCTATCAGGGAGTTAGTCGGCAGTGACCTCCTAGACTTGTAAATTTCTTTTACCAGTTTACCAGGCGGTGGCCTTTTTGTAAATAGTTTGAAAAAACAATGAACCGCAAAAGGTTATGTTGGTCATTTCACACCTTTGGGAACTGTGTAGCCACCAATAGTTCAATCGTTTGTTCAGTTCAATAATCTCATATCTATTTTTGAGGTAACCATAAAAGGACGGTTGTTTATTTCCACTTCTCTTTACCTCAAAATTTCTGAGCTTAGTCTTTCTCTTCTTCTCAAGCATTCCTTTTCTGCTTCCGTTGTTTACTATTTGCCGCCATTTCTCAATCTCTGTAGGTTTTCTTACTTTGACCTTCTTTGATTTTTCTGTCTTTTAAACATAGTGTACATTGTAGACGAAGGTTACTTAGAGGTATTTAAGTAAAGAAGAAAGATTCCTAATTGGGTAGGTTTAGAAATAGCTAAGGGTTATTAGATCCCAACTTTGTTCGTTGCTGAGTGCGGTATCGCCTTCCCCCTAAACCCATATTTTCTTTAATTTTTCCAGTATTTTGATGTAGTTCCAGCGAGGGTATCCCCCAATACATGAAGGGTTATAAATAGGGTAAACAAGTTAAACGAAATCCATGGGATTCACATAGGCATCCCTGAGCTGATGTTTTATTATAAATAGGGAACTACGAGTGACAAAACCTATTATTTGAAAACCAGGCAGGCTAATAGAGTAATTAACTTGCCTGAATCAAACAAAGATTAGTGGGAATATGGTATAATAGTGAAGAATCGGCACATGCCCCCACTTCCCGAAGGGGTGAAATAAACTGGACCTAGATACCTCTTAGAAGGGCGTGACATAGGTTGTACAATATTTCCCTATTCCATTATTTTCTTGCTTACCAACTATTTGATGATTTCATGGACCAACTTTCTCGTCTTGTTTTTGTGTGGAGGAGAAAAAAAAGAATTTCCCAAAGGAAAGTTAGATTAATATTGACGATCTCAAATATTTGTGGGTTATTCACCCAAGAGTAGGAGAAGAGAATCTCCGAGCAACTTCTATTCTCCTAGAATATAGGAGTTTTGTCATTTCATTTGTTGCCCGACCAACAATCATTCTACCTCAGTCCCCCATCAATTTGGACGAGGTCACTGTTTTTACCTCATCTTCCACTGAGTCACTTTGAGAACATAGAGATTTTGTGCAAGGAGGAACATCATCTTACTTCAAATCACTTGGTATTACAACCATCCCGACTTCACCCTTTGCAGAATTGGTGAAGAGAATCCCAAACTTACTGACTGGATATGGATCTCACCCTCCTACCAAGAAGAATACTACTGCCAACAAGAGGCTTCAGGTTACTAAAAAGAGGCCTCAAGTCCTCAATGTAGAAGAAACCAGGATCGTTGAGCCTCAATTTAAGAGGTTGAATAATGGTTTGCCCATCCATTAAGAGTTGGATCAGAAAGCCTCTACTGACCAAGGCAACATTGGAGATGCCTCTGTGTCTATTAACCCTAGATTGTCTAGGGGTTTAACAGAGGCTGAAACTCTTCCAGTGGATAGGTCAGTAGTAGCCTCGATGTCCAAAGCCCATTTAGTTGAAAGGCCTAGTCAGAATTTGGCTCTTGTAAGTATCTAACCTTTTTATTTTCCTTCCGTACTCTTGTACTGATGCTGTGTATTATTTCTTTTATAGTTCTTGGTAGATTATAATTCAATGCTAAAGAAAGATAATCAACTGAAGTCTTCCTTGGCTAACATAGCGAAGGATTTTGAAGGCTTGCAAAAGTCCTTGTAAGAATTTGGAGAGACCTTGGAAGAGGGAGAAAAGCTCGAAAGGAGAAGCTGATGGTGGTCGAGGATAAGACCACGGCATCAGAGCAAAAAATTGAGACTCATGATGATAAAGTGACCATTGTCGAATAGAAGGTGAAGGAAGCTATAAGCAGAGCTAAGGCGGCTGAAGATAAAACTTCTAGCTTGAACACTAACTCGTTTCTCTAAAGGACAGGAATACAAAGGATCAGGAGGAAGGGAGAATGAATTTGCTACTACAACCATCCAAATTGAGTATGCTAAGAAGCTCTTTTTCAAAGATGGTTGGTCGAATGCCTTGAAGGAGGTCGGCACCCAAGTTGATTCTGAACCATTTCAAAGGCACAACCCAGGAACCCTTCCTAACTTGCGTGGGGAGTTTTATGATGAAAAGGGATATGAGTAATATTCTATAGTTCCAGCTATTACTTCTAATCTACCTCCTCCTGATTCAGCTACCAAGGATAAAGAGAAAGTTTAGCTCCTTTAGCTAGTTTTTTGTCTTCTTTTTATGTATTTTTCTCCTTTCTTCCTTCTTAATTTGTAATGGAACCACCCTTATAATCCTTGATTTATCAATGAAATTAAGAAGTTTTGTCCAATCTTTCTAGTGGTACTTTGATATTTTTTGCTTGTTTGTAGGACTTAGATTTTTATATTTGTGAATTTCCAATTTGATGCTAGGAAGAATGTGATAGTCTCTGCTAAAATCTAACCCGTTGAGACGTTGCAAAAGTCTTTTTGAATATGGTCATATGGATCTGACTAAAACAGAGCTATTAGGGTTGCTCGGCGTGGATGCCTCTGAACAAGTGAAAGATGCCTATGCTTATCTTTATAATCTCTTTGATAGGGCTGTAGCGAACAATAACGTTTACTATGAGATAATTGAACAACTGCAAGAAGATCATAATATTTCTAGAGCATTGTTACACTCTAACTATGAATCTAAGTATGAGGCTTTGATCACAATTTGGGGGTTTGATAAGACGATGCAAGAAATCACTTTTAGTAAGAAGGAATTTATGCTTAATAGAGAAGTTGAGGCTGCTCGGGAGATTTTTAGTCTCCTGAAAAAGGAAAATAATGCTTTGAGGAATAAGTTGGATTATCTAAAGAATACCTTGACACTGGGCCAAATGAATGTGCTTCTTTTCTAGAAATGGAGAATGCCAAACTACTGGAGGAGTTTGAAAACTTGAAGAAGATAATAATCAAGTCTGGGCCATCCTCTAGGCAGTTAGTAGTTGTTCGGCTAAATGTAGATGAAGAGAGAACTAAGAAGACCTTAGACGACTAAGCTGCTAAGTTGCAGGAGAAGGATAAAACCATTAATATACTCCAAGACATGGTAAAATTCCTAATTTTTCATTTCCACAAGCAACCCAAGGCGGTTTGGATGATTGGGTATGATGAATCTTTAACTCATCTAGATGACCACTTAAAGAAAACTTGGCGAGAATGATATAAATAGGGCTGGCTAAATCTATTGGGTTTGTTGAAGGTAGAAGACAAGAGAAACTTATGGCACTGGCACGACCAAGGAATGTTAGATTATCTAGACCCTCCATTCAAGATTGATGCTAAGTGGATTCCAACCAATGCCATTACTCAAAGCTTATTAATAAAGTGCATAGAGGATTATGGGCTCCGAGGAGAAGATGCATATATTCATATCCCACATCTACTAGACCAGCCGAGTAGCAGAAGACGCAATAGGACAAGAGATTTTAGAGCTACTGCAACATTGCCTAGCACTTTGGATGAGCCTCATGCTGGGATGATTAAAGTCGAAGGAAAATGTCAAGTAGAATAGACTTGTATTCCTTCTTTATTATTTCTGTATTGTAACACGAATTGTGTCATGAATAAAATAGACTTTAATTTTCAATATGTATATTTTTTTCATACATTTCATTCTTTATTTAAGCTTACGATTAGTTAACCGACTTGCTGTCTAGTTAACCTGCTTAAATGATAAGTGTTTGGTCCAATGTTGAACCTAATTTGTAATGCCTTGGGTTCTACTAATTTACTTAGGTAAAATTGTATGTAGTTTTGTTGAGCTAAGTGTTTGCATCAGTTATCAGTGGCGACCAAGTGTGTTAGGATTGTATATTTATTCCTGTGCTTAAATCAGTCGGGTAAAACTTCTTATGTTTAACTTTAAGACGTACATGAAGTTTTACTAACTTTTTATTATTGACCTGTTAAAGATGAAACCATACATAAAGTCTAAAGAAAATTTTCAAACTAAACCGTTTTGAAGTCGGAAAAGTTTGAATTTGAGCTTTTTTGAAGTTGGAAAAGTTTGAGTTTGAAGTTAGAAAAGTTTGTTAGTGGTTCATATCACTATAAACCAAAAATAAAAACATAAAAAGTAAGCATAATTGATAGAAACTTGCAATATCATCAAATTTAATAACGATCACATCAAATCAAAATTATTGATTATATTTTTGAAGGTGGTCAATGTTCCATGGATTCTTGAATTCTTCCCCTTCAAGTGTTTCCAGGTGATAGGTTCCTGGCCGGACGACTACTGAGATGCGATAAGGATCGTGACAATTGGGATTCAACTTATTTCCCTTCTGAATTACCTTTTTAAGGACATAGTCTCCTTCTTTTAAGTTGTTCGACTTTACCCTTATGTTATAGAATCTAGTAGTCCTTTGTTGATAAGCTTCCATCCGAATGCAACATCCTATCTGACCTCATTAATTATGTCTAGATCCATCCTTCTCATGACATCACTTTTAGGGGAATCAAAATTCAATACCTTATGAGTTGGTAGATCTATTTCAGCTAGTACCAGTGCCTCAATACAGAAAATAAGCATATATGTAGTCTCTCCTATTGCCATTCTCGGAGTAGTCCTATAAGCCCGAAGGACACTGTACAACTAGTTGATTTAGTTTGCTTTAGCATCATCTAACCTTTTATTTAACCCATTAAGAAGAGTTTTATTAGTAATTTGTGTCTGGCCATTGCATTGTGAATGTCAAGGTGCTGGATAAAGTTTCTGAATCTTGGATCGTATGCAATATTCCTCAAATTCCTCTTTGCTAAATTAAGTACCATGATCAGTGATGAAAGCATAAGGCATCCCATAATGACATATGATCAGCTTCTATATGAATTGAAAGACTCTTTGATATGACATATCAATTAAGGTCTCAACCTCCACTAATTTGGTGAAGTAATCCACTATTACAACCAAATACTTGAACCTTACTTTGGTGGTCAGTAATGGGCCGACTGGGTTAATTCCCTAAATAGAAAATGACCAAGGAGAACTGATGGGAGTTAAGGAAAACACCCGATCTTCTATGAACAGTGGAAAACTTCTGGCACTTATCACACTTCTTGGTAAGAGAAACATAATCTGCCTTTATCGTCGACCAGTAGTAGCTTTGCATGGATATTCTTTGTACCAATGATCGTTCAACTGAATGGGATCCAAATGAGCTTTGATTCACTTCATTGATCAAGTCATGTACTTTGGTGGGATGAACACATCAAAGGAATGAGACAATCTATCTCCCTCTATACAAGACTCCATTTTCTAAGACATAACTGGCTGCTTTATATCTCAATTTCCTAGCTTCCTTCTAGTCGGATGGTAATACCCTTTATCAATGTATTCTTTGATTGGATCCATCCACGAAGGCCCCAATTCTATGGAGATAATGATGATAGATTCCACATCGATGCTTGCATGCATTAGAATCTCTATTGGGCCTGAGTTGCTGACGATAATACCCTTTACATTTACGATAATACCCATCCGAAACGAAAAACGTAAAGCGTATTCCAACTCTAGGTCGTCTGGAGTGTTGATGATAAGTCCCGCTCCAATGCCAACGGCGCATGAAGACTTATCCATAAATAATTTTCAAATTAGAATGTCGTTATTGAAGTCTTCCTCTAATATTGCTCCATGTCTGAATATCTTCTTGCTCTGTTTAGATAATCATCGAGCTCTTTTTTGAGCAACTAATTTTTCTGGTTAGTAGACGATAATTTTAGTTTGCTTTTGAGCTGAGCTCTCCTCCAAAGAAGTATGTTTGGTAGAGAAACTTGGATTATTGGTCACATCTGGGTATGTGAATTCGATAATGAAATATGCTACTACTTGCTCTTTTATTTCAGTCATTGTCTCATAGAAAATATCATATTCCCCTAGTTCAACTACCCAAGAGATCAATCATTCTGACTTTTTTAGTTTGTACAAAGATATCCACAAAGTAAAATCAGTGTACACCACAATTGTATGGGCTTGGAAATATGATCTCATTCTCCTGGAAGCTTTAATAAGTGCAAGTTCTAGATTTTCCAAGCATGGATACCTGATTTCTGTTCCTTGGAATGCTTGTAGTAAACAGTCTTATAAACTCCTCCTTCTAATCGTATCAAAGCCGAACTAATAGCTGACCCTAAAGCAACTAAGTACAAATACAACTTTTCTCCTAAAATTAGTCGGTAGAGTAGTAGTGGAGATCCCACATATTTCTTCAACTCGAGGAAAGATTTCTTACATTTATCATTCTAATCAAAGTTATTTTTGAGTACCTTGACAATGGAAGACACTTGTCCGATGCTTAGGCATAAAAAGGTTGAGAGGTGCCGCTATTCCAGTCAGTTTTTGCATGTCTATTTTCCATATGGGAGATTGCATCTCAATCAAAGCTTTTATCTTGTTCGGATTGGATTTAATTCCCTTATGGTTTACAATATATCCCAAGAACATTTCTTCTTATACCCTGAATATACATGTGGTCAACTTAAGTTTCATCTGGTGCTTCTCCAACTGGTCATACGTCTGAGCTGACTCTTTAATGTGGTCAGCAACAACCTTGCTTTTAGTGAGCATGTCGTCCACATATACCTCCATATTTTTGCCAATCTACTCTTTAAATTCTTTTTTGACCAGCCTTTGGCCCAGCGGAGTAGCCACTATGGCCATCTGGGTCGAATTACTCCTGTACGGGCCTGGCCCTGAAGTCGGGACGAGGGGAGAAGGAGGAAAGGGTCCCCCTCATGCTCTCTCCCTTTTTGCCATGAGTGTGTGGGTGATTTGAGGATATGGCGTCTTTGCGATCTGCCTCGGATATAAAATTGGCAATCATCAAATAGGGATAATACGAAGAGATGGAGTCGCCAACCTATTTTTCTCAAAAATAGATAAAAGAATGTTACTTCCTCTAGAGAACGGTATAAGAAACCAGTTGATTCCAAGGTCTGGGAGCAAGTTACGAAATGGAAAGTTGTTAAACACCCTTTCTACCTTTTTGATCTCTTATGGGTTATGTCAATCTTCTACTTATTTGTCCGTGATGTGGGTGTACACGTATATAATATGAATAATAGAAGAATAGAATTATCCGACTTACGTTATGGAATAGATAGGGAGGACTCATCCTTTAGAGTGTACCCAATACTAATAATAAACATATGATGTAAGTGTTTGCCGAATCATGAGTCTCTATGAAAGAGCGACTGTGCATGTCGAATCAGAAAAAATATGTAGGAGTCTAAGACTCACAAAATAGGTATAATAGAATATAAAAGACATGAAATGAAAATGGAGGACTCGAATATCAAGATTGGCCCAAGACGCCTACATAGCCCAAGGGGCATCAAAGTTCACATAGTTCGAAAATAGCATAGGGGTGACGTCTGACCCATAAATCCAAATGTATGACCCTTCTTTGAGTGTTTTTGAAGGAGAATATATTAAAGTGTGAAAGTGTGAGAAAATTGAAGTCTTACTTTTAGAATTTATGAATAAACCCTCTTTTAGTCCTTTTTGGATTTTTATGAAAATAAGTTGTGTGCAATACTAATAATAAAATGTGAATGTTGTTTGATGTGAGATGGTGAAACAAAACTATAAAATATCACAAAATGAGAATAAAGCTAATAATAAAACTTAAATGATTAAACTACAAGGGGGAGTGGTGGAGGAATGAACCTCCTTATAGGTCATTGTTGTTGAATTTAGAATATATGAGGCTGGATTTTGTAAATATTTGTTTTGTTTGTAAATATGATGGTAATATGAAGGGGTGAGGTGGATGACTAAGTGTGGTATCAAAGTGAGGTGGGAAAATGGACTTTTTTGGTAATGAGAAGGCTCTGATTTTGAGAGAATATTTGCTAACTGTTGAAAGGTACCTCCTTCAGAGGTGAGGTCATAAGCCCTTTATATAGTGCCATTTAGGGTTGTGGGTGCCGATCGGCATAATTACTACCTTATTAGGGAAGGTAAATACACCCTGCCGATAGGCAGGGGTTTGGGGTGCCTATATGCAGTCTGAAAAGGACTTTTTGGGGAAAATGGGAAAAAAAATACAAATCGTAAGTCTGAATTGCGCACAGATGGGACCGTTGGAAAGGTAATTCAGAGCCCTTTGAGAATCAATTCAGCTACTCTTAGGTTTGGGAGATAAGATATTCGTGCATAGAATAGACTGTTCGAAAGAGAATATATTATCCTTTGAGATTTCATTGAGCTTCGTTCACTTTGGAGAGTTGACTTGAGTCAAACGGGGCTCGAGAGCGCCCGGTGGCCAGCAGATCACTACTTGGAGTAAAACGAATCATTCGTGTGAATTGTGAGGCTGATTAATGCACAGGATGGACTGTTAGAAAGGGGATTCATAACCCTTCAAATTTTCATTGAGATTTTCTCAGGTTGGAAAGTTGATCGAAGTCAAACGAGGTTCGGGAGTGCCCAGTGGCTTGCAGTTCAGCATTAGATGTAAAACAAATCATTCTTGAAAATCGTGAGGCCGATTCGAGAACATGATGGACCGTTGGAAAGGGGATTCATATCCCTTAAAGGTTTTATTGATATTCACTCAGTTTGGAGAGCTGAAGGGAGTCAAACAAGAATCCAGAGCACCCGATGGAGTCTAAATCAGTACTCTAGGTATGACCTAGGCTTTTTAGAGGGAAAAGGATTGTTAGGGACCGAAGGAGGTGCTTAGGTGGGGTCCTACGAGGGAACTAAGATGAAAATATGGTAGATTTTGAGCAATGGGTTGGGTAATAACTCAATGCCATTTTTAAACCTCAAACTATTTCCAAATAATTTAGAAATAAAATGAGGCCAACGATTAATCCGATTGAATAGGAGGTGAAATGACAGAGTGCTTTTAGCAAATTTTCTGTAATGAAGTTAGAGGAAGAAGGGAGAGACATAAAAAGGAGGGCATATGCCTCACCCAAAATTTCAATGCAAGAAAGTTCACCTTGGGGATATAAGGGTGGTGTATCACATTTGAAGGTATGCGTGGGAAGTTGAAGAAGCTGAAAAGGAACATAACCCTGAGTATGAGTGTTTCCAAGTGGATAATCAAGGGAAATGTATTGTGATTAACAATTCCAACATTCATAATTTTTTTGGGGATATTAAAGATGAGCTAATGTTCATGGTCGATTGACGAAATCCACAAGTCTAAAAGCTAGATCAAATTGATTTAGATGAGGGTGAAGAAGACCAAAAGTCCAATCTTTATTTCAAAGGCTTAGATGCTGAGAGGAAACGATGGCTAATTAAGCTTATTCGGGGGTATAAAGACATTTTTTCTTTAAAATACACAGAGATGGATTGTCTAAATTCAGAGGTGAGTTGGCACAAGTTGAACGTTATGCCTTTGATAATACCAGTGAAGCAGCAACCCGAACGTACAAGTCAAAACTAGATCTTAAGATCAATGAGGTGGTGCAATGGTGATTAGCAGTTGGATTCATTAAGTAGATTCAATATACAATTTGGCTTTTCAGTTTATGCCAGGGGGAAGAAAGATAAAAATCAAATTCGCATTTGTGCTGACTTTGGAAATCTTAATAGAGCTTGCCCTAAGGTTAAGATCACTCTACCGTCCATTGACAACTTAATAGATTCAACGACATGTAATAAAATGTACAATTTCATGGATGGGTATGTGGGTTATTACAAGATAAAGATGGATCCAACTGATGTAGGGAGAAAAACTTTTAAAATTGCATTGGGTAATTTTATGTACAGAGTCATGCCCTTTGGTTTGAAAAATATGAGGGCAACTTATCAGAGAACGATACTGGCCATTTTTTATGTCTTTTTCATAACATTTTGCAGTTCTATATGGATCAGTTGGTTATTAAGTAAAAAAGGAGTAATGTTACTTGGTTGATCTGAGAAGAGTTTTCAACAGGAGTAGAAAATATAAATTAAAGATGGACCCACTCAAGTGATCTTTTGGTGTAATGAGTGGGAAAGTCTTGGACCGTGACAAGAAGAAAACTATCCTTGATATGCCTTACCGGAGAATAATAAAGGAGCTGAACATCTTCCTCAAGAAGATTTCTTATCTGAGAAGATTTGTCCCACGTTTGGCTGAGATTACTCATCCGTAGTTCAGATGGAAAGAACCTCACCAAGAATCTTTTGAAAAGCTTAAGAAATTGCTCACCTTCCCACAAGCCATAATTCCTCAAAGAGATGGAGTATCTGTATATATTTATCTTAACTCTACTATGAGGTCCATCGGTTAACTATTGGCAAAAGAGATTGATGGGCGAGAATGATCCATATACTATCTGAGTAGAATTATTTATGAGGAAAGATACATTAGTGTTGAGAGGCATGGTTTGGCCTTGTTAGTTTTTGTCCAAAAACTTAGACATTATAATTTATCTTTCATCTTCATAGTGTGAAAATATGTGATCCCATTAATTTTTTATTGGAATGAACCATTTTAATTGGAAGGGAAGAAAGGTAGTTCCTCATCCTCTCGGAGTATGATCTGAAATGTGTCCTTGCACGATCAAAAGTTAAGCTTACACAAATTTACTTGCGATTTTTCCTTTGGGAATATTTGAGACATCTTAATAAGACATTTCTGATGATAATCTACAATCCAACTTTATGGATGCCAATATTAAAGAGTGGATTATGGAGTTTAATTGTTCGTTAAATAAAAAAAGGAGGAGCAGGGGTCATCCTTTTAAGAGAAAAGGAGGATATTTGTCTGTCTTTTAAGTTGTACTTCTTTTATTCCAACAATGAGGCCGAGTATGAGGCTTTAATTTTGGGATTACCGAAGGATCTTCGAAGAGGCATCCGTTCGCTCGATTCAAAGGATATTCTAACTTACTTGTAAAGTAAGTGAATGGAGAATACGCATTGAATCACCTCAACTTGGAATCTTATAGAATATTCATCAAGAGGTTGATCAATCGGTTTCATGAAGTCAAAGTGAAAAGGCATCCTAGAAAAAAGAACATGCACACTGATGCTTATGCCACCATTGCACAAAAGCTAATGGCAACTCAACAATTATGGTGACCCAACAAAGAAAAACTCCATCAATACTGCTTGCAATATTTCCAGCTGAGAATGACTCAGACTGGAGAGAAAAAATATATAAGCATATAGAGTCCAGAGTAAGTAAATGGGGCATAGGGAATTAAGGTAATATTTTATTATGGAAGGAAGTTTATACTTTTGAAACATTGAAGGATGGAGGATAATATGTATCGACACAGAGGAAGTAGAGAAAAAAATTTAAAAAATCTCACAAGGAGACTTATGGTACTATTGGGATTCATCTATTTAGAAGAATTCAAATAGAAGGATATTATTATCCTAGGATGAGACAAGACGCAACAACATCACAAAGAGAATGATCTAAGGCTTTTCTTTCAGACAGTTGAGTGTAATTTTGCAAAACCTAAATAAATTGGAGACAAACTTACATTGATTTTTATCAAATATGGAGTTAATATTATGAAGAAGATTGACGCCATGGGGATTTGAAGAATAGCCCCAAGGTTCTATGCTCAAGAGGAGATTTTATGGCAGAGGATACTTCAATAGTTCTTTGAGACGCATCATAAAGGAGGAAGAGTGTGAAGTCCTTAAGCAAGCCCACGATCGAGCTCGTATTTGATCCAAAATTTATAATCAACTCATAACGTTTGGATATTATTGTTAAACTATTGAGAAATATTCAACTGAGTTCGTTTGAAAGTATAAGGCATGCCAATTCATGGAAACCTAATCCATGATCCTTCACTAGATCTTCATTCCGTGGTAACTCCTTATTCATTTAACACTTGGGCATGCGACCTTGTGAGGGGAATAAAACGTCACTCAATGGATAAAATTTGGATACTCGTGGAAACAAAGTTCTTTATAAAGTGGGTAAAGGCAATACCCTTGAAGAGAGCAATAATACGCGTGGTGGAATAGTTCATCAAAGAGTATATAATTTTTCTTTTTGGCATTCCTAAGGTTATTTTATTCAATTATGGAACTCCATTCATCAACAAAGAGGTTATTTATCTCATGTAAAAATAGTCGATCATACACCACACTTCCATGGTATCCTACCCCAGAGGCAATGGTCAAGATGAAGTAACAAATAAGACCTTGGTCAATATTTTGGCCAAGACGACGAAAGACTTTCTTAGAGTGTGGGATGATAAAATTCCAGTTGTACTATGGGATTATTGAACGACAAAAGGGAAACAAACTCACTATAAACCCTTTTCTTTAGTTTATGGAGTTGAAGCAATTTTACCAGTTGAGTTAGAACTACCATTGGCCATATATGCCATACGAAGCAGCATGCTCCTTCAAGATAGGCACGTTCAATATGAAGTGTTGGATGAACACAGAGATAATTCGAGGCAACACTTCCAAATGTATATGAAGAAAGTCTCCCGAGCTTATGATTATTTGGTTAGGATATGAAAATTTGCGAAAGGATATGTGGTTCTAAAAAAACTATTAATCACATTAGAGGACTCTTATTACCTAAATTTGTAGCCAATTGAGATAAACCATTTGTGGTTAAATAAACACATGATTCAGGTTACTGTTTGATCCCCAAAATATAGGATTATGAGCCTTTTAAAGTTAACAAGTGGTTGAATGTTTACCATGTTTAGAGGTGGTTGTAATTTTGTTATTTTCTACCTTTATTTTGAGTTTTTTTTATGAGTTTTTGAGATGTATTTAGAGATAATGAGCAAGCATGTACATAAATTTGAACCATATTTTACGATATAAACATAAGTGTTGAAAGTAAACAAATAAGTATGAGTACACAAATGAGAGTTTCCATAACAAACATTTTTCTTCTTTGTATTTCAACTTAAGTTACATTACAAGTAGGGAGTATTGCCCAAAAATACAAAAAAGACAAAAATATTCCTAGCCGATGAGAAACCATAAGTCCGGAGAGGTGAAATATCCCTTAGACATCGAATCATCATCTTGAACACAGGCACGTTGTGCATTCACGATAGCCAATGGACATGTTTGTACTTTAGATCTCCATTTCAACTCTACCTCACGGTTACTAAGAGCCTTGGCCAAAGATTCTTCGGCTACCTTGACTTTATTATTAAATTCCTCAGTGATACGGTCAAGCTACTTTAGTCTTCTATCCACAATAAGTTGGGCCTCAATGTTCATCATATATACCTCGCGTTGAGTCACCATTTGAACATCCTTAAGGTGTTTCAAATCATTAAAACCAATTGAAGTTGAACCCATCCTTGGACTGATCAAATCTTGCTAAGGTATTGATTGACCGTGGATCTGTCTAGAGTGTCTATTTGAGTATTCACGACCTCTACTACAACTGCTACCATGCCTTGGAGGCAATACCCCATTACAACTCTATTTGGCCTTAAATAGTCTACAATGAAGATTTCTGGATGATGTTGAATAATTTTTCTATCACTGTTCGATGGAAACCTTGAGTAAAAGGGCATTGTTGAAGCACTTACTGGAAGAATTATGAAGGTCCAATGCTTAGTAGTGGAATCTCACAACCAGACTCACTATCAACCATATTGTTATTGGTGTGGAACCAAGACTATTGTCAGTACAGGAATAAACATGAGATGCCTCTGGAATAATGGGATGTATCTCCATTTGTTGAGGAGGCACAATGGCTTGAGAAGGAAAACCCTGAGGTAGCTCAGAAGGTACAATATGGTCCCTCACATGCCGTAAAAAAGAGTTAGAGCACGATAAGAGTTAGTCACAATTTGGTGTCCTTTGTTTCCAGATAGGTAATTTAAGGTAAACAAATCATAGAAAATATTTTTCTAAGTGACCAAGAAGGTGTGAGATTTAAACAAAAAAATCTTAGGAAAAATTTTCTAAGTCACCAAGCAGGCGTGAGATGTGAAATAAAATCCTAGCAACGAGTTTGTTAAGTCACCAAGTAGGTGGAAGACTTGGAAAAAAAGAGAAAATAATCTTAGGAATGTGTTTGCTAAGTCACCAAGCAGGCGTGATATAATGAGTCTAAACATTAAAAAAAACTTAACAAGGATTTACTAAGTCACCAAGAAGGTGTATTTTCTAAAAAGAACTTTACCCAAGAAGGGTATAATACCACCAAACAGGTGGAAAAATTCTAACATTTTTTTGAGGAAGCAAACTCAAAAATTGAAAAAACCTCAGGAGCTTGAGCAATCACATTTAAAGTTGTGGGAGTGTTTCCATCCTTAGGTTCAATGATAATAATTTAAGAAGAGGGAACTTTTTATAGAGCTGGAGCAGGAAACTTCACTTGAATTAGAACAAAAGACAGTCAAGAAGCAGGCTCTAATGAAGTTGAACCATTTTTAACATTGGAAGTAGCGACTTCTACTAAGGGTAGATTAACCTCGGTGGAATAAGTCATTGGTTCTCCTTGGGAAAACTGCATCAATTTAAGAAGAAAAAGGCAGTTAAGATTAAACACATGATCAAGTAAGGAAATAGTTAGAAATACTTTTTTTAACTATATTAAAAAGTTTGCCTCATCAAAGGCCTCTCGTGGGATCCAATCCATAATTGGCCTCAAATTGTTGCGAGATAGAATAAAATCATTAAAAACATTCACAATTGGCGGAACATCCACCTGAGAGAACACATATCATTCCAATATCATCAACACTATACTTTGAGGAGACTTAATTAAAAAATATCAAGTCAAAAAGTAAGTTATCTCTCACAATTTGGATGGAGGAATCACAGCTGGTGGTAAAACATTAGAAACTAGTGAGTTATGTGCCGTTGAAGATGGTGAGTCATGTGTTGTTGAAGTTTCACCAACACCACTTGATTGCCCCACTGTTTTATCTTCCATTGAAAACCTTTGTGCTACTCACACAACTGGTGGAAGCATGTCTGGAGTACATAAGTTTGACCATAAATTAATGGTGAGTTGGAGCTAGATCATGGATAGGTTCATTGACGATTTGTCTTTGAGGGTCCTTTAGGGGTGATGGATAATAACCCGGTGATAAAGAATCCTAAAGAGTAAAGAGAAAAAACGCATTCGATGAAGACTCTCAACACTTCATTTTTTTCTTTTATTTTTAATAAACTTGTACAAAAGATAAAGATTTAACTCTGGAGTAGAAGAAATGGGTAGCGTTGGAGCATGCTGCATAAAAGCATCCACCGCATCCTCATAAAAAAGATTATATTTTAAAATTACGCGTTTAGAAGAACTTGACAATGTGGGAGTTGGACTTGGTTAGATGACAACATGCTATTGAGTTACTTCTTTCTTCAAGGTCACAGTGCTTAAATATTTTATGCGATACGAAAGAACACCAATCGAAGGTCCCTCTTTGACTTAACCAAAGGTAAAGCTTTTCTTTCAAGGATATTGAGATGTAACAACATTATAAATAGGGGTTTTCCTAGATATCCTAACTAAATCAATATGGTAAATAATTAGAGTGGGATTGAAGCTATGAAGCACTTAAATTGATACTAAGCGTGCCTTTTCCACAAAGTCTATAGTAGGTGGTCAAACTGCCTTTAGAGGTGACCCGACCACTTCTGGGGAACCTTTTTGGGTTTTGGATTTCATGGGAGATATGGATGAAGACTCCTTCATAGATGAACCAACTATAGAGGAAGGTTTCCTTTTTGTGGTAGTAGTAGTGGGGGAAATAATCTTCTTTTTACCTTTTTAAGGCACCTTGTTGAACGGTGCAAAATGAGGTAATTCTTGGGGTGGAGCATTCTTGGTGGAGCTTAACTCAAATTTAACTCCAATTATTGAGTTATGTATGATCCGAACATCATTTGGGGCATAACATTTCACAAAAGAGTAAATAGGTGGAGTTTTGACCCACTTATGAATTTGTTAAGTTAAGATGACCAAAAATTTAGGATCCAACTCATTAACACGTCACCTGCTTTTATTTCTTGGAATGGTGATCTTGTCCTTAAACTTATAATAAAGAGCTACACGGGTGGATATTATGAAGTTCGAGCATGCTGTGTGGAAAGAATCACCGGCTCTATTGCTTTAGCAAGTGATGCAGGGCACATATTGGTCATGTCCAAACTGTTTGGAAGAACGGTGGGTGTGATAGGCTTCACATTTGATACCCTACTTAGTGAACGAGGGAAGATGACCAGGGTTGAGTACAAGCACAACAACTAAAGAAGGTTTCTTGATAACTATTTGTTCAGTTACTACTTGATCTGAAACATTAGTTTCATCAAATAAAGGCCACGTTTGAGCTTGGATTTCCATAGAGTAAGGCCTATCAATAAAGGTCGAGTATTTTTCGATCAAAGGAAATAAGTCCTTTCTACTTTGTTTCTTATTCCAACGAAATAGCCTTAGACATTTTACGAGAAAATTACTGATGGGAAGTTGTGAATAGGTAACATCGGGGAACATTGAGTAGAGGAACCCCATTAAGTGAATTGTGATTGTAAAATTAGAGACATCACATATCACCACAAACCGTTCCTTGTCAATATGGGTCCTATCCCGCTAAGTATAGAGGGATCCAAGACTAATGGAAGAAAGATGAAGGTTGACCCCATGAGTTAGCCTCGCAAATATATTGATCAAGTCTCTATGAGGTGGATCATTGGTATTTCTTGGTAAAAATAAGCGAGAGGGATTGCACAAAAATAAGTAGATATCTCTAAAAAAGGAGTCTTTCCCATTCGCAAAAGTTGTATCGAGAATGATACCTTAGGCCTTCTTATCCTTTATGGTTTTGGGTTGAACTTTGTAATAGTATTTGATGAGTTGGGTAAAGGTAGGTTTGTTGGAATCCCTAACACATTAACAATATATTCTATCTAAGTCCATTCGGTCTTTAACTTCATCTTCATCAAGAGCTTCATTATTATAAGAAAGGGAATCATAAGGCTCAAGACCCATCAACACACAAACATCTTCAAGAGTGATCATAAATTCACCCCAAGCATCTATGAAAGTGTGGGACATGTGGTCCTACCAAGATATCAATAAGTGAAGGGATCCGTTATTCTTTTAAAAAGTAAAGTCCCCAAACCAACAAGTGTTAATAAGTCACATCTTCTTAAGGACTCTAGCACCTTTGGCATAAATATAAGTTGACCAGGTAGCAAAGCCTTTTGGGGAGCCTCTAGGTGATTCAAAATCAATGTGAGAGTAAGAAAAGTCTCTACATTCAAACCTCAAATGAAGAATCTTAACTAGGCCAAACCCACATTCTTCTCTTTTATCTGGTTCGTCCAATAGCATTAGCATATCAACTTTGTATTAAAATTGGATGAAAAAGTTTTTCACTCTTACCTAAACTTATCATTCTCTCTAAAGTAGGGGCATAACGGTATAACTCAAGTTGGGCTTAGAGCTACGCCTTTTGTGCCTATAGGGCTTGGTCGAAAACTTGGCTGAAAATTTCAGGTTGGTAATTGAAAGAGGCCATTTATGCTAATAGAAGTTTAAAATGAATGAAATCATTTGCAAACAACACAGAAATGGAGGCGATAAGAAATCAGTGGTGGATATTGGTTTTGGTGGTTGGTTTTGGTGAATTTTAAGGGGAAAATGGCACTTTATCTCTATAGAAAAGCTTAACTTCTGAGTTATAATGGCAAAAGATTTAAAAGTTTAGAAGACGTCAAGTGTTTGGCTTTTTGAATGGTTATGAACTATCCATTTGGATGTTGAAATTTTTATTTCACACGTGTGGGTATTTGAAAACAAATGATACTTCTAAGTAAACATGTTGTGCACAACTCACCCCAAGTCGACATGTGGAAAAAGGTGGCAGATATGTCATATGATGGGGCTCCAACGTTAATTATTGGCACATGCCAAAAAGAGGATAATTGGTTTGTAAAGGAAGGGTTTTGTTGTTCTTTAAATTCAATTTTTTTTTCATCCATGGTTATTTGCAAGGAGTTCGCACAGATCAAATTTTTTCGCAATAAGATCCCACGGACTAAGCTTGTTCATAAGTATTTTTCTAAGATCCAGAATTTTGTACTATGATGATGGAAAGTCATAATTTTTCATTTAAGTTCACTCAAGGTGAGATTTGCTGAAATCAAGGTTGTTCGGAGTAAAGTGTTTCATACAAATATTTCTTACCCTCACAACAAAATTCTCTATGAAGGGGAAAATATAGGGGGCTTAAAAATAAACTCATTATTAGAGATGATTTCCTTCATTAAAAAACTAGATGAATGACTATAGAAGGATTCAATAAAGATCAATGATATTACAAAGAAGTCTGAGGATTTAAGAAAGCTTTCCCATAAGCCAGCTCGAACAAAGCACATAAGAAACTAGAGAAAGTAAAGAGGAATAAAAAAAACCAGTCTAATCGGTAAAAGGATCAAGGAAGAAGATTTTTTTAGGCATATTATAATAATAGTGAGGTTACTCAGTATTCGCGAGCGACCAGGTCTGGCCAAACTTGGGAGATCTTTCATGCTCTATCAAACAACCTTACTTAAGGAACCTATGTGGGAATTGGTTTGGAGGAAATCAAGGAAATATTAAGGCATTACTTAACATCTTTGGATATACCAGGTAAAACACCAACTTCTATTAGAAAGCTTAATCTGAGAGTGCACTATCCGAGAAATCATGAGTTTCCTTATCCACTGGGTTAGTAGGGGTGGTCTTTGTCTAGAGTAACAAAGATTTTCCCACAAATATCCTAATGACATCATGCGTGACCTACCATACCGTCAATCTAAAATTAAGTAAACCCTTGGTGGTTTAAGGATTGGTAGGCAGTTTGTCGTGCTACCACCTCTGGGAAGCCGTTTGACACACAGCTACTCACTTAAAACTTTTCCCAAAATTTAATGTCAGTGATATAAAATCATGGCGGCACAACTTTGCATTCAATGCCAGTGATGTGAAAACACGGTGGCACAACTTTGTATTCAATGCCAGTGATGTGGTGGCATCGTGGTATGACTTAAAATTCAATGCCCGTGAGACTACTCGAGTGTACTTTACAAACTACATATACTACCAACTATCCTTTGATAAGAGGGAAATATTTCTAAAGAGAGTTGTCACACAGAACCAAGAGTTTGGAGCGAGGTATATACACTATGAGACATATTGATTACCTGAGTTTTCTTATCTTTTAGTCCTGAACTCTTTTGTCCAAGCTTTCACCAAGAACGTAAACATGTAATACCCACTAATATTCATCATTGATGACCTTGTTATTTAAGTTGCCTAACTTGGGGTGTGTTTAGAGTGCTTGTTTGTCTCTCCTTATAGCTATTTGCTTTGGAGGTTCATTTATTGACAAACATAGGTGTTTATTATTATATGAGTTTATACAAAGAATTTGTTCAATTCCAACATTTTTTGTTCCTTCATTATTAAGAGCACCTTGATTGTTAATTATCACCATTAATATAGATTATGCCTTAGTTTATATTCAAGCATCCTAGCACTAAGAAAACTGCTCTCTTACAAAAATCATGTTTTTAATAATTCTATAATTAACATGAGCTAATCTAATATGCCATAATGAAATTAAATTTACCATATAAGAAGAACTAATATAATTTATTATTTTAAATTAGATCACGCCATTACAAGAGTATCCTCATAAATAAATTGACCAATCTTGGACATAACACTTATTAACTAGTTTGAAATCTCTCTATGATAACCTCCCTATTGTAATACCGGGTGGATAATCCTCTACTAAAATAAAATATGAATCTGAGTATGGTTCATTCTCAACATTACTATAATCACATTATAATATAAACAATATGAATAAAATCATACAATAAAATGAATAAATGATCCTCATGCATAATAGATATAAGAGTGAATCGAATAAACCATCGGTCACCAAATAAAGCTTCCATGATGTAGAACTGAATAATAAAACTGAGTACTAAAATATGAATGTCTAACAGTAATATAAAATCCTATCCATCTATGGGAAACACACTTAAAATTAAAATTGAAATGACTGATCCTATCTAGATAAAATAAGTTGAGGATCTAATAAAAAATTCAACGTCCATAACTCCTACACGATAAGAATGAATCTACCCCTGTAGTTCGGTTGCTACTACTCAACACCTGGGGTATAAAAAAACAAGGAAAAATAAAAGCTTGTGGGTCAAAGCTCTAAAGCTAGAAAAGATTTTGCAAGTTGATAATTATTATAAATCGTTTAAAGCAATAGTGTATTAACCGGTCGCACTCACTTGAGATAAACCTCACCTCTCAATTATAAAGCGCACCTAACATATTAATTTATTACACTAATTAAACTACTCGGTGTAACTAGGACATATAACCACTACCTAAGACCAATCCTTCTAATACCCTCTATTATCTAAGTACAACTACCTTCACTAGGTATACCCTCATAAAGAATATTGTAGTGACACACTTGCTATAAGTACATAGTCACGTAATGATCATAATGAAGCTAACCTCGAGCTATAAATAGATACACACACACACACACACACACACACACACACACATATATATATATATATATATATATATATATATATATATATATATGGAGAGAGAGAGAGAGAGAACTGATCTCATGTGGTCCCTATATGTGGACCCAAAATGAGATACTAAAAAATGACCCTGTTTATCTTGAAAAAAAGGTCCCTCTACTAAAAAAAAAGACACACAATAGATGCTCCTATCCAAACATAAACAAACAAACCCATCATCCACAAAAGGATGAAAGTGCTCACTTTTTTCTAACTTTGCATCTCACATTGAGAAGACTAATTTTGCTAACTTTGCTCACTTTTCCTTTTTACATCCAATAACTCTGCTAACTTAGCTAATAACACCGACTGCTCATTTTTTTATTACTTACGATAAAAAGTAAATTATTAAAGGTTTAGTAATTTTTTAACTTTGAATTTTCCCCCCAGATTATAACTGCAATCTTGATTTTAATGTAAACTTTTTTTGGATTGGATTTTTAATGATTTTTGAACTTATTTTTCAGGATTGGACTCGAGTAGCGGTTCAAGTCATGCTATTATCCAAACGTAAAAAAATAATAGGAAACATGGAAAATATGACACTGAAATTACATTACCAGTCAAAATCCAAAATTACATTACCCATCAAAATCAAAATTCAAATATAAAATTAAATTGACGTATCGATGGACGAATCACTTTGACCACCCAAACTTTCATATTGAGTTGCATCCTCGGACCTAAAATAATAAAGTAAAATTTATTAAGTAAAAATAAAGAAAAATTATCATGTAAAAAGGAAGCAAAATAAAGGAAGATGGTCGTACAACAATTTACCTATTAATAAGAAGCGGATAATTCCTTTTATCGTGCGTCTGCCCAACTAGTCCACCACCATTACAATGTCTTTATTGGAACTTTTTAGCTCCTTTCATTGCATTATCTTTCCCTCCTTTAAGCCTCTTATAACATCCCTTTTTTCTCACTTTTTGTGGTTCAGTGTAAACATGATTGTAATTTCCACGCTTGTTGACCGAAACACTGCCACTTATACCAATCAATGTCGGATTGGATGGTCTCATATTATCTTGTACTATGGAACCATTAATGGAAAATTGATTGATTTTCTCAAGTGCAATATGCAAAGTATCATATAAATTTGATTTTCTTTCGGACTTGTGAGGGCTCTGTCAACCACGCCTAAAGACTGTTGAATTAACCGACTCCATTGAAGAATGTATGATTTATCATCCATTACAATTCCACTTGCATCCGTCACCATTGTGGGTTTAGCCTCTTTTGTAAATCTCTTCAAAATGTATTGACATGGTATTTTCTCAAAATCATGAAAATTTTGCAAATAGGCTAACACATGTCTACACGGGATCCCCGCGCTCTCGAGCATAGTTCAAGTACACGAGGAAAAATTCAAGTTCTTATCATAAAGAAGTTATCTCACCTTTTTCACGTCAACATATTTCTTATGAATTTCATACACATTTTGATTTTCATCCTCCTTCACAACCTCAAATTTATAACTCGTGAATTCCCATATCTCATCTTGAAAGTTTTAAAATATTTTACATTTATAAATATCAGCCATTTGCACTAAATCATAATCAAATGATTTTAATTTTGGTTTCTCGGTCAAGTCTATGTGATCGAAAAATAACTCTTCATGATGTTGTTGCATATGATCCCTCCCTAATTGGATAAACAAATTGACAAGAGAATTATTCTTTGAAACATATTTTTTAAAGAATCAATGATCGCTTTCCACTCATTGGCTACTTGACATATTGGCAGATAAAACATAACTGATGTATGCCGAGGCCCATTTCGAAAGAATTTCGTATATGGAATTTAGCCACTGGTTATCAGTTAACCCACTCCTTTTCTCAAGATCGTTCCACTTGGACCTCAAAATCCTCCTTCGTCTTCGAATTGTATATACAATCTGAAAACTCCATAGTGTATGCATTATATTCAACCACATCAATCTTCTCAGAAAATTTAATTAAAATGTGCCAACTGTAATACCTATGATATTTGTGTAAGAGATCTACTGCTATAGATTTTGTGATAGCCAAATCTTGATAGGTAATAATCATTTTTAGAGCATCCTCCAACATGGACTTCCAAAAAGTGTTGAAAAACCAAACAAATGAATCGATTGTTTTGTCACTAAAAATAAATAACCGAATACAATCATTTGATCGTGTTTATTGATGCCCATGTGTATGGACACAAATTTCCAATTGAGTCGTTTGTAGTTTTGCCTCAATTCTGGATAAAAACATTTGAGTCATAGGATAGAGTTAATTGATCATCCTCCAAGCCTATGACATGTTAGTTGAAGACGTAGAGACCAAGTTTAAAGCTTGATCAAAATATCGAGTTTAAAGTGCCTTGTTTCTAAGTCATCAACATGGTTCCATTACTCCTAAGGTATGAATGCATTTGAATATATATATATATATATATATATATATATATATAGGAGCTAGGAACATTTTATAGTGGGTGTTGTTTATTTTAAAACTGTTGTTTAATTTCAGAAAGATTTTATTAAAACTTTAAAATCAAGTTTATAAAGTTTCTGGGCTAAAAATTAAATTTTTCAAGCTTTCTGGAAATTCGTTCGAAGTGTCGTTTGAACAACCATATCCTTCGAACGAGTTTGACAATGAAGTTCCCGATTAGGCCATTAGAATGTCATTTGAAGTGTCGATCGAACGAACATGATGTTCGAACGAGATTTCCAACGAGATTTCTAGCGAGTTCACACTGAAACCTCGTTAGAATCCTCGTTCGAACGAGACTTCGTTCGAACGAAAAATCTTGTTCGAATGAGATTTGGCGGGAACAGGTATTTGGCAATTTTGAGCAGGTTTTTTCATGTTTCTCATTTCTTTACCCCACTAACTTTTGACATAACTTAATAGTGCGGGAACCAACCTTTTTGGTTTAACTTTTTAATATCCTACAACCTATAAGAGAGTGTTTGAGAGAGAAATTCAAAGTAGAAAAAGTTCAATATTTAAAGTGTTTTAGTTTTCAAGGAAAATCCTTAAACACTTGTGTTACACCCAATTGTTGTTTGTTTATCCAAGCTTTCATATATATATTCATTTCTTGGAGTTTGGCACCAGTTTTTCATCTCTACCATTTGAAGAGACGTTTGGGTTTGCTTTTACATCCCACAAAGAAGAAGAAGTTTGCGTTGATTTACCCACTTGGAGAAAGGCTCGTAGTTTGGGTGACGGTGACCATATAAAGTCCGATCGGTAGATTCTGAGACAACGGTGGAGCTCCGTGGTTATTCACTAGGCGGAGGTGGATACAAGAAGAAGCATCGAGGCTTGAGAGGGATCGAGCCGAGTGTTGTAAGTCTTTCTGTATTGTATTTGTAAAACCATACTTAGTGAATTTGAGGCTAGGGTCGTCCGAGGTTTTTTCCCGTTATGGGTTTTTCCTTGTACATCGCAGCGTAGTGATCCATTGTTTAATTTTATCTTGCTAATATAACCTAGAATGCATGCTTAGGTAAAAAGATAAAATTTGTTTAATCACTACTTATGTTTAATTTGGTGCTTCATAATTATTTTGGTAAATGCTAATTCGATTCAAGTCATTAATTTAAATTGTTAAATTGGTTTGGCCTAATATGATTAAATGAAAAATATGACTTAGGCAAATTTTCTAGGACTTGGGTTAATTAAATTGGTTTAAGTGAAATTAACATAAATGTGTGTTTTAATTTAATTTCACTTGGTTTTAATTTTAATTTGAAAGAAAAATTAAATCTTGTTAATTTTTGTTTTAATTGAACCATCATCTCACGCTTCAGTATATCTAAAAAGGAAATAATTATCTTTTTGTGAGGTAAAAGAATTTTTGTTATAAAAATTGGGGGCCTCCACGTGTTCCAACAAGTGGTATCAGAGCCAAAGCGATAAATTATTTCGTTAAGCTCTTTTAAATATTTTTTGCTAAAATGGAATTTTTCCCGTTTTCAAAATTTCTTATTTTTGATGGTTCTAATTGCGTGTACTGGAAAACACGTATGAAATCGGCACTAAAATCTATCGACGAGATGGTTTGGTTATCTGTAGTTAACGGGTGGTCTCCACCAACTCATTTAGTAGATAATGAACGTGTTTCCAAATCGGTCGATAGATGGAGTGATAATGAGTTTAAACTTTTAAATTTTAATTCCCGAGGTTTAAATGCCTTGTTTAGCGCTGTCACGCTGGATGAATTCTGACGCATTATGACGTGTGATACCTTTAAAGAAGCGTGGGATATTTTACAGCTCACTCAGGTACAAGTGTCGTAAAAGCTTCGAAACTCCAAAACCTCACCACCCAATTTGAAACCATCAAAATGAACGATAAATAAACTTTTGATGAATTTTATGCTAGACTTTACGATATTGTTAATTCATCTTTTAAGTTGGGAGAGAAAATACCCGACAACCGAGTTGAAAAGAAAATTTTAAGGTCTCTTCCCGATAGATTTATTCCAAAAGTGACCTTTTTAAATTCTTTACCAACTTTAGCCTCTATGAAATTAGAAGAGCTCGTAGGTGATTTACAAACCTATGAACTAGATATGTTTACCTCTAAAACCGAAAAGAAAATTGAAAAGGGCATTGCTTTAAAAGCCTGGAAAGAGGAAAAACAAGTAGTAAAGAGCGAGAGTGATAGTGACTCGGAAGATATGGCCTTGTTTGCTAGGAAATTTTGAAAGTTTATTAAAATTAACAAAGATAAATTTAAAAATGACTTTATGAAATTTGAAACTTCTAAGCATGACAAAGCCAAGAGGATCCCTAAAACTTCTAAAGAAAATGTAAATATGGACGAGTTCGAAAAATGTTTTGGTTGTGAAAGGTATGGCCATAGGGTTTTTGAGTGCCCCACTAAACTAAGGAGAGAGGGTAAGAAACTAATTTCTTTTAATGCAACCCTTAGTGATAGTGATAATGAAGAGGGAACCGATTCCCCCACTAAGCCCAACTTTGTGGCTTTTATGGCTAGTCATGTGAGTAATAGTGAGAACTCGTCTATTGATGAAATCTCAACACATGACACTTCCAAGGTTAAAGTTTATGATTCCCTTATTTTTTATGGTAGTGAGAGTGGAGAAGAAAGAAAGAGTGAAAATGAAGAAGAGGTTGATGTGAGTGAACTTCAAAATGCTTTTCAAGAACTTTATGAAGAATCTATTAAATTAAAAAGAGCGAATTTGAAGTTAGAAGCTACTTTAAGAGAGCATGTCAAGGTCGTTGGTGAGAGTGCGTTAGTGTAAGACCTTAGGACACGTGAGAGGACTCTTCGAGATAAGCTTGAATATATAGAAGGCGAGAGAGATAGCCTTAGAGGTTTAATGGAATCCTTGAAAAAGGAACTTCAAGAGTTTGAAGAGAGAAATGATTTGTTAGAGTCTAGAATTTTAGAATTAGAAGAACAATTAAAAGACTCTAGTAATGTCAAATTTGATTTGGAGTGTAGGTCCGAAAAACTTGATAAAATCTTAGGAACGGTCCAAATAAAAAATGATACTTGTGGTTTAGGCTTCGATACTTGTAATGAATCTACTCAAAAATCCAAAACCAACATTTTAGGAGAATCTCCTAGGAAAGCCTTTAGAGATAACTCCTTAGGTAAATCATTTCATCGTGAGTTCAAGTGTTCACATTGGGGTCGAAAAGGTCATCTTAGGAAATTTTGTTTTGATCTTAAACTAGTTCCTAGAAAATTCAGAGGTAAGGCAACCGAGGTAGTCATTCCTATGCATCGATATCGACATTCTTCATTAGTTTGGGTTAGTAGATCCGACTTGGTAGCTTTACAAGAAAGGGTTTTTGATTCTCATTTACTTTCACATGCTTCCTCCCTTACAAAATCTAAAGGTTGAATGTGTTAGTTCTATTTGCATACTTTAGCTTTTGTGCTTCATGCTATATCACCCATGCTAATTGTATGATTGTTTAGTCATTTTCTAGCCATTGTTATATTTCATATCTCATGTTAGAAATATCGACTTGTTTGTCTTTTGTATTTTATTCTTTCATTTTTGTGTACATTAAATGAAAAATACAAAAAGATTTTTTTTTATCATTTGGGTTTTTATCTCTTGGAAATTTAAGCTTAATGAAAAACATAAAATGATTTTTGTTTTGTGTGTCTTTTGAGTATATATATTTATTTTTGGTTAAAAATTTTCAAAAACTCAAAAAGATTTTTATCTTGTGTGTATTTTAGTTTGACACACTTTATGTGGCGTATACTTGTGTTAGAATCCCATCTTTTACGCTCCCATGCGGCTAGAAATTTTGGTTAATATTATCAGTCCTTATAATGTTCTTTACTATGCTTATATGGAGTAGTTGGATTTTGTATTGATTAAATTAATTCTATTTTTAAATGCCTCAATTAACATAAGAACTATAAGCCCGTTTGCTAGTTGCATCAGCCCAACCGTAGTACTTGATCCTTTCTTCATCATCTGTTTCAATTTGAAAAGAAAAAGTTCGATTCCTCCCTTGTTCTAGTATAAAAAATTCATGCAACATATCTCCATCGTGGCCATTAAATTCATTACGTCTATCCCTTTCTTCGCTGTACAAATCTCTTTGAGTGCAACCAATGTTCTGAAACCCGCCTGATTGCACTCCGAGCAAATTGGATTTTTTTTTCTCTAGAATACTAATCATACCGAGTTTTTGATGAAAACAATTTTGAGCATTTGAAACACGACGGTGAGATAGAAAAAAGTGTCTTTCGGGGGGTGCACAATGGGTGTCTATTACCCTCCTCAAATAAACTAACCACAAAAGTATCGTTTGGAGACCTCACTATCGTATGTTTTTCTAAATAATCCTCCTGAACTGAACCTCGATGTCTACATGTATATTCTTCATCCACAACAAGAGTATCCTTTCCTTGCTTAAAACATATAAACTCCTTTTTAGTTAGGTCATTTGTTACTCGACTCTTTTTACTAGACGAAATCCTAACACTGAACTCGACTTCTTTGGCATACTCATTGTAAAAAAATATGCTTTCATTGAATCTTTGGAACTCTTGCCCTATTTTTGGTGTAAGTTCAATCGCTACTTGTGGGTTGAAAACATTATCACTTTCACCGTCATTGGATGCCCCACATTGTTCCTCTGCTATAATCTCACTTTGCACATTCACATTGGCTCAGTCTCAATCTCAAATTGTATATTATCAACAATCCATAGCTATTTGTTCAACTCACCATTTGAATTATTCATATTCTGAAATCAAACAAGAATAAAATAATTATAAAAATATTTTAGTGGACGTAACATTTTCTGGGACAAATTGAGTGATATTAAAAAGTCCTTCTACGTCGACACATGATTGCGGCACATAGTGCTGCGACACACTGACGTTGCGTGTCGCGATTGGTTAGTGCTTCTAGCGCAAACCCACATCCATGACGACAATAATCAATCATGACACGACATGTCACTGTGTCGCACCACTCTATGTCGCATTCCTTATTTGGACTAGAATTATTGATATCAAAATGCAAACAAACTTAATGTTTCACGAGTATTTTATATACAAACAATAATTTTTAACTAAGAGAAGTTAGTCAATTGGCGTTGGTAGGAAGTACCAAAATTGTAATTAAAGCCAAAAATGCAATTAAAACCAAAAATGCAATTAAAACACTAACTGTATAACAAAGTCAAAGTTAAAAAAATTATTAAACCTTAAAAATGAGTAGTGTGTATTTAGCAATAAAATGATCAGGTGGCGTTTCATATAAAAATGATCAGGTGGTGTTTCATATAAATATGAGTAGGTGGTGGTTGATATAAAAAATGAGTATATGGTGTTTCATAGCAAATTTATTTCATATGAAAAGAAAACAGACCAAAGTTAGCACAGTGGGTTTATTTCAAACCTGTTCACACTGAGAGAAAATAGAGGTTTGGGTTTTTGAGGGTTTCGTCCTTTTGTGTTGAATGGGATTTTTTCTTATGTTTGAAGAAGAACATTTATTGGGGTAAATGAATAAGGTCACTATGTCTTTTTTTCAAGATAAACGGGGTCGTTTTTTAATATCTCATTTTGAGTCCACATATAGGGACCGCATGAGATCGGTTCCCTCTCTCTGTCTCTCTCTATGCACGCACAAATATATATATATATATATATATATATATATATATATATATATATATATATATATATATATATATATATAACCACATCCCCAGAGATGAAACCTCAAGGATGCATCCCTCATGTGCTATCCGACTATTAGCATCACACCTCACACCGAGCCACTAGGTCGGAATCTCATCGGTGTTCTGAAATGAAAACACATACAATGGAGGCAGTCATTTACATACGAATGAGGGTAGTAACCATACCACATCGTCCCCAATGGGTCTAGAATCCAACACTTATCCTCACATACGGACAGTGGTGGCCAGGCAACAGTATTATGATCCGGGGAATCAATCAGACACTTGAGGGTCAATACCAGGGTGGACTGCCCATTACGCACAAATCCTACGATAGCATTCATGAGTATGTATATTAAATAAAACAAATAAAACACACACACACACACACACACACACACACACACACACACACATATATATATGCTTGTCACTGTAATATGTATATATAATAAGTTCTAAACTCATGAACATATCCGACTTCACACGATTCAACCAATTGCAAAGTTCAACCAAACTTCTCGATTAATTAATCAATTCATCACTCACTTGTATCCTCGGTTCTCACCCTTATACCAAGAATTAACATCCTAATTAACTAATAAATTCCCTAATATCGAATAGAGACACAACTATTTTTAGTTAAATATCGGGTCACTTGGATAGCCTCCCACATACTCGCTTAGGTTTATAAAAATCCTCAAAATGTTTCCAGGATCTAACCATGACCCAGCCTAGGAGACGAATCAATCCACCCTAGATGCCAAATCGATTCGCTTAAGGCGGTTGGCCTAGATTTACGAATGTTCAATACGGGTTTCTTCCACAAAATTCCATAATCAGTTTCAATAGTCTCCTATAATGACTTCTAAGCGTTATAAACCTCAATTTTGTCACCAATGAACTCATATTAACCAAGAGAATACATCCAAAAGGTTTTATAATCATTCTAAACACAATCATGCCTAAAATAAAGTCCATCCCAAAATAACTAACTAAAGATTTTGGTTTCGCACACCCTTCCTTAGAAAATTCTTAATTAATTAAAAAAATCAGAAAAGAAGAAACTAGCGGCCACAAGTTCGTAACGAAAAGATTTAAAATTTCACGACTCGAATCTATTCGTCACGAGACCGAATAGATTTGATTCTGAGAAGAAATTAAAATGGCCTAAGGACGAAGGTAAGGCTATAAGGACACAAATTTCCAATTGAGTCCTTTGTTTTTTTGGCTCCATTCCGGACAAAAACATTTGAGTCATAGGATAGTGTTCAACTTTATCCATTCAAGCCTATGACGTGTTGGTTGAAGACGTAGCGGCCAAGTTTATAAAGCTTCATCAAATGCCGGTTTGTTGTGCCTCGTTTGTACGCCAACAACATTTTTTTCCATTTACTCCTAAGGTATGAATGCATTATATATTTATATAGGAGATTGGAACAAGTTTTATTGAGTGTAATTTAAAATTTTTATAAATTAATTTTAATGACTTTGTTTTTACTCAGAAAATATTTTTTAGAACTTTCCATAAAAAGTTTTGGGCTTAAAAATTAATATTTCATTTTTCTGATACGTCGTTCGAACTTTCGAACGAGATTTTCAGGTCATTCGAACGAGATTTCTGACAAACTTCATTTTTCCTTTCTGGAACCTCATTAGTAAAGTCATTCGAACAAAAAATCGTTCGAACGAAAAGTCGTTCGAACGAAATTTGGCAGGAACAGGTATTTTGGGCATTTTTGACAGTTTTCTCACTTTTCCCACTTCTTTTCCCCACTATCTTTTTACAGAACTACTTAAGGCGGAAATCAACTCTTTTGAACTAACTTTTTCACTATCCTCCATCTCATAGAGAGAGTTTTTTAGAGAGTTCAACTTCAAAAGAAAAAGTTCATGTTTTGAGTTTTTTTAGGGGCTTGGATGGAGTCAAGTCGAGTGTTTTAAGTCTTTCTTGTCTTGTACTTGTAAAACCATACTTAGTGAATTTGTGTCTAGGGTCATCCGGGTTTTTTCCCGTTGTGGATTTTTCCTCGTACATCGCAGCGTAGTGATTTATTTGTTTATTTTATCTTTTGCATAATTCACCTAGAACGCATGCTTAGGTAAAAAGATAAAATTAGTTTAAATCACTACTTACATAATTTGTTGCTTAAATTAATTTGGGTAATGTTTAAATAAATTTAGTTCAAGTCATTTAGTTCAAGTCATTTTCTTTAATTCGATAAAATTTGGTTTAGCCTATTTTGCAAAAATGAATTAAATTTGTTAGGAGAATTGCTAGGACTTGAGTTAAACTAATTTGGTTTAAGTGAAATTAAAATATGTGTGAATTTAATCTTATTTGACTTGGTTTAATTTTAATTTGAAAGAAATTAAAATTTGGTGTTTGTGTGTGTTTAATTGAACCATCTCGCTTCCGCATCTCTTTAAAAAAGAAATTGAAATTACTTTTTGTGTAAAATCTAAAATTTGGGGGCCTCGTGTTCCAACAGAGGCCTCCAACCTTTAATGCCCAAACCAAGCTCCAAAACTGTACCCAGTCGATACCCTAACCTGATAAAAGTATAGGAACAAGTTTTTAAACCATTTTACACCTTATTATGAGTCGAAGAACATTAAATTTAAGATTAAAACTTTGTAACAAAACCCATCTTTAAAACTTGAGGTTTGTTCGTCATCAATTTTCAATACTAGACGCTTTAAATCTCAGAATTATATTTCTAATCATGAAAGTAATTGACTAAATTAAATTTTTGACATAAGGCAAGTAACTACTTTCCTTGGAGAATTAGAATCTGAAGACTTGTACGAATTTGATGACATGTTGAGTCCTCTCTCCTCTCCTCTCCATGCTTTCTCTTCTTTCTTCTTCTTTTTCTTTTCTCTAAGGCCCTGTTTGATAGCCATATTTGCCATGGAAAATATGGAATCTTTCTCATTTTCCATCTTTTATACCCATTTGATAGCATTTATTTGCCATGGCAAATAATTCTAAGTTACACTAAGGTACTAATACCTTATGCACAAAAACCAGATTTGCCATGGAATTCAATTCTTTGGGGGGGTAAAGAATTGAATTCCAGCTTTTCAATGGCTTGGAATTCAATTCCAGCCTGTTCTATCAAACAGGGCCTAAGGTTCTTTCTCTCAATCTCTTGTGTAAAACATGAAAGGTAGGCTGCCATCCACCTTCCCAATCTCTTAAATATTCATTTAAATAAAAAAAAAATCACAAGCGAAAAATGCCTATTCGATGTACTCCTCCCAATCACAACAATAAAAATCAGCAGGGGTTAATGGGTACAGCTTAGCTTTCGCAAGATGATTCACTGAGGCGATGAGGCATTCATCTGCAATGGTTGGTCTGATGGGACGGGCTAGAGCATAGAAATAGCTGTTGTTATTATTTTTTTCTTTTCTTTTTAAACCCATGTATCTCATTTTTATAGATGGGTCACGAGTGTTGGTTACAGAGATAACTTTTTGACACTTTGAAGAAGCTAACTGAGTGTCGATATGATTAAATGGGTCTGAATGAAGCCATGATTTACTCAGTAAACCCCGAACCAGTATGACTGAGCAATTGAGAAAAATGATAGCTCCGTTTGATGAGATTTTTTGTCAAGGTAAACGATGGAAATTTACACTGCGATGAGAATCGGGTTTAGAGACCTCGATCTTCGCCGACGAATTGATTGCCGATCAGTGTGGGTGGTCTGACGACCATCTTTTCCCCTAGCCGGTTAAAATTGAAATAACCATCCTATACACAGTACAACCAGCGAAACCAAAAAAAAAAAGATAAAGAAAAATGGTAAATCTGCCACAATCTCTCTACATGTGTTTCTTTGTTGAATCATTTCTCCTTTCATTTTACAAGTATGAATGTTGTTTGTTGACTTTAATTTTTTGCAAATTGTTGTTATGTGCTTAAAGTATTAAGTTATCTTCATGATTCATGTGTTCCCTTCAAAATTCGTTATATTACATTTTTTTTAACTTGGATTAATTTTAATGGTTAAAGCTTTTGGAGATTTTATATGCCTAATGTTGTTATGTGTCTAATTTTTATAGGCACTCTCTCTTCACTCCCACTACTCAAACCATCATCAAGGTATAAACACTTCTTTTTCTAGGGTTATTTTTGTGTTTGAACTTGGCTTTTAAGGGTATTGGTCATCATAATATAATCATTTTTATTTCAATTTTACGGTACTCTCGTCTATCATTCCCTGAATTTTAAGGTTTTGATTTTTTTTTTGTGCTTAATTTGTTACTCTGTTTTGGGGATCTAATTTGTATATTTTTAGGTTTCTTTGGTTAAAGATTTTTGTTGATACACTTATTCTCAGATATATGAATTTTGTTGGACAATTTATTATTTGTTAAGCACGGTAGATAGTCCTATAAATAAATGAGATTATGACCAATTTTTATTTTTAAAATTACACTTTGTTTTATTGGGGACAAACATTTTTTTCATTTTGCAATCATGTACTTTGGAATTTTTTTCGTTTTGTGATTACGTACTTTCAAAAATTTTGCCGTGCCTTTAGGCACGGGCATTCCGCTAGTATATATATATATGTCACACGAAGGCATCTACCTTCGATGTCCAGTTCGATCTTTATCGGCAAGTTCGGAGGAGTCTCTCACCAAACAAATATAAACAAAACACACATAAATGGGGCGGTCACTACGTAGTACACCATTTCATGGTCTATATTTTCAATGATGACGATGGATTTGGCTATCCCACTTGCCTTATCGCAAGCGGTGCCACTGAACATAGGACCTAAAATAACGACCTACACTACACCCAGCCCACCTGTGCCGACATGTTCTACATTTCAAAGATGTACGTAATCCCAACTGATAGGCCGTCCACGAATACAGTTATGTTCACACAATTAATAATTATAGATATGAAGCACACAATATGTATAGATAGTTATCCCCATAACTATTGCAACTAGGTTTCATCAACTTCCAGATAACACACTTGTCTTAAGAATTAACATCCTAGTTAACCATTAAATTATGCAATTAATGAATAGCGACAATTCTATTTTTAATTAAATATCCACTCACTGGATAACCTCCCACATACTCTCTTAATTTTGTAAAAATATCATGAACGTTCGCACACTCCAACCCTAACCGAAGCCCAAGAGCTGAATCGATTCGCCTCTTAGAGCCGAATCTATTCACCTCCTAGGATCGAATCGATTTGTCAGGCCGAATCAGTTCGCCCTGGAACTGAATCGATTCGATTTTGGGCAGTAGCCCATATCTGTTATGTTTTCCTACATGGGTTTTATCTTCCAAAATCTAAATTCATTTTTAAGGTTCTACCCACTTCAAGTTCAAGAACAATATCCCTATTATGGTTAAGAAAACTTGATCTATAACCAATCCATGCATGGTAACCACCTTTAATTCAAGAAATCAGATTTAATACTAGAGGTTGTCTAACCAAATCAAAATCATAATTTATATCTAAAGATTTCCAGAATAATGAGATCAATACATGATTTGAAATCCTCTCTAAACATAAATGCTATCATGGATTCTACCAGTAAATTTTTCACTAAAACAATATCAATTTCGGGTTTGTCAGCAAAGTATTTAATTCTCAAAATGCAATTATTCTTTGATTAATCCTAAACAGTCCTAGATTCAAATTCATTTGTTTTTAATCTCCAAATCAACTTTTAAATCGAAATTATTATAAGAAAGTATGAAAATCGTTCAAGAAACGAATTATAATCAGTTTAGCAAGAAAATTCTTGCCTTATACAGGTGATACGAGTATCCTCTCTTAAGCCTTGCTCTTCCCTTCTTATCCAACCTTGGAAACTTCCTCCAGAGGGTATAGGGCTTCTAGGTTAACTTAAACATGGATGAAATATGTGTTTGGGTTAGTTTATTAACCTAAAGAAACCCTTAATCTCATATCTCCCATAAATACCCAATTTTGGGCCCCCAAATAAGCCCAAAATAATACTTGAATTGGTCCAAAATTTCCCATAAGGGTATACCTATCCATCAGGCCCAACTTAAGATGTTTAAAATGCCTAAACGAGTTTCAGAATCACTCCGTAATGAACCCAAACCATGTTTACCCAAAGTTACACAATTATTATATTTAATCCTAACATCGTATTAATTCGAGTAACATGCAATATAATTATCTACTAATATACACATTTGGCATAAATGAATCACATAATCATGCATATCACATTCAAGAAGTTTATTCATGCTATTTATTTATTTGAAATTTTACCAATTTAATTATTATAAAAACACGCGGTGTTATATTCTTCCCTCCCAATAACAAAATCCCATCCTTGGAATTCGAAACATACCTGGCTCGAAGAATTCCGGATACTTCTCTCGCATATCATCCTCCCTCCCCCGCGTCGACTCATCCTTCTTGTGGTGATTCCACTATGCCCGTACTAAAGGAACAAACTTGGAATATAATGCATAGGGGTCTCTCCTCATAACTTGTGCCGGGATGGAGTTGTATCTCGTCAAGATCTATATGCTAGTACAATACCTCATCCCTAAGAAATCTCCGTAATGCCAAAATATGGAAAACGTTTTGGATCCTCCGCAAATGATCCGGTAAAACTAACCGATACACTACGGGTCCAATCTTCTCAATAATAGGGAACGATCCCACATAACGGGAGACAACTTCCCTTTATTTCCCAAACGCATCACTTCCTTCATGGGAGACACCTTAATTAGCATATTATTACTAACCTTAAAATCCAAGTGCCTCCTGTCTATATCAACATACTCTTATGTCTATCCGGGGCAATCTGAATCATAACCTAGATCATCTCCAACTTATTCTAAGTGTCGTGGATGGACTACGATTCGAGAAGCGTGTTCCCCCCACTTATAAACAACAAGTGGGTGAACGATAAGGCCTCCGATACAATGCCTTGAAAAGTGCCATCCTGATAGTCAACTAGTAATTATTATTGTAAGAAAACTACACCAATGGTAAGTATTGCTCCCAACTACCTTTTCAATCCAAAATACACAATTGTTACATGTCCTCCGACATTAAATTTACTCTCTCTATCTGACCATCAGTCTGGGGGTGATACGAGGTACTTAACCTCAACTCCATCCCCAATGCCGATTGAAACTCCTTCAAAAGTGGGACACAAAAGTCCTGTCCCTATCCGAAAAAATATTGACTGGTACACCATGCAACTTCATAATTCTTTAACTTCACAATCTTTGTAAAAAAAGCTTTGTGTACTGCTCTGAAGTGTAGTTTGTTCTAACTGGCAAGAAGTGAGCCACCTTTGTCAATCGGCCAACGATCACCCAGATGGCATCGTGTCTCTGCTGTAATGTAGGTTACCCTATAATAAAATACATGGAAATTTTCTCCCATTTTCACATTGGAATCTCGAGAAGTTGTAGAACACATGTTAGTCGCTGATGGTCCACCTTCACCAATTAGCATGTAAGACACTTGGATACAAAAATAGCTATGTCCTTCTTCATGCCTTCTCACCAATATTAGTGCTTCATGTCTCGGTACATCTTATCCCCGCCAGGATGTACCAAAAAATGTGACCCATGTGCTTCTGTCATGATTGGTCATCGTATATCCTCATCCTTTGAGACTACCAACCAGTTGTGGAATCTCAATCTGTAATCTGAACTAATCGAATATTGCACTTCCCCACTGTCAATAACTGCATGACCTTCTCCTAGCAAAGATGATCTCCTATACGAGATTTCATGACCTGAATGAGGATCTCATGAGTGATGGAAATAATTACCATAAAATCACGTAATAGCTCATTGTGAGTACGAAGCAAACTTAACTTCGCCTTCCACACCGCTACTAACTCGATTATCGGCTTAAGTCTCAAGGCACCTGCCACTACATTTGCCTTGATCATATGATACTAGATATTAAATTGGTAGTCTTTCACAAACTAAAGCCATCGCCACTACCTCATATTTATCTCCCTCTGAGTGAACAAATACTGTAAACTTTTGTGGTCTGTGAACAACTAAATTTTTTTCCCTAAAAGATAATGCCTCCAAATACGTAATGCAAATACTACGACTGCTAACTTCAAATCATAGATGGGGTACATGATGCAAAAGCTATTGGCCTCTCCTCCTGCATTAATACCCCTTTAAGTCCTCTTAAAGATGCATCAGTAAAGACTTTATAGTCTATCCCTCGTCGAGCCAAGGCAAGTACCGGAGCCGAAGTCAACCTAACCTTCAGCTCGTCAAAATCTTGTTGACATGCATCGTCTGAAACAAATGGTACATCCTTTCGTGTAAAATTTGTTAGAGGTCTAACTATCTTCGAGAACCATTTAATGAATCGACATTAGTTCCCTGCCAGGCCCAAAAAGTTGTGTAACTCCGTAGGTGTAGTGGGTTATCCCCACTCCATCACTAGTGAAACCTTTGACGGATCTATTGATATCCTCCTCTCAGATATAATTTGGTCCAATAACTAAACCTCCCTCAATTAAAATCTGTATTTCTCAAACTTGGCATAGAGTTTATGGTCTCGTAATGTCTGTAAGACTATTTTTAAGTGTTGTACGTGCTCATCTGCAACCTGAGAATAAATCAATATGTCATTTATAAACATGATAACAAACTGAACTAAAAGGTTCCTGAACACCCTATTTACGGTGCATTAGTCAGGAAAAAAGGCATAACTAAGAACTTATAAGACCCATATCTCGTCAATAATGTTGTCTTCAGAACATCCTGCTCCCAAATCCTCAACTAATGGTACCCTAACCTCAAATCGATCTCAGAAAGGTATGATGCACCCTTTAATTGGTCGAATATATCATTAATATGAGGAAATGAATACTTATTCCGTATATTGATCTTGTTCAACTCCCTGTAGTCATTGTAAAGTCTCAATGATCCATCCGTTTTCTTCACGAACAAAATGGGAGCACCCCAAGGTGAAGAACTCCTTCGAAGGAATCCCCGACCCTGTAACTGCTAAATATGATCCCTAAGCTTTCTCATCTCCAAAGGAGCTATGCAATATGATATACATGCGATGGGGCTCGTACCTAGAATCAAATCAATCATAATCTCGATCTCCCTACTCGGTGGTAACCCCATAATCTCTCCAATCACATCTGAAAACTTAACAGTCGAAATGGAATTTAGAGAAACAACGACCTCATAAAAAGTCTCTTCCTTAATGTGATACAAATGCATGCTCAACCCTCCCTCCGAGTGAGGCATTGCAACCAAATACATTTCTTGCCCCAAAATGGCAAAGACGATGGACATTCCATAATAATCAACACAAGTGCTGTAAGTAGCTAAAAATTCCACTCCTAGGTAAATGTCATTCTCTAACATATATAACACAAATAGATTTGCCATGAACCTAAGTCTCCCAATGTCAATCCATATAACTCTGCACATGAAACGTATAGGTGCCCCTCTACCCACGAGTGAATCAATGTAAAGTACTATGTCAGATGCTAAGTCTATCATTCTTGATGCATAAGCAAAACTAGTACCAACAAATGAGTGCAATGCACCAGTATTAAATAAAATACTCTCTACATGCCCAAAAATAGGGAGCATACACTCCACTGCCTATGCTAGTGTTAGTCTCTCTCTAAGTGTGATGTGGTACACACGCCAATTTTGAAACTACAACTGTTGCCCCTGAGGTTGGGTGGGTGGAGATGGTAGTGCTGGAATTGTAATCAATGATGGGGTTGGAAACTGCTGATGTTGCCTCTAAGGTGTCTGATACCCATGATATCCTCCCTAATCATATTCCCCCTGATTTCCCCTAGAGTACTTCTTCGCAATGTCTCCCTTCTCTCCATAAATGTAGCAATTTTCCTAGAACTGATCCTTATCCTGTAATTTCTTTTATTGACTTTGTTGGCCTTGACCCTACTGCCACTGGCCCTGATGGACTCTCTGTTGCTGGCCCTAGCACTGCTGTACCTACTTGTTTTGATCATCGAAACCCTTATGCCTCTTATATTAATCACATGATTGGGACCACTTAAATAACTGGACCCCCTTATTACCATCTCCACTCGTCTTTCCTCGCTGGCTCAACATCTCGGAACTAAATATCATCTTCCCTTACTTTTCTGGAATGATCAGTGATCTTAACAATGCAGTAAAGCGGCATTCACCATATATATGTAGGTGGTAAAAGTTGAATTCCCCAATAAGGATTTCCTGATGTTCAAAGTTTCCCCTGACAAAAACTTCTACATTCGGTTTTCTTTGATGTTTACCCCATCTTTAGTAAATAAGGACAATGCGGTAAACTCCTCCTCATACTCTGCTATGGTATGAACCTCCTGCTTAAGGTCCATAAACTTCATCCTCATTTCTGATTTCATGGCGAGCGGGAAATACTTTCCCTCAAACATTACCCATAACTCATCAATGGTTGACTGGTCCTGCTCCTCCAGGGTGGTGACAGACTACCACCATTGTAGGGATGCTCCTACTAGTCGGAATGAAGCTAACATCTACTTGTGTACTGTCGTGCACTCAAACATCCTCAAATGTCTTTGAATGTTTTTCTTCCCCTGAGTTACCACCAAGATATCTGTAGTCCTAGAAACCTCTGGCGGGTAGCCTTTAGTGAAGGCCCTCCTAGACTAATCCTTGTGCCTGAATGGGTTGCACCGCCTGCTGCGGGTGGTGGTGATGACTGTTGTTGTGGCTAAAAGTACAATATTATGGCATTCATCGCCTTAGAGGCTGCCTGTGTCACTATCATGGCAATGTCTGCTAGAATAATTATGGATGGTACTGGTGGTGGTTGTGGCTGTAGCTCCTGCTGAGCCCTATCGTCTGTAGCCTTGGTGGTAGTACGTCGTGGTCTACCACATCTAGTGCTTTCCATCTAAAAGAAAATAAGATTCGTATTAGTAACAAAGAGTAAAGAGTACAATGATCCCTTATCATAGGGCTCTATAGATGAAAGAAACGCAATGCAGAATGTAATGAGCGCAACATAGATCCTAAGGATCCTAGAACATGAATACTTTAATACAATTATAACAACTCCCATTTTTTACATAAAGGTTGTCCTGACACAATGCGCCAAAGATAGGTCTTGTCTAATTAATTTTATCATTCTCAGCATCAAACCATAAATTGATATTTTTAATTTAAAACATACATGCATATTAAAACCATATAAAGTAATAACTGACTATAAATAAGTCTCAACTCCCATAAGTCATATAACATCCATCCCAAATGTAACTGGAAAATAAATGATTCGAATAAATAAATGTCGAGTTTATGCCCATACAATCTTCAAAATAATAAAAACCAACTAAAATAGAAAGTGGCAACCTATCCGCTACTAAGAAAATGCAACTGCAAAGGTGATCCTTGGTCAACACCGCTGTCCCTATGTTAGAAAACCTCAAGGATAAAATATTTTATAATTTGGGTCAGTGCCCTAATGTTCAAAGAATTAAATTACAACACCAATATATAATTATACAATCAATTTACATTACATACTGCCTATCGGCACTCACATGCAGTAAGTATCTCACCCCTTGTCTAAGTGTAATACTATATGAATTTTCAATCTAAGCCTAAATATGAAATACAGTATCTACACAAACGTGATGATATCAAAGGCATCTCTGCACATTAAGACCTAAGAATAACCCCCGTAATACTACCCACAAGAAATATCATTCCATCACATTATGAATTTTACGTAGCATTGTGTTCATTAACAGTTATATATATATATGACACATAAAGGCATCTACCTTCGATGTCCAATCCGTGCTCTATCGATAAGTTTGGAGGAGTCCTTCACTAAACGGGCGTAAACAAAGCACACATCAGTGGGGTGATCGCTATGCAGTACACCATTTCATGATCCACACCCCTGACAATGACAATGGATCTGGCTATCCCACTTGCCTCATCGCAAGCAGCACCGCTTAATGTAGGACCTAAAATAATGACCTACACTACACCTACCCACCTGTGCCAACGCGTGCTAGGGTCCAAAGACGTACGCAACCTCAATCGATAAACTGTCCACAAACACGGGTATGTCCACAAATTACATATATGTAACACACAATATGCATCGGGAATTATCCCCATAACTACCGCAACTAGGTTTCATCAGCCTCCAGATAACACCCTTGTCTTAAGAATTAACACTTTAGATAATTATTAAATTCTCCAATTAATTAATAGCGACACAACTCTATCTTTAATTAAATATACACTTACTTGGATAACCTCCCACACACTTGCTTGAATTCGTAAAAATCTCCTGAATGTTCCCATGGTCCAACCATGACCCAGGACTATGAATTAATTTTTTCGGGCCAAATCAATTTTCCCTCGGGGCTGAATTGATTCAATTTTGGGCAATAGCCAAAATTTGCTATGTTTTTCCTATACGGGTTTCATCCCCCCAAATCCAAATTCGTTTTTAGGGTTCTATCCACTCCAAGTTCAAGAACTATAACCCTATTATGGTCAATAAACATAATGGCATATGTTGTATGTAAACATTATGTTCCTACGTGGACCAATGAAAAAGGCACATCTATCATCCAACATGGACGACCAACTTACTTGATCGGCCACAAAAACACTTATTCGGTGGGAAGGCCAACTAACATAAGAATGACAACCAATTGGAACATCAATAGTTGTTCAGATGGGATACCAACTAGTTATGAATTCCAAGAGTTTTACTTATAGTATACAGATGTAAACCCCTGGTAATACAAAGGCATTCCGTCTTTTGGGTTTCACCCCTATAAATACAAACCAATACCTTAGCTTAAGGGACAACTCGAATCACACATATGCTTATCTTGATAAGCTACTATAAACTGTATTAAATAACAACAACAGTAGACGTAGGCTATTTTACAGGCTAACCACTATAAAATCTCTATCTTTTGTGTGTGTGGTTTGTAGTATGCCAATAGCGGATCTCGCAATCAGTAATTAGCGTATTGGTATCCTCTTGCTCATTCGTCATTGATTCGTGGGGGGTCGTGGTCATGGAATAGAAGAATTGGGTTCGATTCCCATAGCCCCGATGTGGCGAATAAACCAGAGGTTTTGCAAATTTGGCTATGCATTGTAGTTTCCATCAAGCATTTCTATTGCTGCGTGCAGTTCTTGTTTGTTTTCTTATTTCAGGCATTCTTTTCTTTTTGTTGGATTTATGGGCCCCACACCCATTTTTCATCTTACTAAGCTACTGTAAACTGTATTAAATGAGAACAACAGTAGACGTAGACTATTTTACAGGCTAACCACTATAAAATCTCTATCTTTTGTGTGTGTGGTTTAAGTTATTTCTATAATCTTTATCTGTGATTATAAAATTGGAATCGATCCATTTTTAGACATCAACATATTGGCATCGTCAATGGGAACATTTTTCCGTCATCGTTCTCTACTAAACCTATTTTCTTAGTTATCCCGAAGGATTGCCAAAGATGAATGAAATTATTGAAAGTAGTAATGCTGCTTGAGGCAATGTTGCTCCTAGCGCGACAGACCTAAATGGAATTTTAATCAATCTTGCCAAGGGGTAAGAAGAGATGCAGAAAACCATGAGGCAAATGGTTCAATCATTGCAAGCCAGGCCTACTGCTCCATCTAGGCATACGACTGTTCCATATCACATAAGAGAAATGCCACCCCTCCTTGAAGGAATAATCAAAATAGTTATTCCAGGTCTTCATGTGATATATCCTATCGCCCAGGGGCCAGTTCACCAATCATATCTACAAATTACTATGATGGCATTTTTCTTACCCCTGAATACCCAAGAGTCCTGGAAAGGTTAAAAAGGACTTTGGCTTTTGGTCTCCTGGGTTTGCGAATAAATAGAGGCCACATATAACTATTCAGATCGCGAGATCATCGTGTCGACCACTGTGAGGGATCAGTCATGTCTAGAACAAGCGCCTAAGGATCTATGCATTCCAACTAGAATTTTTAGGAATATATCTTAGCATAAACGTATAGCAAGGATGGATGAGCTGCTACCAATAGATCTAATGCAAAAAATCCTTCATGGAAAAGGTCAATCCAATGATTAGAAGGTCGACTGGGGGAAATGGCTAAGGCAAAAAATCCATTGTAGCAAAATTTTGTTAAGGGGTATCGTTTCATCCAGGAAATTATTGATTTCCCTACTCTATCTAAGTTCAAAACATCGGTGGTTACCCCCAAATATGATGGTAAGACTGACCCAGTTTCACACATTGAGCAATATCAGGCTGCAACCGATTTATACTCCATTCCTGATAAAATAAGATGCCTATATTTTTCAAGCACCATCACCGGTTCAGCTTAGATATGGTACAATAACTTGCCCTGAGGATAAATCTTCGCTTTTAATCACCTCGCTGAGCTATTTATTAGTAATTTCGCTTTAGGGCTAAGCCAGTTAAAATAGTAGCTCATCTTCCAAGTGTTTGGTAACGAGCAGGGGAAACCTCCAGGGAATACATCACTCATTTTAATAATGAGAAGTTAGAAGTGGTTGACTATAAGGAAAATATATCATAACCTTGATGAGTGGGCTACTTCTAGAGAAATTTTATTATGCATTGGTAAACGATCCCCCCAAAACCATGAAAGAACTCATGGCCAAGCTGGGAAAATTATGAATGCCGAGGAAGAGATGGTTGCAGAGAAAAACCCAATAACCAAGCCAGTAGAAATGAAGGAGCAGAATCACAAGAAGCAGGAGAAACTAAAAAATTATGAAGCTTATACTCCACTAACAGTTAGTATCCATCATATCCCGAGGGAGATAAGAAACAACAAAGACTTGAAATGGCCTGGGAAGCTGAGAGCACCACCCAATAGGAGAGACAAGTCCAAATATTATGAATTTCATAAAGATTAAGGGCACACAACTGACAATTTCATTGTATTAAAGAATGAGATTGAATCCCTCATTCGCCGACAAAAACTGAATAAGTTCGTTGATCGGCATAAAGGTCGAGAAACCAGAGGAAGGTTAGAATCCCCCAAGCCAAGAGATGACAAAAAGAAAGGTCACAAGGATGATTACGAAGATGATCCAGACCTATTAAAATAATCCAAATAACCAAAAATTGAGGTAGCTATGATAATCTTTGGTTATTTTAATTGTCATGTCATCGCAAGTGGGGACACTGAAGGAGGAGACGAGGTTTTTGAGAGGAAAGATTACCTAAATAAAGCTTAAGATTGCTCCTACATACGACGCATCAACTTGAATGATGATGATGGACGTCCCAGGAAGGTGAATAAATATAATCTTATCATTGGCTTCTCCAAAAATGACCTATCCGGTGTACTATATCCCCTTGATGATCCTCTGGTCAATAAATTTAGAATCCAGGAAGCCATAATTGCCAGAGTTTTGATAAATAATGAAAGTTATGCAGATATCATGTTCTATAATTACATTAAAAGTCTGGGATTGATGATAAGTCAACTGGAACCATATCATAGACCCCTAATCGATTTTTCGGGGTAAAAAGTCTATCCCTTAAGAATTGTCAAGTTGGAGGTGTTATTCGGTGTTTGGCCAATAAGACAAACAGAGAATATATGTTTTTTCATTCTCGATAAGAATGTCCAGTCAGCCTATGATCGAGCGGTAAAAGTGTGTTCGTGTGAGGACACAATCGTTGTGTGTTTCGCCACCGCGATGCAAAAAACCTAAACTACAACTACACTTGACAAGCAAGCACAGCGGTAAGTCGGGTATCGTAATAAATCCATAGGGAGTGATTGAATTTTAGATGTTAATTGCTTTAAAACTTCAGGAATAAAAGTGTTAAATAAATAAATGAAAAGGTGATGGTTGGGAATGGTGACAAAAGAGAAAAAGGAAAAAGTTAACACTATACTAAAATTATTAAAACGAGAGTCGGGATCGCATCCCCACCATGGGCTAAACAACTAATAATTCGAATTTCGATTCGAAAACATTTAATCGAGCATTTTCAATTAAGCATAAACATCACACAATAAGGAATTTAACCCAAAGTTACGAGATTAAACATTTAATCAAAAATGGTCACACGTGGATTAAATTCGGATTATCGCTATAAACACTAACGTTGCGTGACAAAGAAAGATAAACGCATAATAATCCAACTTTAATACACGAGGTTTTAATTAAATGCAATTTTACCCGAAACCTAACTTTCGGATCTCGACGCCCATTAATGGCAAAACACAATCCCGACCCTATTTATCTAGGGGCAAGACATAAATGAAACTAATTAACAAAACAATAAACTAATTACAACAAGAAATAAATTAATCTAGGCAAGAAAGTAGAGAAATCAACTAAATCAAAGCATGGAAATTAAGGAAGACAACTAATTTAATGTAATTAAAGTTAAGGTACAACTTACAAAACAAAGAGTACAAGAGAGGAGTAGGATTTAGCTCCCAACTACAAACCCTAGAATCTAAGATAAAATGGAGATATCCATCTTCAAAGTGAAGAGAAAGTTTATTTATACATAAAAAAATCCCATGGCAAACTTGTGAATAAAGAAGAAGAAAAATAAAAATCTGCAGGACCGAATCGATTTGGGGGGTCCGAATCGATTCTCCCCTACAGGTCTGCAATTCTGCAGCTTTGTCCTATTTTACGGAAAATGCCGCCATTTCTTCGTTATAGCTCAGAATTAGGCACGGTCAAAGCCTATGCGAAGATAACTCTGAGGACTACAACATCCAAGAAGAGATTAGGCTAAAAAACCAAAATATGATATGACTAAAATGCCCTTGAATGTGACCTTGAGTTAACTTTTGCAGTAAAAACCATCCAAAAATGCCATAACTCCATCAATACAACTCGGAATCATGCACTGTCGGTGGCCACGCGAAGAAAAATCAAAGGTCTTCAACTTCCGTGAAGAGATCAGGATTCAAACCCGAATACGGGAATTACTAAAATTCCCCTGAAGCTGCAATAGTCGACGAAAGTTTTCCGGAAAGCGTCCAAACTTCATACTAAGCATCCAAATACCTACAAAAGCTCAATTAACCCCGGCAAAACATGTTAACATAGAAATCCGAGGTTGTATAGTTAACGAGCATAAATATGGGGATTAAGATACCCTAGGGGGCTAATAAGGCGTAGGTTAACGGGTGAAATACGCAATATTTGCGTCGTATCACACCCCCTAACTTACACATTGCTAGTCCCTAGCAATGAAATAGGAAACAACAAGAACAACAAGTAAACCAAAAGCAGGATACAAGTACAAAATGGGATAAAAAAGTAATAAAAAGATAAGGCCACTTTCGCGGGCGAACGATTGCATTTAGCATATGAAATAAGCCCTTAAACCCCTAGGTTACCCTAGTGGACGAGTGTCGTCTCTTGAGGGTTTTCAGGGATGGTACCCACAAACATCACATAGTTTCCTCAAAATATGCCCAACCCAACATGCGACAAACTCAACAACAATGAAAAAGATTTCAAACGCGTTACTAGCATATTGAATGAATTCAAGCTAAAGTCCATTGTTATTAACAGGTTAAATGCACCTCGTAGAATTGAAACTTTAAAAGTGGGAGGGGGGAGAGCAAATGCAAAATATGATTTGGTAAAAACTTAAATAAATTGGATAAACATAAAGCAAGCATATATTCAATCCTCACGGGCATTACGCTCATCAAATGAATTCACTATGAAAAGAGAGGTAATACACGGGACATGCGGGCATAAAGAGTAAATGTAAATGGAAACTAGGCCATGCACATGTCACATATGAACAACACTATATAAGAAATTAAAAACTTGTAATCTCAATGAAAGATACCACTCACTAAAAGAGGCGAAATGTATTTTCAATGATTATCAAACTATTATGACTTTTAAATCAAATTCAGCCTAATATCACATAAGACTTTATAGGGTTGTAATGTAGGCTAGGATAGGGTACGAAACGAAAGGGATCTATGTACGAATTCAAAGTGTTCGGAATGAAAACTTGGAATAATGGGAATAATGTGGGCAATTACAAAATTGGAAAACGAGTTCCAAAACAAGCATTAAATGTATCATTTAGAGAGTAATAAAAGCTTATTGACCTATATATATAACATATATAACTTTCCCTTTTCTTTTTCTTTTCCTTTTTTCTTTTTCTCATGTTTTCTTTTGCTTTCTTTTGCTTTTTGCTTTCTCTTTTTCTTCACTTTTTTTTTTCACTACCTTCTTTTCTTTTTTTCTTTCCTTTACTTTTCAAACTCTCATATGCCTAAATTGCAACCGACATCATAACAACATCATTCAATCCCAAGTAACATTCCAAACAAAGGTATGGAAGGTGTATGTATGGTTTAAAACTCCAATTTGTAATTGTTTATGGGATTTTGGGTAATGAAATGAAAGGCTAGTATTTAGGCTCAAAGGGGTTGACTAGGGAAACATATATGGTGAGGTCAAGGATAATATGGGTGATATAACAAAGATTGCCTATGATCATTTCCTAAAGTTTATGCAATTCTCGAGTCAAAATAATATATGAAAATCATGATCAAGTAATACATTTCAAGATATAAACTCAATTAATGAACGATCAATGAAGAATAAAGAGATTACCGACGAATTCAACATTTTCAAAGAGGAAAGAATAGTGTATACACTCACAAATGACGAAAGGTACAAAGTTTACTCGGTGTAAGTATATACAATGCAACAAAAGATTCCTGAGTTATAAAAATCTTAAACCAAATCAATATGACAAGGAAAGTGCATATGCTCATGGGATAAAGTTTAATTCATGAAGTTATTCACAATATCAATGATTTAAGGACTAAAGTCTAACAACTTCTAAAATCGAGAACATGTATCGTTGAGTTGTCAATTGGATCGGGCAATTATTAAAATTTATGATCAGAAACAAGGCAAAATGCCCAACAAAGGAGAAAAAAGAAAGAAAATATTTTTGAAAATTTTCAAATTTTTCACAAAAAGGCATACTTAGTAACTAAATGTGAGCAAATCCATGGACTACACATGAAATGGATAGAATATCCTACACCCCTATCTTAAATGTTGCATTGTCCTCAATGCGCATTAAGAACACAACACAAAGAGAGGAAAAGAATGATATTACCCAAAATTGGAGCGATATCCATAAGCGCGAGTCCAAAGGAATCTACAAAACAAGTTAGTATCGAGCATAGCAAAAACAAATACAAAAAGTGAACTAATTACACTAGACTAAATTAAAACGAAAGAAAAGTAGGAAATAAAGAAAATTAAAAAGCTAACTATTTACAACATACTATTTTGACTTCACACTAACTATACACTAGAAGTCTAAATAGTTGAGGGTCCACCCAAAAAGGGATTTGACTTTGAAAGATCAACGGTGGACCCTCCAAAGCAAACATGCCTCCCGAAAAATAGGAATTCCGTTTGAACAACGGAAGGCATGTGAGTGGTGAAAAAAGTGAACCATCGCCAATTTGAAATTTTGGGCAGACGATGGGGGATTTGGATAATAAGGGGGAAAGGTACACTTGAGGTCCAAGAAAAATCGACTCATCTCCCAATGATTTTTCAAATGGAATGGGAGATGGTGCACACATCGGGATAACATCCATCGAAACAAGTCCGGCAAGGAGTCCTCATCGGCAAAAAGTGTAGAAGTTTTAAAAGTTTCTACCGACTCATAGGAATCAACCGGTAATTCTAATGGTTCAATGACGAAAAACGTATATGGTAATGAAATAAATTCAATCTCCATCAACATATCGTCGGAAGGAGATTGAATTTCGGGGGAGAGAGATTCACATTCGATGAGAAATTCTTTGAAAAATTTAGGTGAAACACAAGTTTCCACCGCCTCGTTGTTTTGTGCATAAGAATTCATCTCATCGCAAAGTTCTCCAAGTCTCATTCCAGCATCATTTAGGCTTTCCAAACCTTGGGAGTAAAGAAGAAAACTTTCTTCCAAAGTAGGCTTCCTCGGCTCAAGAGCCTCGAATTCCTCATTTAGTTGAAACTCGTCTTCGAAAGTATCAAAATAAGAATCATCATTGGATTCGAATAATGAATCCAACTCAAGCTCCCAATAACAATTTTCATTACGATAATTGTTTTCAAGTCTTTCAATCTCAAGAAAATTTCAAAATGGAAAACTTGAAAACTATTTTGCCAAAGTAAGAATCATTAGAATAACCATAATAACTATAATAGTAGGACATGGTTACCTCGTTGTTTGCAGATGGAGAATCCGAGCAAGAAAGTGAGCAACCGCGAATCAAAGTTTCTTAGCGCTCGAATATGCTATCCTACAAAAAAGGTCAAAACAAAGAATACAAATACAAAAGGAAAAATACTACGAAATAATAAAACAATTATTATCTAAAACACACTCCCCGACAATGGCGCCATTTTTTATCGAGCGGTAAAAGTGTGTTCGTGTGAGGACACAATCGTTGTGTGTTTCGCCGCCGCGATGCAAAAAACCTAAACTACAACTACACTTGACAAGCAAGCACAGCGGTAAGTCGGGTAGCGTAATAAATTCATAGGGAGTGATTGAATTTTAGATGTTAATTGCTTTAAAACTTCAGGAATAAAAGTATAAAATAAATAAATGAAAAGGTGATGGTTGGGAATGGTGACAAAAGAGAAAAAGGAAGAAGTTAACACTATACAAAAATTAATAAAACGAGAGTCGGGATCGCATCCCCACCATGGGCTAAACAACTAATAATTCGAATTTCGATTCGAAAATATTTAATCGAGCATTTTCAATTAAGCATAAACATCACACAATAAGGAATTTAACCCAAAATTGCGACATTAAACATTTAATCAAAAATGGTCACACGTGGATTAAATTCGAATTATCGCTATAAACACTAACGTTGCGTGACAAAGAAAGTTAAACGCATAATAATCCAACTTTAATACACGAGGTTTTAATTAAATGCAATTTTACCCAAAACCTAACTTTCGGAGCTCGACGCCCATTAATGGCAGAACACAATCCCGACCCTATTTATCTAAGGGCAAGACATAAATGATACTAATTAACAAAGCAATAAACTAATTACAACAATAAATAAATTAATCAAGGCAAGAAAGTAGAGAAATCAACCAAATCAAAGCATGGAAATTAAGGAAGACAACTAGTTTACCGTAATTAAAGTTAAGGTACAACTTACAAAATAAAGAGTATAAGAGAGGAGTAGGATTTAGCTCCCAACTACAAACCCTAAAATCTAAGATAAAATGGAGATATCCATCTTCAAAGTGAAGAGAAAGTTTATTTATACATAAAAAAATCCCATGGCAAACTTGTGAATAAAGAAGAAGAAAAATAAAAATTTGCAGGACCGAATCGATTTGGGGGGTCCGAATCGATTCGCCCCTACGGGTCTGCAATTCTGCAGCTTTGTCCTGTGTTACGGAAAATGCCGCCATTTCTTCGTTATAGCTCGGAATTAGGCACGGTCAGAGGCTATGAGAAGATAACTCTGAGGAATACAATATCCAAGAAGACATTAGGCTAAAAAACCAAAATATGAATGACTAAAATGCCCTTGAATGTGACCTTGAGTTAACTTTTGCAGTAAAAACCATCCAAAAATGCCATAAATCCATCGATACAACTCGGAATCATGCACTGTCGACGGCCACGCGAAGAGAAATCAAAGGTCTTCAGCTTCCGTGAAGAGCTTGGGATTCAAACCCGAATGCTAGAATTACTAAAATTCCCCCGAAGCTGCAATAGTCGACGAAAGTTTTCCGGAAAGCGTCCAAACTTCATACTAAGCATCCAAATACCTACAAAAGCTCAAATAACCCCTGCAAAACATGTTAACATAGAAATCCGAGGTTGTTTAGTTAACGAGCATAAATATGGGGATTAAGATACCCTAGGGGGCTAATAAGGCGTAGGTTAACGGGTGAAATACGCAATATTTGCGTCGTATCACACCGCCTAACTTACACATTGCTAGTCCCTAGCACTGAAATAGGAAACAACAAGAACAACAAGTAAACCAAAAGCAGGATACAAGTACAAAATGGGATAAAAAAGTAATAAAACGATAAAGCCACTTTCGCAGGCGAACGATTGCATTTAGCATATGCAATAAGCCATTAAACCCCTAGGTTACCCTAGTGGACGAGTGTCGTCTCTTGAGGGTTTTCAGGGATGGTACCCACAAACATCACATAGTTTCCTCAAAATATGCCCAACCCAACATGCGACAAACTCAACAACAATGAAAAAGATTTCAAACGCGTTACTAGCATATTGAATGAATTCAAGCTAAAGTCCGTTGTTATTAACAGGTTGAATGCACCTCGTAGAATTGAAGCTTTAAAAGTGGGAGGGGGGAAAGCAAATGCAAAATATGATTTCTTACAAACTTAAATAAATTGGATAAACATAAAGCAATCATATATTCAATCATCACGGGCATTACGCTCATCAAATGAATTCACTATGAAAAGAGAAGTAATACACGGGACATGCGGGCATAAAGAGTAAATGTAAATGGAAACTAGGCCGCGCACATGTCACATATGAACAACACTATATAAGAAATGAAAAACTTGTAATCTCAATGAAAGATACCACTCACTAAAAGAGGCGAAATGTATTTTCACAAATTATCAAACTATTATGACTTTTAAATCAAATTCACCCTAAGATCACATAGGACTTTATAGGGTTGTAATGTAGGCTAGGATAGGGTATGAAACGAAAGGGATCTATGTACGAATTCAAAGTGTTCGGAATGAAAACTTGGAATAATGGGGAAAATGTGGGCAATTACAAAATTGGAAAACGAGTTCCAAAACAAGAATTAAATGTATCATTTGGAGAGTAATAAAAACTTATTGAACTATATATACAACATATATAACTTTCCCTTTTCTTTTTCTTTTATTTTTTCTTTTTCTCATGTTTTCTTTTGCTTTCTTTTGCTTTTTGCTTTCTCTTTTTCTTCACTTTTTTTTCACTACCTTCTTTTCTTTTTTTCTTTCCTTTACTTTTCAAACTCTCATATGCCTAAATTGCAACCGACATCATAACAACATCATTCAATCCCAAGTAACATTCCAAACAAAGGTATGGAAGGTGTATGTATGGTTTAAAACTCCAATTTGTAATTTTTTATGGGATTTTGGGTAATGAAACGAAAGGCTAGTATTTAGGCTCAAAGGGGTTGACTAGGGAAACATATATGGTGAGGTCAAGGCTAATATGGGTGATATAACAAAGATTGCCTATGATCATTTCCTAAAGTTTACGCAATTCTCGAGTCAAAATAATATATGAAAATCATGATCAAGTAATACATTTCAAGATATAAACTCAATTAATGAACGATCAATGAAAGAATAGAGAGATTACCGACGAATTCAACGTTTTCAAAGAGGAAAGAATAATGTATACACTCACAAATGACGAAAGGTACAAAGCTTACTCGGTGTAAGTATATACAATGCAACAAAAGATCTACGAGTTATAAAAATCTTAAACCAAATCAATATGACAAGGAAAGTGCATATGCTCATGGGATAAAGTTTAATTCATGAAGTTATTCACAATATCAATGATTTAAGGACTAAAGTCTAACAACTTCTAAAATCGAGAACATGTATCGTTGAGTTGTCAATTGGATTGGGCAATTATTAAAATTTATCATCAGAAACAAGGCAAAATGCCTAACAAAGGAGAAAAAAGAAAGAAAATATTTTTGAAAATTTTCTATTTTTTCACAAAAAGGCATACTTAGTAACTAAATGTGAGCAAAGTCATGGACTACACATGAAATGGATAGAATATCCTACACCCCCTAACTTAAATGTTGCATTGTCCTCAATGCGCATTAAGAACACAACACAAAGAGAGGAAAATAATGATATTACCCAAAATTGGAGCGATCTCCATAAGCGCGAGTCCAAAGGAATCTACAAAACAAGTTAGTACCAAGCATAGAAAAAACAAATACAAAAAGTGAACTAATTACACTAGACTAAATTAAAATGAAAGAAAAGTAGGAAATAAAGAAAATTAAAAAGCTAACTATTTACAACCTACTATTTAGACTTCACACTAACTATACACTAGAAGTCTAAATAGTTGAGGTTCCACCCAAAAAGGGATTTGACTTTGAAAGATCAACGGTGGACCCTCCAAAGAGAACATGCCTCTCGAAAAATAGGAATTCCGTTTGAACAACGGAAGGCATGTGAGTGGTGAAAAAAGTGAACCATCGCCAATTTGAAATTTTGGGCAGACGATGGGGGATTTGGATAATAAGGGGGAAAGGTACACTTGAGGTCCAAGAAAAATCGACTCATCTCCCTATGATTTTTCAAATGGAATGGGAGATTGTGCACACATCGGGATAACATCCATCGAAACAAGTCCGGCAAGGAGTCCTCATCGGCAAAAAGTGTAGAAGTTTTAAAAGTTTCTACCGACTCATAGGAATCAACCGGTAATTCTAATGGTTCAATGACGGAAAACATATATGGTAATGAAATAAATTCAATCTCCATCAACGTATCTTCGGAAGGAGATTGAATTTCGGGGGAGAGAGATTCACATTCGATGAGAAATGCTTTGAAAAATTTAGGTGAAACACAAGTTTCCACCGCCTCGTTGTTTTTTGCATAAGAATTCATCTCATCGAAAAGTGCTCCAAGTCTCATTCCAGCATCATTTAGGCTTTCCAAACCTTGGGAGTAAAGAAGAAAAGTTTCTTCCAAAGTAGGCTTCCTCGGCTCAAGAGCCTCAAATTCCTCATTTAGTTGAAACTCGTCTTCGAAAGTATCAAAATAAGAATCATCATTGGATTCGAATAATGAATCCAACTCAAGCTCCCAATAACGATTTTCATTCCGATAATTGTTTTCAAGTCTTTCAATATGAAGAAAATATTCAAAATGGAAAACTTGAAAACTATTTTGCCAAAGTAAGAATCATTAGAATAACCGTAATAACTATAATAGTAGGACATGATTACCTCTTTTTTTACAGATGGAGAATCCGAGCAAGAAAGTGAGCAACCGCGAATCAAAGTTTCTTAGCGCTCAAATATGTTATCCTACAAAAAAGGTTAAAACAAAGAATACAAATACAAAAGGAAAAATACTACGAAATAATAAAACAATTATAATCTAAAACACACTCCCCGGCAAGGGCGCCATTTTTGATCGAGCGGTAAAAGTGTGTTCGTGTGAGGACACAATCGTTGTGTGTTTCGCCGCCGCGATGCAAAAAACCTAAACTACAACTACACTTGACAAGCAAGCACAGCGGTAAGTCGGGTATCGTAAGAAATCCACAGGGAGTGATTGAATTTTAGATGTTAATTGCTTTAAAACTTCAGGAATAAAAGTGTAAAATAAATAAATGAAAAGGTGATGGTTGGGAATGGTGACAAAAGAGAAAAAGGAAGAAGTTAACACTATACTAAAATTAATAAAACGAGAGTCCGGATCGCATCCCCACCATGGGCTAAACAACTAATAATTCGAATTTTGATTCGAAAACATTTAATCGAGCATTTTCAATTAAGCATAAACATCACACAATAAGGAATTTAACCCAAAGTTGCGAGATTAAACATTTAATCAAAAATGGTCACACGTGGATTAAATTCGGATTATCGCTATAAACACTAACGTTGCGTGACAAAGAAAGTTAAACGCATAATAATCCAACTTTAATACACGAGGTTTCAATTAAATGCAATTTTACCCAAAACCTAACTTTCGGAGCTCGACGCCCATTAATGGCGGAACACAATCCCGACCCTATTTATCTAAGGGCAAGACATAAATGAAACTAATTAACAAAGCAATAAACTAATTACAACAAGAAATAAATTAATCTAGGCAAGAAAGTAGAGAAATCAAGTAAATCAAAGCATGGAAATTAAGGAAGACAACTAATTTAATGTAATTAAAGTTATGGTACAACTTACAAAACAAAGAGTACAAGAGAGGAGTAGGATTTAGCTCCCAACTACAAACCCTAAAATCTAAGACAAAATGGAGATATCCCTCTTCAAAGTGAAGAGAAATTGTATTTATACATAAAAAATCCCATGGAAAACTTGTGATTAAAGAAGAAGAAAAATAAAAATCTGCAGGACCAAATCGATTTGGGGTGTCCGAATCGATTCTCCCCTACAGGTCTGCAATTCTGCAGCTTTGTTCTGTTTTACGAAAAATGCCACCATTTCTTCGTTATAGCTTGGAATTAGGCACGGTCGGAGGCTACGAAAAGATAACTCAGAGGACTACAACATACAAGAAGACATTAGGCTAAAAACCAAAATATGAGATGACTAAAATGCCATTGAATGTGAACTTGAGTGAACTTTTGCAGTAAAAACCATCCAAAAAATGCCATAACTCCATCGATACAACTCAGAATCATGCACCGTCGGCGTCCACGCAAAGAGAAATCAAAGGTCTTCAACTTCCGTGAAGAGCTCGAGATTCAAACTCGAATGCTGGAATTACTAAAATGCCCCCGAAGCTGCAATAGTCGACGAAAGATTTCCGGAAAGCGTCCAAACTTCATACTAAGCATCCAAATACCTACAAAAGCTCAATTAACCCTTGCAAAACATGTTAACATAGAAATCCGAGGTTGTTTGGTTAACGAGCATAAATATGGTGATTAAGATACCCAAGGGGGCTAATAAGGCGTAGGTTAACGGGTGAAATATGCAATATTTGCGTCGTATCACACCCCCTACAACGTGATTCTCGACATAATAGGTTTGAAGAAATTTGAAGCTATGCCATCCAATATCCACTAATCTCTGAAGTTCCCTACCCACTTCGGAGTTGGTGTAGTAAAGGGTGATCAGAAGATGGCCAGAGAATGCTATTATACTTCAGCCGAGTAGGAATACTTGGTCGATCTTAAGAAAAACCACTACTTACCAAGTTGACACCTCAGATGAAACAAAAGTTGACACCTTAGATCCCAGGGATGAAACAGAATTGGTCAAAGGGCAAGTAATAGAAACTACTGAGAGTATAATCCTTGACGATGAAAATCCAGAAAGGACTACTTAAATTGGCTCCACATTATCACCATACCTAAAACAAGAATTAATCACATTCCTTAGGGAATTGAAGAGCGTATTTGCTTGGATTTGTGTTGATATGCTCGGGATTGATCCCAATTTCCTCCGCCATGAGCTTAATATCAGTAAGAATGCCAAGTTAATAAAATAGAAGTGCAGGGTGTTTAGTCCAGAAAAGAACATGGTCATCCAAGAGGAGGTAGAAAAATTACAAAAAGCCCAGTTCATTGAAGATGTCATGTATCCAGAGTGGTTAGCAAACGTGGTAATGGTAAAAAAGAGGAATGATAAATGGCGTATTTGTAGATTCCACTGATATTAATAAGGCATGCCTAAAGAACCATTTTCCTTTCCACAGAATTGATCAACTAGTAGAGGCCACTGCAAGACGTGAGTTGTTAAATTTTATGGATGCTTATTCTGGTTACAACCAGATAAAAATGAAGCCGGAAGACCGAGAGAGCACTTCTTTTATTACCAATCGAGGTACCTACTGCTACAACATTATGCCTTTCGGGCTTAAAAATGCTTGATCAACATACCAAAGATCGGTAAATAAAGCGTTCGAAGACTAGATTGGTAAGAACATGGAGGTATATGTAGATGATATTCTCATCAAAAGAAAAAAAAAGCTTTAGATTATATCAAAGACCTCAGTCAAATGTTTGACCAATTGGAAATGCACCAGATGAAACTCAACTCGACCAAATGTGTATTCAGCCTGCAAGAAGTAATGCTCCTTGGTTTTATAGTGAACCAAAGAGGAATTAAGGCTAACCCTGCCAAAATCAAAGCTCTGATAGAGATGCAGTCTACAACCTACAAAAATATGTTAAAAAACTTACTGGAAGAGTGGTTTCCCTTAATTCATTTATTTCCTGGGCAACAGACAAATGCTTTCCATTCTTTAAGGTACTCAGAAAGACCTTCGAATGGAATGAGCAGTGTGAAAAATAATTTTAAGAGCTGAAGAAGTATTTGGTATCTCCCCCATTACTGTCCCGACCAATTTTGGGTGAAGAGTTATATTTATATTTAGCTATTTCAGAATTTGTAGTGAGCTCGACATTAATCCTACTAGAAGATGGAGTCCACAAACCAGTCTACTACACCAAGAAGGCATTCAGATAGGCAGAGATCAGATATCCATGTCTGGAAAAGTTAGCCTTAGATCTTATTGAAGCCTCATGATGAATGAAGCCTTACTTTCAAACACATACTATAGTGGTATACAGTGATTTACCTTTTCGACAAGCACTTCACAAACCATAAAAATCGGACAGGCTGATGTCTTGGGCAGTAGAACTTAGAGAATACGATATTGTCTATGAGCCTTGATCATTGTTGAAGGGGCAAGCTATAGAAAATTTTATTACGAAATTTATATATTCGAAGGCCATCAACTAACCAAACTTGTCTCTTGAGAAGACTTTTCTAGAAGAGAGCTCAGCTCTAAAGTAAGCCAGGGCTATAGCCGATCAACCTTAATCCTCCATTTCTCAAGAGATGGCCTAAAATATACAAAAGAGAGCAAGAAGATATTCCAGGAAGGGGTTCTATCTGCATAAAACTTTGATAAGGATATTCCATTATGGAAACTATATGTGGACAAATCTTCATGTGTAGTAAGTAGTGGAGCTGGTATTATAATTAACACTCCAATGACATTGATAGATTATGCTCTCTGCTTTCAATTTCAAGCCTCGAATAATAAAGTCGAGTACGGGGCACTAATCGCCGACCTTAAATTAGCCTTGTCATTAGGTATCGAGAAGGTGATGGCGCACAATGATTCTCAGTTAATCATCAACCAAGTGATTCAAATGTATGGAGTCAAAAGAGACTTGATGATTGGATACTTGGCTAAAACTATGGGGGTAATCTCCAAATTTTAAGCAATCCAAATGGTTAGAATACCAAGGATAGAGAATGCTCGAACCTAAGCACTTGCTCAGCTGACCTCAACGACTAGGATATAACTCCGGAGATGCATCTCAGTGGAGATCTTGGCATCCAAGAGCATATAGGAGGATCCTATGATTAATTTCATTGCTATAGAGTTGGTAGCATTATGGATGGATCCAATTAAAGATTACATTTAAAAGGGGTCCTACCAACTTATCCAAAAGATGCAAGGAAACTTAGATACAAAGCAACTAGGTATGTGTTAGAGAGAAGAGTCCTATATAAAAGGGGATATACTATTTCCTTATTACGATGTGTCCATCCCTTGAAAGTACCTGAGTTAATTAAAGAGGTGCCGGAAGGTTCTCGTGGGGCATATTCAGCTAGTCGGTTGCTAGAACGACGAATCGCCATGCAAGGATATTATTGGCCTACCATGAAAGAAGATTATGGAACCTTCACCATAAAGTGTGATAAGTGCTAGAGGTTTATCGCCGTTCATAAAAGATCGGGGGCTCCCTTAATACCAATTACTTCTCCTTGGCCTTTTTTCATTTGGGGAATTGATTTGTTCAGCCATTGCCGACCACTAAGGGCAGGTTCAAATACTTGGTGGTTGCTGTAGATTATTTTATAAAATGGGTGGAAGCAGAACTATTGATAGCGATGCCCTATGGAAAGTATTTCAGTTCATATGGAAAAACGTCATATACAAGCATGGCATGCCTTATGCCTTCATTACTGACCATGGCACCCAGTTCGACAATGATGAATTTGAAGCATACTGTGTTCAATCGTCAAACAAAAGTAACAAAAATTTTGCTTGATGGATTGAAGAAGAGACTTGATATCGCAAAGGGCAACTGGATCAATGAATTACACTCTATTTTTTGGGCATATAGAACAACGCCGAGAAAGGCCACTAGAGAAACACCTTATATTCTTGCTTGCAGGATAGAGGCCATTGTCCCAACCGGATAGGCCTACCAACTCATTGAGTGTTGAACTTTGATTCCCCAAAAAGTGATCTCATGAGAAGGTTAGACTTGGATCTAGTGGAAAAAGTCGAAGAATGCGTTTCCCTCAAAGTTGCTACTTATTAACAAAGAACTACCCATTTTCGTAACAGAGGGTCAACCCGACCAACTTGAAAGAAGGGGAGTAAGTCCTTAAAAAAGTCATTCAGAAAGGAAAAGAGTTGTAAGCAAACTGGCATGGTCCTTACCGTATTTCGGCATTCATCCGATCATGATCTTTTTCATTGGAGACTCTTGATGGGGAGGAATTCAAGAACCCTTGGAATGACGACTACCTCCAAAAATACTATGAGTAAAATGAAATCATTATGTACTCTTTTTCTTCATGCTCAATAAAAATATTGATTTTAGTTCAATTATGCTGATATTTTCAATTTTTTCAGAGTGCGGTGATATACATACATCCCCAACAAAAACAAGAACCCAATCTCAAGTTTTTTTCATTTCTCTTGGTCTTCAGCCCTTGCCGACCAAAAGATAACAAATACTTAATCATATTCGAGATGCACCAACAACTTAACCAACATTCGTGTTTGTTGATTGTTTCGCGATTACATTAAACACTACAATACATATATACATTCCTAATACACTTAATCGATCATGATCATTACTTCATGTATGACTATGTTTGGGAAAAGTTATGAACAAGAAGCCTATAAAAGTTCATGTATAAACACAAGACGCTTTACCAGACTAAGTTAAAACACAGGAATACATATATGCATTCCTAATATATATATATATATATATATATATATATATATATATATAAACATTCCTAAATACACTTGATTTCCATTGATAACTAATGTCAACACTTAGTTCAAAATTTCTTACAGCTTTACCTAACTGCATTAGTAGAATCTAAGGCCCTACAATCTCAGTTCAAGTATGGAATACATTACCTGTTAAACAAGAAGATTACCTAGTCGTTTGGCCGATTAACTAATCAAAGTCTTAAAATAGGTATTCAATTAAATGCATAAGCAAGGCATGAATTTAAGACATGAAACAAAGTATTTTTATTGACAAATAACATGGTGGTACAATCAAAGTTTCCTAACAAAAATTATTCTGCTGGACGTTTCCCTTGAGCCTTGTCCATCCTAGTTGGAGGGCCATAAAGGGTATATGGAGAGTTTATATAGTTGAAATCTCTAAACATTTTCCTATTACTATTGCTGAACTTGTCAATCAAATAAGAAGGACAGACTATTTCCTATTCATTGTGAAGACCATAATCCCCAAGATACTTAATTATCAGACATTAAGGAATGGCATCAATGGGTATTCATGTTGTGTCCAATTTGAATGGAGACTTATCACAACCCAAAAAGTCTGGGTCATTCCAATGCCATAACTGTTTTAGTCATACTTCAGCTAAGTCAGCACCTTAGTCTATCCCCATTTATAGTCCTCACGATTACTTTGAGAAAGGTTCTTATTCATGTGGGCTAAGGCCTCATTATAACGGCCCATCCATACTTCTCTGGGCTATTTATGTAATTTAAAGGTCAACCTCTCTACCTGATTTTGAAGTTTCTTGATGACATTATCTTTGGCTGTCAACTGAGCTGCATGGTCAGCAATAGCACAATCTTTGGCTTTCAGCTGGATATACGACTCAGCAATAGCCGTATTCTTTGCTTTCAACTAGGTAACTTGGTCGGCCAAAGTCTTCTTAGTTCTTTCTTCATCAATTATTAGTCAGATAACCATTCTCTACATAGAAGTTTGCCCAGGTTTAGGTTTTTGCTAAAGTCCTTTAAGTTCCTCTAACAATCTTTTATTTTCAGTCTCCAAGAAGGAAGCACCTTCATCAGGAAGACTGGTAGATGATTTCTTCAAACTATCTAGCTCATTCCTCAAGACATTATTCTCCCTGTCTAGCATATAAGCAATTTTTCAGCCATTCTCCATATCTTGATTTATAGATAATTCCTTCTTGTTAAAAAAGAAGTGATGTCTTGTAATTTTTTTATCAAAATTCCATCCTTCACTCAAAGCCTTATATTTGGCTTCATAATCATCATGAAGTAAAACTTTAGACTGATTGTGATCTTCTTGTAGTTGTTCGATCATCTCATAGTATGCAACATTATTAGTAATAACCATGTCCAAGAAACAATGGAGATGGATATATGACTATTTGAATTGGTCGAAGACATTAGATCCTGAAACTCGGCCAAATCTTCCTTAGAAATGGGTACATGACTAGATTCTAAATGGTTCTTACTTTTCCTAAGAGGATCAAATTCAGCATAAATTATAGCCTTTTTCCTAGCATCAAACTGGAAGACCACAAATAAGGATGCTTATATATATATATATATATATATATATATATATATATATATATATATATATATATGAGTTGGGGAAGAAATTCAAGTAGGTCAAATAAAGCAGGAAAAAAAACTTCATGGCAACCTAGCAAAGAGAAACACGTACAATCAACATAACGCATTAAACCAAAAGGAAATCTTTTCAATGATAAAATAAAGATGTTACAAAGGGATGCTCCTAGTACAAGACATAAAGGAAGAGTCCAACAAGTTACTAAAAAAACTAGACCTTATCCTTGTCTTAAGGATTAACATGGCCATGTGGCAAGTCGAATTGGATAGTTGGTGCCAAGGCAGGCTCAACAGGTGCCATAGTGGATTCCCCTGAGACTTCTTCATCATCAAACTCTTCCTCTAAGTTTGGAGGAGTATACGGTTCATACCTCTCAAATAACTCTGAGTTTTTAGCTGTGCTGACTTCCTTGAGTGCCTTTGACCAACCATCCTTGAAAAACTTCTTCTTGACATACTCAATATGTGTACGAGTAGCCAAAAGTGCTTTTTCCTAGCCCTTATCAAAGGAGGTTCCCCTTATTTTCTTATTATTGGACTTTTTTCCAATAAGATCAGCAGTCAGACCAACCACCTTCTCCTCGGCAGCTTTGAGAAGGGCTTAATTCCTTAACAGGCTATCCCCGGCCACCTTGAAGCTAGCCTCAATAGTCTTAACTTATTGCTCGACAGAGGTTGTTTTCCCTTCAGCCAAATCTACCCTCTCATTGGGTTTCCTTAACTCTTCTTCCTAAGATTTTTATTTTGTCTCCAAAGCTTGTCGAGAAACTTTCAAAGATTTTCTTAAACCTTCAAAGTTCTTTTCAACTTCACCCGAGGAAGAACGTAATTGATCATCCCTCTCCATCAGTTGGTTAAAGTCCACTAGAAACTACAAAAGGGAAAAATATCACGTCAGACGATGAGAAAATAAGACAAGTTAGATAAGTAGGTAAGGGAAAAGGGTTACCAAAGCCAGATTCTAGCAAGTTCTCTCTGTCAATCTTGATCGGGGTATGGGAACAACAGTTGCCCTATCAGTTGGAAGAAGCCCAACTTTTATCACCCCTCTAGCCAGACCAGAATTGATAGCCACGGAGGATGAACCAACAACCTCCAAATCATCCTGAATCTTCTTGACCAACTCCTGTTGATCGACGATAGGTTTTTGGGCCTATTTTTTAGGCAAACCTTTTTTTAACCTCTTATATTGCTTTAATTTCCTCTGTACCAATAACCGTAGGCATTTTCTCAACAACCTTAGGCACATTCTCGGTCATTTTGGACTTTTGGGCATCATTATCTTTAGCAGTCTTCTCTGTGGCCTTCTTGGTGGTAGGAGATAAAGGCACGCCCATCAAATTGGGGAGCTTTCTCTTACCCATAATAGCTAATGGGGAAGTAGGAATAACAAAAATGTCCAAGGATTCAAAAGAAGAGGAAGTACCAAAATCCTTCTCAACTCCAGCAGACTCTTCAGCCGAAGAAGTGGGAATCGATTGTTCTTCCAAATTGACAGGTTCTGAAGGTACTATAACAGTTAGCCGGGCAATGAATGAAGTAACATAACTCCTATAATTCAACAAATATGAGGATGCTCTTGGGTGTTCTTCACCAATCCTTTGATGAATGTCCCACAAAATTCAAGTTCCCTAAGTTTAATATCCATCTCCTTAGGACGCTTTTTCTTCCTATCCACTACTTAAAAAGATACAAGAAGGTCAGTTAACATATCATCAAATAGGTAATCTATAGAAAAAGGAAAAAAACTACAACCTATGCCTTGCCCTATTTGGGGACACCGGGGTCCATCATATTCCTCCCCATTTTAAAGAGGAGCATGATGCCAGTTCTTGACCACTACACCATAGTAAAAGTAATCCTTAATAGAATCTAGTAAATTGATTACTAATGCCCTATTGGCAAATATTTTCTTCAAAAAGTAAGTATTATCATTGGTGGTGCCCCATTTATAGTAGACCATTAGCTCAAAAATACCAATATGGGTTGCATGGATTTGGTTAAACCTATGAATTCCATTCACCATTCTCCATGTATTGGGGGATACCCTAGCAAAGATAACATCAAAGTATTGACAAAATTCAAGAAAAAAGCGATTGGGGGGAAAAGTAATGCCACATTCAGCTATAAATAGAGATGGAATCCAATGACCTTTCGCCAACGATAAAACTTCTACTAGAGGAATCGGCATCTCTAAATCTACCCAATCAGGAATTCCAATTTCCCTCCTAAATTCTTCTAAATAATCTGCATGAGCAATGTAAACCATGGTTAAAGAAGAAATCAAAGAAGTGGAAAGAAAGCTTATAGAGGAAACGATTGCAGAAGCAAGAACGGTGAAAATGGGAGCAAAAAGAAAGCTTGGAAACACAAAAAAAGATTGAAGTTTGAAAGAGTTGTGGTACAATAACTAACATAAGCTTCATTTTTATAGCTTACAAAGGAAAAAACAATAATTAACTATACCAACGATTAACATTTTGATGGCTGCACAACTCCAAATGCGAGAAAATACCAATACGCCGTTTGGCAGTTTGTTAAACTTTGAGTTATTTACAAGAATGCTATTCTCAAGCGTTGTTGATGAAAATTGTACAAGTAAAAGAAGTAAGATAATGACCAAACACTCAAATAGTACACCGAGCAATTTACTGGGTTAAATACTCCATACTTTCATGTAAGCATCAAGCATGAAACATGAAGCGTTAGGGGCTTTTATTGTATGTAAAAAATATGTTCCTATGTGGACCAATAAAGAAGGCACACATGTTATCCAAAATGGACGACCAACTTAATTAATTGGTCAGATAAACACTTAATCGGCGAGAAGGTCGACCAACATAATAATGCCAACCAATTGGAACATCAACAATTATTCAGGTGGGATACCAACCAACTATGAATTCCAAGAGTTTTACTTATTGCATACAAATGTAAATGCCTCGTAATAGAAAGACATTCCATCTTTTAGGTTTCACACCTCTATTAATACAAACCAATTCCTTAGCTCAAGGGACAACTCGAATCACACATATGCTTATCTTGTTAAGCTATTGTAAACCTTATTAAATAACAGCAATAGTGGACGTAGGCTATTTTACAGCCAAATCACTCAAAATCTCTATATTTTGTGTGTGTGGTTTGAGTTATTTATATGTGATTTTAATATTAGAATCAATCCATTTTTAGACACATCATTGTATACCTAATCCACGCACAGTAACCCCCCTATAAATTTAAGAAATCTGATATAAACATTAGAGGTTGTCTAACGAAATCATGATCATAATTTTATGTAAAATTTTAAAGAATAATGAGATCAATACATGATTTGAAATCACCTATAAATATAAATCCTATCACATGGATTCTAGTAGTAAATATCGCAATAAAACGATATCAATTCCGAGTTAGTCAGTAAAATGTTTAATTTTCAAAATGTAATTATTCTTTAATTAATCCTAAGTTGTCCTAGATTCAAATTCATTTGTTTTCAATCTCCAAATCAACTTTTCAACTAGAATTGGTATGAGAAAGTATGCATATGAATCAAGAAACAAATTATAATTAATTTAGCAAGAAAATTCTTGCCTTATACTGATAATGTGAGCCTTTTCTCTTGAGCTTTCCCCTTCCTTTCTTCTCCAACCTTGGTAACTTCCTCCAGAGGCTACAGGAATGCTAGGTTAACTCTAATATGGATGGGATATGTGATTAGGTTGGGTTATTAACGTAATTAAACTCCTAATCCTATATCACCCCTTAATACCCACTTGTTTCTCCCAAATAAGCTCAGAATAATACTCGGATTGGTCCAAAATCTCCCCTAAGGGTATACCTATCCTTGGGCCTAACATAAGATGTTTAAATGTTTAAATGAGTACCCAAAATGCACTTGAACCATGTTTACCCCAAATTACACATTTTATTATGTTTAATCATGACATATTATTAATTCAAAGAACATGCAATTTACTTATCTACTAATATACACATTTTGCTTAAATGAATCCCATTATCATGCATATCACATTCAAGCATTTTATTCATGCAATTTATTTATTTTAAAATTTACCAATTTAATTATTATAAAAACATGGTGTGTTACATGTATATAATGAGAATAAGTCACCAAAGCGGACATATGCTCATTTTTTTATTAGTTGAACAACTCTAAATCTCATGTTTATCACTCTTCCCCTCCCTTTTACTTTATTTATCTACTTTGACTGTTGTGTTGTGGGCATATCGGATGACACCAAGAATGGCAATAGGCGAAACTCCGTTCATGTTGGAATTTTACACTAAAGCAGTAAATCTCAGTGAGATTGGTCTGCCGTGTCATCGGGTGCTCAACTTCGACTCACCTAATTGTGACATAATAAGAATACTTGAACTAAACCTACTAGAGGAGGTCAGGGAATGCACAACACTACTAATTGATGCCTATCAGTAGAGGACTGCTCGATTTTATAATAAAAGAGTAAAATCGATCATTTTAAAGGAAGGAGACTATGTGCTAAAAAAAATAATTTAGAACACGAACAAACTAGACCTAACTGTTACTATCCGTACAAAGTATTTGCTATCATACAATCAAGAACTTATAGGATTGAGACTTTAGAAGGTGAGAAGTTCAAGAATCCTTGGAACGCCGAGCACTTTAGGAGTTACTAACAGTAGAAACGACAATATATGTCAGATTGAGCTCGTCGTATCCCTCCATGAAGATGGTCACCATATCGATATTATATTTTTCCAAAGCTTTTGAACTTTTAAACTCACTCCTCTTTAACAAGTAAAAGGGCAGTATTGGCTTTTTCCAGAGCTTCATTAGCCTTCTTAAGATATTCTTTTCCTTTAGCAATTGCCTTATCTAAGGACTTGAGGGAGGCTACATCCATCTGCACCTGCTCCTTTAACTTTTTAATATCACCTCCGCATGGATCAAGGCACTCACATTGAAAATCAATTGATCGTCCTTCTCTTTCAGTTCATAACATACCTTTTCATTAGAGGCCTTGGTATCCTTCATCTCATTCGATAAGGTCTCATAGTGGCTAAGGAGATCGTTGTGCTCGTATTTTAGTTCATCATACGCATTCTGGTATGAGGCCACCTACTCCCCCATAATGGTGGCACTCATAGAACCCTAAAATGAGGAGATTAACATAAAATTAAACAAGACATGGATAAATTTCAAAAACAAGAATCTGGTCTAGAGCTTACCACCTGAGTCAAATGTTGGAAACCATGGGCATAGCCATGGTACCCGAGCACATCGGTGACATTTTCCTATGGGAGAGGATATAATCCTTCTTACTCCTCAGCTGCTCCTTAGTGACTGGATTCTTGGGGTCCCAGATAAAAAGATCCACCTTTATATTGGGGTTAGAAAACCCAACACCTCAGACCAATTGTCGAGCAAGTGGCCTTAGATTTTGAACTCTTTACCCTAGCCCTGATCCTTTATTGTTTGTGGATAGGCTAGGTAAAGGGATTATCTATAGACCCTTTTAGCAAAAGATTGACTCATCATTATAAGCGAAAACCTTAACTTTACCTTTTGCTTTGGTGAAAGCAACGACCTCTCGTCAGATTGCCTCTTAACCATATACTCGTGATTTTTTATGGTCTCTATATTGGCCCTTTTCTCTTCCTCAACCCCATTCTTCCCCTTCACTTTAGTAGTGACAATAACCTTCCTCTTTTTGGCCTCAGCATCCAACTTTATTTTCTTAGCAATATCCATTACCGAATGATCGAGGACTAGAGGCACCATCCAATTTGCTGAGTCAGACGAATTGGGAGAAGAGGCTACAGAATGAAATACGATCAAAACTTTGGGCAATGAATACATAAATTAAAAGTTTTGATTAAAGGCAACCACAAGTTTGACATCATACCTTATTCAATCTCCTCTTCAGTAAAGCCCTCGTAGACGTCTTGATCAGTATCCAAGTTAACCTATTCGTCCCCTGAAAGGACACCACCTAGAGAGACATAGTACCCCAACTCAATAAAATTTCGGATGGAGAATAGCTTATCGAACTCTATGGGGTTAGGGATATAAGTGTGTCACACCCCGCAAAATCCGACAGACGGGGTGGCCAGCCACCACCGCCAAATTATGCCGGACGTGAACTAAATAAATATCATTCTTAGCATGCGACAGATACGAGACATAAATAAATTAATCCACAAGGTAAATAATTGAATTAATCTCAAATGATCATCAACAACTGAATAATAAAAATCCATTGCATGCTAAAACTCCGAATAAATCCAATCTCCAATAATGAAATAAGATCTGAATGCTAAACTAACTGAATAATTCAACTAAAATCCTCTAAATAACTTTGGAACCAAATGGCCCATAAAAACTCAACTAAAGTCTCATAACGGAATACGACTGAAAGGAAAGTCTAACTAAATCAAGCGAATAAAACTAATAAACTCCAGATGCACCTCCAAATGATAAACTCTGATAATCCTATGCATCTTCTCCAAAACTTATCCTGAAAAAGTTAGTCAATGCATGAGATCAGAGCCTCGAGCATGAATACACACTACTCCCCTCAAATAGGATCCTTGAATCCAGACAGTAGCATTATACGCAATAAATATCACAATAGAGTATTTTAATTTAAACGAGATAAATAAATGCGATAATATAAATCACTAACTACCCGAAGAGATCCCCATTTAAAAGGCACACCAATATGATTTTAAATTCCCAAGTCCCACGATGTTAATTAAAATAAATTAACCAACTTTTATTACTGTTCTCACTTTTTAATATGACGGTCCTCCCGTTCCGGGTGCTAATTCACCAAAGTGTCACACTTCCCCTTGTCAATTGCCAGTCGAATCTGTTTCAACTGTCAATCCCCCACAATATGATAAGGTTCCAATACACGACATGACATAAATCGCCCAAGCTGACCCGTGTAAACTGTCGGTCACTGACACATTATGCCGCCACCAATTTTAATACCCTTTTTTATCTTAGCCATTAATCACAATTTCTTAATTTCACAATTAACCAAAATCCGCACCCTTATTATCGATGTGAGGTCCTCAAAATACCCCTTAGTCCCATACCTAAGGGTCCCCAAGTTATCAATACGTCCTACCCTATGTATAGGATGAATTTCTAACTTAAATACCTACCTATTCTCATGCATAGGCTAACATAACGACGATGAAATATAAAAAATCAGTCCACCCCCAAAATGATAAAAACGCGATAATCTACCCTCACTAGTCTCATACCTAGAATGCATAAATCATCTAAAGGTCTACCCACTAGTCCCATACCTAAAAGGTATCTTAGAAAGTATAGGGAGAGAAAAAATACCCAACAACCCGTCGTCACAATGACAATATTATAATACCAACAAGTCACACAAACAGGCATAATAATCATCGTACAAAACTACGCATGATAGTCCAATTCAATTAAATCTTAACTTCACCAAAATTGATCCTAATTAATTATTTTTAGAATAAACACTTAAATTCCTCATTAAATCATCATATTACAAATTTCATTATCCCAATACAATTAACATCAGTTAAACGCCCGCAAATCCATTGATTCCAAAACTAGGATTTTTCTACATCCAACCTACACCAACAAAACCCAAAATTCTCTCATAAATCCTACGTACCCAAAGGTTATGAATATTATTCGTATTAAAAGATTTCATAAAAACATCCCCAAGTTTTATGTGTCCACTTTCTTTAATTAGATTGCTAATTGGTTTTAAGAAACACATGAGATTAAGGTTTAAGCAACACTTAAAACGCGTAATACTAAAGGAAAGAAGAAAGTATTCATGCCTGCAATTAGTTGGATGAAATCTGAGTAAAAAATTGGACTCTTCTTAAGCAAACACCAATTGAATCTTCAAAACTTTGTGAAAAGTAGGGGCTAGGGGTTGAAGATGAGAGAAATATATTTTGGAAAAGCTTTTTGGAGAAAGTTTAAGAGAAAAGTGATTTTTCAAAGTCCCATCCCCGTTTCTATTTAATATATAAAGGGTTTAAGTGTTAAATCACAATTAGGAGACTCCCATCCAATCACCGTCTCTATCATTCGAACGATGTACAATGTCATTCGGATGTGAAGCTTATGTCGTTCGAACGACATATGATGTCGTTTGAGTGACCCCAGTAAAAATCCAAATCTTTTAAAATCTGACACAATTATCTGATAAAATATATTAGCTGAACAAATACGCACCTGCCAATTAAATATTTATATACAAACTTTATAATCTCATATAAAAGACCCGAATTAATTCCCGATTGAAAGATTTATGAATAATACCAAGTTATATCTTTAAATTCCGTAAACTCCAAAATTTTATTTTACTCCAAATTAATTAAGGTCAATTGATTAAAACTCGGGGTGTTACAAAGTGTTCCTAATCAACTCCTTGAGATAAATTGGAAGTTTTGGAGCTTTTTTACTACAAAAAAGACGAGCATGAAATGAGGTCAGTATGTAAATAAAAATAAGTATAAAAAAAAATTGAAATGTTATGTGTGTACTAATATAGTGGGGGAGCAATAACCATAAGGAATATTACAAGACCTATCCTCTCGTCAGAACGGAATTCCCAATCACCTTTTATAAAAATATATTATTTTTTCCAACTATGATTGCTTATTTGCAAGACCTTCTCCATCTTTTGGTCACACTTCCAAGGCAAAAAATTATAGTAGGTATTGGCTTTGGAATTGTCTTTTACATCGTATACCAACCGAAAGATGTCACCTATTAGGTCAAAGCCCGTGTAAAGCTGTAAATACATTATGGGCTCAAGGATGGATTTGTTGGCATTTGGTGGGAGATGAGTAAGAGACACTCCATAATCCCTCAGAATTGATCTGATGATGGGGTGAAGTGGCAACTAAACTCCAACTTGCAAGATCCAAACTAAAAATCAAATCTCGTCGGCATTAGGCCGATCATAAACCCTTCCATCGTAGTCTGGCAGTTGTTTGTATATGTTTATTGGGATATTATATTTGTACCTGAAATCCTCTAGCTCTTCCTCCAAGATATCATAACCATGATTTGTAGCATTAGTGGTAACTAGATCCCAGGAGTCAAAGGCCCTGGAAGTACCCTTATCAGTAAGTGGTACCACAATAGGGAATGTGGAAGACGTATGATTATTAGGAGCAATACGATGATGGGAAGGATTTAAGTCAATTATGGACATGAACACGGTGTGAACGAGCTTATCTCTATTGAGAGGAAGTCCACCACTATCGTATATGTAGCAATAGAAGGCTCAGTTTCAACTACTAGTGGCTATGAGATAAACCCTATGGACGAGGAACTGTATGTATAAACCTAGTGTTGTTTGGATTGTCTTCAGGACAGGTAACCTGAAGCGTCCTGAGGATCCTCTTTTCCAAAATTCTCGAGCACAATCATTCTAAGTCAGCTAAGTACTCAAACCACCTCTGTACATGTGGTTCATAACTTATTAAGAGGGTAAAATCAAAGGAAGGATGAACTAAAAATTTCAAAAAAGATACTGAATTTGCTAAAAAGAAAACACTAACCAAATTAGAATCCTAGGCCAACCAACACAATGGATGTCTAAATATCGACACTCCAAAAGTAAATCAGCAACCTATGTGCCAATACACCAACACAATGGCTGAAAGGTGACAATTTGTCCATTTTGGTGTAGTGTGCCAACAGTTTATCCACGATAAAATTAAAGTGGAATAAATGTCAAGAAAAGAGGGTTCCTACAAACAAGCCTTAAAATGTAAAGAAAGAAATGAGGACGTACCTAAAAAACTCTAGAGAGTTTCCAAGGCAACTAAAGGCATCTCAACTCTAGAGAAAAGTAAGGAAAAAACTTAGGATACCGTTGGCTACGTCAGAAATGGAAAGGACTTCTGAAGTTGAAGAAGAAGGGTTTTTAAAAAGTTGAAGATCTCTCTCTAAAAGCGCTCGAAAGGAAGATGAGTGATTAGAAAAAGGTAATAAATTTTGAAATGAGTATTTATAATCCAAAAGGGCGATAACATTTAATCATGACGCATTATGTCATGCTTTGAAAATCGGACATGCACTATCAGTCTAAGTGTGCGTATGTTGCCCTATGTGCATGTGATGGGTGCAAAAACCTAGCTAGCGATGAGTGTTAAATTCAACCTTAAAGTGGAAAATGTTATAAGTTAATCTATTTGGCGCACACTGAGAATATGTCAAGACAATCAAAATTGTCGATGCCAATTATATTTTCCTCAATTAACACTTCACTTTCTCAATTAGATTAGTGGATACTCCCAAGGCATAACCATTCGTAGAATCTGCTTCCTTCCTCAATCACTAACGAAGTCTTGGGGGCTTTTATTATACCATAAATATGGTGCAGTCAGAGAACTAATTCCGTAGTGACAACTAGATGTTCCATGATGTAAGGACAAATTTTCAATCGAGTCAATTTGTATTTAATTGGCATTATTCCGGACAAAACGTTTGAGACATATGATAGACTTTGTGTCGTTATTCCTATTAGGCTATGAAGTGTTTGATGAAGACGTGGCAGTCAAGCCTCAAATATTGGACATAATGTCGTATTTAGTGCCAAGTTTGTCTTCACATTTACTGAGATTCTCGTAAGTATGAATGTATATTAATTATGAGTCCTTGGAATTTTTAAGGGCCTTTGATTTTTTATCTCAAAACGTTTGGAACTATTTTTAAATATATATATTTTTTATTTTGATCTCGTTAGAACGAGATGAAAGCTCATTTCAACAAAAATGCATTTTTGTTATAACAAATTTCGACCTGATTAAAATGACATCAAGATATCGTTCGAACGACCCTAGTTTTCGTTCGAACGAGTTCGCTGCCTTGATTTTCGTGCTTTCATTATTTAAGGCATGTTGGAGTCATATTTTTTAAGAACTTTAGGTGAAAAACATTTTCCTACCTATTTACCAAAGTTCCAAACCCTTTGTTTCACCTTATATATTTAAAGATCTAAGAATCATTATTCATATGCATTGAGATCTTAAAGTTTGGGCACCAAAGTTTGTTTCTTTCATCTTAAGAGAACTTATTGCATGATGTGGACTCCGTGCATGCCATTTGCGATGTTTGATGATTGTTGAGCCTGATTGGTGGATATTGAGAAGTGAATGGACTCGTGTATTATGGTAGCTTATGTGGGTGGACTCTTGCATTTCACTGTGAAAGAGTGATCAAAGAGAGAAGAGCATCAAGGCTTATGGAGGATAGAGTCGTTGTGTAAGTCTTTAGTCATCTTTTATAATTATGCATACTAGTGAACTGTTTGGCTGGGTTGTCCGAGGTTTTTACCTTTGCGTTTCTCTTCATACATCGGTGTCTTGTGGATGATTTATTTATTTTATCTTCTTATCACTTAGATGCATGAAATTTATCTAGTTAATTAACAGTTTTTTAGCGTAAATGGCAATTTTGTAAATATTTCAAATTTTAGTGAACATTTTTGGAGTATCTTCGTCTTTTCTCTTGTTAACAACTGTAAACTCAATCGTCATCCTCTTTAATCATTATGTTTCCTAGTTTTCGAGGTGACTTATAAGAAGGGCGGTAAAACTTTGATCATCTTCTATCTTCCATTTCTGATTCTGCTTCTATATTTTTTGAACTTTCGTGCGATCGTTTTCTTTTTTATCTTCAGTACTTACTGAATCCTTAAACTCTTGTAAGAAATTTTCTCTCTTCTTCTTTGCTTCTTCATCATAATTTATTCTATTGAGTCGCTTGATAAGTTCAGGAATGACTTTAACATTCCATAATGGGTTGTTGTGGACTATCCCACTTTTTTTCCAATTTTTTCTCTCTTACTGAGGGCCGTTGGTTCCCTTTTAACTTTATCGCTGAGTATGGTTTCACATTTCCTCCCAATCCCCTGTGCCTGGAGTTTTGTTAGTATTTTGATGTTGTTCCTGCTAGAGTAGCTCCTAACACATGGAGGGTAGTGAATGGAGTATATAAGTTAAATCAAATTCATGGAACCCATATTCGGATTCCATGTTTTGTTATAAATGGGTAACTAGTGATAACACTTTTTATTAAAAAACTAGGGCAGTTAGTAAGGCTTTAGTAGTTAGTTTCCATGATTCCAATGGGGATTACTTTGATCCTGGAGTAGTGGTAAAAAATTGGCAACATGCTCCCTTAAATGGTGGTGCTAAATATCAAGGACCTAGGTGTCCTCTCTTTGGCAACGAGATAGGTTATTCTTTTTTAGTAATTTTTCTTTATTTATATTTGATAAAATGCCATACTGGTTGTTGCTTTGTAAATTTAATTGCAGTTAACCGGAAGAGAAAGTCCCCCAAAGAGAGCAAAGTGAACTTAAAATAATTGAAGTTCATTTGGGGACTTCATAAGAAGGTTGCCGAGGAGAACGTTATGTTTGCTTTTTATTTGCTTCAATACAGAAATATCATTTCTTCCTTCATTTCTAGACCTGCAGTTCCTCCTACTTTGGTGACTGATCTTGATCAGGAAGCTGCTGTTGATTCAGATGTTCCTCTTTCTGATACCATGAAGAAGAGGAAATTTCCTGACCTTCTTAGTGGTAGGACTTCTAGCTCCCAAAAACCTATTGAATGGGTCAAGAAGAAGACAGGTGATGTGCCCCCAGCCCCCAAAGATAAATAACCCCCAGTCCCTAGAGATGATGAACTTACTTTGAGAAGACTTAAGAGATGGCCTACAGAAAAGCATGTCGAACAAGTGAGTGATGCTAACCAACAGACCTTGGTTGAATTACCTTCTTCTAATGCTGGTCCTCCAGCAGCTATTACTCCTAGTTTGGCTAGGAAGTTGATCAAATCTGGAACCCTTCTGGATTACAGGGGAGCGAATGCCATGCTACCCCGAGTAAAGGTTTCTGAATTGGCTGCTCAAAGACTTGCATCAGTAAGGGATTTCCATCTTCTTGATTCTGTTGTCTTTATATTTTTCATATACTAACTTGGCCTTCTTCTTTTGCAGTTATTAGTGCATTTCAATAATATATTGGAAAATGATGATGCATTTCAATAATTATTTCTTTTTCATTGTTATTTATTTCTTATATATATATATATATATATATAGTGTAAGAGAATGGAGTTTAGCGAAAATGGAAAATGAGAGAAAAAGTAAAAAATAGGACTCGAGTCTCGAGTTTTACCTCGAAATGCCTACGTAGCCTATAGAGGCATCAAAGTACACGTAGTTCGCATACAAAATGAGGGGTGGGGTTTATCCCATAAATCAATCGGGGATTCTCTTATTTGTGTGTGTGTGTGTAGAAAAAAGTATTTTAGTTGTGAGAAAAGTGTGAGAATTCCCGTTTGGAATTTATGAGTAAAGCCTCTTCTGATTTTTTGGGTTTTTTATTTATATGAAAATAAGGGAAGTGCAATAATACTAAATAAAAAGTATATTAGGATGTATGAGATGAGATAATAAGAGTGCTAAGTAATAAAATAAGTTGTTGCAAATTTATGAGAATTTGAGGAGAGAGTTGAGGAAATTGGACCTTCTTGAAGATCTTGAGCTTGATCTTGAATGTTGGAGAGCAACCCTTAGCCTTGTATGAGGATGGAGGGTAGTTAATTCACCAAGTTTGATGAAAAGGATGATGAAAAGTGAAGGCTGGAAAGGGATTTGGGTGTAGAAATCACGCTGACTTCGAGAGAGGTTTTTTGGATTTGTTGAGAGTGATTTCTATCAGATCTGGGCTCCCCTTGCAAGTGAGGTCAGCGCCTCATTTTTATAGGCCCAGGGCATTGCCGATTGTCAAAGCCCTGCCCCTGCCATTCGGCAGGTGCATTTAGGCACACTGCCAATAGGCAAGGTTTGGGACCTGCCGTTTTGTAGTGTCTTTCAAGCCTTATCGGAAAATCAGTCGCAGAACGCAAACCCTTGATCAGAATCATGCGCGGGGTGGACCAATGGAAAGGTAATCTAGAGACCTTTGAAAGTTATTTGTATTGCTCCCAGGTCTGGGAGTTGACTTTGGGTCAAATATGGCTTGGAATCCTTCGTCCGTCCATTGGACGGGGAAACTTCGGACGTAAACGGATCGTTCGTCTGCATGGTAAGTCCAAATTGCGCATGGGGTGGACCATTGGAAAGGTTAGGAGATGCAATTGGACATTTCAAAGAGTTAGATTTAGTTCGGGGAGTTTTCTTTGGTCAACTGAGCCCTAGCAGCATTTGGTGACCTTTCGGAGTAAAACAGATCATTCGTCTATACCGTAAGTTGGAATCACGTACGAGATGGACCATTGGAAAGGGGATTCAGTGACCTTTGAAGATTCATTAAGTCTCGATCGATATAAAGAGTTAACTTAGGTCAAACAGAGCCCGAGAGCGCCCAGTGGCCTCCAGATTGAGTCTCTAGGGAAATGGGTCGTTCATCCGCATGGTAAGTCAAAATTGCACATGGGATGGACCATTGGAAAAGCGTTTTAGTGCCCTTTGGAGATTCATTTAGTCTCAATCGAGCTGAAGATTTTAACTTTTGGTCAAATGGAGCCTGGGAGTGCCTGATGGCTTCTAGGTCAGTACTCGGGGTATGACCTGGGTTTGTAGTGATGAAGGGAGGTGCTAGAGACCTAAGGAGAGTTTTAGGGGGTAACAGAATGGGGTGTCTATAGAGCCCCTTGATGGGTGAGTTTGGAACAAATAATAGCCGTCGAATAAACACCGCATGATGATTGAAGGAGCATGACCAATTCAGAGGGTCGAGGCCGATTCTGAGGACCTAAGGGAGTGAAGACGACCAATTCAGAGGGTAAAGGCCGATTCTGAGGACCTGAGGGAGCTAAGACGACCAATTCAGAGGGTCGATGCCAATTTTGAGGACCTGAGGGAGCGAAGATGACAAATTTAGAGGGTCGAGGCTGATTCTGAGGGCCTAAAGAATGTGCTGGGGATAACCAATTCTGTAGGTTGAAGCCGATTCTATGGGCTTGAAGATGAGGGTGACCGATTCTGCGCGTCAGAGCCAATTCTGTGGGTCAAAGCCAATTCTGCTGGCTTAAGTTGAGATGACCAATTCTGCGGGTCAAAGTCGATTCTGCAGGCTTAAAGGTGAGATGACCAATTATACGGGTCGAAGCCAATTCTGCAGGCTTAAGTGGAGGTGACGATCCATGATCGAGATCAATTCTGACCTAACTATGGTGACGACCTAGGACCGAGGTCAATTTTGACCTAAAAGAGATGACGACCGAGGACCGAGATCAATTCTGACCTAACTATGGTGACGATCCAAGACCGAGGTCAATTCTGACCTAAGTAATGTAACAATCTAAGACCGAGGTCAATTCTGACCTAAGAGAGGTGACGACCGAGGACCGAGGTCAATTCTGACCTAACTATGGTGACGATCCAAGACTGAGGTCAATTCTGACCTAAGAGAGGATGAAGATTGGATTTTGGGTTCCGCTGGGGAATGAGCTAAGGAAAACTTAGTGTGTCCTTTGGAGACTTTGAAAATGACTTTCTGGAGTTCCGCTTGGGAAATTACCTCGTGATGTTGTTTTGAGCCAGGGAGTTGATTATCGGGGAAGTGTTTGTGATCTGTGAAGGAGAGGCGAGTTTGACGTCATAAACATCGTTGGGGAAGTGATTAGGTGGTCCAGGGATTCGACGTATTTCTCGAAGAGGTTTCAGACCTTTATAAATCCTCCGGGGACGTCACCGGGAGGAGTTTTACTTGGTTTTTTTAGAGTTCCACTGGGGAAATGGGGGTTTCGCTTGAGGGAGTGAAATTTTCTTGGTGAAAATGTTCTAAATCCTTCCTAGGATTTTTAGGAATTTTCTGAGGGTTTTTCAGTATTTTCTGGGAATTTTTGTACGAAATTTCAAGAGGGTGCCGGTCGGCATGGTGCAGGGGATGCCATTCGGCAGTGGCACAAACTTTTGGACTTCTTCGAAAAGGTAAGGAGACAGTGCCGATCGGTGGGTGGGGGGTCGATGCCGATCGGTATAATGCTTGGCATCCTATATAAAAGTGGAGAATTCCTTTTATTTTTCATAGCTCTTTGCTTTCTTTCTCTCTGCGATTTTCCTCTGTAAATCGTTCTGACATTCCGATCTCTAAGAAATGGCCGCCTTTCTGAGCATTAGAGCGCATAGGGAATGGTTGACTTTCGATGATTGGGCAAAGGTGGAGTGGAGGGCTAGGGCGCCTCTTGCTTTGGGGAGTGAGAACTCCTTTGTCTCATTCGATCCAATTGTGAATGAGCGAACTTTACTACAAGAGCCATCGCGTCCTCGGTCTTCTAAGGTGGTGAGCCTTGGCAGTTATGTAAGTAACCTAACTTTTGGCTTTCTTCTCTTTTTGGGGATTTTTTTTCTTTATTCCTTGAATTTTGACAAGGTTTCTTCTTTTGACAGTCTAATATCTCTTTGAAGAACATGCGTACCCGTGGGACGACGAGAATTAAGGATGTCGGGGAGCATCTTCGACCTGTGGTGCATTGGGTGGTATCATCAGCAGGTTTTGGGAGGTTGGCGTATGCGTTGGATGAGACGCCTCGATCGACAACGGTCTTATGCGCTTTGGGGGAGAGATGGTGGGATGTTACCCACGCCATTCGTTTTGGCTTTGGGGAGATAATGGTGACTCCTATAGACATGCAATAGCTGTTGGGGCTGGAATATGACGGAGAGCAGATAGAGGTGGATCGTTCTCTGAGGGTGAGGTCAAAGGCAGTGCGTGCGACACTTGGTGACATAAGGAGGATAGTCTATGGGGATTACATCCGACTGTCTTTGCTGAAGGATGTCTTGCTGAGTAGGGTGATCGATGTGGAGGACAAGCTGCAGGTGAGGCAGATGGACCGTTTGTTCATTTTGCTGGTGCTGGGAGGCTTCATGATGGCGTCGAGTGGCGACGTCGTCCATTTATGGTTATTGTCGTACTTGAGTATGTTTTTGAACACCCCTCTCTATGATTGGGGGAGCCTGACTTTGGCGACCCTCTATTTTTCTTTGGATGCATTCAGCCGGTGCTCCCGGCAACCATGTATCTCCTCGAGGTATTTCTTTAATTTTGCGCATTTTCCTTTCATGCATTAGCATTTTCATTATGCGTCTCTTTTTTATTATGAATTCCTATCTTTGGCAGACGTGGTTGTATGAGGTGATTAGGTGCAATACCCAGCTCATCACTCTAAAGGACTAGATTGTTGGGGACTTTTGCTGATTGTATCGATGGCGCAAGGCCAATCAGCAGTCAAAGGGATCTCTATTTGAAGGTAGTGCGTCAGGTGTTGAATGGCTTGACCATTGGTAGGGTAAGACTCTTTCCTTTCCAGTCTTAGTTTTGGTACGTTCTGATTTTGTATTGACTTATGCTTGCTTTGGGGATTTTCAGGTGACCTTTTACCCCTGGGGGACATCCATTTAGGATACGGGGGTGATCGGGGTGAACGCATAGATAAGGCATTTGCTGGCGCATGATTTTGGCCATTTTTGGTATCTCGGGGAGCGGTTGATTTGGAAAATTTGCTGAGGAGGAAGTGGTGGTGCCACCTGTGCAACCTCATATGTCCATAAGGCAGGAGCGGTTGATGCCAGAGGATGCGAGGATCGCGGCGATGATCGGTGAGTCCTACCTAATATATACTGATACGGTCGCACCGTATGACTATATGAACTTTGTGACGATCTGGTTGATGGCGCCCAGCATATATGATGCCTTGCCTTTCCCTCCTATGGGTTCAAGTTGGGCGGTGGGGTCCTCCCACAGTGACGGTGGTCCAGCGATGACGGCGTCTTTAGAGGTTCCTTTCTTGCGATTGCACACTCCTTTGTATAACATTCGGTGAGCTGATGGACGGATGGTGCCTATGTTGTACCATCCTCATGCGATGGATCCGGAGGAGTTGGGTTTGATCGAGGAGGTTCTTCGTCCTATGGTATACCTTCTTTCTCTTTTTTGGTTCTTTTTCTATTTTGATTCCTCTTTGATACTGATTCTTCCTTTTACTCTGCAGTAAGTTCGGGTGTCGACCACTTGGTTGAGGGACATCAGAGACTGGATATCTTCGGTAACTGCCCATATTCGGGATGTGGTCCCGGTTTCTTCTTATTTGGTGCCGTCTGCTTCGTCCGGGGAGGACTCTGGCTCGGGTAGTGGTGGTGTGTCATCTCACCTCAGGTGAAAGATAGCGCGTCGCAGGGGTGGAAGCTCTTAGAGAGAGGGTAGGTGTGTGTGTGTGTGTGTGTGTGTGTGTGTGTGTGTGTGTGTGTGTGTGTGTGTGTGTGTGTGAGAGAGAGAGAGAGAGAGAGAATGTGGGTTCGGGCTGAGTCCCGTAGTTTTTTGCTTTTCTTTTATTTCCTGCAAAATTAATGAAACACAAAGAACAAATATATATGCAATGCAATGGGATTTATTTATTATCTTTTGTTAATGATGAATGAGTGAATGCATAAACATGCACTTTTTACTTTGTTGCTGAGACCGTAAAAAGAAATGTTTGGGGGATTTTGAAAGAGATTTTTATTAAGATAAGAAGGGGATTTTTGAAATTCTATTGAGAATATCAATTTATTTTGAGTTTTTTAAATTTTGACAAAAGAGGAAAAAGGAAAATTTCTAAGAGCAGGGGGTTGCCGATCGGCAAGTACCTTGTCCTGCCTATCGACAGTCAAGTCCAGTCCCATCAATTCAAAGCTTTGATTAGTGCCCTCTTTAGCCTTTGGTACTTTTGTGGGGTAGGATTCCCTCCGATTACTGCATGGATTATGTCTCTTATGAGGGTTCTCACGTATAAAAAGGGTAGGGGTGGAGTGTTTCCATCACACCTTCACTTTCTTACTTACTTTCCTACTATCTCTTAGTCTTGTAAGATGTCTCTCCCTGGTAGCATTGAGTTTGTATATTACCTCGAAGCCTTAGAAGCGATGTGCTCTTATAACGTCGATTATGAAGCTTTCAACATGCGTCGAGTTTCTTTATGGCGCAATCGGCCCATTGAGTGGAACATGTTGATGGTGGAGGTACAATTTTGGTACCCCGAAGACCATGTATTCCGCTTTGGATTGGATGAAGCTTGTCCTACCTACGAGGAATATTCTATCATACTGGGTAGGGGTGTTTGCGGTCCGGTCCGGTCCGGTTTTGACTTATTTTTGGGACCGGACCGCATTAATCGGTCCTAGAAAATTATGGACCGAGACCGAACCGAAATAATCGGTCTCGGTCCTATTCGGTTTTCAAGCGATTTGTGTTCAGTCTCGGTCCTATTCGATCCATTATATTTTATTAAAAACAACACATTTTTTTTAATTACAAACAACAATTTTTTTATAAAACAACCTTTTTTTTCAAAAAAACATTATAAAATCAAATTAACTATGTAAAATCAATCTTTTTGCAACTAAGTTAGTTCGACTAACTGTAAACATTGCAAACTTTCAAACACTGTAAACTCTCTGTAAACTTTAACTCTGTAAACTAAAACGTTGTAACTAAAACACTATATTTGGATTTAGGTTTAGATCACTCATTAGAGGTTCTCCCATCTACTGTGGTTATCAAAAGGCTGGTTTTCAAATTCAACTAACTGTGAGAATCTTAAAATCCTTGCAAACAATATTTCGTTGGAATTTCTGTAGATTCGCAATCTTTCTGGATGCTTAAAATTTGAAGAAGGCGTCTTTTTTTTTTCAACAAAGATGCAAAAGATCTGCAATGGGAATTTGACCAAATCCAAATACCCAACATTTTAAAGAAAATTATGAAGTTTTTTCTTACCAAATCCAAATACCCACTATTTGGGTTGAAATGTGAGATACAGAAACCTAGTGAAGTCAAAACTAGGGAGGTCTCTTACTTTGAGTTCACTCAACATTATGCAGAAAAATATGTATAAACTCTGAAAAATCTAACAAAAAGTAGAGACATTAAACTACCCGGATCAGATCTAACAAAATCTAACAAAATTTAACAAATAATATCTATAAACTCTGTAAAACAATATACCGTAGAGAGAGGTCCAATTAGGTGGGTTTAGATCGCCGATGCTGTGTAGAGGTAGAGAGAGAAAAGAAGAAGGACAGCGTCACTGCTGTGTAGAGAGAGAGAAGAAGAAGGGCGGCGTCGGTGCTGTGTAGATAGAGAGGGGCCCTGGTTATGTTAGGGTTGCTGGAGGTTTAGATCGCCGGTGCTGTGTAGAGAGAGAGAGGTCGAGTGAACTGAGGGTGTAGGTGTTTAATGATGTGAGTATGCGTGTGTGTTTTTGAGGGGGAAAAACAAGTATAGATAATATATATATATATAATAAAAGTGGTCCGGTCCAAACCCGCTTTTTAAGACACAAGACTGAGACCGACCCGAATAATACGCTCCTCCATATTTTTAGACCGAATTAAAACCAAATTTAAAAAAAAAACACAAAAGTAGGTTCGATTCGGTTCAGTTTTTTTGGTCCGTTCAGTCCATTCGGGTTTGTGCACACCCCTAATACTGGGGATAAATCCCAGTGTTGCTGTGGGTTTACCCAAATTTTCCCATTCTCCCAAGGATTTGCTGGCTGGGCTTCTTCGTATTTCGACTTCGGCGACTAGATCACTAGTTGCTGGAGGAATTATTTCCCTCCCGGCGGTGTTGCAGTTCGTGTATTTGTAGGAAGCTGGCGATGCTGGATACGCTGGAGCTGTTGCTATGGTTTTGGTTTCAAAATTGATGTTGGTGACTGGGGAACTACTGGTGGATCCGCAACTTGTAGCCATTACTTCATGGATGTCATACCGTCGCAATCCTGCAGCGGTGATATTGGCGGAGACCCTAAATGGTCTGGATGCCTGGCGAGAAGGTCGTTCTGACTTCATGCGAGGCAGCCCCGTGATGCTATTCATGTGGTTGTATGAAAGACTCCGCCTGGTGACTCTTCCAGAATATCCTTTGTCGTTTGTACCCTACTTCTTTTCGCGTCACTTATTCTATATTGGCCTAGATATTGCGAGCTGGGAGAATTGGTTTGTGGACCATGGGGCTCGAAATTTGTACTGGTCAGTGCCTTAGTGGGGACAGTTGCTGCCTGTTCTGGAGCTAGGAGAATACCCGTATGTGCAGCTGGTTGGTCTCAGACAGACCTCTTTCTATTTCCCTTGGTGGCTTCTGTGCTAATTTGGCTGGGCACAGGTCGTGCCACCTCGGACACTAAATTTCTTTCCGGTAGAGGATTTGACCGAGCACCTGCGTCTGCTTCTTGGCTCTCTGTGGGAGAATCAGCGTCCGTCAACCCGTCACTCTCAGTCTGTTGGGAGAGTTTGGCATATCCCTGGGGATTATATGAAGTGGTTGTGGAGGAAAGTAGTTGGCAAGATATTGGCAATGGAGACTGGACAGAAGTGGTTTGTTTCTTTTGACACCATGGAAGGAGGTGTTGTGGTCTTTTCGAAGCTGGTTTGAGAATATCGATCCATGGAGTGTCTGCGATACTCTGTTCAGGCAGGGGAAACTTGGGGACCCCAGGATGCAAATGATGATAACGGAGCAGGCTCCTCTGGTAGTTGTGGGTAGGACTCCTGGAGAGTTTATTGTGTAATGGGGGATAAATGTGGGGATTTTATTATGGCTTTCTAGGAAGGTGGGGGGAAGGGAGTTATCCGCTCCTTTTCTCATGTAATTTGTACTGTAATTTCTTATTAACGAAATAAACAAGTTTCTGATCATCCAGCTGTGCCTTTGATGAGTTTGTGTTGTTTGAATCATCTATACCGATCGCTAAGGCATACATAATCCTTTTGTTCAAATATATGTTGAAATTGACTGTCATTCTCGGAGGTAAGAAAAGAATAGTATTTTGGAAAAAAGAAACGGGTCGTGCTCATGTAAGGTGTATGAGCTGCCTACGTACCTCTGGGGATTTTGAAAAGTTTTAATTTATTTGAAAATGATTTTTGTAGAGGATCAGGCCCACATAGTTCTGGGTAAGGGGGAAATAAAGAGTTTTTTTTAGAATAGAAGGGAGATGAGAAAAGTCGTAGCGCGCCGAGATTTCGGACTAGGGCTAGAACTTCTTGAGATGGTCCAGGTTGACTGGATGGGCCGTATCTTCTCCATCTAAGTTGGTGAGCATGGCGACACCGCCAAACAAGATTTTCTTTACAATGTAGGGTCCACTCTAATTGGGCTTGAATTTCCCTCTGGGGTCCCAGATGGGTTCTATGATTTCTTTGAGGGCTAGTTCCCCTTCTCGAACACCTTGGTCCTTGCCTCTATTATTGAAGGAACGCGTTATTTGGTGATAGTATCCTTGTATGTGGTATAGCGCTTTTAGTCATCTTTCGTCTAGGAGGGTCAGCTCGTCAAGACGGATTTTGGCACTAGTCTTCTTCACTGACCTTGCTTTCAAGCATGACGTTTAGCGAGGGTATTTCCAACTCCACGGGTAGGACTGCTTCCATGTCGTAGACTAGAGAGTAAGGGGTATCCCCAGTAGAGATTCAAATTGAGGTTTAGTAGCCCCAAAGGGCGTACGGGATCCGTTCGGCCGAATCTCGACAGCTTTTGGTAATCTTGCTGATGATGGCTTTGAGGTACTTGTTGGCGGCCTCAACTGCACCATTGGTTTGAGGTCGATAGGGAGAAGATTTGTGTCTCTGAATCCCAAACTCATTGATCACTTCTGTGACTTTTGCCTCGAAATATAACCCGTGCGGGACCCCATACCGGCAGATGGTATTTTTCTTGATGAATTTAGCCACTCTCTTAGCATTTATCACTGTGTATGATTCAACTTCAACCCATTTGGTAAAGTAATTGATGGCAACTAGGATGAACTCATGCCCGTGGGAAGCCTTCGGTGTAACCTTCCATATAATGTCGATGCCCCGAGTGGAAAATGGCCAGGGAGAGGTCATGTTGTATAATTCGTGCGGAGGCATATGCTGAAGGTTGGAGAATTATTAGCATTTGGGGCATCTCCGGACATAAGTGGTGTAATCTTGGGTCATAGTGGTCCAATAGTTGCCCTGTCAGATGATCTTCTTGGCAAGCATGTGACTGTTTATGTGGGGTCCACATTTCCTGCTGTGAATTTTCTATATTATCTTTTCAATGCCAGCCCCTGCGATGCAGTGCAGATGAGTTCCATCGAAGATTTATTTGAGCAGTGCTTTATGATAGATGATGTACTGGGCAGCCAATCTTCGAAAGGTTACTCAATCTTTCTTGTTGGAACCCTCGGGATACTTACCATGCTTGAGGAGGCTCCATATATCATAGTACTAATAATTGGTTAGCTCGGGATCTTCTGTAGTGATGAGCTCAATGTGGTAGCAGTGGGTTGGTTTGTCTTGCTTTTAAACAAAAAAGGGGGTCATTGTGATTCCTTCGGGAATGTCGACCATGGAGGCCAGCGTATCAAGGGCATCGACTAGGTTATTCTTTTCTCGAGGAAGGTAATGGAAGGTGATATCTTGGAATTAGGAGGCTAGTTTTTCTAAATGGGCATGGAAGGGTTGGAGTTTCTCGTCCTTGACTCTCCACTTTTTGAGTACTTGACCGATGATGATGGCAGAATCCCCATAGACATCTGGGCATTGAATACCTTTCTCGAGAGCAACGTTGAAGCCTACCATGCATGCCTCGTATGTATCTATGTTATTGGTGCAAAGGAAATCTAATTTGATGGCGATGGAAGTGTGGGAGTCATCCGAGGCGATTAGGAGTATCCCAATGACATATCCCTTTTTATTGGCAGCACTGTCAAAGAACATTTGCCATCGGAGGTTGTCTTGAGCAGTGCAAAAGATATTTTCATCTGGGAATTGGAGATCCAGACATCGGCTTCTTCTACGAGGTGATCAACGAGGTAGTCAGAGATGTCTCTTCCTTTCATGGCTTTCTGTGTGACGTACACAATATCAAATTCGGTTAGGAGCTTCAACCATCGGGCCATTCGGCTGGATAAAGCGAGTTTCTCAAGCAGGTATTTGATGGGGTCCATTAGGGATACAAGTTTGATCGGGAAGGCGAGCATATAGTGCCGCAACTTTTGGGTGACCAAGACAAGTGTGACACACGCCTTTTCTAAAGTAGTGTAGTTGACCTCGTATCCGGCCAATTTGCGACTGGAATAATAGATGGCTCTTTCTTTGTAGGAATCTTTATGACACTGGGTTAGCAAAGCCCCAGCTACAGTGTCGATTATGGTTTGGTATAGGAGCAAGGGGAGACCAGGCTGTGGTGGCATGAGTATCGGGGGTTGGGTCAAATATTGTTTGATTTGATCAAAATCTTCCTGGCAGGCCTCATTCCAAACCTTAGTTGAATCCTTTTGGAGGAGTTTGAAGAGGTTCACAGATGGAGGTTAACTGACTGATAAATCGGCTAATGCATTGCAATTTCCCAAGGAAACCTCAAACTTCTTTCTCTGTTCGGGGAGGTGGCATATTAAGTATGGCTTTCATCTTGGAAGGATCTGCTTCTATCCCCTTCTCACTGACCATGAATCCTAAGAGTTTTCCCTTTGTAATGCCAAAGACGCAGGAACATGACCCTCTCTAGCTTTGGACTTGATAATCATATCATTTGATACTGTCGCAATTGCTCGAAGAACTTTCGGAGAGCAGGAACATAACCCTCTCTAGCTTTGGACTTGATAATCATATCATCCATATAGACCTCAACTTCTTTGGGAATTAGATCATGCTGGATGGTTGTGGCAGCCCTCTGGTAGGTAGCCCCAGCGTTCTTGAGACCAAATGGCATAGCATTGTTGCAAAAGGTTCCCCATGGGGTGATGAATGCAGTTTTTTCTTGGTGGTCTGGGTGTATTTTGATTTAGTTGTATTCGGCAAACCCGTCGATAAATGAATTAAGAGAATGACTGGTTGTGTTGTCCATGATCATGTCGATATTGGGTAGCGAATAATCATCCTTTGGAGAGGACTTCTATAAATCCCGATAGTCTACAAACATCCGAACTTTTCCTACTAATTTCGTCACGGGCACTATATTGACTAGCCATGTGGGATATTCGATCACACGAATGAATCCTACATTTAACTATTTGACCACCTCTTCTTTGACTTTGAGCGACCATTCGGTGCGGAGCTTTCTCAACTTTTGCTTGACCGGCTTATAATCTGAGAGAGTGGGGATCTAGTGTTGAGCTATTTTAGGATTAATGCTGGGCATATCATCATAGGACCATGCGAAGACATCCACAAATTCCTTTATCAATTCTTCAAGTTGTGCATGCTCATGCTCGTCAAGGGTAGACCCTATCTTAATCTCGCACAATTGTCTACTGAAACTGAGGTTTATAACAACAGTCTCTTCTTCATTAAATTGAACGTAGTTATGTTGTTTATTATTAACCTTATTTAGATCAATTAAGAATTGTTCATTTGAAAAATCATCATCCTCAAAAGTTTGATTAGAATCCAAACAGTTAATATAAGGCACAGCAAGATTCTCAAAATCTTCGTTTATTTCATTGATAGGAAAAACAGTATTAAGAACCTCATCAAAAGAGGACTCGATTACATTTGAGAAAAGATGGACAACAGAAGAAGAAATAGGGTATACATTAGTATTATGGGAGATTTTAGCAGGTAGAACTTGCGCAGCATGCCAGTTGAGGAGAGGTGTATCAACAACATTAATCAGGTGGGATGGATTCAGCGATGTAGTGCCTGAATGATCCATGCAGAGTGTTAGCCACAGTGTCTGTAAGTTGAAGGAATCTTCGAGTCACTTTCCTCGGTCTCTTCTGTATCTTTGATGAGTGGTTGTACATGTTGTTGGGAACTCTCTCCCATTGGGTAGCTGTCTTGGAATAAGATCTCCATTACAGGATTCATCTTCTTATCTGTATGGTCATACCATGGTTCAGGAAAGCCGCAAAAGGGGAAGTCCTCACCTTCTTTGATGAATCGTCTATTCAAGGAATCACCCGGGATAGTCTGGACGCAGTCTAGTCTTCTCTTTGGTCGAGACAGGCGAATCATTCTAAGCTCTTGTTCTGATGGTTGATACCCCAAACCACAGGGAGGAAAAGCCTTCTTTAGTTCAATCGGCTCGAGTATCCCTTGATGTCTTTGTCCTAGCCCCAGTCCGGGCATGAAGTGCATGTTTCTGAACATCTGAATCACATTGACGTTGCCATGAGGGTCGTATTCTGGACAAACCCTTTCTTTGAAGTTATCCCTTATCGGGCGTAGAAGTGGTTCAACTCGGAATCCCGATAGGACCATATCATTTGACCCATACTGTATCTCAAGGATTGGACTGCTAGTACTTGCACCCTCGGCATTGTCGTCATCGCCCAAGATGGTGATGACTCATCCGTCGATGAATGACTTCAATTTATGATGGAGTGAGTAAGACACACGCTTGGTATTATGGAGCCAAAGTCGTCCTATCAATAGGTTGCAACAGGTTGTGATGTCAGTAACTTGGAATTCGACGACAGGGTTTATAGGACCATCCCCTATTATAAGATCTATGGATCCCATCACCTCCCAACGAATATTATCGTAGGAACGCACAACGGTGAAAGTTGGAGTGAGATTTCTCTCTTTCAGTCCTAAACATTTGAAGGTTCTCAGTGGGCAGACATTCAGGGCGGATCCATTATCGACAAGAGAAAATGGTACAACCTTCCCCATAACTTTGACGGAGTTATTGAGTGCATGGTTGTGGTTTGGCCCAATCTTGGGGATTTCCTCCTCGGAAAAGGATATCATTCAGGTAGAGGTCAAGGATCCGACCAAATTTACCACTTCTTCTAGTGTGGTAGAAGGATAAATTGTGGGTCCAGTGTGCAACTTGATCAAAACATTTCTCATCTGGTTATGTGATTTCAGCTTGAGTTTTCTTTAGTTGATCGAGGATCTTGCTCTCCTCGAGGGTCATCTCTGGCATAGGAAGGTTTTCCACGCTATTCCCCTTGTAATTGGCTGGTAGTGATTTTGGTATCTGGTAATGCCTCCCTAATCTGGTTATGTGATTTACTGAAGAAGGGAAGAACATGAACCCTATTTCCTCATCAATCTCGGGTTATTCTGCTACCTTATTTATTTTTCTGAGGAGTTTTTTAAATGATATCATTCCACACATGTCGGCTACCAGGCCTATTTTCTCTGAAGCTTGCTCTTCATTCGAATCTTCGAATTCTTCCCCCCATTCGGTGGTAACAATTCTGTCTTTCCATGCAAAGTCAACGCATTCCACAACTTTAACGGCTTCTTCATACAAGTCATCCCATTCTGTGGGGATGTGTAAGGGTGAAGGGACCAGGCTCCCTTGTAGCTTCAAAGTATTAAGTAACTCAGTCATATTGCAAATGTTATTGATTTGCCTAAATAATTCTGCCATGATTCAGACGACATCATCCAAGCTGACTTCAACGGTTGGTACTACCCATCTATCTGACTCTCAAGCCCATTTTCGTGCTTCCAAGAACAGCATACTAAACCTTCGGCAATCAATGACCATCTGTGAAGGCAATTTCAGCCCAAACTCTAGGAGTTGGTTTGAGACTTCTGATAATTCCATACCTCTATTTTCAGAACAGATACGGACAGCGATGCATTCTCTAGTAAGGAGTGGCATTGTCTGGTCAGCGAGGCTAGTAGGGTGTAGGAAGAAATATGGGCAAATTTGGAGAGGTTTAGGAGAGTATATGGGTGTGATTTGGGTTGAGGGATCAAATTCTGGGTTCTCTTCTACGAAGATAGCATTGGTATGATTTGTAAATGGGTTGTGAGTAGTGTTTGGCTTAGGATTGGCTGGTGGGGCGATGGTACCCCGATTAATTTGACCTTGGATTATTTTTTAGAGGTGAAGGCATTGGTTGGTGGTATGGCCAGCAGTTTGGTGAAAGGCGCAATGGGCATCTGCCTTGAAGTTTCTTGGGAGTGGATTTGGCAATGGATGGGGATCCAAAGGTTTGATAAGGTTTCGGCTTAGCAGGGCTTGATAAACTTTGAAGAGGGGAGCATGGAGCTAGGTGTATTCCTTTCGGACTGGGACAAGGCATCTTTCTGGTGTCCATGATGTCGTTGGTTGAGAGATGTTGTTGATGGTTGAGACTGCGACACTTGCAGGCTTGTCATATTTTCTGGGGGTGAACTGTCCGGACACCTTCTTTGGGTCAACTTCTGTTTTAGCAAGACCTTCCTCGATTTCTACTCCTGCTTCCCTGAGAGCTTGAAAATGGGGATAGTATTTTCCTCCTATCGTTGCTCGTACATGGGGTAAGAAGTTTTTCTTCACTATGCTGACTTGTTCTTCCGTGGAAGGCCGATTGGTCATGGTTGCTGCTTTTCCCCTCCATCGGGCGATGAAGTTACTGACTGATTCTTAAGGGTTCTGTTTGAGCAGCTCTAAATCATGGCGGGTAACCTCAAGCTCTTCATTAAATTTATACTACGACATGAATTCCCGGGCTACATCCTACCAGATATAAATTCTGGATTCTTCAAGAGACAAAAACCATCAGAGGGCGCTATCCTTCAGAGTTTGCTGAAAAAATTGGGCAATCACTTCTTCAGAAGCCCCTAGTAGAGTCATGGAACAGTGATAACTTCGTAAATGAACAATCAGGGGTCCACTTACTCCGATTTTCTCGATATTTGGCATCTTAAACTTCTCGAATAACCTTGCTTTAGGATAAGGGGACATGTGGGTTAGTCCATGTAATTTCCTGAGATTCTAACTTGGTTAAGCCTCTTGGTGAGCATCTTGTGGTATTCTTTGACTTTGTTCAATTCTTCTTCTTTTAGGTTAATGACTATAGGTAAGTTAGCCCCATGGTGGGCAAGATTCGGCATTCGAAGCTGGGCAGGCGGCGGCCCATTATTAGGAAGGACACGTGGAGTGTGTTGATACTCTTTGGGAACCTAGATGGACTCGGGTGGATCCATAGCATGAGGAAATAGGGCCTCAGGCTCTTGAGGAACGGGACCTGGTTTCGCTGCATCTCTCGAACCTCGATTTGGAGGTTGTCAATCTTGGACACAAGCTGAGCTAGAACTGCCGTCAGATCCGGTTGCGCAATGGGTACTTGATTTGTGTTCTCTATGAAAAGCGGCTGGATTTCAGACTCGAAATGAGTAATAGGGGAATGGATGGAACTTCGGGGTGACTTGACTGAAGACCTAAGCCAATAGGGTGCCAGGACAAGGCTTTGCGATCGACATGAGAAGGCGCAAAATGGGATTTATTTTTGAGAAAAAGGGGGAAGATATTTTTGACATTTTTTTCGAGATGGAAAGACAACATGTTTTTGGATTTTTGATTAGGAAAGAAATGTTTTAGGATTTTGGATAAAGAAAAAGGGAATTTCCCCTTTGGAGACGGTCTCAGCATGATTATTATAATTATTATGTTTTCACTTGTATTAATTCTCCTAAATGCCAAAATGAAATGTCGAACGGGACCTGAGCCTGGAAAAATTGGGTTCGTAATATATGAAAAACTATGGCTGGACTTGTGACCAGACTCACGGACATGGTCCTATTTTAAAAATGCATGAAAATTTGGGCGACTGACCGACCCGGAATTTTGACAGAGTTTCGGGTTGAAATCGACAATCTAACATGTGTGTCGTAGGGTTGACACCTATATGCGGGTATGTAGTTGGTTGGGTGAATTGGAATGGGTTCCCCCCTTTGGCGTGACTTACATGATATACGTCTTGCTCTTGCGGGCAATCGGCGCGTGTGGACAAGCCATTTGATATACCTGAGTGTACGTTAATTGCCTCACTATATACCTCATGGGGATGGTACGTGTGAGAGCAAATTCGATATGGTTGGCGTGCGTGAATGAATTCCCTACGATATACCTCCCGTCATGACTTTGGTCAAGCGGTACGATGCGGGGGGAACCGTTCGATATACGTCGAAGTTACTTGGCCAATGAAAGGTGAGAGTCATATCGCTTAGGCTAACTGCGACTTGCCGGACCAGCGCCCATCACAAAATGACCCTCCAGTTACTGGGTAAAATTTGGTCAATAGCAATGCTCTTTGGTGATGTCGTGTGAATCATGCATGATTCTCTTATTAGTATCTTATGAGAATGTCTTTCTTGATTATGCCAAACAAGGAGCAAAGTGCAAGTACTAATGGTACACCAAGTATGGATGGGGCGTGTAACATGTGGATATATGTGACCCTAGGTGCACATGGTGCGAAGTGTATGTGGAGAATTTTCTACAAGTTTGTGAATAGAAGCATTAGCATGGGATACACATGAGTAATAAATGGGGAACATGGAAATAGGGGGACAATATAAGCAAACATAACATCCATGTAAATAGAGTCTAGCCCTCAAAAATAAACATATAATCGTCCCCAGAAGAGTCACCACCGTGGCCATCCCCGGTCCTCACCACATGACGTAGGATCCTCAGGTCCCGTGCGTCCCTCTCTGGAGCGCTTCGGTCGGCATCATTTGAGGTGAGGTGAAAGATGTAGAGAGATTAGAGTCGCCAGTCTATTTTACTCAAACAGACAAAATAAAAGGGGAAGCCATCCCGAAGGACAGTATCCAAAGACATACTGGTGCATACGAAACCAAAATGATTCGAGAAGGGTCCGGAGGCTAAGTTACGAAATGGGAAGGTGTTAGGCACCCATTCCGCCCTTTCGATCTCTCGTGGATTTTTGTTATTTTCATTTTATTTTCCTCGTGATGTGTATGCATGTGTATCTATAGTGGAGATAGGAATCGTCGACTTGTACCATGGAAGAGGTAAAGCGAGACATCCGTAGGAAGGTATAAAAGTATTAGAAAATTAGGCGATCATCCCTACGTTAATCGTTATGGGGGGACGATAACGCACTCGGAATGATATGCCCCTAAGAACAACTATATATATATATATATATATAATGGAGTTTAGCAAAAATAGAAAATGAGAGAAAAAGTAAAAAATAGGACTCGAGTCTCGGGTTTTACCCCGAAAAACCTACATAGCCTATAGAGGCATCAAAGTCCACGTAGTTTGCATACAAAATGAGGGGTGGGGTTTATCCCATAAATCCAACTGGTGATTCTCTTATTTGTGTGTGTGTGTATAGAAAAAAATGTTTTAGTTGTGAGAAAAGTGTGAGAATTCCCGTTTGGAATTTATGAGTAAACCCTCTTCTTCTTGTTTTTTGGGTTTTTTATTTATATTAAAATAAGGGATGTGCAATAATACTAAATAAAAAGTATATTAGGATGTATGAGATGAGATAATAAGAGTGCTAAGCAATAAAACAAGATATTGCGAATTTATGAGAATTTAAGGAGAGAGTTGAGGAAATTGGACCTTATTTAAGATCTTGAGCTTGATATTGAATGTTGGAGATCATCCCTTAGCCTTGGATGAGGATGGAGGGTAGTGAATTCACCAAGTTTGATGAAAAGGATGATTAAAAGTGAAGGTTGGAAAGGGATTTAGGTGTAGAAATCACGTTGATTTCGAGAGAGGTTTTCTGGATTTGCTGAGAGTGATTTATATCAGATTTGGGCCCCCTTGCAAGTAAGGTTAGGGCCTCCTTTTTATAGGCCCAGGGCATTACCGATCGACATAGTCCTATTCCTGCCATTCAGCAGGTGCGTTTAGGCACACTGCCGATAGGCATGGTCTGGGACTTGCCGTTTGGTAATGTCTTTCAGGCCTTTCGGAAAATCGGTTGCAGAATGCAAACCGTTGATCAAAATCGCATACGGGGAAGACCGATTGAAATTTAATTCAGAGACCTTTGAAAGTCCTTTGGACTTCTCTCGAGTCCGAGAGTTGACTTTGAGTCAAATATGGCTTGGAATCCTTCGTTAGTCCACTGGACGGGGAAACTTTGACGCAAACGGATCGTTCGTCCGCATGGTAAGTTCGAATCATGCATGGGGCCGATCATTGGAAAGGTTAGGAGATGTACTTCGACATTCTAAAGAGTTCGATCTAGTTCGGGGAGATGACTTTGGTCAACCGAGCCCTGGAAGCATTTGGTGACCCTTTAGTAGGGTTCGTAATTTTTGACACGATGACCCGTTTATGGTAATAACTCGAACATGACCCGAACATGACACGATTAGCCTGTATGGATTTAAGAGTACCTAAAAATTATAATAAAATCAAAATAATCACGACCCGAAAATGATACGACTAACCCGAATTGCCACCCATACCTTTCAGATTAAAACGGATCGTTCGTCCATACCGTAAGTTAGAATCGTGCACGAGGCAGACCGTTGGAAAGGCGATTCAGTGCCCTTTGAAGATTCATTCAGTCTCGATCGATCTAAAGAGTTGACCTAGGTCAAATAGAGCCCGGGAGAGCCCGATGGCCTCCGGATTGAGTCTCGAGGGAAATGGGTCGTTCGTTCGCATGGTAAGTCAAAATTGCGTGCGGTATAGACCATTGGAAAGGGGTTTCAGTGCACTTCGGAAATTCATTCAGTATCGATTGAGCAGAAGACTTTGACTTTTGGTCAAATGGAGCCTGGGAGTGCCCGATGGCTTCTAGGTCAGTATTCGGGGTATGACCTGGGTTTGTAGTGATGAAGGGAGGTGCTAAGTACCTAAGGAGAGTTTTAGGGGGTAACCGAATGGGGTGTCTACACCGACCAACATTTTGTTGATGGTTAGCTTTGACAACCAAAATGTTGGTGCCTCTATTGATATCGAGGAACATTTTGTTGGTGGTTTGCTCTGACAACCAACATTATTGGTACCTTTCTTGATGTCGACCAACATTTTGTTTGTGGTTCCCAACACATTTGCAATGTAGTGCATAACACTAGTACTTCGAAAAAAAATCAAAAAAATATATTCTCATTAATACTGAAATGAATTGGGCATAATATGATTAAATCACTGATAATATTTCCTCAGGTGTTCTACATTCCAAGGATTCTTGAATTCTTCACCCTCCAAAGTCTCAATTCGATATGTGCCTGGTTGGATAACCATTGTAATGCGATAAGGCCATTCCAATTGTCTTCAAGTTTGTTGTTATTATTAATTACCTTTTTCAAAACATAATCACCTTCTTTTAAGTTGCTCGGCTTCACCCTTTTGTTGTAGAATCGTGCAGTCCATTATTGATAGGCTGCATTCCTTAGTGCTGCATCTTCACATACCTCTTCCAGCATGTCTAAGTCCAGTCTTCTCATTAAATCACTGAGTGGGGTATTGAAATTAAGAACTCTCTGGGTGGGTAAGCCTATCTCGACAGGAATTATAGCTTCAGTTCCAAAATGATAACATGTAGGGTGTCTCTCTAGTAGTTATTCCAGGGGTTGTTCGGTAAGCCCACAAGATAGAATGCAGTTCATTGATCCAATTACCTTTAGCATTTTCCACACTTTTCTTCAACCCATTCAAAAAAGTTCTATTTGTTACCTCCGTTTGGCAATTTCTTTGAGGATGGTCAGGAGCATAGTGGATTTTTTTGACATTGGATTGGGCACAGTAAGCAGCAAACTCGTCGTTGTCAAATTGTGTGCCATGATCAGTGATAAAGGATTAGGGAAAGCCATATCTGCATATGATATTCTTCCAAATAAACTGATTGACTTTTTCATAGGACATATCGATCAAGGGTTAAGTTTCCACCCATTTAGTGAAGTAATCAATAGCTACAACCAGGTACTTAAACCTTCCTCGGGTGGTCAGCAGAGACCCAACAAAGTCAATTCCTCACATAACAAAGGGGTAAGGTGAAGTGATCGGTGTTAGGAGAGCTTGTGGAGTCTTGCGTATGCTGTAAAATCTCTGGCATTTATCACATTTCTTGGAAAAAGCTGCACAATCTGCCTGCATAGTTGGCCAGTAATACCCTTGTGTGTTAATTCTTTGTAATAAAGTTCTCCCGACTACATGGGCTCCACGTTACCCTCCATGTACTTCCTCAATCAAATATTTTACTTCAGCTGGATGAACACAATGCTGCAGACCATCATTCAATCCTCTTTTATACAACACGCCACTATCTAAAACATATCTCGCAGATTTATATTTCAACTTCTTAGCTGTAAGTAGGTCAGGTGGTAGCATTCCATCTTCAATATAATCTCTTATAGGATCCATCCATGATGGTCCCATATCAACTGCAATAAAATTAACCATCAGATCTTCATCAATGCTCCTATTAGAAAGTAGCTCAATAGGAATAGTTCTTCGTAACTCGGTTCTGGTTGCTAAAGCTAGCCAAGAAAGTGCATCTGCTCAGGCATTATCTAGTCTTGGAATTCTGATCATCTGAACAGCTGGAAAAGTAGTGATTACTTTAAAGCTTTAGCTAAGTGTCTAGACATCAATTCTCCTTTACCTGCATATAGATTCAACACCTGATATACCACCAATTATGAATCACTTTATACTACAACTTGCTCGGCATTAAGTGATTTGGCTAAATTTAAACCAATAATCATAGCTTTATACTCTACCTCATTATTAGAGGCTTGAAATTGAAATCGTAGAGCGTACTCTATATCTATTTCATTTGGAGTATTGAGGATGATTCCTACTCCACATCCATTTGCACAGGATAACCCATCAACATACAGACTCCATATGGGAATATTGTTATCAAACGATTGATTTGTTGGAATCCCTTGATGGAAGATTTTATCCTTTACCTCCTCATATTCTTTTTCATCTCCTGTACTCCACTGAAGGGTTCTAGTTGGTCGGTGGTAACTTCTTCTACAATTTCCTTTGCTCGGAGTTGGTCAAGGATATCTCTATTAGGTTTGCTGACTTCTGAGTATTTCTTGGTAGGAGTCCCTTGTTGCTCGGGAACCTCTGGGTAAGTGAATTCTGCAATAAAATCCACCACAGCTTGGCCTTTTAAACAAGACCTTGGTTCCTATACAAGATCATATTCCCTCAACTCCACAGCCCAATACATCAATCTTCCAAATTTCTCTGGCTTATGCAAAGCTTGCCTTAATGACATGTCAGTGTATACCAATATAGTATGAGATTGAAAATATGGATTCATCTGTCTACTAATCTCAATTAAGGCTAGTGTTAACTTCTCCATCTTAGGATATCTAACCTCTTCTCTGTGAAAAGCTTTGCTAGTGTAATAAACTGACTTTTGAACTCCATTCTCCTCTCTTATCAAGGCAAAGCTAAAAGCTGATTCAGAAATAACCAGATATAAATATAACTTTTCTCCAAACATTGGTCGGGAGAGTAGTGGGGGTGCTCTCGGGTACTTCTTTAATTCCAGGAAAGCTTTTTCACATTCATCATTCCACTCAAATGTTTTTCTAAGCACCTTGAAGAATGGTAAATAATTGTCTGTTGCTCGGGACCCAAATCTGTTGAGTGTAGATATACGCCCTGTTAGCCTTTGAACATCCTTTTTACTGGTAGGAGATTGCATTTCTATCAAGGCCTTGATCTTATCTGGATTAGTTTCAATGCTCATTTGATTTACTATATACCCGAGGAACATTCCCTCCTGAACTCCGAAGATGCGTTTGGTCGGGTTTAACTTCATCTGGTGCTTATCCAACTAATCAAATGTCTAACTGAGGTCGGCAATATGATCAACAACTTTTTTGCTCTTTGTTAGCATATCATCAACATACACCTCCATGTTCTTGCCTATCTATTCCTCAAATACTTTATTCACCAGTCTTTGATAAGTGGCACCTATATTTTTTAGACCAGACGACATAACATTATAGTAATAAGTTCCTCGGGGAGTAATAAATGAAATACTTTCTCTGTCTTCTTGCTTCATTTTGATCTAATTATAACCAGAATATGCATCCATAAAACTCAGTAGCTCGTGTCCTAAAGTAGCATCTACCATTTGATCAATTCGTGGAAAAGGATCCATTGGGCATGCTTTGTTCAAGTCAGTGAAATCCACACACATCCTCCACTTATTTTTTTTTCTTCTTGGCCATAAATACGTTGGCCAACCAATCCGGATACTTCACATATTTAATAAAGGAATCTTTTTAAAGCTTATCCACTTCTTCCTGTATGGGCTAGTTCTTCTTCGGGCTGAGAACTTTTCTTCGTTACTTTACAGGTTTAACCTCCTTATTAACATTAAGCTCGTGGCACAGGAAATTTGGGTCTATACCAGGCATATCTACGTGGCTCCTTGCGAACACCTGATTTCTTTATTTCAATAAGGTCACCAATTCCTATTTAAGAATCGGATCCAATGACGCTCCTATTTAAGTTGTTCGCTCTGGTTTATCATCGTCCTGAACAATGATTTCTCTTGCCTCCATCACCTGGCCTTTTACAAGTTCTAATATATCTCTTGGATCTAAGGTTTCAACCTCAGATTCGCTGTTTGGCTCAGACATATCCACTTGATAAATGGTTGTTTTCCTCTTTACTTCTACTACGTCTTCCTCCTTGACAGATGAATAATAGCATTCCGCAACTACTTTCTAATCTCCTTTTACTATTCTAACTCCAAAGTTAGTTGGGAACTTCAGGCATTGATGAATATTAGAAGGTACAGCTTTAAATTTCTTTAGTCTTACTCTTAACGTGATCATATTATAAGCAGAATGAACATTTTTTTCCATTATACAGAATTTTACTTTCTCTATTCTGCTCACCGATCATGTCCTGATCATCACATCTAACTTGATTATTCCCAATGGAAATGCCTTTTCTCCAGAAAATCCAATGAGAGGCCTATAGTAAGGCTCCAATTGCCTGAGTTTTAAATCTAAGCTATCAAAACAGTACGTCTTTCATTCTAACTCTGATCACTAAAGGATCATCATGAGGATACAATACTTCAGATAAATCGTTCTTGGAAAAGCCAATTTTAAGCTTATCCTTGTTGACTTTCCTTGGTCGTTCTTTCTCGGCCAAGTTGATTAGCTGGATATAGGAACAATCTTGCGCCTCATTGAGGTAAGCCTTATTTTTAAATGCATAGTTTCCTCCTCCTGCATCTCCACCTGTAATCATATGGAAATTAAAGGATCCAAAACTTAGTGTAACTACCTCGCGTTTCGGTTGCCTAGGCTTCTTAAGGAGATCGGGATCGTCTTCTGGATCATCTTTATGATTCCTCTTCATCTCTTCTTTAGGTCTAATAGAAGATTTATATCTCTATCAACTTCTATCGCTAGCTTTTCCACCTCCTATCGATCAATAAATCTGTCCAATTTTCCTCATCGGATGAGCGCCTTTATCTCATTCTGGAGAGCAATGCACCGGTTGGTCGTATGACCATGGTCTATGTGAAATTCGAAATACTTGAACTTATCCCTCTTATCATCAAGTGATCTTAACTTTTTAGGCCAACTCAAATCTATAATGGTTCGCACAAAGGGAGATCCATTAACAAAACGTCTCTAGAGAGGATTCTTAGCCTTGGCCATTTTTTTCAATCTATCTTTCAAACGCTGAATGGACCCCTTCTAGGCATTAATGCTAGCACCAGATTTGTTGGTGGCGGGTCTTTCATTTCGACCAACTGATTGTGTTGAGCTTTCTTATTACAAACCTTCTTTTTAAGTGGACCGAGTAGTTCGTCGGTCATTCGATCTGGACGAGGTTGAACCTTCCCTCAAGTTACTTAGTTGTTGAGTATTTCTCAACGCAACCCGAAGGGAATTTCTATTTCTCCTGGGTCCCAAACGATCGAAAGGAGAGGCCCTACTTAGCCTTTCTAAGGCACTCAACCTTTTTGGAGTGAGGGACTGTCCATTATAGGAATTAAGGGTCCTAATAGAAGAAGCTGATCCAGGACGGTACGAAGTATCCCTTGAAGTTATGGAATGGCTATGCCCAACACTCCTTATCGATGGCGGTGGCGGTGGCATACTCATTTGATTAAACTGTGCAGGAACTCCAACTTGAAGAATTTGAACCAATTGTCTTATCATATCCTCCATAGTCTCTTGACCTTTGGTCTGGATGGCCAAAATTCTAGTTAAATCGTTCTTATTTGGAGGGTAGAGGGATTAAGGGGAATTCCTTCAATTTTGTTACTTACTTCAGTGATATCAACCATATATGATGAATTAGTGAAAACGTTTAGCAATACGTTCCCAGAGATGATGCCAATCTGTTGATGCAGAAAACTATACTAGACCCAATTAATTAATTACAGATAAATACATAAACAAATAAGACAAAGGGGATTTTTAAAGTGGTTCGGCTCAATGAAAATGCCTACATCCACTGTTATGTATTTCTTGACTGCCTTGATTTGTTTTTCTCCTTCCTGCGATGAGGGTGTTATAATGTATTTTTAGCCCAAGAGGGATGTCAAGAGTTATTATGTGAAAGTATGGAATGCCTTCATTTGTTAGGCATTTACATCAATACATAATGAGAATTAAATATAAAACTGCTGGCACTTCACTGGACATACTGGTTGAACTTCCTGTTATAAGTCGATATTCCCTATTGGTCGGGCTTCCTTGTTGGTATGTCTTCCCTATTGGTCGTGCTCCTTTATTGGTCGGGGATTTGTATTATGCTAATTTGGACTTGTGCCACATTAGAATACATGTGCTGGCTTATAATTGGTCCATATAAGGCGATGAATTTTGGTATCAACAGTCCTGATAATAGAAACGTGACAGTTCGTTGGTCGATTTGGGTGTTCAACCGCTTTATTGATTTATACATGTGGTCTTACGATTCATATTATTTATCGTTGAGTAGTACTTATACGTATTATGCTTATATTAGCTACTCCATGATTACTCTGTTCGGGCAAAGTATGTTTCTTATGATTATTCACAGGCCTGGGGGAGGGTCTAGCACACATTTGTATTACAATATATGAGACTTCGTCTGAAGAGGTCACCTTATTATTAGACTCAATACTGATTGTCTGAGAATTTAAGGATGTATATGATGAGGTAACATGATTACCACTAGTGAGAAAAAGACATTTTGGTATAGATTTATCGTTGGGTATTAGGCCCATGGTGAGCGCTTATACGAGATGGCTTTGTTAAAAATACAGGAGTCGATTGAGTAGGCTCAACAGTTTGATCCAGGGTCGTACAGGGGAGAACGCCTCCATAGTGAGCCCCGATTTTAATTATGAAAATAAGGATGATTTTCCCTAATTATGTGTGGACTATCGTGAGTTGAACAAGGTTAAGATAAAAAAAACAAGTATTTGTTGTGACATATCGATGACCTATTCGATCAGTTGAGGAGTGCATCATGTTTTCCAAGATTAACTTGCATTTAAGGTATCACCAGTTATGTATTCAGGAGGAAACCATACTGAAGATGGATTTTGACATGATAAGGGGGTACATAATTTCTAAGCCATGTCGTTTGGGTTGACCAACAGGCCAATAGAATTTATGGACATGATGAATTAGGTTTTTTTTACCATTCCTGGATTAGTTCGTCATCATATTTATTAACATCATTCTGGTGTATTTTGGATCTAAGGGGGAACATGTGTAACATTTATGATTGGTTTTAAAAAATACTATAGGAACATAATTTGTACACTAAGTTCTCTAAGTGTGAGTTTTGGTTTCGAAAGATACAATACCTAAGGTTAGGATTTTAGTGAATCCCAATAAAGTATTTGCAGTTATGAACTGGTGACAACCCACAATGTCTATAGAGGGTAGGAGTTCCTTGGGTTTAGTGGGGTACTATAAGAGGTTCATTCGATGGTTCTAGAATATGTTTAGGCCATTGACTCACTTCATCGAAGGGGGGTACCGTTGTTTAGATAATAAAATATCATAGATGATTTAAAGAGCTAAAGGATAAACTTATCACCACATTCACCCTTACTTTACCACGAGGCTATGTGGAGTACTTGGTATATAGAGGTGCATTACTCCATAGATTAGGAAGTGTGTTGATGCAAGAGGAGAAGTATATAGCTTATATTTTTTTTCGAAAGCTTAATTCTCAGAAGGACAATTATCCCACCCAAAATATGGATTTGGCAACGGTAATATTTGTCCTTTTATAAAATATACTTCAGGCATATGTCTATAATCTCAAGGGGGGTTGACCAGGTCATGAAGCGAAATAAGTGCTCATTACCGCGTGCGATTAACATATTTAATCATTGGAAGAGAATTATCTTATTGTGAAATAATCGTCATTGGTTTTAACGATGACATCTTAATGAAACGAAAGAATTTTTTGTCGGGGTGAACATTATACTCGATTTGTGGGTTATGGTAGATTCTAAATCAAGGGGGAACTTTACTGAGGGAAGGAATGATGGTTGAAACTGGGAAGAGTATCCATTTCTATGTTAACAAAAGTAAAAGGTTACATTTCCAAGAGAAATTGGTTTTGCCTGAAGGTCCCAAGTTACAAAAGGTAGTTTTGGACAATGTGAATGCTTCAAAAGTTACTTTATATTACAAAAGCAAGTGTGTATATAATAATTTGAGGAATTAGTACAAGGTATGCGGTAAAGAAGTTTTTCGAATAGTTTATATCAAGAAGGGGCTCCAATCTGTAGAAAAGGTAGAGCATCGAAGACATTTAAAGAGTTATGGGGTTTAATATCCCAATGTAGATATGGGAAAGTAGGCCTAGTGATTTTTGATAGGGTTCATGGGTTCCAAAGAGGTCATAGAATAAGGTAAGGACATTTGAGTTAGATTGAATAAGTTGATTACGAACTAAGAGTTAACAAGTTATTGTATAGAAATGTAATTGAGGCACCTCGGGAAGAGTGGTCTTCATAATAGGGTGTATGAAGATTGTGGGAGTAGGAAAAATAATTTTTGTAATGAATGAGAACATGGTTTGGGGTCCCGATCAAATAATTTTGAAAACCTACTCGTGGATAGATATTGCAAAGTCGGATTATAAAGTGCATTTGACACTCTAATGTATGGGTACTTTCCCACACTAATGGATAGGGCGGTGACGATATCATTTGACCAAACCTTATCACCCTCAATGCGGACACGATGTTGATATGGGTGCACAGTGGAGAAAGTCCTTGTGGTACAAGTTGATATTGAAATAGTTGGACTAGTGGCTGAGGGTTAGCCAAACGTGAGTTACAACAAGAGACCTTAGTGTATAGTAGGTCATAATATGGGTAGATTATGTATAGAGTATGAGGATGATCAGGCAAGATATTCTTAGATTTTTGAGTACGAATATAATGAATTGAAATTTTGAGGATGAAATTTCTTATTTTAGTGAGGAAGAAAGTAATACCCATAATTGTAATGCAGTAATTGAATAGTGAATTTTTATATTTGCTTATTTATATGTGCCTGCAGTGACATGTGGCTTCATTAATTATAATTCCATATAAGTTGTGTTGTGTGTAGTTTATGCAGTTATTTAATATATAAAAAATTCAATAATGAATAGTGCTTTTTGGGACTCGTACAAATTAGAATATTAAGAAATTGGTTCGATACTTTAGGTCGATGTTTGGAACATTTAGAATGTTGGATTATAACTTAAAATAATAGATTTTAATTCCCATATTCTAATATAAGGTTTGGGATAGAAATTAGAGTAATTGGAAATAATTTTGGGCTTAATAGGTCAAGGTCCATATGGGTGTTAACCTAAATTTAATTGTTAAACATAAAAAAAAATATTCGTGTTATTAAGAATAATTTTAACCCTTGAGAAAGGGAACCCTAGAGAGAGATAAGTGGGAGGCTATTTGGAGAAAAGGGAAAGAGGGCAGTTGGGCCTTCGAGAAGAGGAGAATTGGGGCTTTGCAATTAGAGTTCATCCTACTTGAATTCGCAGGCAAATTTACTTATTATATTAATATAATTGTTTTTGGTATTAGGATATCGTTATGTATAGGATTATAAATCTAAACATATAAATAATTGACTGTAATAGTTAAACAACAAATTTTATATTCAACTTAATTAGAGAAATTAAGTTTATATTAATGAATTAAAATTAGTAAATTCCATGTGAATTTGGAGTATATTGAAAAATTGATATTAGGATTATATTGCATTTATATAAGCCCCTTTATGAATTCATGAATTTAGTGGAATTCAAAAATTTTGGATTAAATGAAAATCTAGGGTTTTAAGTCTTTAGATATGAGATATAGCTATAAATTTTATATAAATTGACTACGCTTATGACAAATGGTGTAGAGTTTAGTTTTGTAAAGTTTGTAGGACAATTTACGGTATAAAGGAAGTAGTAAAACCATGAATTAGACCGTTAATAGTGGTTATTGACAGAGGGGTCATAACAGGAGCCATATGTTGAAGAAAGACTAAAATCTAAAAAGTTTTGTGTTTTCCCCATTCTAATGGACACAATTATAGTCCATGAGCACAATCCCTACAAATGACAAGGTTTTAGTGTCATGCGCATGACCATAGCAGAATAGGAAATTTGATCCTCAATTTAAACATAGAAATAATTGATTTAGGTAGTTAAACAAAAAAAATTAAGATTCAACTTAATTAGAGAAAATAAGTTTATATAGATAAATTTAAATTAGTAGAATTCCATAAGAAATTCGTGTATATGGATAAATTGATATTATAACGATATTACATTTAGACAAGCCTTTATGTGAATTCATGAATTAAGTGGAATTTGGGATTTTTGGATGAAATGAAATTCTAGTGTTCTAAGTCTTGTGATTTGATATATAATTATAAATTTTATATAAATCGACAAAGCTTTTGAAAAATGGTATAAAATTTAGTTCCGTAAAGAATGTCAGGCAATTTATGGTAAAGAGAAGAAGTAAAATCTTGAATTATGTAGTCAATGGTGGTTCTAGACAGAGGGGTCATAACAGGAGCCATAGGTTAAAGACTGAAATCTAGGTAGTAATGTGTTTTCCCCATTTGAACAACCACAATTATGATCCATGCGCATGGGTCATGCGCACGACCATTGAAGAATTGGAAAATTTATTCTTAATTTGTTAAAGAAGGACTTTTGAATTGAATGGGACACTTAGACATTTTAGCTACTGATTTATGACCTTCAATCTTATACACGAAATTACTTAGAAAGATAATGAGACTCATATACTTCTTAAAATGTGAATAAATGTATTTTTTATTATATGCGATATATTGATTGTGTGTACATATGAGAGCCATCCTAGAGGGGATATCCTTATGGACCTTGCGATGGCACCACTTTGATACCTCGGTAGAGATGGCTTATACCTTGGATCGTAAGACGATGACCACTAGAGTATTATAGTATCGTGGTTCAGGTGACTGTGCCACTTCAAAATCCTAAGAAAGAGAGGCTACTTCAGTAATTTGGTAGATAGACATGAGTTGTACCCTAGGTCGGGGGACAATGCTCCTTAAGAAACCTGAGAGAACGAGACGAGAATACCCTAGGCTGTGCGATGACAGCACTTTGGTACTCCAGTAGTTATTTATGTAATGATTAGTATGGATGGTACGTATGTGTAGATACACATAGATATGTACTTTTGGTTTCGATATATATACTTGAGATGTATATATTAATTAATTATGAATATTCAATTGAAAAGAATAATATGTAATCATGTGGTTCATTTGGGTATGGGATTGATATAAATATAATACCTTGGGTTGTTTGGGTTAGGATAACTTAAAATAAAATAAAATACGAGGATAATATGTGTCATTATATTGTATCCCCAAACTTCGTTATATTCTTATACTTCGTAGGCTTGCTGTCAATATCAATATTGGCTTTACTTTTCAGGACATTGGTAATTGTGTCGCCTCTTCCCTGAGATTATGTTTGTAATTTAATTTATGTTCATACATGTGTCATTACATGATGGTACAAGTATTATTGGTTGGTTCAGTATCAAAGTTATGTGGTTCACTTATGGTTTGTTTCAATTATTTATTTTATTAATTTTATTTTATTACAATCATGCTTAGATTGATATTGAATTATTTGATTCCCGAGAGTTTGTATTATACCTGATCAATCTATTATAAAAATTCAATGAGGTGTCACAATGTATGATGGGTTCCATGACTATAATATGACCATAAACTGGAGAAAGTAGTTAATTCTCAATTATTATAGGTCTGCACCAAGATTCAACACTAAGTCATTATCTCTTTGCTCTTATTATGAATAAGTTAATTGGACAAATACAAGATGAGTTGTCGCGATGTATGTTATTTTTAGATGATATTATTTTCGCAGATGAAATTAAAATGGGAGTTAATACTAGATTGGAATTGTGGAGATAAACTCAAGAAATAAGAGGATTTAAAATAAGTAGAATTAAAATGCAATATGCGGAGTGTGATTTTAATAATAATATGTGAAAAAATGGAGATGTGATAATATTTAAGGGTCAAGAGATACCTATAAATGATTATTTTATCTATTAAGTATCGATTATCAAAGATATGGATATATTAGTGACTATGTTACTCATAGGATTAAGGCAAGTTAGGTCAAGTAAAAAATTAATACTAGTGTATTGTGTGATCGGTGTATACCTTTGAAGTTAAAAGGAAAATTTTATAGGTTGACCATTAGACCCACCATGTTATATGGAATGGAGTGTTGGGAAATCAAAAAATAAAATGTGCGAAGAAATGAACGCAGTGGAGATGCGAATACTACGATGGATTTGTAATAAAACTTGAAATGATAAAATTATAAATGAACAATTTTGTAAAACGATAAAAATAGCTCATCTAAAAGATAAATTGAGAGAAACTCGACTTAAATAGTTTGAAAACGTCATGCATAGACCAATGGATGCCTAAGGAAGAGTTATTTAGTCATTATTGATGGTAACGGTAGGGGTAGAGGTAGTCCTAAATTGACTTGGTTGGATATTATAAAGAATAACATGATTATATGTGGTTTAATCAAAGATATTGTGCTAAATATAGTAATGAAAAACTAGGATTCATGTAGATGACTCCAACTAATTGAAAAAATATTTTGTTGAGTTGAGGGATGATAAATATGAAAATTATATATTTTTTATATGTTTGACTTTCAAATTGCGACTAATAATTTAGAATGAATATAGTAAAAAATATTTTGTTGTATTAGAAGTGTGTTTTGCCATGTACTTTTAAAAATATTTAAGACACTTCTTCGAATTGTTCAACATGTGTCTAACCCTCAAAGAAGTGTATTTGCTTTGTAGTTTATCTGTTTATCTTTTTTTTATGTAAAATACAATTTCTTATTAATGAAAGTTGTCTCTTAACATTTTATAGAAGTCAGAGTCATGTCCATGATTCATATTTTGTCATTTATTTGTTCTTCTCTTCTATGCATAAAGTTTTTTTTAAACTTTATCCCTAAGATAATGTTGTATTTAGAGATACTATTTAGAATTTCAATGTTTAGACTTATTTCCCCTATGCATGGTGCAAGTAATTTTTAAAAGCAAAAATCTAGTTTGTGTCATAAAATATACATTTAATGGATGTTCACTGATATTTCATAGCTATTAAAGGTCTATTGAGATACCTTATTTTGTACGATAAGTCATACCCCTTGAGTATTTACATGTCAATGAAATGAAAATCTCTCTTGCTCTAAATTCTCTTTGTGTCCCTTTTATTTTACAACACGTTATCAACACGAGTCTCTCCAATATATTCATCTTGCATGGGTTTCTTCCTCTTATTCACGTAGTACAATTTCTGCTAGGAAGATATCAAACCATTTGGCATATTTTAAAGTTTTTTTAGGTGAGTAGTATGTATTATCTTTCATTTGTATCACCTATCGAGAGTTTGGATACAAAATATATGAGTCATAATATATTTCTCAGTTTAAGGATAGTTTGGTTCCATCTTTATTCCTGATACATCATAAGCCAACACCCACCTATACGAAATTGAAGTCAAAAAGTAGAAACATGTCTTTTAGTCTTCTTTTGCAGCATGTAGATTTGGGCTCAGTGATTATGAATTGTGCATTTAACGTTTGTTAGTTTATAACTCGGCTAGTATATATAAAACATAAAATATATGTATAATTTTAGTAACTACAAAATTATGAGACCGTTTTTTTTGTTGTATGTATGTACATAAAATTATTTAATTACATGTTCGTTAACTATTGACTTATCAATTATTCATAGTACATTTACGGACGAGTTATGCATGTTGTAAATTTACATATAAAAAATATAAATCTCTTAACAAAGTTTTCTAATTATCTCTGGGACTTGAATTTCCTTATTTGTTATTGAGACATGAAATTCTCAAATACAATTTTAATACTTGAAGATGAAATCCCCTATTCATCATATAATTTTGGAACTTGAAATTTTCCAATTAATAATAATTCGTTACCAAAAATTTCCAATTATTATTTATTATTTGGGGTCAAAGTTCCCATATAGAGATTTTAATTTGGGGCCAGAAGTTTTCAAATCATTTAATATTGAGACTAAAAATTCTCAATTACTATTTATATTTTGGACTTGAAGTTTCAAATAATTTTACCCTTTTATCAAACTTGAAGTTTGGATATAATCAAGGATGGTCTTTAAAGTACCTAAATATTTAATGTTGTGATATGAAGCTGTCCTAATTATTTATAATGGGGCCTGAATTTCCCTAGCAATTATTTAGATATTGAAAATTGAACTTTTCTCTATTCAAATTTTAGAACATGCAGTTCCTAAATTATTTGAACTTAAATTGTCAAATCAAATATAATACAATTAAACGAGAAGTTTTAATTGTCTAATTGACAGGGTATAAACTAAGAGTCCTCCAATTATATTTAAAATATGAAGACCATAATCATTATTATGAACAAAAGTTCACAAATTATTATTTGTTATTAGGTTATAGTTTTTTTTCCATTACTATTGAGAAAGTGAGGCCCAAAGCTCTCATGATATTAAAAAATATTGGACTTGAAGTTCCAACAAAAATAGGCCACAAAACAAAACTTTAAATTTTTATTCTTTATAAGATATTAATATTGAGAGTTTAAAAAATAATTATTTATAATTTGGGCGGAAAGCTCTAAATATATTATTTTTATTGGAACTAGTTTCAAAATAATTTAAATATTAAAACAAACCTTTTTAGCTTCTTGAATTTTCATTTTCTTTAATAAATTAAATATCTTTTTAATTATTCTTATAATGGTTAAAGTTCCAATTAACTATTTTATTAATGGTTACTATTAAACTTTTATCTCTTGACATTTCTCTTCTTTTAAGTATTAAATTGCATTTTAACGGATTTTTACGATATATTGGAGTCTTGAGAATGTGAAGATATTTTTTAAATATAAGTTGGATTGTTATCGGTTAGAGTTACTATATATATTTGGCACTTGGATGGAAGATTTTGTAATATTTTTACCCGTAATCGTATCTAAAGTTTTGGCACAAAAAGATCAAGAATATAACTTAGATATTAATAATCAAGGTTCTAAAAAATGTGGGGCGTGACCAAGGCGTGGAGGTCAAGTCTTAAGCCTTAGAAGCCTAGGCGGGCGTTGGCGGAAAAATGCGTGAAAAGGCGTTTAAGCATTTTTTAATATTTTAATATTTTTTGACTATGACAAGGCTATTTAAAATACTAAATTGGTACATACCTTAAAAATATGTCTTTATATTTGTAAATTAAAATACTATTTTTTTAAAATACAAAAAAATTTCGTCTTTTCACACCTTACTTCTAAAAAAATCGCATTTTTTCACGCCTTACCCCCAAAAAATGCACGTTTTTTCACGCCTTGCCCCAAAAAACGTTGGCCATCGTTGACCACGCCTTGATCCACGCCTAGGGCCAAAACTTGGCGTATCTAAAAAGTCTCGCGCCTAGGCGCATTTTTTAGAAGCCTGTTAATAATATTGAACCTCAAGTTCCAATATTTTTGTAGAACCAATAGTTCTCACACATAAATGATAAAATTTATAGTTTTATAGACACTTTGTGAATTATTTTTTTTAGGCCCTAGAGTTTTAAGTCTTAAAATTTACAGTTTATATGAACCCAAAGATTCATATACGCATATATTCAGAACCCAAAATCTATGCATTATGCCAATAAAGTTAGCGCTTGATGGAGAACCTGAATTTATCATTACTTTTTCTATGTAAGATTAGTCATAATTATTTTAGTGATCCATAACATATCCTCAATTATTTATTATACATCTTAAAAAAATGGATCAACATTAAACTAAGCACGAAGTTTTGGGAACCCTAAATGTTTATTCCCTAATTCTATATTAGAAACCTAAAGTTTCTTGTTTTCTAGCTTCAAGCCACTGACAGACATCCGTTATGAACCCAAAGTTCTAAAAGTTAATTGGTCAATTTTTCTTCCCTTAAATATACATCATGATTTGATATTCGTTTAGTTGAATTTTTATTTTTGCTTAAAGCATAATGATTAAATTATGATTTTTTATGATCCAAAATCATTAAAATACATGATTTTTAAACATATATTTATTCGGATTATCTTTTCCATAAACGATCTATATCCTAAAATATAAAATTCTTTTGAGACTATTTAGTATTCTATGATTCGTTATTACAAAACTTAAAGTTTTTATTATCCATCCCATTCTTTGAATATTATAATTATTTTATATGAGTTTAGATACTTCCATTTCTTAAAGTTTGGTCACCAAAAGCTTGATTGTAAAATATATTATTATATTATTAAGCATCTTTATATTTGGACTCACTTTACACACTTCATAATTAATCTTGAATTTTAAAAGTGACAAGTGTAAACGGTCATCATATGATGACATTTATCTAGTGGACAATGAACAACTCACAATATTCTAAGAAATGAGAAGTTTTTTCATACTTGGTATGGGTACCATATTGAAATAAATAACAAAAAGTAATTTTGCATTACTTCTAATATTAGAATCTAGAAATTCACACTAGCCAACAATCATTTCATTAGTCACATAGTTATACTATAAAACATTTATTGTTGTATAATTTCACTTTGTCATGAGTCCGAAGCTCCATGGTTCAATTAGGTGATAAAATACAATAACCCTTTTGATCACCTCATTTTTATAAGCAGTTAAAATTGCGAAGGATATCCTCTAATTTTTTTAACAAAATATTTATGATTTTAATTAATGTTTATACTTACTATCCCAGGTGTATATATATGATGTGATTCACCTTCTATTAAACCATTGACAAATATAGCATATGAACAATTTTATTTTGATGAGACACTCTTTCCGTCGTTAGGGGAAAGATGGAACGTACCTGAAGTATAAATTGTTCCTAAAGAACAACGAGAATTATAGTGGAATACATTGACTTTGTCTCATCTATCCCCTGTTTTGCTTAATGAGAAAATGAATTGAAAAATTATATTTCAACATCAAATGTCTCATGGACTGGTTGAAAATGTGCTTTCCAAAATCATTGTCATGGTAGGACAAAATAAATTTAATAGCAAATAATTTATTGCATGCCAGAAGCATGACAAATCTATATGTTCTAACTGCTTGAATCCCTACTAGGGGATATTAAATAAAATCATACTCAAATAACGCTAAATAAGAGAATATACATAACACTCTAGAAGAGGTCATGAACAAAATATTCACTTTCTCTAAAATCCCAAAAGAGTTTATTGAATTCGATAAGTCACAAGTCCCTGAAGTGACTATAAAACCCTTGAAGTAGACAGGGTAACTAATATTGTATGAGATTGTAAGGACATAATTTTATAAATGTTCGTCACAATTAAGTATGTCGTGTACCGCTAGAAGTCATCGAAGAATTGAGAAGATTATATCTCCAAAGACGAATCCGAATTGCAAGTTATCTTCAACATTCAAGCCCAACAATATGACATTTGGTAAGATAATGTTTTAATGTTTCATTTACGTTTCATATTAAGAGTGTTGGGATATTTTTAAAAGGAGTTTTAAAAAGGTTTTATATAAAAATGTTTTTATAAATGTTTTTGTTCAAATAGGTTATTAACTGTTTTAGAAAAAAAATGTGTTTCGAAAAGTTTTGAGGAAATTTTCTAATGCAGAAAGCGGACATGGGTTCGACGCCAAGGTCGTTCAAACGAGATTAACATCTCGTTCGAATGACATGGAGATGTCATTCGTAGTCGATCGAATGACAAGTGGATCTTGTTCGAGCAAGATGGACTTCTCATTCGAGCGACGTTACTTTTTGGCTGACACGCTGACCTCGTGCTTATCCTTTGACCGACTCAAAATTTATTATAAAAAGGACATCCAACCTTTGTTTTCGACGAGGAGAACAGTTTTCAACTTTAAAGAGTTTTACCTTTTGAAACTTTTGTTTATCTGCTCAAAATTTACCTTTTGAAACTTTCTTCCATCTTTTAGCCTAGTTTAGATGAAAATTTTTTATTTGGGTCTTCGTTAACCAAGCATTTGGGACTTAAAATTTTGCCTTTCATGATTTTTATGTGTTGACAATCAACATTGTTGGTGACTTTCTTGATACCGACCAACACTTTGTTGGTAGTTTGTTTTGACAACTAACATTGTTGGTGCCTTTCTTGATGCCGACTGTGTCCATCCCCGATCCTCTCCGTGCGACGGAGGATCCTCAGGTCCCGCGCGTCCCTCTCGGGAGCGCTTCAACCGGCGTCATTTGAGGTGAGGTGAAAGATGTAGAGAGATTAGAGTCGCCAGTCTATTTTACTCAAAACAAACAAAAGAAAAGGGGAAGCCATCCCAAAGGATAGCATCCAAAGACATACTAGTGCATACGAAACCAAAATGATTCGAGAAGGGTCTGGAGGCTAAGTTACGAAATGGGAAGGTGTTAGGAACCCATTCCACCCTTTTGGTCTCTCATGGATTTTTGTTATTTTCCTTTTATTTTCCCCGTGATGTGTGTACATGTGTATATATAGTGGAGATAGTAATCGTTGAATTGTACCATGGAAGAGGTAAAGCGAGTCATCCGTAGGAAGGTATAAAAGTATTAGAAAATAGGATTTAGGCGATCATCCCTATGTTAATCGTTATGAGGGAACGATAATGCACACGGAATGATACGCCCCTAAGAACATATATATATATATATATATATATATATACTCAACTCAACAAAGCCTTTTACCAATTATTTGGGGTCAGCTACATGAATCTTATTTTTCCATTCCATTTTGTCCAGTGCAATATCTTCGGTTAAACCACAAGATATCATGTCCTTTTTTATAATATCCCGCCAAGTTAATTTAGGCCTACCTCTACCCCTAGGGTTACCATCAATACTAACTAAATCACTCTTCCTTACAGGAGCATCCATTGGTCTATGCTTGACGTGTCCAAACCATCTAAGTCGATTTTCTCTAAATTTATCTTCTATAGGAGCTACTTTTACCGTTTCACGAATTTGTTCATTTTAATTTTATCCTTTCGAGTTTTACCACAAATCCATCTTAGCATTCGCATCTCCGCCACACTCATTTTCTACACATTTTGTTTCTTGGTTGCCCAACACTCTGTCCCATATAACATGGCGGGTCTAATGGTCATCCTATAAAATTTTCCTTTTAACTTCAAAGGTATACGCCTATCACACAGAATGCCGGTCGCACTTCTCCACTTAACCCAGCCTGCTCTAATCCTATGCGTAACATCATCACTAATATCTCCATCTTTTTGTATAATCGATCCTAAATAACGAAAATGATCATTTCTAGGTATTTCTTGACCCTCCAATTTCACCACATCTCCATTTGTCCTCCTATTACTACTAAAATTACATTCCACATATTTTGTTTTAGTTCTGCTTATTTTAAATCCTCTTGTTTCTAAAGTTTCTCTCCACAATTCCAACCTAGCATTTATCCCCATCTTAGTCTCATCGACTAAAACAATATCATCTTCAAATAGCATACACCATGGCACCTCATCTTGTATTTGTCCAGTCAACTCATCCATAACAAGAGCAAAGAGATAAGGACTTAATGTTGAACCTTGGTGTAGCGCTACCGTAATTGAAAATTCACTACTTTCTCCAGCTGATGTTCTTACTGTAGTCATCGCACCATCATAAATATCCTTGATCACGTCAATATATCTACTAGTCACTCCTCTTTTATGTAGAACCCACCATATTATATCTCTGGGTATCCTATCATACGCCTTCTCCAAATCTATAAAAATTATATGAAGATCCTTCTTTTTCTCTCTATACCTCTCTATTAATCTCCTCAATAAATAGATTGCTTCCATTGTTGACCTCCCAGGCATAAACCCAAATTGATTCTCAGATATTGTTGTCTTCAATCTCAATCTATATTTAATCACTCTCTCCCAAAGTTTTATTGTATGACTCATTAACTTAATACCACGATAATTTGAACAACTTTGTATGTCCCCTTTATTTTTATAAATAGGTACTAAAATACTTTTTCTCCATTCATCGGGCATCCTATTAGTCATTAAAATTCTATTAAATAATTTTGTAAGCCATGATACTCCATCCTCCCCTAAGCACTTCCAAACCTCAATAGGGATACCATCTGGTCCTAAAGCCTTCCCTGTTTTCATCTTTTTTAGAGCAATCCTGACCTCTGTTGTCCTAATTCTACGAAAAAATATATCTTCTCGAGTCTCCCTAAGTTCCTCTATATCTAATCTACTCCCATTATCTCCATTTAATAACCTCTCAAAGTAGTTTTTCCATCTTTCCATAATTTCATCATCTTTGACTTGGACTCTCAAATCATCATTTTTTATGCACTTAACGTTATTAAAATCTTTTGTTTTCCTATCCCTAAGTTTAGCAAGCTTATAAATACTTTTTTCCCCTTCTTGTGTTCCTAATTTTGTATAAAGATCATCATACGCTTTTAACTTAGCATCTCTTACCACTTTCTTAACTTCCTTTTTAGTCCATTTATATTTCTCAAAATTCTCTTCATTTCTATTTGTTTGCCATGTTTTAAATCACTCCCTTTTAATTTTTACAATATTCTGTACTCCTTCATTCCACCACCAAGTTTCTTTAGACTGTGGCCCTTTGCCTTTTTATTCTCCAAGAATTTCTTTTGATATTCTCCTAATGCATGTGGCCATCTTATTCCACATTATGTTAGTTTCTTCTTCACTATTCCATGTTGCTTCATTTAATATTTTATCTTTAAATAGTTCTAATTTCTCTCCTTTTAAATTCCACCACCTAGTTCGTGGGTTAATCTTCACTTTTCGCACTCATGATTGATTTTTAATATTTATATCCAACACCATTATCCTATGTTGTGAGGTTTAGATCTCTCCTGGGATAACCTTACAATCTTTACACGTTAATCAGGCTCCTTTCCTAGTAATGAAAAAATCTATTTGGCTCTTATGTGTTCCACTTTTATAAGTTATTAAGTGTTCAAGCCTCTTTTTAAAACATGTATTTACTAGTACAAAATCATAAGCCATCGCAAAATCTAATATAGACTCTCCTCCGTCGTTCCTATCTCCAAAACCATGTCCTCCATGCACTATATCATATCCTACACGATCTTCTCCTACATGGCCATTAAAATCTCCACCTATATAGATTTTCTCACCTAGGGGTATTTCTTGAATTAGTTCATCCATTTGTTCCCAAAATTGTATTTTAGTGTGCTCATCTAATCCTACTTGAGGTTCATAAGCACTAACAATATTAATTATGTTTTCACATAATACCAATTTTACAAGTATAAGTCTATCACCTTTCCTAATAACGGTTACGATATCGTCCTTAAAGTTTTTATCTACTATTATTCCAACTCCGTTCTTATTTCTATGTTTTCCTGTATAATATAATTTAAATCTTGTATTTTCTATTTCTCTAGCTTTCTCACCGACCCATTTAGTTTCTTGTAAACAAGCTATGTTAACTTTTCTTCTTATCATGGTATCTACTAACTCCGTCCCTTTTCCTGTCATAGTCCCTATGTTCCAAGTTGCTAACCTAAGTCTAGTATCCTAGATGAGCTTCTTTACCCGCACACGTCCAGCTTGTTGCAGGAACCCTTGCATATTTGTCGTCGCATTCGGGAGCCGTTGCGACGCCCCTTGCCTATTTTTCGAGACACCCGGTGGCAGGCGCAACGCCCCTTGCTTATTTTTCGAGACACCCGGTGGCAGGCGCAACGCATCGCTTAAGGGGAATGCCCTAGCATTAGCACATATATTCATAGTATTCATGTTCATAAGGATCTGACAAAGTTTTACACTAAAATACTTTTTTCTACACACACACACACAAATAAGGTAATCCCCGGTTGGATTTATGGGATAAACCCCACCCCTCGTTTTGTATGCGAACTACGTGGACTTTGATGCCTCTATAGGCTACGTAGGCATTTCTAGGTCAAAACCGAGTCCTATTTCTTACTTTTTCTCTCATTTTCTATTTTTTCTAAACTCCATTCTCTTACACTATATATATATATATATATATAACCTTTTTTTTATATAATAAGACATATATATTCTTTTTTTTTATGATCCTTTAATAATATATCAAAACATAATAAGAATATTATCTAAGTACTCAGAGCGGTTTTCCCGAAAGTTCTTTAATAAAAACTTGAAATTTTATTACTGGAAATTGAACATGCGATTACAATCTTGATTTACAGATGATAATTAACAATACAAGCCATATTTTACAGGATAAAGAAAATCTTAAGAAAACTTAATAAAGTAAAGGAAAACTTACTATTACAAGAGAGATTACAAACTATCATTGCTGGAAAACCTCTCTCCAGAAATCTTACAAGCATCCAAACCTGTTACTCTCTCCAGTAAATAAAACCTCTCTAAGTTTTCCGTTCAGTCTTTTAAGATTTCCAGCAACGATAGTTTGTAATCTCTCTTGTAATAGTAAGTTTTCCTTTACTTTATTAAGTTTTCTTAATATTTTCTTTATCCTGTAAAATATGGCTTGTATTGTTAATTATCATCTGTAAATCAAGATTGCAATCGCATGTTCAATTTCCAGTAATAAAATTTCAAGTTTTTATTAAAGAACTTTCGGGAAAACCACTCTGAGTACTTAGATAATATTCTTATTATGTTTTGATATATTATTAAAGGATCATAAAAAAAAGTATAAATGAACTCTGGAATGATCTTCTGTTTATAAATTTTCCGGTGTCCTGTGAGTTGCCATTGTCGCCATTATTGCCGTGGTATAGGCGTTTGTAGGCTTGACTGGGCTGCTACAGTTGTCTGTAGTACTGGGCTTGACTGGGCTACTAAAGTTGTCTGTAGTACTGTGGACTTGAGGACTATTTATAAGTACTATTCATCCTACTGTTCATTTTTATATTTTAAATTACTAGTCGTGTATAAATATATTTTAAATTACTAGTCGTGTATAAATATGTTTTAAATTACTAGTCGTGTATAAATGGTATTAGAGCCTCTTTAATGCTATATCTTTATATAATAAGACATATTATTTAACGAGAAGAGTGGAATTACAAATCATAAGATTACAACTTCTATAATAAACTTTATATGCTTATTGAAGGAATATTTATTAGCGATAAAATCTGGTTTCAATCTAGACTGCGTGCTGAATATTCAAATCTAGAATTTTATACTAAAAAGGTTATAAAATATAATAAAAATAAAAAAACTCCATAAAGAACTTTTAAAATATTACGAAGATATTATATCAGATATAAAAGAAAGAATCCATCAATATAAGCTAGAGATAGAAATCTTAGGAGAAAAAGTTCGTTTTTAATATTTAATGATAAGCGAGAAAGAATTTCTAAAAAGAAGATTATTAGCCGAATATAACATTTTATATAAAGCCATAATTGAAAAAGAAGCTAATATAAAAAATAAAAAGCATATACAAGCTACTATTAATAATTGGATAATTAAAATAGCAAACGAAAAAATTCAACAGTATAAGTTAGTATTAGAAATATTAAGTGAGAGAGGAAAATTTTAATGCAAACTAAAAATAGATACTTAAAAGTGAAATAGAATTTAGAAGAAGCATAATAAAAACTCAATATAACTTTTTAAGACTTATTTTAAAATTTGGAGATTATCATTTAGTAGACAGTACTATCTACGTAATAGAACAACAAGAAAAAATAGTATTATCTTTAGAAATCAAACTAGGAATATTAAGTGAAAAATGAAGGCTTTGATAGTTAATGAAAACTGAGAAAGAAAGAATAAAAAATTCTATAACACTTACAAGAAAAGTAATAAAATTGTTTCATCAATTTCAAGAAATCATAAAAATCGTAAAGACACACAAATAAAAGAAGATACACAATATTTACTAAATAAACAAGAAAAAAGATTAATAGCTTTAGAAACTAAGTTAGGAGTACTAGCAGAAAAAGGTAGATTTTAATAAATTTATGAGCAATAATATTTTAGAAAGAATTAAAAAGATAGAAGAAAATCAAGATTATATAAAGGAATTATTAGACGTCATAAATACCAAGGTACACTTAATAAAAATTGAATTAGATAAATTGTCAAAATTTTTATATACAAGAGAAGAAAGACCTGAAACGCCTGAAATAAACGAATTAATTGAAAAATTCAGAAACCTAAAAACAAACCCCGAACCTGTTAAAACAAAATTAAACTTATTTTATTCTAAAGATGACATCCTCCTCAACAAACAAAAACAAAGAAATATTTAGGATAGAAAACCTATATAATAATGAAGAAGACACTAAAAAATACATAGAAAAAGGTATCCAAAAGGCTAAAGGACAACAGTTATATAAAAAGAATATGTTAGAATTCACTAACAAAATATATAATCACACTAGTCAAAGAAAAATAACAGCCGTTAATAGCGAAGTAATTTTAGACTTAATAACTAATGAATCAGCAAAAGAATTAAGTAAAATAAATCAGGAATTTATGCATTTAGGAGTAATAGTTATAGGATTAGTAGGATTAACTAGGTTAGAAGCAGGAACTAAAGTATTAGTATATATATATGATGATAGATTGAATAATCATAGACAGGCACAAATAGCTAGCGCTGAAGTAGATTTAGCAAAAAATGCAGCAGTTATAGGATGTATACCTAATTTTTCTATGGATATAAATGAATTTAGTAAACATATAAAAATAGCGATAAGAACAAGAGGATACAATATGACTGGACAATATAATAATCTTTTGATATATACATTATTTATGGAAAAAATATTTAATCACTATAAAATAAATTTTAAAGCTGAATTTGACTGCATAGTAAAATCTTTTAATAGTAAGTATGTAGAAATGATAGAAGCACAAAAAATAGATAGTAGTATCTATGAAGAAATTGAATGGAAATTACCTAATTTAACAATAACAAACCTAAAAAATCCCGAAAAAAATAAAATATACGAAAATCAAGTAGGACAAAGTAGTATTAAATTTAGTCGTTATAAGCATACAGAAGACGAGAGCGAGGAATTATTAAATGAAATTAATGTATTAATTGTAGAAGAACAAGTAGAAGAGTTATTTACACTATTAGAAGATAAAATCTATGATATAATTATAGAAGATTGTGATACATTAACAACTGAACAATTAATTGCAAAATATGGTAATGAAGATAATAAAGAAACTATAATCTCAATATATTGTGCTGTAGGAACTAATGAGGATAATAAAAGAAAAATAATAAACATAGGATTAGATAAATTTCTAACTGAAGACGATATTATAAAAACTTTAGAAGAAATAAACCCGGCTGAAGAAATGGAAGCAGAATCTTCAAATACACAAGCTTCAAAATCACCTCATAATGACTACTCAACACATCAACACCTAGGAGCCACAAGAGAAAAATATAATGAAAATACTAAACCAACACCAGGAAACAAAAGTAGAAGTAGATATGTATTTGACACTAGCTCTAATATAAATCAATATGGTAGTATATTAAACTTAGATAATATAAATCCTTTAGATTGGGAGACTGCAATAGAAATATGGGAAAAAGGATGCTATAGGACAACTACACTAATAGAATTTATAAATAAAAGTCAATGCGAGTCGTATTTAGAAAATACACTCCAAGGAAGCGTATCAAATTGGTATTTAACATTCAAACTACAAGATGAATATTTAACTTTTAAAGAAAACTTTAATATAGAAAGATTTGCAAATTTAATCAAAATAGCTTTTTTAGGTAATAATAGACTTTTACAAATAACTGAAAAACAAACAGAAGCACTTAGGAATTTAGAACAATTACAAATATGTAGATTAGAATATATAGGAGATTATACTAGAAAATATGTAGAATATTGGACACAAACAGGAAGAACATCCGACCCTAGTTTATTAGATAGATATATACAAAAAATACCAGGTAAAATAGGTGAAAAAATATGGAAAAACTGGCAAAAACTAGAAGACGCTAGAACAAATGCATCTATAGGATCTAGAATTAATATAGTATACAATACATTAAAATCCGAATGTAGAAAATTAAAAGAAAGTAAAGAAATTAGAAAACAATACTATCATACTTGTCAACAGCTAGATTTACCCCCTCAATACGGTTGTGATAACAAGAGAATAGTAACTAATAAACATAAACATAATAATAAATATAAAACTAAAAAGAAATATAAAAAATACAAAAGTTATAAAATTAGGCCTAGTAAGACATTTAAAAAACATTATAATTATAAAAGAAAAAGACCATGGTATAAAAAACGAAAAATAAATAAAGATAATAATAATAAAGAAACAAAAGACAATAAAAATATTAAGAAAGTAACAAACTGTAAATGCTTTATATGCGGAGACCCTAATCACATTAGACCTAATTGTCCATATAGGAATAAAAATAATAATATACCCAAAATACAAGAAAAAATAAATATATTAGATGACATTGAAGATGACTTAGGAGATACAATAGAATTAGAAAGTATATATGATGAGTACGACGAAATAGATAATGTTAGTACATATAGTATAGAATCCGTAGAATCTACTGACTCTAATGATGATGATATAGAAATCTTATAACAGAGTTTAGAAGATTTAAAATTTTGTTATAATATAGAAGAATGTAAATATAAATTAAAACAATATATATTTATAGAATTAAATTGTGCAAAATGTCTAAAGGAATATAAATAAATATATGTATGCGAAACATGTAAAAAAAATCTGTGCATAAAATGTTATAAAGAAGAAATAATTAATAAACCTAAAGAACAAATAAATAATACTAATAAAACAGCATTAATCACTTTCCCTATAAAAATAAAATTCGCAAATAAAACCATAGAAACAACAGCCATGCTAGATACGGGAGCAACTAAAAGCTTAATTCATATAGATTTAATAGAAAAGGAAGACACTAAAGACTTAAGCTACCCTGTTTATATACATCAATTTAATAAAGACGCAATACCTATAACTCAGTTTATACAAAATATACCTATATATATAAATGATGAACAATTTATTCTACCACAAACATATATAACAAATGTAAAAAGTCATCACCCTTTCATATTAGGTTTAAATTTTATTCAATCATTAACAGGAGGATTTATGTATACACCATGAGGCATACAATTATTTAAAAAAGGAACACATTTTGTACCTAATAATCAAACTAATATCTTAAAACAAGAAAACAAATTAATCCTTAATAATAATATAATATTAGAACCAATTGAAGACATAAAAATAAATAATAATGAGTTAGATATAGAAGAAGATTATTTAAAAGATTACTTACAATATCTAGAAGAAAGTGAAAATCTAAAAATCGAATGTAATAAACTAAATAATATCATGTTCAAAAACACAAAATTAGAATTAGAAGACTTAATAAGGTTAGCAGAAAAAACCGAAATAATAGGAGAAAACCCACAAAAACATTGGAATAAAAATAAAATAGAAGCCAAATTAAATATAATAAACCCTGATATAACTATAAAAAACAAAAGATATTGCATGTGAATTAATAGATCAGGAAGAATTTAAAATACAAATAAGAGAACTATTAAATTTAGGAGTAATACAAAAAAGCATAAGTAGACATAGAAGCCCTGCATTTATGGTTAGAAATCATGTAGAAATAAAAAGAAATAAAGCTAGAATGGTAATTAATTATAAAAGATTAAATGATAATACATATGACGATAGTTATAAAATACCTAATAAAGATGAACTAATTAATAAAATCCAAAATAAAAAATACTTTTCTAAATTTGATTGCAAATCTGGTTTTTGGCAAATAAAAACGCAAAAAGAATCAATAGAATGGACTGCCTTTACTTGTCCAGAAGGACACTTTGAATGGTTAGTCATGCCTTTCGGATTAAAAAATGCACCTCAAATATTTCAAAATAAAATGGATACAATCTTTAAAAAGCATTCTGATTTTTGTATAGTTTATATAGATGATATACTTGTATTTAGTAACACTAAACGGGAACATAGGAATCATTTACAAATAGTCTTTAAAGAATTTATAAATCAAGGATTAATAATTAGTAGTAAGAAAATGCAATTAGAAATTCAAGAAATTGAATTTTTAGGATTGTTTATAAAAGGTGGAAAAATAGAATTGCAAGAACATATAGTTAAAAAAGTTTTAGACTTTCCAGATAAAATTGAAGAAACTAAAAAATTGCAAGCATTCTTAGGACTACTAAACTATTGTAGATCTTTTATACCAAATTTATCTAAATTAGTAGGACCTTTATATAGTAAACTAGGTAAAAATGGACAAAAATATTTTAATAATGAAGATATAAAATTAGTGCAAAAAATAAAACAAATAGTCAGTAAATTAGAACCCTTAGCATTACCAATAGAAAATAGCTATAAAATAATTCAAACAGATGCATCAGCTTTAGGATGGGCAGGAATACTATTACAAAAAACCAAATAAAAATAGCACAAAAAATGAAGAAGAAATTTGTAAATACTATTTAGAAAATTTTAATGAGACGCAAAGCAGGTTACCATCCACGGATTTAGAAATACTAGGAGTAATAAATACGATAGAAAAATTTCAACTATTTTTAGGAAAAGATTTTCTAATAAGAACAGACTGTGACAATATTGTAAAACATTTTAATAAAACTAATCAAAGTAAATTAGCCACCAAAAGATGGTTAAACTTTATTGATAACATTACAGGAAAAGATTTTACCCCCCAATTTGAACATATTAAAGGAAAAGATAATCAATTAGCTGACATTTTATCTAGATTAATTACTAACTCTTCTTAAATTTTGCAGATGTCTCATCAAGGCTCATCTTCAGGAACACAAGACTTTACTAATTAACTTTTTACTGTTCTTAATGAGAGGCAAAAGTTCAAATCTAAACTACCAGTAAATGAGGAACAACAAAAAATGTTAGATAATCTTTGGTTTAATAGGGAATATAATAAAGGGTCTTTTATTCATACTATGAATTATGTCAATACCTATTTTCATAATATGTCAAACTATGTTAAAACATTAGAAGCACAAGTAAAATATTATAAAAATCGTAGTAATCCACAACTAATTAAAGATCATGAAACTGTTATCAGACACTATAAATTATTGAACCTTAAAAATCAAGACAACGAAAAGAAAATAAAACAAGTAGATTTATATACTAATAGTAATTTTTTATCTTCCTTTGACCCATACTATAGATATGTATTAAGAACAAAAGTAGAAACTTTATTACCTAGTGACATAGTAGAAAAAAATATTTAGATTTTCACAAGAAAAAGATATATCTAATTGGATAGCCATTCAAAATTATTTTCGTTTTAATCCTGAACCTCTAGGATGTAAATATAAATATGAACATGTTCATCTAAACGCTATTAATAAATATGAAACAATGATATTAATAGATATAGACTATAAATCTTTTGAAAATTTTACAATAAGTAGACCAAATACCATATTTTCTAATAACCCAAAAATCACAATAGAAATAACTATAAGTTTGCTACTAGAATATGGAATGTTAGGAAGTATTTTAATACCTCCCCATTGGAATAAAATAAATTGTAATTTTCCTAAAAGTTTAACAGACGCACTAGCTGATCAACAACCTAAAAGAGCTTGCTCTCCTCACCTTTTACTAATTATAGAAAGCTTACCACCAGAATGGGTAGGTTTAGGACAAATAATACATAGTAGACATAATATTTTTATTGAACATAGAAAAGATAAAATATCTAATTATTATAATCAAATAAGAGATGATGATACTTTAATAGAAAGCAAAGAGGCAACAGAAAATTTATTACTTATGTATAAAGTGTATATGATCATGAATGAAATTCCAGCAGACCCTTGGTACATGATAAAAGAAAATTTTAATATGAGAATCTTTATTCCAAAACACCCTTTTAATCGTAATATAAATTATTTTAATAAATGCCAAAACTCCTTAGAAACTGAAGATGCACTATTTAAAGAAAGAGAAAGCAATCATTCATATATGGATTATAGGCACACAGATTCTGATAATGATTCCATGGATTCTGTAACAAGGCACAATATCGAAAATATGATGGAGCCATAAAAATTAAAATAAAATAACAGAAGCAAAAGGTAATTACGTCAATACCTCGTCAGCATACCATCAGCAAACAGACAAAAACCAAGACGCAAGAGATGACGTAAGCAAGCGACTCCTACTGTGCAAATACTGTGCGACCCTTACTGTTCAATCACGCGGACGTTTTATTGTACACTTTTTGACAAAATTCAATTACTGTGCAAGATTCATTCACGTGTCCACGGTACATAAAATAAATTAATCTTTCTCTGGGATCCGAGACCTCTTTTCCCTCCTATAAAAGGAGACGTCCTCCTTCTCTCCAAAGACAGACCATTCAACAGACAATCAAGCATCCAAACCCGTTACTCTCTCCAGTAAATAAAACCTCTCTAAGTTTTCAGTTCAGTCTTTTAAGATTTCCAGCAACGATAGTTTGTAATCTCTCTTGTAATAGTAAGTTTTCCTTTACTTTATTAAGTTTTCTTAAGATTTTCTTTATCCTGTAGAATATGGCTTGTATTGTTAATTATCATCTGTAAATCAAGATTGTAATCGCATGTTCAATTTCCAGTAATAAAATTTCAAGTTTTTATTAAAGAACTTTCGGGAAAACCACTCTGAGTACTTAGATAATATTCTTATTATGTTTTGATATATTATTAAAGGATCATAAAAAAAAAAGTATAAATGAACTCTGGAATGATCTTCTGTTTATAAATTTTCCGGTGTCCTATGAGTTGCCATTGTCGCCATTATTGCCGTGGTATAGGCGTTTGTAGGCTTGACTGGGCTGCTACAGTTGTCTGTAGTACAGTGGACTTGAGGACTATTTATAAGTACTGTTCATCCTACTGTTCATTTTTATATTTTAAATTACTAGTCGTGTATAAATATATTTAAAATTACTAGTCGTGTATAATATATATATATAGTGTAAGAGAATGGAGTTTAGCAAAAATAGAAAATGAGAGAAAAAGTAAAAAATAGGACTCGAGTCTCGGGTTTTACCTCGAAATGCCTACGTAGCCTATAGAGGCATCAAAGTCCACGTAGTTCGCATACAAAACAAGGGGTGGGGTTTATCCCATAAATCCAATTGGGTATTCTCTTATTTGTGTGTGTGTGTAGAAAAAAGTATTTTAGTTGTGAGAAAAGTGTGAGAATTCCCGTTTGGAATTTATGAGTAAAGCCTCTTCTTCTTATTTTTTGGGTTTTTTATTTATATGAAAATAAGGGATGTGCAATAATACTAAATAAAAAGTATATTAGGATGTATGAGATGAGATAATAAGAGTGCTAAGTAATAAAATAAGTTATTGCGAATTTATGAGAATTTGAGGAGAGAGTTGAGGAAATTGGACCTTCTTAAAGATCTTGAGCTTGATCTTGAATGTTTGAGAGCAGCCCTTATCCTTGTATGAGGATGGAGGATAGTTAATTCACCAATTTTGATGAAAAGGATGATGAAAAGTGAAGGTTGGAAAGGGATTTGGGTGTAGAAATCACGCTGACTTCGAGAGAGGTTTTTCGGATTTGCTGAGAGAGATTTCTATCAGATCTGGGCTCCCCTTGCAAGTGAGGTCAGGGCCTCATTTTTATAGTCCTAGGGCATTACCGATCATCATAGCCCTGCTCCTGCCATTCGGTAGGTGAATTTAGGCACACTGCCGATAGGCAGGGTCTGGGACCTGTCGTTTGGTAGTGTCTTTCAAGCCTTATCAGAAAATTGGTCGTAGAACGCAAATCCTTGATCAGAATCATGCACGGGGTGGACCAATGGAAAGGTAATCCAGAGACTTTTGAAAGTCATTTGAATTTCTCCCAGGTCCGGGAGTTGACTTTGGGTCAAATATGGCTTGGAAGCCTTCGTCAGTCCATTGGACGGGGAAACTTCGAACGCAAACGGATCGTTCGTCCGCATGGTAAGTCCAAATCGCGCATAGGGTGGACCATTGGAAAGGTTAGGAGATGTAATTCGACATTCCAAAGAGTTCGATCTAGTTCGGGGAGTTGACTTTGGTCAACTGAGCCCTAGAAGCATTTGGTGACCTTTCGGAGTAAAATGAATCATTTGTCCGTACCGTAAGTCGAAATCGCGCACAGGGTGGACCATTGGAAAGGGGATTCAGTGACCTTTGAAGATTCATTAAGTCTCGATTGAGCTGAAGAGTTAACTTAGATCAAACATAGCCCGAGAGCGCCCACTGGCCTCCAGATTGAATCTCTAGGGAAATGGGTCGTTCATCCGCATGGTAAGTCAAAAATTTCAAACGGGATGGACCATTGGAAAGGGGTTTTAGTGCCCTTTGGAGATTCATTTAGTCTCAGTCGAGCTGAAGATTTTGACTTTTGGTGAAACGGAGCCTGGGAGTGCCCGATGGCTTCTAGGTCAGTACTTAGGGTATAACCTGGGTTTGTAGTGATGAAGAGAAGTGCTAACGACCTAAGGAGAGTTGTAGGGGGTAACATAATGGGGTGTCTACAGAGCCCCTTGACGGGTGAGTTTAGAACAAATAATAGCCGTCGAATAAACACCGTAAGATGCTTGAAGGAGAATGACCAATTCATAGGGTCGAGGCCGATTCTGAGGACCTAAGGGAGCGAAGACAACCAATTCAGAGGGTTAAGGCCGATTCTAAGGACCTGAGGGAGCGAAGACGACCAATTCAGAGGGTCGAGGCCAATTTTGAGGACCTGAGGGAGCGAAGACGACCAATTCAAAGGGTCGAGGCTGATTCTGAGGGCCTAAGGAGTGTGCTGGGGACAACCAATTCTATAGGTTGAAGTCGATTCTACAGGCTTGAAGATGAGGGTGACCGATTCTACGGGTCAGAGCCAATTCTATGGGCTTAAGTTGAGATGACCAATTCTGCGGGTCGAAGTCGATTTTGCAGGCTTGAAGGTGAGATGACCAATTATACGGGTCGAAGCCAATTAAATAGGCTTAAGTGGAGGTGACGATCCATGAATGAGGTCAATTCTAACCTAACTATGGTGACGACTTAGGATCGAGGTCAATTCTGACCTAACTATGGTGACGATCCAAGACCGAGGTCAATTCTGACCTCAGTAAGGTAACGATCCAAGACCGAGGTCAATTCTAACCTAAGAGAGGTGACCACCGAGGACCGAGGTCAATTCTGACCTAATTATGGTGACGATCCAAAATCGAGGTCAATTCTGACCTAAGAGAGGATGAAGATTGAATTTTGGTTTCGCTGGGGAATGAGCTAGGAAAAACATAGTGTGTCCTTTGGAGACTTTTAAAATGACTTTTTGGAGTTCCACTGGGGAAATTACCTCGTGACGTTGTTTTGAGCTGGGGCGCTAATTATCGGGGAAGTGTTTGTGATCTGCAAAGGAGAGGCTAGTTTGACGTCATAAACATCGTTGGGGAAGTGATTAGGTGGTCCAGGGATTCGACGTATTGCTCGAGGAGGTTTGAGACCTTTATAGATCCTCCGGGGACGTTGTCGGGAGGAGTTTTACTTAGTTTTTTTAGAGTTCTGCTGGGGAAATGGGGGTTTCGCTTGAGGTAGTGTGAAATTTTCTTGGTGAAAATGTTCTAAATCCTTCCTAGGATTTTTAGGAATTTTCTGAGGATTTTTCAGTATTTTCTGGGAATTTTTGTACGAAATTTCAAGAGGGTGCCGGTCGGCATGGTGCATGGGATGCCATTCGGCAGTGGCGCGAACTTTTGGACTGCTTCGAGAAGGTAAGGAGACAGTGCCGATCGATGGGTGGGGGTCGATGCCGATCGGCATAATGCTTGGCATCTTATATAAAAGGGGATAATTCCCTTTATTTTTCATAGCCCTTTGCTTTTTTCTCTCTGCGATTTTCCTCTGCAAATCGTTCTAGCATTCCGATCTCTAAGAAATGGCCACCTTTGTGAGCACTGCAGCGCGTAGGGAATGGTTGACTATCGATGATTGGGCAAACGTGAAGTGGGGGGCTAGGGCGCCTCTTGCTTTGGGGAGTGATAACTCCTTTGAATCATTCGAGCCGGTTGAGAATGAGCGAACTTTACTACGGGAGCCATCGCGTCATCGGTCCTCTAAGGTGGTGAGCCCTGGAAGTTATGTAAGTAACCTAACTTTTGGTATTCTTCTCTTTTTGGGGATTTTTTTTCTTTATTCCTTGAATTTTGACAAGGTTTCTTCTTTTGACAGTCTAATATCTCTTTGAAGAACATGCGTGCCCGTGGGACGACGAGGATTAAGGATATCGGGGAGCATCTTCCACCTGTGGTGCATTGGGTGGAATCATCGGCAGGTTTTGGGAGGTTGGCGTATGCGTTGGATGAGACGCCTCGATCGACAACGGCCTTGTGCGCTTTGGGGGAGAGATGGTGGGATGTTACCCATGCCTTTCGTTTTGGCTTTGGGGAGATGATGGTGACTCCTATAGACATGCAATAGCTGTTGGGGCTGGAATATGACGGAGAGCAGATAGAGGTGGATCGTTCTCTGAGGGTGAGGTCAGAGGCAGTGCGTGCGACACTTGGTGACGTAAGGAGGATAGTCTATGGGGATTCCATCCTACTGTCTTTGCTGAAGGATGTATTGCTAAGTAGGGTGATCGATGTGGAGGACGGGCTGCAGGTGAGGCAGCTGGCCCGATTTTTCATTTTGCTGGTGCTGGGAGGCTTCATGGTGGCATCGAGTGGCGACGTCATCCATTTGTGGTTATTACCGTACTTGAGTATGTTTTTTAACATCCCTCTCTATGATTGGGGGAGTTTGACTTTGGCGACTCTCTATTTTTCTTTAGATGCATTCAGCCGGTGCTGTCGGCCAACTTTTACTAGAACCATGTATCTCCTCAAGGTATTTCTTTAATTTTGCGCATTTACCTTTCATGCATTAGCATTTTCATTATGCATATATTTTTTACTATGAATTCCTGTCTTTGGCAGACGTGGTTCTATGATGTGATTGGGTGCAATACCCAGCTGATCACTCTAAAGGATGAGACTGCTGGGGACTTTTGCCGATTGTATCAATGGCGCAAGGCCAATCAGCAGTCAAAGGGATCTCTCTCTGAAGGCAGTGCGTCAGGTGTTGAATGGCTTGACCAGTGGTAGGGTAAGACTCTTTCCTTTTCAGTCTTGGTTTTGGCACATTCTGATTTTGTATTGACTTATGCTTGCTTTGGGGATTTTTAGGTGACCTTTTACCCTTGGGGGACAACCATTCAGGATACGGGGGTGATCGGGGTGAACGCGTAGATGAGACATTTGCTGGCGCATGAGTTTGGACATTTTTGGTATCTCGGGGAGATGTTGATTTGGAAGATTACTGAGGAGGAGGTGGTGGTACCACTTGCACAGCCTCATATGTCCATAAGGCAGGAGCGGTTCATGCCAGAGGATGCGAGGATTGCGGCGATGATCAGTGAGTCCTACCTATTGTATACTGATACGTCCGCACCGTATGACTATATGGACTTTATGACGAGCTGGTTGATGGCTCCCAGTCTATATGATGCCTCGCCTTTCCCTCCAACGCGTTTGAGTCGGGCGGTGGGGTCCTCCTACAGTGACGGTGGTCCAGCACCGGCGGCATCTTCAGAGGTTCCTTTCGTGCTATTGCACACTCCTTCGTATAATATTCGGTGAGCTGATGGACGGATGGTGCCTATGTTGTACCATCCTCATGCGATGGATCCGGAGGAGTTGGGTTTGACCAAGGAGGTTATTCGTCCTATGGTATACCTTCTTGCTCTTTTTTGGTTATTTTTCTGTTTTGATTCCTCTTTGATACTGATTCTTCCTTTTACTTTGCAGTAAGTTCGGGTGTCGACCACTTGGTTGAGGGACATCAGAGATTGGATATCTTCGGTGACTGCCCATATTCGGGATGTGGTCCCGGTTCCTTTTTGTTTGGTGCCGTCTTCTTCGTCCGGGGAGGATTTTGGCTCGGGTAGCGGTGGTGTGACATCTCACCGCAGGGGAAAAAGAGCGCGTCGCAGGGGTGGAAGCTCTGAGAGAGAGGGTATGTGAGAGAGAGAGAGAGAGAGAGAGAGAGAGAGAGAGAGAGAGAGAGAGAGAGAGAGAGAGAGAGAAATAATGTGGGTTCGGGCTGAGTCCCGTAGTTTTTTTCTTTTCTTTTATTTGCTGCAAAATTAATGAAACACAGAGAACAAATATATATGCAAAGCAATGGTATTTCTTTATTATCTTTTGTTAATGATGAATGAGTGAATGCATAAACATGTGCTTTTTACTTTGCTGCTGAGACCGTAAAAGGAGATGTTTTGGGGATTTTGAAAGAGATTTTTATTAAGATAAGAAGGGGATTTTTGAAATTCTATTGATAATATCAATTTATTTTGAGTTTTCTAAATTTTGACAAAAGAGTAAAAAGGAAAATTTCTAAGAGTAGGGGGTTACCGATCGACAAGCACCTTGTCCTGCCTATCGATAGTCAAGTCCAGTCCCATCAATTCAAAGCTTTGATTAGTGCCCTCTTTAGCCTTTGGTACTTTTGTGGGGTAGGATTCCCTCCGATTACTACATGGATTATGTCTCTTATGAGGGTTCTCACGTATAAAAAGGGTAGGGGTGGAGTGTTTCCAACACACCTTCACTTTCTTACTTACTTGCCTACTATCTCTACGTCTTGTAAGATGGCTCTCCCTGGTAGCATTGAGTTTGTAAATTACCTCGAAGCCTTAGAAGCGATGTGCTCTTATAACGTCGATTATGAAGATTTCAACATGCTTCGAGTTTCTTTATGTCACAATCGACCCATTGAGTGGAACATGCTGATGGTGGAGGTACATTTTTGGTACTCCGAAGACCATGTATTTTGCTTTGGGTTGGATGAAGCTTGTCCTACCTACGAGGAATATTCTGTCATGCTGGGAATAAATCCCAGTGTTGCTGCGATTTTACCCAAATTTTTCCATTCTCCTAGGGATTTGCTGGCTGGGCTTCTTCGCATTTCGACTTTGGCAGCTAGATCACTGGTTGCTGAAGGAATTATTTCCCTCCCGACGGTGTTGTAGGCCGTGTATTTGTAGGAAGCTGGCGATTCTGCCGTTGCTCTGGTTTTGGTTTCAAAATTGATGTTGGTGACTGGGGAACTGCTGGTGGATCCGTAACTTGTAGCCATTACTTCATAGATGTCATACGGTCATAAGCTTGCAGCGGTGATACTAGCGGAGACCCTGAATGGTCTGGATGCCTGGCAAGAAGGTTGTTTTGACTTCATGCGAGGTAGCCCCGTGATGCTATTTATGTGGTTGTCTGAAAGACTCCGCCTGGTGACTCTTCCAGAATATCCTTTGTCGGTTGTACCCTACTACTTTTTGCGTCACTTTTTCTATGTTAGCCTAGATATTGCGAGCTGGGAGAATTGGTTTGTGGAGCATAGGGCGTGGAATTTGTACTGGTCAGTGCCTTAGTGGGGACAGTTGCTGCCTATTCTGGAGCTAGGAGAATACCCATATGTGCGGTTGGTTGGTCTCAGACAGACCTCTTTCTATTTCCCTTGGCGGCTTCTGTGCTAATTTGGCTGGGCACGGGTCGTGCCACCTCGGACACTAAATTTCTTTCCAGTAGAGGATTTGACCGAGCACCTGCGTCTGCTTCTTGGCTCTCTGTGGGAGAATCAGCGTCCGCCGACCCGTCACTCCCAGTCTGTTGGGAGAGTTTGGCATATCCCTGGGGATTATATGAAGTGGTTGTGGAGGAAAGTAGTTGGCAAGATATTGGCAATGGAGACTAGACAGAAGTGGTTTGTTTCTTTTGACACCATGGAAGGAGGTGTTGTGGTCTTTTCTAAGCTGGTTTGAGCCTATCGGTCCATAGAGTGTCTGCGACACTCTGTTCAGGCAGGGGAAACTTGGGGACCCCAGGATGCATATGATGATGACGGAGCAGGCTCCTTTGGTAGCTGTGGGCAGGACTCCTGGAGAGTTTATTGTGTAATGGGGGATAAATGTGGGGATTTTATTATGGCTTTCTAGGAAGGTGGGGGGAAGGGAGTTATCAGGTCCTTTTCTCATGTAATTTGTACTGTAATTTCTTATCAAGGAAATAAACAAGTTTCTGATCATCCAGTTGTGCCTTTAATGAGTTTGTGTTGTTTGAATTATCTATACCGATCGCTAAGGCATACATAATCCTTTTGTTCAAATATGTGTTGAAATTGACTGTCATTCTCGGAGGTAAGAAAAGAATAGTATTTTGTGAAAAAGAAACGGGTCGTGCTCATGTAAGGTGTATGAGCTGCCTACGTACCTCTGGGGGTTTTGAAAAGTTTTAATTTGTTTGAAAATGATTTTTGAAGAGGATGAGGCCCACACAGTTCTGGGTAAGGGGGAAATGAAGAGTTTTTTTTTAGAATAGAAGGGAGATGAGAAGAGTCGTAGCGCGCCGAGATTTCGGACTAGGGGTAGAACTTCTTAAGATGGTCCAGGTTGACTGGATGGGCCATATCTTCTCCATCTAAGTCAGTGAGCATGGCGACACCGCCAGACAAGATTTTCTTTACAATGTAGGCTCCACTCTAATTGGGCTTGAATTTCCCTCTGGGGTCCCAGATGGGTTCTATGATTTCTTTGAGGGATAGGTCCCCTTCTCGGATACCGCGGTCCTTGAATCTCTTGTTGAATGAACGCACTATTCGGAGATGGTACCCTTGTATGTGGTATAGTGCTTTTAGTCTTCTTTCGTCTAGGAGGGTCACCTCGTCAAGACGTCTTTGGCACTAGTCTTTTTCACTGACCTTGATTTCAAGCATGACTTGTAGCGAGGGTATTTCCAACTCCACGGGTAGGACTGCTTCCATGCCGTAGACAAGAGAGTAAGGGTATCTCCAGTAGAGGTTCAAATTGAGGTTTGGTAGCCCCAGAGGGCGTACGGGATCCGGTCAGCCGAATCTCGACAGCTTTTGGTAATCTTTTTTATGATGGCTTTGAGGTATTTGTTGGCGGCCTCAACGGCACCGTTGGTCTGAGGTCGGTAGGGAGAAGATTTGTGTCTCTGAATCCTATCCTCTTTGATCACTTCTGTGACTTTTGCCTCGAAATATAACCCATGCGGGACCCCATACCGGCAGATGATGTTTTTCTTGATGAATTTAGCCACTTTCTTAGCATTCATCACTGTGTATGACTCAACTTCAACCCATTTGGTGAAGTAATCGATGGCAACTAGGATGAACTCATGCCCGTTGGAAGCCTTCGGTGTAACCTTCCATATAATGTCGATGCCTTGGGTGGAAAATGGCCAGGGAGAGGTCATGTTGTATAATTCGTGCGGAGGCAGATGTTGATGGTTGGAGAATTATTGGCATTTGGGGCATCTCTGGACATAAGTGGTGCAATATTTGGTTATAGTGGTCCAATAGTAGCCCTGTCAGATGATCTTCTTGGCAAGCATGTGACTGTTTATGTGGGGTCCACATTTCTTGCTGTGGATTTTTTGTAATATCTTTTCAATGACAGCCCCTGCGATGCAGTGCAGATGAGTTCCATCGAAGTTTTATTTGAGCAGTGCTTTATGATAGATGATGTACTGGGCAGCCAATCTTCGAAGGGATACTCAATCTTTCTTGTTGGAACCCTCGGGATACTTACCATACTTGAGGAGGCTCCATAAATCATAGTACCAATAATTGGATAGCTTGAGATCTTTTGTAGTGATGAGCTCAATGTGGTAGCAGTGGGTTGGTTTGTTTTGCTTTTGAACAAGGAAGGGGGTCATTGCAATTCCTTCCGGCATGTCGACCATGGAGGCCAAGGTATCAAGGGCATCGTCTAGGTTATTCTTTGATCGAGGTAGGTAATGGATGGTGATATCTTGGCATTGGGAGGCTAGTTTTTCTAAATGGGCATGGAAGGGTTGGATTTTCTCATCCTTGACTCTCCACTTTCTGAGTACTTGACCAATGATGATGGCAGAATCCCCATAGATATATGGGCATTTAATACCTTTCTCGAGAGCAACGTTGAGGCCTACTATGCATGCCTCGTATTCAGCTATGTTATTGGTGCAAGGGAAATCCAATTTGATGGCGATGGGAGTGTGGGAGTCATCCGAGGCGATTAGGAGTATCCCAATGCCATATCCCTTTTTGTTGGCAGCACTATCAAAGAACATTTGCCATTAGAGGTTGTCTTAAGCAGTGCAAAAGATGTTTTCAACTGGGAATTTGGAGATCCATACATCGGCTTTTTCTACGAGGTGATCAGCGAGGTAGTCAGAGATGTCTCTTCCTTTCATGGCTTTCTGTGTCACGTACACAATATCAAATTCGGTTAGGAGCATCAACCATCGGGCCATTTGTCTAGATAAAGCGGGTTTCTCGAGCAGGTATTTAATGGGGTCCATTCGGGATACAAGTTTGATGGGGAAGGCGAGCATATAGTGCCGCAACTTTTGGGTGACCCAGACAAGTGTGACACACGCCTTTTCTAAAGCAGTGTAGTTGACCTCGTATCCGGCCAATTTGCAACTGGCATAATATATGGCTCTTTTTTTGCAGGAATCATCAAGATACTGGGCTAGAAAAGCCCTAGCTACAGTGTCGATTATGGTTAGGTATACGAGCAAGGGGAGACCAAGCTGTGGTGGCATGAGTACCGCGAGTTGGGTCAGATATTGTTTGATTTTATCAAAATCTTCTTGGCAGGCCTCGTTCCAAACCTTAAGAGTTTGAAGATAGGTTCGCAGATGGAGGTTAACTGACTGATGAACCGACTGATGCATTGCAATTTCCCAAGGAAACCTCAAACTTATTTCTCTATTCGGGGAGGTGGCATCTAGATTATGGCTTTCAGCTTGGCAGGATCTGCTTCTATCCCCTTCTCACTGACCATGAATCCTAAGAGTTTTCCCTTTGTAATGCCAAAGACGTAGGAACATGACCCTCTCTAGCTTTGGGCTTGATAATCATATCATCTGATACTGTCGCAATCGCTCGAAGAACTTTCGGAGAGCAGGAACATGACCCTCTCTAGCTTTGGACTTGATAATCATATCATCCACATAGACCTCAACTTCTTTGTGAATCGGATCATGCAGGATGGTTGTGGCAGCCATCTGGTTGGTAGCCCCAGCATTTTTTAGACCAAATGGCATAACAGTGTAGCAAAAGGTTCCCCATGGGGTGATGAATGCAATTTTTCTTGGTGGTCTGGGTGCATTTTGGTTTGGTTGTATTCGGCAAACCCGTCGATAAATTACTTGAGAGCATGACTGGCTGTGCTGTCCACGATCATGTCGATATTGGGTAGCGAATAATCATCCTTTAGAGAGGCCTTATTCAAATCTCGTTAGTCTACACACATCGGAACTTTTCCTGCTAATATCGGCACGGGCACTATGTTAACTAGCCATGTGGGATATTCGATCACACGAATGAAGCCTACGTTCAACTATTTGACCACCTCTTCTTGGCTTTGAGCGACCATTCGGTGCGGAGCTTTCTCAACTTTTGCTTAACCGGCTTATAATCTGAGAGAGTGGGGATCTCGTGCTGAGCTATTTTAGGATTAATGCTGGGCATATCATTATAGGACCATGCGAAGACATCCACAAATTCCTTTATCAATTCTTCGAGTTGTGCACGCTCATGCTCATCAAGGGTAGACCCTATCTTAATCTTGCACAGTTGGCTACTAGAACCGAGGTTTATAACAACAATCTCTTCTTCATTAAATTGAATGCGATTATGTTGTTTATTATTAACCTTATTTAGATCAGTTAAGAATTGTTCATTTTCATAATCATTATCATCAAAAGTTTGATTAGAATCCAAACAGTTAATATAAGGCACAACAAGATACTCAAAATTTTCGTTTATTTCATTGATAGGAAAAATAGTATTGAGAACCTCGTCAAAAGAGGACTCGATTACATTTGAGCAAAGATGGACAACAGAAGAAGAAATAGGGTATACATTAGGATTATGGGAGATTTTAGCAGGTAGAAATTGCGCAGCATGCCAGTTGAGAAGAGGTGCATCAGCAACTTTAATCAGGTGGGATGGATCCAGCGATGTAGTGCCTGAATGAACCATGCAAAGTGTTAGCCCCAGTGTCTGTAAGTTGAAGGAATCTTCGGAGTCACTTTCCTCAGTCTCTTAGGTATCTTTGATGAGTGGTTATACATGGTGTTGGGAACTCGCGGCCATTGGGTAGTTGTCTTGGAAGAAGATCTCCATTCCAGGCTTCATCTTCTTATCTATATGGTCATACCATGGTTCAGGAAAGCAACAAAAGGGGAAGTCCTCGCCTTCTTTGATGAATCGCCCATTCAAGGAATCACCTGAGATAGTCTGGACGTAGTCTAGCCTTCTCTTTGGTCGAGACAGGCGGATCATTCTGAGCTCTTGTTCTGATGGTTGATACCCCAAACCACAGGGAGGAAAAGCCTTATTAAGTTCAATCGGCTCGAGTATACCTTGTTGTCTTTGTCCTAGCCCCAATCCTGGCATGAAGTGCATGTTTCTGAACATTTGAATCACATTGACGTTGCCATGAGGGTCGTATTCTGAACAAACCCTTTCTTTGAAGTTATCCCCTATCGGGAGTAGAAGTGGTTCCACTCGAAATCCCGATAGGACCATATTATTTGAACCATACTGTATCTCAAGGATTGGACTGCTGGTACTTGCACCCTCGGCATTATCATCATCGCCCAAGATGGTGATGACTCGTCCGTCGATGAAGAACTTCAATTTATGATGGAGTGAGGAAGACACACACTTGGTATTGTGGATCCAAGGTCTTCCTATCAATTGGTTGCAATAGGTTGGGATGTCAATAACTTGGAATTCAACGACAGGGTTTATAGGACCAACCCCTATTACAAGCTCTATGGATCCCATCACCTCCCGACGAGTATTATCGTAGGCACGCACAGCGGAAAAAGTTGGAGCGATGTTGCTTTCTTTTAGTCCTAAACATTTGAAGGTTCTCAGTGGGCAGACATTCAGGGAGGATCCATTATCGACAAGAGAGAGTGGTACAACCTTCCCCATAACTTTGACGGAGATGTTGAGTGCATGATTGTGGTTTGGCCCAATCTTGGGGATTTCCTCCTCGGAAAAGGATATCATTCGGGTAGAGGTCAAGGATCCGACCAAGGTTATCCCTTCTTCTAGTGTGGTAGAAGGATGAAGTGTAGGTTCAGTGAGCAACTTGATCAAAGCATTTCTGTGTAGCTGAAAAGACATGAAAATCCCCCATAGAGTGATGTTAGCTTGAGTTTTCTTTAGTTGATCGACGATCTTGCTCTCCTCGAGGGTCATCTCTGGCATAGGAAGGTTTTCCACGCCCTTCCCCTTGTTATTGGATGGTAGTGAGTTTGGGATCTGGTAATGCCTCCCTGGTCTGGTTATGTGATTTACTGAAGAAGGGAAGAACATGAACCCTGTTTCCTCGTCGATCTCGGGTTGTTCTGCTACCTTATTTATTTTTTCGAGGATTTCTTCAAATGATATCATTCCACACATGTCGGCTACCAGGCCTATTTTCTCTGAAGCTTGCTCTTCATTTGAATCTTCGAATTCTTCCCCCCATTCGGTGGTAACAATTCGGTCTTTCCATGCAAAGTCAACGCATTCCACAACTTCAACGGCTTCTTCATACAAGTTATCCCATTCTGTGGGGATGTGTAAGGGTTAAGGAACTAGGCGCCCTTGTAGCTTCAGAGTATCAAGTAACTCAGTCATACTTTAAATGTTATTAATTTGCCTGAATAATTCTGCCATGATTCAGACGACATCATCCAAGTTGACTTCAACGATTGGTACTACCCATCTATCTGACTCTCGAGTCCATTTTTGTGCTTCCAAGAACAGCGTACTGAACCTTTGGCAATCAATGACCATCTGTGAAGGCAATTTCAGCTTGAACTTTAGGATTTGGTTTAAGACTTCTGATAATTCCATACCTCTATTTTGATAATAGATACGGACAACGATGCATGCTTTGGTAAGGAGTGACAGTGCCTGGTCAGCGAGGCTAGTAGGGTGTAGGAGAAAATATGGGTAAATTTGGAGAGGTTTAGGAGAGTATATGGGTGTGATTTGGGTTGAGGGATCAAATTCTGGGTTCACTTCTACGAAGATAGCATTGGTATGATTTGTAAGTGGGTTGTGAGTAGTGTTTGGCTTAAGATTGGCTGCTAGGGCGATGGTACCACGGTCAATTTGACCTTGGATTATGTTTTGGAGGTGAAGGCATTGGTTGGTGGTATGGCCAGTAGTTTGGTGAAAGGCGCAATGGGCATATGCCTTGAAGTTTCTTGGGAGTGGATTTGGCAATGGATGGGGATCCAAAGGTTTGATAAGGTTTCGGCTTGGCAGGGCTTGATAAACTTTGAAGTGGGGAGCATGGAGCTCGATGTATTCCTTTCAGACTGGGACAGGGCATCTTTCTGGTCCCCATGATGTGGTTGGTTGAGAGATGTTATTGATGGTTGATACTACGGCACTGGCAGGCTTGTCATATTTTCTGGGGGTGAACTGTCCGGACACCTTCTTTGGGTCAACTTCTGTTTTAGCAAGACCTTCCTCGATTTCTACTCCTGCTTCTATGAGAGCTTGAAAATGGGGATAGTATTTTCCTCCCATCATTGCTCGGACACGGGGTAAGAAGTTTTTCTTCACTATGCTGACTTGTTCTTCCTCGAAAGGCCGATTGGTCATGGTTGTTGCTTTTTCCCTCCATCGGGCGATGAAGTTACTGACTGATTCTCAAGGGTTTTTTTTAGCAGCTCTAAATCACGGCGGGTGACCTCAAGCTCTTCATTATATTTGTACTGCGATATGAATTCCCGTGCTGCATCCTCCCAGCTACGAATTCTGGATTCTTCGAGAGACAAAAACCATCAGAGGGCACTATCCTTCAGAGTTTGCTGAAACAATTGAGCCATCACTTCTTCAGAAGCCCCTAGTAGAGTCATGGAATGGTGATAACTTCGGAGATGAACAATCAGGGGTCCACTTACTTCAATTTTCTCGATATTTGGCATCTTAAACTTCTCGAATAACCTTGCTTTAGGATAAGGAGACATGTGGATTAGTCCATGTAATTTCCTGAGATTCTGAATTGGTCAAGACTCTTGGTGAGCATCTTCTGGTCTTCTTTGACTTTGTTCAATTCTTCTTCTTTCGAGTTAATGACTATAGGCAAGCTAGCCCCATGGTGGGCAAGATTCAGCATTGGAAGCTGGGCAGGTGGCGGCCCATTAACAGGAGGGACACATGGAGTGTGCTGATACTTTTCAGGAACCCGGATGTACTCGGGTGGATCCGTAGCATGAGGAAATAGGGCCTCGGACTCTTGAGGAATGGGACCTTGTTTCGCTGCATCTCTCGGACCTCGATTTGGAGGTTATCAATCTTGGACACAAGCCGAGCTAGAACTGCCGTCAGATCTGGCTGTGCAATGGGTACTTGATCTGTGGTCTCCATGAAAAGCGATTGGATTTCGAACTCGAAAGGAGTAATAGGGGAATGGACGGAACTTAGGGGTGACTTGACTGAAGACCTAAGCCAATAGGGTGCTAGGCCAAGGGTTTGCGATCGACCAGAGAAGGCACAAAATGGGATTTATTTTTGAGAAAAAAAGGGAGAAGATATTTTTGACAATTTTTTTAGATGGAAAGACAACATGTTTTTGGATTTTTGATAGAGAGATGAGAAATGTTTTTGGATTTTTGATAAGGAAATAAATGTTTTTGGATTTTGGTTAAAGAAAAAGGGAATTTCCCCTTTGGAGACGGTCTCAGCATGATTATTATAATTATTAGGTTTTCACTTGTATTAATTCTCCTAAATGCAAAATGAAATGTCGGACGGGACCCGAGCTTGGAAAATTTGGGTTTGTAATATATGCAAAGCTATGGCTGGACTTGTGACCAGACTCACAGATAGGGTCCTATTTTAAAAATGCATGAAAATTTGGGCGGCAGGCCGACCCAGAATTTTGACAGAGTTTTGGGTTGAAATCGACAATCTAACATGTGTGTCCTAGGGTTGACACCTATATGCGGATATGAAGTTGGTGGGGTGAATTGGAATTGGTTCCCCCCTTTGGCGTGAATTCCACGATATACGTCTTGCTCTTGCGGGTAATCGTCACGTGTGGACAAGCCATTTGATATACCTGAGTGTACGTGAATTGCCTCACTATATACCTCATGGGGACAGTACGTGTGAGAGCGAATTCGATATGGTCGGCGTACGTGAATGAATTCCCTACGATATACCTCCCGTCATGACTTCGGTCAAGCGGTACGATGCGGGGGAACCGTTCAATATACGTCGAAGGTACTTGGCCAATGAAAGGTGAGAGTCATATCACTTAGGCTAACTGCCACTTGCCGGACCAGCGCCCATCACGAAATGACCCTCCAGTTACTGGGTAAAATTTGGTCAATAGCAATGCTCTTTGGTGATGTCATGTGAATCATGCATGATTCTCTTATTAGTATCTTATGAGAATGTCTTTCTTAATTATGCCAAACAGGGAGCAAAGTGCAAGTACCAATGGTACACCAAGTATGGATGGGGCGTGCAACATGTGGATATATGTGACCCTAGGTGCATGTGGTGCGAAGTGTATGTGGAGAATTTTCTACAAGTTTGTGAATAGAAGCATAAGCATGGGATACACATGAGTAATAAATGGGGAACATGCAAATCGGGGGATAATATAAGCAAACAAAACATCTATGTAAATAGAGTCTAGCCCTCAAAAATAAACATATAATCGTCCCCAACAGAGTCACCACCGTGTCCATCCCCGATCCTCACTGCATGACGTAGGATCCTTAGGTCCCGTGCGTCCCTCTTGGGAGCGCTTCGGTCGGCATCATTTGAGGTGAGGTGAAAGATGTAGAGAGATTAGAGTCGCCTGTCTATTTTACTCAAAACAGACAAAATAAAAGGGGAAGCCATCCCGAAGGACAGCATCCAAAGACATATTGGTGCATACGAAACCAAAATGATTTGAGAAGGGTCCGGAAGCTAAGTTACGAAATAGGAAGGTGTTAGGCACCCATTCCGCCCTTTCGATCTCTCGTGGATTTTAGTTATTTTCATTTTATTTTCCCCGTGATGTGTGTGCATGTGTATCTATAGTGGAGATAGGAATCGTCGACTTGTACCATGGAAGAGGTAAAGCGAGACATCCGTAGGAAGGTATAAAAGTATTAAAAAATAGGATTCAGGCGATCATCCCAACGTTAATCGTTATGAGGGGACGATAATGCACACGGAATGATATGCCCCTAAGAACAAATATATATATATATATATATATATATATATATAATGGAGTTTAGCAAAAATAGAAAATCAGAGAAAAAGTAAAAAATAGGACTCGAGTCCTGGGTTTTACCCGGAACGCCTACATAGCCTATAGAGGCATCAAAGTCCACGTAGTTTGCATACAAAATGAGGGGTGGGGTTTATCCCATAAATCCAACTGGGGATTCTCTTATTTGTGTGTGTGTGTGTGTAGAAAAAAATGTTTTAGTTGTGAGAAAAGTGTGAGAATTTTCGTTTGAAATTTATGAGTAAACCCTCTTCTTCTTGTTTTTTGGGTTTTTTATTTATAAGAAAATAAGGGATGTGCAATAATACTAAATAAAAAGTATATTAGGATTTATGAGATGAGATAATAAGAGTGCTAAGCAATAAAACAAGATATTGCGAATTTATGAGAATTTTAGGAGAGAGTTGAGGAAATTGGACCTTATTGAAGATCTTGAGCTTGATCTTGAATGTTGGAGATCATCCCTTAGCCTTGGATGAGGATGGATGGTAGTGAATTCACCAAGTTTGATGAAAAGGATGATGCAAAGTGAAGGTTGGAAAGGGATTTGGGTGTAGAAATCACGCTGACTTCGAGAGAGGTTTTCTGGATTTGCTGAGAGTGATTTGTATCAGATTTGGGCTCCCCTTTCAAGTGAGGTTAGGGCCTCCTTTTTATTGGCCCAGGGCATTACAGATCGACATAGCCCTGTTCCTTCCGTTAAGCAGGTGCATTTAGGCACACTACCGATAGGCATGGTCTGGGACCTACCGTTTGGTAGTGTTTTTCAGGCCTTTTCGGAAAATTGGTTGCAGAATGAAAATCGTTGATCAGAATTGCACACGGGGTAGACCGATTGAAATTTAATTCAGAGACCTTTGAAAGTCCTTGGGACTTCTCCCGGGTCCAGGAGTTGACTTTGGGTCAAATATGGCTTGGAAGCCTTCGTCAGTCCATTGGACGAGGAAATTTTGACGCAAACGGATCGTTCGTCCGCATGGTAAGTCTGAATCATGCACGGGGTATATCGTTGGAAAGGTTAGGAGATGTACTTTGACATTCCAAAGAGTTCAATCTAGTTCGGGGAGATGACTTTGGTCAACCCAGCCCTGGAAGCATTTGGTGACCTTTCAGACTAAAACGGATCATTCGTTCGTACCATAAGTCAGAATCCTGCACGGGGCAGACCGTTGTAAAGGTGATTCAGTGCCCTTTGAAGATTCATTCAGTCTCGATCGATCTGAAGAGTTAACCTAGGTCAAACAGAGCCTGGGAGCGCACGGTGGCCTCCTGATTGAGTCTCGGGGGAAATGGGTCGTTCGTTCGAATGGTAAGTCGGAATTGTGCACGGGATGGACCGTTAGAAAGGGGTTTCAGTGCACTTCGGAGATTCATTCAGTCTCGATTGAGCAGAAGACTTTGACTTTTGGTCAAACGGAGACTGGGAGTGCCCGATGGCTTCTAGGTCAGTACTCGGGGTATGACCTGGGTTTGTAGTGATGAAGGGAGGTGCTAGGTACCTAAGGAGAGTTTTAGGGGGTAACAGAATGGGGTGTCTACACTGACCAACATTTTGTTGATGGTTAGCTTTGATAACCAACATTGTTGGTGCCTTTCTTGATATCGAGGAAAATTTTGTTGGTGGTTTGCTCTGACAACCAACATTGTTGGTGCCTTTCTTGATGTCGACCAACATTTTGTTTGTGGTTCCCAACACATTTGCAATGTAGTGCATAACACTAGTACTTCGGAAAAAAAATTTAGAAAATCATATTCTCATTAATACTGAAATGAATTGGGTACAATATGATTAAATCGCTGATAATATTTCCTCGGGTATTCTACATTCCAAGGATTCTTGAATTCTTCACCCTCCAAAGTCTCAATTCGATATGTGCCTGGTTGGATAACCATTGTAATGCGATAAGGCCATTCCAATTGGCTTCAAGTTTGTTATTATTATTAAATACCATTTTCAAAACATAATCACCTTCTTTTAAGTTGCTCGGCTTCACCCTTTTGTTGTGGAATCGTGCAGTCCATTATTGATAGGCTACATTCCTTAGTACTGCATCTTCACATACCTCTTCCATCATGTCTAAGTCTAGTCTTCTCATTAAATCACTCGCTGGGGTATTGAAATTAAGAACTCTCTGAGTGGGTAAGCCTATCTCGATAGGAATTATAGCTTCAGTTCCAAATGCTAACATGTAGGGTGTCTCTCTAGTAGTTATTCCAGGGTTTGTTCGATAGGCTCACAACATAGAATGCAGTTCATTGATCCAATTACCTTTAGAATTTTCCACACTTTTCTTCAACCCATTCAACAAAGTTCTATTTGTTACCTCCGTTTGGAAATTTCTTTGAGGATGTCCAGGAGCATAGTGGATTTTTTTGACATTGGATTGGGCACAGTAAGTAGGAAACTCGTTGTTGTCAAATTGTGTGCCATGATCAGTGATAAAGGAGTAGGGCAAGCCATATCTGCATATGATATTCTTCCAAATAAACTAATAGACTTTTTCATAGGACATATCGATCAAGGGTTAAGTTTCCACCCATTTAATGAAGTAATCAACAGCTACAACCAGATACATAAACCTTCCTCGGGTGGTCGGCAGAGGCCCAACAAAGTAAATTCCTCACATAACAAAGGGCTAAGGTGAAGTGATCGGTGTTAGGAGAGCTTGTGGAGTCTTGCGTATGCTAGGAAATCTCTGACATTTATCACATTTCTTGAAAAAAGCTGCACAATCTGCTTGCATAGTTGGCCAGCATACCCATGTGTATTAATTCTTTATAATAAAGTTCTCCCGACTATATGGGCTCCACGTTACCCTTCATGTACTTCCTCAATCAAATATTTTACTTCAGCTGGATGAACACAATGTTGCAGACCATCATTCAATCCTCTTTTATACAATACGCCATGGTCTAAAACATATCTCGCAGATTTGTATTTCAACTTCTTAGCTGCAAGTGGGTCGGGTGGTAGAATTCCATATTCAATATAAGATCTTAGAGGATCCATCCATGATGGTCCCGTGTTAACTACAATAAAATTAACCATCAAATCTTCATCAATGCTCCTATTAGCAAGTAGCTCAATAGGAATAGTTCTTTGCAACTCGATTCTGGTTGCTGAAGTTAACCAAGCAAGTGCAATTGCTCGGGTATTTTCTAGTCTTGGAATTTTGATCATCTGAACAGCTGCAAAGTAGTGATTACCTTTAAAGCTTTAGCTAAGTGTCTAGACATCAATTCTCCTTTACCTGCATATAAATTCAACACCTGATACACCACCAACTATGAATCACTTTATACTACAACTTGCTCGGCATTCAGTGATTTGGCTAAATTTAAACCAATAATCACAGCTTCATACTCTACATCATTATTGGAGGCTTGAAATTGAAATCTTAGAGCGTACTCTATATCTATTTCATCTGGAGTATTGAGGATTATTCCTACTCCACATCCATTTGCACAGGATGACCCATCAACATACAGACTCCATATGGGAATATTGTTATCAAACGATTGATTTGTTGGAATCCCTTGATGGAAGATTTTATCCATTACCTCCTCATATTCTTTTTCATCTCATGTACTCCTTTGGAGGGTTCTAGTTGGTCGGTGGTAAATTCTTCTACAATTTCGTTTACTTGGAGTTGGTCAAGGATATCTCCAGTAGGTCTGCTGACTTCTGAGTATTTCTCGGTATGAGTCCCTTGTTGCTCGGGAACCTCTGGGTAAGTGAATTATGTAATAAAATCCACCACATCTTGGCCTTTTAAAGAAGATCTTGGTTCCTATATAAGATCATATTCCCTCAACTCCACATCCCAATACATCAATCTTCCAAATTTCTCTGGCTTATGCAAAGCTTGCCTTAATGACATGTGAGTGTATACCACTATAGTATGAGCTTGAAAATATGGCTTCATCTGTCTACTAATCTCAATTAAGGCCAGTGTTAACTTCTCCATCTTAGGATATCTAACCTCTGCTCTGTGAAAAGCTTTGCTAGTGTAATAAATTGGCTTTTGAACTCCATTCTCCTCTCTTATCAAGGCAGAGCTAACAGCTGATTCAAAAATAGCCAGATATAAATACAACTTGTGACACCCCGACTAATTAAATACCGGGTAGCTACTCCTTTATTAAATCAATACAAAATGTCAAGTTGGTTCAGTTAATAGCATCACTGTCGAAAACATTTTTAATAATCACTAACCACCTAGTATTTAAAAAGTAAGTTGCCAAATTTTAAGTTAAGTCTGATTAACATGCAATAAAAGAATAATGGAAGAACAACATAATCCATTCACCATAGCGAAGTAATGAAATAACCAACAAATAATAATAAGAAGTCCGGAGGAAAAACTCCTCACAACAATCCCACAACTGAAAGTAAAAAGACAAGTCTGAATCCTGAACTAATTACATGCCCAAAGTCTGAATAACTGAAATAAATGCAATGTCTCTAAAGAAATGGGCGACATGCCCTACAACTGATAAATGTTGAATAGAGAGTCAATATAGAAGAAGCGTCTACAAGCAAAGTCCTGTAAATTCCACAAACAGCTACAGCTCGTCACCTGAATGAGGATCCTAAGCATGGTATCCTTGTGGCTGGGCACCTAAAATGGTTTTTACAAAAATAGATTTGAAAGCAAATGGGTCAGAGCCCGAAAGTGGAAATCATTTTAAAAACAGCAAGTGTTTTAATAACATTAAAACATTAAATGAAAAATTCATGTTAGGACGTGCACTCACATGAAATTCTCACCTCTCGACTACATGTGCACTCCTAACGTACCATACCCATCTAAGTATCATACCTATCTAACCAAACCGTAATAAGTTCTACCCCTTACTACTCGATTTCCATTTTTACATTCTAGCATTATCAAAACAATAGAGGCTTCATTTAAACTCATATTCTCAATTATTAATACAATTCATTATCGGTTAACCCGTTATGTTTTCTCAAAACGTTTCCATATTTATACGCAATATCACATGAAAGTTCCCATTAATTAAGTGTATATTATTCACATCATAAATATACAATACAAGCACCCCGAGACTAAGCTGCGGTGCACACATACTCTGCTATCCATCCCGGTACATCACGTACATAAGGATCACGCATTCTGAATCTCTCAGGAATCGTTCTCAGATAACAACATCACAAATAATGGAGGCGAACACAGTCACATCACATGGGTCACGTACAAACCTACGCTCCCACGATCAGCAGACTTATTAATATCCCAATAAGTCCTTCTCTGATCTATGTTCATCGAGGTAACCAATCTAAATCCGGGCAACACAAGGATTAGAAGGCCCTAAGCGAACGTAAACCTCCCATGATAGCAAGTATGGTAGGTATGTCATACACATAAAATCAATACATATACTAAGTATGCACACATCTTAGTAATCACCATAATATATTGGTGGTACCCTTCTCATTCTCGTACCGACATATGTTACTACACAATTTATATGTTCCCGGTTAATATAATAAATTAGGTCGTCAATAGTTCTCGCACCGTAATAGACACTCACGTCCTACTCCATAATTTCCCTTAGGTTCAACTACACTTCTAGGTTTTACTCCTCATTATACCTCAAATGTCCCTACTATATCAATCAATCAACAAGGGAGTGTGATCTCTACCATTAAGTAAGGTTACGGGACACGCGAAATCAAAACAGGCTAAAAAGCCTAAACTGTCAACTTGTTAGAAGTCTCGTTCGAACGAGAGTTCGTTCGAACGAACTGGGCCTTCTAACGAGATCTCGTTTGAACGAAAGTCTTCAAACGAACATCCCTCTCGTTAGAATCCAAACTGTCAACTCGTTAGAAGCTCGTTCGAACAAGCTCGTTCGAACGACCTGGGCAGGTCTTCTAACGAGTGGCCAGATTCGAGCCCAGAAATTCGTTATTTCGTTTTTCCATCTTTTCTTCACTTCTAATCTCATATAAAAATTAGTCCAACAATTGTTCAAGGTTCCTAATCATCCATAAACATACATGGGTCACCTACTAACGTTTTTGTGGGGTTAATTCATTATAAACATCATCCAAATATCAAATCCCTTCATTTATCCCCCAAATTACATGAACATGAACCCTAAAATTTATAAATCATCAATGAGCCTAATCAAATCCATTTTTGCTTCATCCAAAGTATATTATCATCAGATTAATCACCTACATACAATTCTACATACAATTCCTCAATAGATTCTTAAATCTCTACATCCAATTAAATGGGTTTTCATCATACTCTAAGAACAATACAATTTATTTGAATTTCCTACGCATAGAAGAAGTATTCTCTGCAAAATAATGAAATTAAACCACTTGCCTTATTTGAATCTCTGATTTTGATGTCGATTTGATGGAGTATTCTCTCTCTCTCTCTGCAGAATCCTCCTCTCTTCTCTCTCTAGAATCCTCCTCTCTTCTCTCTCTACAAGCTTTCTTCTCCAAGTAATAATGGTGGCTAGGGTTTTTACCTAAGGGACTTTTGGAACAATTTCTAATAACCCCCGTAGCCCTCTAATCAGTAAATGGTTGGTAATGGGTTAGTGGGTCTTTTAATTTTCCATTTACAACTCCTAAAATTCGTTAATCAAAAATCCCAAAATTCTGAAATTACCAAACTACCCTTATACGTTGTCGATATGGCCTAAAAATGCCCTGGGACCCAAATTAAACCCCCGGCTAGTGTTTTCTGACTATTTCGACCCTTTCGGACACGTTGGCGCACTCAAAACGACCATACGGTTAATAGAAATAAAATTTACTTTTTAATTATCATAATATATTTCATGACGCGACTGCCACACGCGTCTCAATAAAATTCTCAAATTACCGTATTTTAATCTCACAACAAATTTCATAATTCAAAATTAATATATAATCATATATGCACATTATAATCAAATACCAACTCGTATCTCGCTAGTATTTTAATCCGGATTAATTTCCAATTAATACGCATTTAATTCAATTAATCCCATAAATAAATATCACGAAAATACGGGGTATTACACAACTTTTCTCCGAACATTGGACGGGAGAGTAGTGGGGGTGCTCCCGGGTACTTCTTTAATTCCATGAAAGCTTTTTCACATTCATCGTTCCACTCAAATGTTTTTCTAAGAACCTTGAAGAATGGTAAATATTTGTCTGTAGCTCGGGACCCAAATCTGTTGAGTGCTGATATGCGCCCTGTTAGCCTTTCAACATCCTTTTTACTGGTAGCAGATTGCATTTCTATCAATACCTTGATCTTATCTGTATTAGTTTCAATGCCCATTGTATTTACTATATACTCGAGGAACATTCCCTCTTGAACTCCGAAGACGCGTTTGGTCGGGTTTAACTTCATTTGGTGCTTATCCAACTAATCAAACGTCTGACTGAGGTCGGTAATATGATCAACAACTTTTTTGCTCTTTGTCAGCATATCATCAACATACACCTCCATGTTCTTTCCTATATGTTCCTCAAATACTTTATTCACCAGTCTTTGATAAGTGGCACCTGTATTTTTTAGACCAGACGTCATAACATTATAGGAATAAGTTCCTCGAGGAGTAATAAATGAAATACTTTCTTTGTCTTTTGGCTTCATTTTGATGTAATTATAACCAGAATATGCATCCATAAAACTCATTATCTCGTGTCCTAAAGTAGCATCTACTAGTTGATCAATTCGTGGAAAAGGATCCTTTGGGCACGCTTTGTTCAAGTCAGTGAAATCCACACACATCCTCCACTTATTTTTTTTCTTCTTGGCCATAAATACGTTGGCTAACCAATCCGGATACTTCACATATTTAATAAAGGAAGCTTTTTGAAGCTTATCCACTTCTTCCTGTATGGGCTAGTTCTTCTTCGGGTTGAGAACTTTTCTTCGGTGCTTTACAGGTTTAACCTCCTTATTAACATTAAGCTCGTGGCACAGGAAATTTGGGTCTATAACAGGCATATCTTCGTGGCTCCATGCGAACACCTGATTTCTTTATTTCAATAAGATCACCAATTCCAATTTAAGAATCGAATCCAATGACGCTCCTATTTAAGTCGTTCGCTCTGGTTTATCATCGTCCTGAACAATGCTTTCTCTTGCCTCCATCACCTGAACTTTTACGAGTTCTAATATATCTCTTGGATCTAAGGTTTCAACCTCAGATTCGATGTTTGGCTCAGACATATCCACTTAATAAGTGGTTATTTTCCTCTTTACTTCTACTACGTTTTCCTCCTTGACAGATGAATAATAGCATTCCTCAACTACTTTCTAATCTCCTTTTACTATTCTAACTCCAAAGTTAGTTGGGAACTTCAGGCATTGATGAATATTAGAAGGTACAGCTTTAAATTTCTTTAGTCTTACTCTTAACGTGATCATATTATAAGCAGAATGAACATTTTTGTCCATTATACAGAATTTTACTTTCTCTATTCTGCTCACTGGTCATATCCTGATCAGCACATCTAACTTGATTATTCCCAATGGAAATACCTTTTCTCCAGAAAATCCAATGAGAGGACTATAGTATGGCTCCAATTGCCTGAGTTTTAAATCTAAACTATCAAAACAGTACATCTTTCATTCTAACTCTGATCACTAAAGGATCATCATGAGGATACAATACTTCAGATAAATCGTTCTTGGAAAAGCCAATTTCAAGCTTATCCTTGTTGACTTTCCTTGGTCGTTCTTTCTCGGCCAAATTGATTAGCTGGATATAGGAAGAATCTTACGCCTCATTGAGGTAAGCCTTCTTTTCAAATGCATAGTCTCCTCCTCCTGCATCTCCACCTATAATCATATGGAAATTAAAGGATCCAAAACTTAGTGTAAATACCTCGCGCTTCGGTTGCCTAGGCTTCTTAAGGAGATCGGGATCGTCTTCTGGATCATTGTTATGATTCCTCTTCATCTCTTCTCTAGGTCTAACAGGAGATTTATATCTCTGTCGACTTGTATCGCTAGCTTTTCCACCTTCCTATCGATCAATAAATCTGTACAATTTTCCTCATCGGATGAGCGCCTTTATCTCATTCTGGAGACCAATGCACCGGTTGGTCGTATGACCATGGTCTATGTGAAATTTTAAATACTTGAACTTATCCCTCTTATCAGCAAGTGATCTTAACTTTTCAGGCCAACTCATACAACAACTCATTCTGGAGAGCAATGCACCGATTCATTGCTGATATCACTGAAATAAGTTTAATCCAAGGATCTTAACTTTTCAGGACAACTCAAATCATAGTATTCCTTCAATTTTGTTACTTATTTCAGTGATATCAGCCATATATGATGAATTAGTGAAAACGTTTAGCAATACGTTCCCAAAGACAATGCCAATCTGTTGATGCAAAAAACTATACTAGACCCAATTAATTAATTACAGATAAATAAGTAAACAAATAAGACAAAGGGGATTTTTAAAGTGGTTCGGCTCAATGGAAATGCCTATATCCACTGTTATGTATTGCTTGTCTGCCTTGATTTGTTTTTCTCCTTCCTGCAATGAGGGTGTTATAATGTATTTATAGCCCAAGATGGATGTCAAGAGTTATCATGTGAAAGGATGGAATGCCTTCATTTGTTAGGCATTTACCTCAATACATAATGAGAATTAAATATAAAACTGTTGGCACTTAACTGGACATACTGGTTGAACTTCCTGTTATTAGTTGATCTTCCCTATTGGTCGGGCTTCCTTGTTAGTATGTCTTCCCTCCTGGTCGAGCTCCTTTATTGGTCGGGGATTTGTATTATGTTAATTTGGACTTGTGCCACATTAGAATACACGTGCTGGTTTATAATTGGTCCATATAAGGCGGTGAATTTTGGTATCAACAGTCGTGATAATAGAAATGTGACAGTTCGTTGGTCGGTTTGGGTGTTATATCGCTTTATTTATTTATACATGTGGTCTTACGATTCATATTATTTACCGTTGAGTAATAGTTATATGTATTATGCTTATATTAGCTACTCCATGATTACTCTGTTCGGGCAAAGTATGTTTCTTATGATTATTCACGGGCCTGGGGGAAGGTCTAGAACACTTGTGCATTACAATAGATGAGACTTCATTTGAAGAGGTCACCTTATCGTTAGACTCAATACTAATTGTCTGAGAATTTAAGGATGTATGTGATGAGGTAACATGATTACCACTAGTGAGAAAAAGACATTTTGGTATAGATTTATCATTGGGTATTAGGACCATGGTGAGCGCTTATACGAGATGGCTTTGTTAAAAATACAGGAGTCGATTGAGCAGGCTCAACAGTTTGATCCAGGGTCGTACAGGGGAGTACGCCTCCATAGTGAGCCCCTATTTTAATTGTGAAAAATAAGGATTATTTCCCCAATTATGTGTGGAATATCGTGAGTTTAACAAGGTTAAGATACAAAACAAGTATCTGTTGTGACATATCGATGACATATTCGATCGGTTGAGGAGTACATCATGTTTTCCAAGATTAACTTGCATTTAAGGTATCACCAGTTATGTATTCAGGAGGAAACCATACTGAAGATGGATTTTGACATGATAAGGGGGTACATAATTTCTATGCCATGTCGTTTGGGTTGACCAACATGCCAATAGCATTTATGGACATGATGAATTAGGTTTTTTTACCATTCCTGGATTAGTTTGTCATAGTATTTATAAACATCATTCTGGTGTATTTTGGATCGAAGGGGGAACATGTGTAACATTTACGATTGGTTTTAAAAAATACTACAGGAACATAGTTTGTACACTAAGTTCTCTAAGTGTGAGTATTGGCTTAGAAAGATACAATACCTAAGGTTAAGATTTTAGTGAATCCCAGTAAAGTATTTGCAGTTATGAACTGGTGACAACCGATGATATCTATAGAGCGTAGGAGTTCCTTGGGTTTACTGGGGTACTATAAGAGGTTCATTCGATGGTTCTAGAATATGTTTAGGCCATTGACTCACTTCATCGAAGGGGGTACCATTGTTTAGATAATAAATTATCATAGATGATTTAAAGAGCTAAAGGATAAACTTATCACCACATTCATCCTTACTTTACCACAATGGTATGTGGAGTACTTGGTATATAGAGGTGCATTACTCCATAGATTAGGAAGTGTGTTGATGCAAGAGGAGAAGTATATAGCTTATATTTTTTTCGAAAGCTTAAGCCTCAGAAGGACAATTATCCCACCCAAAATATGGATTTGGCAGCGGTAATATTTATCCTTTTATAAAATATACTTCAGGCGTATGTCTGTAATCTCAAGGGGAGTTGACCAGGTCATGATGTGAAATAAGTGCACATTAACGCATGCCATTAACCTATTCAATCATTGGAAGAGAAGTATCTTATTGTGATATAATCGTCATTGGTTTTAACGATGATATCTTAATGAAACGAAAGAATTTTTTGTAGGGGTGAACATTATGCTCGATTTGTGGGTTAAGGTAGATTCTAGATCAAGGGGGAACTTTACTGAGGGAAGGAATGGAGGTTGCAACTGGGAAGAGTATCCATTTCTATGTTAACAAATGTAAAAGGTTACATTTCCATGAGAAATTGGTTTTGCCTGAAGGTCCCAAGTTACAAAAGGTAGTTTTGGACAAGGCGAATGCTTCAAAAGTTACTTTATATTACAGAAGCAAGTGTGTATATAATAATTTGAGGAATTAGTACAAGGTATGCGGTGAAGAAGTTTTTCGAATAGTTTATATCAAGAAGGGGCTCCTTTCTGTAGAAAAAGTAGAGCATCGAAGACATTTAAAGAGTTGTGGGGTTTAATATCCCAATGTAGATATGGGAAAGTAGGCCTAGTGATTTTTGATAGGGTTCATGGGTTCCAAAGAGGTCATAGAATCAGGTAAGGACATTTGAGTTAGATTGAATAAGTTGATTAAGAACTAAGAGTTAACAAGTTATTGTATAAAATTGTAATTTAGGCACCTTGGGAAGAGTGGTCTTCATAATAGGGTGTATGAAGATTGTGGGAGTAGGCAAAATAATTTTTGTAATGAATGAGAACATGGTATGGGGTCCCAGTTAAATAATTTTGAAGACCTACTGGTGGATAGATATTGCAAAGTCGGATTATAAAGTGTAGTTGACACTCTAATGTATGGGTACTTTCCCACACTAATGGATAGGGTGGTGACGATATCATTTGACCAAACCTTATCACCCTCAATGCGGACACGATGTTGATATGGGTGCAGAATGGAGAAAGTCCTTGTGGTACAAGTTAATATTGAAATAGTTGGACTAGTGGCTGAGGGTTAGCCAAACGTGAGTTACAACGAGAGACCTTAGTGTATAGTAGGTCATAATATGAGTAGATTATGTATAGAGTATGAGGGTGATCAGGCAAGATATTCTTAGATTTTTTAGTACGAATATAATGAATTGAAATTTTGAGGATGAAATTTCTTATTTTAGTGAGGAAGAAAGTAATACCCCATAATTGTAATGGGGTAATTGAATAGTGAATTTTTATATTTGCTTATTTATGTGTGTCTGCAGTGACATGTGGCCTCATTAATTATAATTCCATATAAGTTGTGTTGTGTGTAGTTTATGCAGTTATTTAATAAATAAAAAATTCAATAATGAATAGTGATTTTTGGGACTCGTACAAATTAGAATATTAAGAAATTGGTTTGATACTTTAGGTCGATGTTTGGGACATTTAGAATGTTGGATTAGAACTTAAAATAATAGATTTTAATTCCCATATTCTAATATAAGGTTTGGGATAGACATTAGAGTAATTGGAAATAATTTTGGTCTTAATAGGTCAAGGCCCATATGGGTGTTAACCTAAATTTAATTGTTGAACATAAAAAATATATATATTCATGTTATTAAGAATAATTTTAACCCTTGAGAAAGGGAACCCTTGAGAGAGAGAAGAGGGAGGCTATTTGGAGAAAAAGGAAAGAGGGCAGTTGGGCCTTCGGGAAGAGGAGAATTGGGGCTTTGCAATTAGAGTTCATCCTACTTGAATTCGGAGGCAAATTTACTTATTATATTAATATAATTGTTTTTGGTATTAGGATATCGTTATGTATAGGATTATAAATCTAAACATATAAATAATTGACTGTAATAGTTAAACAACAAATTTTATATTCAACTTAATTAGAGAAATTAAGTTTATATTAATGAATTAAAATTAGTAAATTCCATGTGAATTTGGAGTATATTGAAAAATTGATATTAGGATTATATTGCATTTATATAAGCCCCTTTATGAATTCATGAATTTAGTGGAATTCAAAAATTTTGGATTAAATGAAAATCTAGGTTTTTAAGTCTTTAGATATGAGATATAGCTATAAATTTTATATAAATTGACTACGCTTATGACAAATGGTGTAGAGTTTAGTTTTGTGAAGTTTGTAGGACAATTTACGGTATAAAGGAAGTAGTAAAACCATGAATTAGACCGTTAATAGTGGTTATTGACAGAGGGGTCATAACAGGAGCCATATGTTGAAGAAAGACTAAAATCTAAAAAGTTTTGTGTTTTCCCCATTCTAATGGACACAATTATAGTCCATGAGCACAATCCCTACAAATGACAAGGTTTTAGTGTCATGCGCATGACCATAGCAGAATAGGAAATTTGATCCTCAATTTAAACATAGAAATAATTGATTTAGGTAGTTAAACAAAAAAAATTAAGATTCAACTTAATTAGAGAAAATAAGTTTATATAGATAAATTTAAATTAGTAGAATTCCATAAGAAATTCGTGTATATGGATAAATTGATATTATAACGATATTACATTTAGACAAGCCTTTATGTGAATTCATGAATTAAGTGGAATTTGGGATTTTTGGATGAAATGAAATTCTAGTGTTCTAAGTCTTGTGATTTGAGATATAATTATAAATTTTATATAAATCAACAAAGCTTTTGAAAAATGGTATAAAATTTAGTTCCGTAAAGAATGTCAGGCAATTTATGGTAAAGAGAAGAAGTAAAATCTTGAATTATGTAGTCAATGGTGGTTCTAGACAGAGGGGTCATAACAGGAGCCATAGGTTAAAGAAAGACGGAAATCTAGGTAGTAATGTGTTTTCCCCATTTGAACAACCACAATTATGATCCATGCGCATGGGTCATGCGCACGACCATTGAAGAATTGGAAAATTTATTCTTAATTTGTTAAAGAAGGACTTTTGAATTGAATGGGACACTTAGACATTTTAGCTACTGATTTATGACCTTCAATCTTATCACGAAATTACTTAGAAAGATAATGAGACTCATATACTTCTTAAAATGTGAATAAATGTATTTTTTATTATATGCGATATATTGATTGTGTGTACATACAAGAGCCATCCTAGAGGGGATATCCTTATGAACCGTGCGATGGTACCACTTTGATACCCCGGTAGAGATGGCTTATACCTTGGGTCGTAAGACGATGACCACTAGAGTATTATAGTATCGTGGTTCAGGTGATTGTGCCACTTCAAAATCCTAAGAAAGAGAGGCTACTTCAGTAATTTGGTAGATAGACATGAGTTGTACCCTGGGTCGGGGGACAAAGCCCCTTAAGAAACCTGAGAGAACGAGACGAGAATACCCTAGGCTATGCGATGACAGCACTTCGGTACTCCAGTAGTTATTTATGTAATGAATAGTATGGATAGTACATATGTGTAGATACACATAGATATGTACTTTTGGTTTCGATATATATACTTGAGATGTATATAATAATTAAATATGAATATTCAATTGAAAAGAATAATATGTAGTCATGTGGTTCATTTGGGTTTGGGATTGATATAAATATAATACCCTGGGTTGTTTGGGTTAGGATAACTTAAAATAAAATAAAATACGAGGATAATATGCGTCATTATATTGTAGCCCCAAACTTCGTTATATTCTTATACTTCTTAGGCTTGCTGTTAATATCAATATTGGCTTTACTTTTCAGGACATTGGTAATTGTGTCACCTCTTCCCTGAGATTATGTTAGTAATTTAATTTATGTTCATACATGTGTCATTACATGATGGTACAATTATTGTTGGTTGGTTCAGTATTAGAGTTATGTGGTTCACTTGTGGTTTGTTTCAATTATTTATTTTATTGATTTAATTTTATTACAATCATGCTTAGAATGATATTGAATTATTTGATTCCCATGAGTTTTTATTATACCTGATCAATCTATTATAAAAATTTAATGAGGTGTCACAATGTATGATGGGTGCCATGACTATAATATGACCATCAACTGGAGAAAGCAGCGAATTCTAAATTATTATAGGTCTGCACCAAGATTCAACACTAAGTCATTATCTCTTTGCTCTTATTATGAATAAGTTAACTGGACAAATACAAGATGAGTTGTCGCGATGTATGTTATTTTTATATGATATTATTTTCGCAGATGAAATTAAAATGGGAGTTAATACTAGATTGGAATTGTGGAGAGAAACTCAAGAAATAAGAGGATTTAAAATAAGTAGAATTAAAATACAATATGCGGAGTGTGATTTTAATAATAATATGTGAAAAATGGAGATGTGGTGAAATTGAAGGGTCAAGAGATACCTATAAATGATTATTTTATTTATTAAGTATCGATTATCAAAGATATGGATATATTAGTGACTATGTTACTCATAGGATTAAAGCAAGTTAGGTCAAGTAAAAAACTAATACTAGTGTATTGTGTGATCGGTGTATACCTTTGAAGTTAAAAGGAAAATTTTATAGTTTGACCATTAGACCCGCCATGTTATATGGAATGGAGTGTTGGACAATCAAAAAATAAAATGTGCGAAAAAATGAACGCGGTGGAGATGCGAATACTATGATGGATTTGTAATAAAACTTGAAATGATAAAATTATAAATGAACAATTTTGTAAAACGATAAAAATATCTCATCTAAAAGATAAATTGAGAGAAAATCGACTTAAATAGTTTGAAAACGTCATGCATAGACCAATGGATGCCTAAGGAAGAGTTATTTAGTCATTATTGATGGTAACGGTAGGGGTAGAGGTAGTCCTAAATTGACTTGGTGGGATATTCTAAAAAATAACATGATTATATGTGGTTTAATCAAAGATATTGTTCTAAATATAGTAATTAAAAATTAGGATTCATGTAACTCACTCCAACTAATTGGAAAAATATTTTGTTGAGTTGAGGGATGATAAATATGAAAATTATATATTTTTTAAATGTTTGACTTTCAAATTGCGACTAATAATTTTGAATGAATATAGTAAAAAATATTTTGTTGTATTAGAAGTGTGTTTAGCCGTGTTCTTTTAAAAATATTTAAGAAACTTCTTCGAATTGTTCAACATGTGTCTAACCCTCAAATAAGTGTATTTGCTTTGTAGTTAACTGTTTATCTTTTTTATGTAAAATACAATTTCTTATTAATGAAAGTTGTCTCTTAACATTTATAGAAGTCAGAGTCATGTCCATGATTCATATTTTGTCATTTATTTGTTCTTCACTTCTATGCATAAGGTTTTTTTAAACTTTATCCCTAAGATAATGTTGTATTTAGAGATACTATTTAGAAATTCAATGCTTAGACTTATTTCCCCTATGCATGGTGCAAGTAATTTTTAAAAGAAAAAATCTAGTTTGTGTGATAAAATATACATTTAATGGATGTTCACTGATATTTCATAGCTATTAAAGGGTCTATTGGGATACCTTATTTTGTACAATAAATCATACCCCTTGAGTATTTACATGTCAATGAAATGAAAATCCCTCTCACTTTAAATTCTCTTTGTGTCCCTTTTATTTTACAACACGTTATCAACACGAGTCTCTCCAATATATTCATCTTGCATGGGTTTCTTCCTCTTATTCACGTAGTAAAATTTGTGCTAGGAAGATATCAAACCATTTGGCATATTTTAAAGCTTTTTGAGGTGAGTAATATGTATTATCTTTCATTTGTATCACCTATCGAGAGTTTGGTTTCAAAATATATGAGTCGTAATATATTTCTCAGTTTAAGGATAGTTTGGTTCCATCTTAATGCTGATACATCATAAGCCAACACCCACCTTTACGAAATTGAAGTCAAAAAGTAGAAACATGTCTTTTAGTCTTTTTTTGCAGCATGTAGATTTGGGCTCAGTGATTATGAATTGTGCATTTAACGTTTGTTAGTTTATAACTCGGCTAGTATATATAAAACATAAAATATATGTATAATTTTAGTAACTACAAAATTATGAGACCGTTTTTTTGTTGTATGTATGTACATAAAATTATTCAATTACCTGTTCATTAACTATTGACTTATCAATTATTCATAGTACATTTACGGACGAGTTATGCATGTTGTAAATTTACATATAAAAAATATAAATCTCTTAACAAAGTTTTCAAATTATCTCTGGGACTTGAATTTCCTTATTTGTTATTGAGACATCATCATATAATTTTGGAACTTGAAATTTTCCGATTAATAATAATTCGGGACCAAAAATTTCCAATTATTATTTATTATTTGGGGTCAAAGTTCCCATATAGAGATTTTAATTTGGGGCTGGAAGTTTTCAAATCATTTATTATTGAGACTAAAAATTTTCAATTACTATTTATATTTTGGACTTGAATTTCAAATAATTTTACCCTTTTATCAAACTTGAAGTTTGGATATAATCAAGGATGGTCTTTAAAGTACCTAAATATTTAATGTTGTGATATGAAGCTCTCCTAATTATTTATAATGGGGACCTGAAGTTCCCTAGCAATTATTTAGATATTGAAAATTGAACTTTTCACTATTCAAATTTTATAACCTGCAGTTCCTAAATTATTTGAATTTAATTGTCAAATAAAATATAATACAATTAAACGAGAAGTTTTAATTGTCTAATTGACAGGATATAAACCAAGAGTCCTCCAATTATATTTAAAATATGAAGACCATAATCATTATTATGAACAAAAGTTCACAAATTATTATTTGTAATTAGGTTATAGTTTTTTTTCCATTACTATTGAGAAAGTGAGGCCCAAAGCTCTCATGATATTAAAAAATATTGGACTTGAAGTTCCAACAAAAATAGGCCACAAAACAAACTTTAAATTTTTATTCTGTATAGGATATTAATATTGAGAGTTCAAAAAATAATTATTTATAATTTGGACGTAAAGCTCTAAATATATTATTTTTATTGGAATTAGTTTCAAATTAATTTAAATATTAAAACAAACGTTTTTAGCTTCTTGACTTTTCTTTTTCTTTAATAAATTAAATATCTTTTTAATTATTCTTATAATGGTTAAACTTCCAATTAACTATTTTATTAATGGTTACTATTAAACTTTTATTTTTTGACATTTCTCTTCTTTTAAGTATTAAATTGCATTTTAATGGATTTTTTACGATATATTGAAGTCTCGAGAATGTGAAGATATTTTTTTAAAAATAAGTTGGATTGTTATCGGTTAGATTTATTATATATATTTGGCACTTGGTTGGAAGATTCTGTAATATTTTTACCCGTAATCGTATCTAAAGTTTTGGCACAAAAAGGTCAAGAATATAACTTAGATATTAATAACATTGAACCTCAAGTTCCAATATTTTTGTAGAACCAATAGTTCTCACACATAAATGATAAAATTTATAGTTTTATAGACACTTTGTGAATTATTTTAGTTTAGGCCCTGGAGTTTTAAGTCTTAAAATTTACAGTTTATATGAACCCAAAGATTCATATACGCATATATTCAGAACCCAAAATCTATGCATTATGCCAATAAAGTTAGCACTTAATGGAGAACTTGAATTTATCATTGCTTTTTGTATGTAAGATTAGTCATAATTATTTTAGTGATCCATAACATATCCTCAATTATTTATTATACATCTTAAAAAAATGAATCAATATTAAACCAAGCACGAAGTTTTGGCAACCCTAAATGTTTGTTCCCTAATTCTATATTAGAAACCTAAAGTTTCTTGTTTTCTATCTTCAAGCCACTGACAAACATCCGTTATGAACCTAAAGTTCTAAAAGTTAATTGGTCAATTTTTCTTCCCTTAAATATACATCATGATTTGATATCCGCTTAGTTGAATTCTTATTTTTGCTTAAAGCATAATGATTAAATTATGATTTTTTATGATCCAAAGTCATTAAAATACATGATTTTTAAACATATATTTATTTGGATTATCTTTTCCATAAACGATCTATATCCTAAAATATAAAATTCTTTTGAGACTATTTAGTATTCTACGATTCGTTATTACAAAACTTAAAGTTTTTATTATCCATCCCATTCTTTGAATATTATAATTATTTTATATGAGTTTAGATACTTCCATTTCTTAAAGTTTGGTCACCAAAAGCTTGATTGTAAAATATATTATTATATTATTAAGCATCTTTATATTTGGACTCACTTTACACACTTCATAATTAATCTTGAATTTTAAAAGTGACAAGTGTAAACGGTCATCATATGATGACATTTATCTAGTGGACAATGAACAAGTCACAATATTCTAAGAAATGAGAAGTTTTTTCATACTTGGTATGGGTACGATATTGAAATAAATAACGAAAAGTAATTTTGCATTACTTCTAATATTAGAATCTAGAAACTCACACGTTCCAACAATCATTTCATTAGTCACGTAGTTATACTATACAACATTTATTGTTGTAGAATTTCACTTTGTCATGAGTCCGAAGCTCCATGGTTCAATTAGGTGATAAAATACAATAACCCTTTTGATCACCTCATTTTTATAAGCATTTAAAATTGAGAAGGATATCCTCTAATTTTTTTAACAAAATATTTATGATTTTAATTATTGTTTATACTTACTATCCCAGGTGTATATATATGATGTGATTCACCTTCTATTAAACCATTGACAGATATAGTGTTTATCGCATATGAACAATTTTATTTTGATGAGACACTCTTTCCGTCGTTAGGGGAAAGATGGAACGTACCTGAAGTATAAATTGTTCCTAAAGAACAACGATAATTATAGTGGAATACATTCACTTTGTCTCATCTATCCCCTGTTTTTCTTAATGAGAAAATGAATTGAAAAATTATATTTCAACATCAAATGTCCCATGGAATGGTTGAAAATGTGCTTTCCAAAATCATTGTCATGGTAGGACAAAATAAATTTAGTATCAAATAATTTATTGCATGCTAGAAGCATGACAAATCTATATGTTCTAACTGCTTGAATCCCTACTAGGGGATATTAAATAAAATCATACTCAAATAACGCTAAATAAGAGAATATACATAACACTCTAGAAGAGGTCATGAACAAAATATTCACTTTCTCTAAAATCCAAAAAGAGTTTATTGAATATGGTAAGTCACAAGTCCCTGAAGTGACTATAAAGCCCTCGAAGTAGACAGGGTAACTAATATTGTATGAGATTGTAAGGGCATAATTTTATAAATGTTCGTCACAATTAAGTATGTCGTATACCGCTACAAGTCGTCGAAGAACTGAGAAGATTATATCTACAAAGACGAATCTGAATTGCAAGTCTTCTTCAACATTTAAGCCCAACAATATGACATTTGGTAAGATAATGTTTTAATGTTTCATTTACATTTCATATTAAGAGTGTTGGGATATTTTTAAAAGGAGTTTTAAAAAGGTTTTATATAAAAATGTTTTTATAAATGTTTTTGTTCAAAAAGGTTATTAACTGTTTTAGAAAAAAATGTGTTTTGAAAAGTTTTGAGGAAATTTTCTAATGCAGAAAGCGGACCTGGGTTCAACGCCAGGGTCGTTCAAACGAGATCAGCATCTCGTTCGAATAACATAGAGATGTCATGCGTAGTCATTCGAATGACACGTGGATATCGTTCGAGAGAGATGGACTTCGCGTTCGAGCGACGTTACTTTTTGGCTGACACACTGACCTCATGCTTATCCTTTGATCGACTCAAAATTTGTTATAAAAAGGACATCTAACCTTTGTTTTTGACGAGGAGAACAGTTTCCAACTTTAAAGAGTTTTACCTTTTGAAACTTTTGTTTATCTGCCCAGAATTTAATTGGATACCTCTGGCAGAAATTTTTTCTCCAACAATATAAGGTTTCAAATAATTTTGTTTTGTTTACAATTCACAAAAATCCCAATTACTTTTGTGTGAGTTATTTTCTGGAACCCAATAATATGTTTTTCTTTTGTTTATTCTTTGTGTGGAGAACTCTACAACCGACAGCTACGAGCTATTGTGGAGGGAGTCCTTATAAAGTTCATAATTGAGGAGAAACCTTTTCTTCTTCATTGCTGCCCACCTGGAGTTCTTGCGGGAGATTTCAGCCGACAACATCGGAACCGACACCTGCGGGGATTTCGTATGCCTCTCTTATTTGCATTGTAATCCGTGTAATCGTTTCTTAAAAATTATAGTGAAAATAAAAAGGTTTTTCCCTTCAGGTATTTTTCCTTAAATTTGTTTCACATGCTTTATTTACTTATAGTTTGACACACGCACACACGTAGGTTCATGTGTAGGGGCTGATTTGATTTGATTTAAATAGACTCCAATTAAATAAGTGTGCCAAATTAAAAAGTTACAAATTAATTTAAATCGATATCACACACCACGTTCCTTCGGTTTTACAAATTGGTATCAGAGCAGGTTGCGCTAATTTATCGCGTATTCCTATTTTTCACAAAATTGTGTGATATTGATTTTTCTTGAAAAATCAGTTTCGTGAAAAATCGTAATTTTTTGGATGGAGCACTTATGTAATCGGATGCCCCCCTTTGATGACACAAGCCAAAGTTTTAATGATTTAAATAGTTTGAAATTGACGTTTGGCAAAAGAATTGAAGTTTTGGAAAAAGAAAATTCTCGTTTTAAATCAGCGATGGATCTTTTGCAAATGGTTCAAAATCAAAGAGATTTTTATTATGAGAAACTTGTCTCCCTGGACCATGACTTTGTTGCTTTAAAATTTTCCAAGAAGGAGAGTGATGATAGGGTCCTATTTTTAGAAAAAGAATTGGAGGACCTTAAAAATTCGATGGTTTGTGTTTGTGCCAAAGAGGACAAAAATATTTTAGTCAATGAGTTTGTGTCACGTGAAGAGACTCTTAGGGAAAAGTTTGCTTTGATTGAGGGAGATAGAGATACCCTTTTAGGAATTGTTGAAAATTTGAAAAAGGCGTCCCTTATGATGGAAGCGTCTAATTTTTTGCTTGAGTCAAAAATTTTGAAGTTAAAAAATGATTTAACAGACTCAAGTAGGTTTGATAGTGATGGTAATGGCTCATATTGTTCTCATGCTTCTAGTGCTAAAGCCAAAACCATTATTTGTTTTAGAGGGTCAACCGTTCCTATGGACATTAGAAAAGGCCAACCCATAGGTGTCGTTCCACCCGTTTACACATGTTCATATTGTGGTAGGAAAGGTCACCTTAGGAGATTTTATTTTGATATTGGAAGAAGTACTAGGAAGTTTATGTCTAGTGTTCCCTTGGTTCCTAATCCCCCACACGACGTTTCACATCTATTTGGGTTAGGAAATCACTTTTAGAGACACTAGATTTTAGACAAATTGATTCTCGTTTGCTTGCACATGATTCTTCTCTTGCCATATCATATGGATGATTGTGTTTGCATGTTTGTCATACGCTAGTTTTTGTTTCATGATATATATTTGCTAGTGTGTTGACATGTACTTTTTGTATAAATTTTGGCTTTTGAAAAATACAAAAAGATTTTATTTTGATAAAATTATTGAAAAATTCAAAAATATTATTGTATTTTATTTGCACCGTTTATGGATGAACACTTAGGATGACCGAGTCACAACATCATTATATTTTTCATGTGACTATTTGATAGTGTTTTGAGACAACAGGTCAATTCATCCATGTGTTTTATAATGTTTGGAGTCATTAAGATGTAATTAAGTGTTTGCTTCGTATATGTTTGACTCATGTTTTTCCTTTATTGCACACATGCACGGATTTGTTTGATTATTGTGCTTATCTTATCGCATGTTGGTTGGGTGTTTTTACTTCAATCATGTCATTAAAACGAACCAAGCGCAATAAAACTTGATAAGAAAGGTGTGCATGTAAAAGCCGTTTGTGAGTTTGTGTACTTTATTTAAAAACGGTGAAGGCTGCGAAAGATTATCATTTACCCTTTGTGATTAAGTCGCCGTTTAAATTGGACCTAAAAAATTGAGGAATTTTATTATCCGGGGTCCAAAGAGGTTTAAAAGAGACCTAAAAAATTTAAAGGCAATCAAAAGAAATTCATTCCAATAATGGGCCATTTAGGTTTTTGCACCAATTCTTCAAAGTTTGAGAATTTAGTTTATACACCTCTAAAAGAAAATATATATGAGGGAGTTTGGATGGAGAATTAAAACGGGTTTGTACGTCCTTGAAAGTCTTGAAAAAGCGCTAATAGTTTTGGATGTTATTGGTGTGGAAAACACTTTGATTTTGATTTGTTGATTTGCATAAGACGATGTCATCTAAATTCAACAATTTTTACACCTAAGGATACTTTTGATGTTCATTCGTTAGGGGTGCACATATGCATCGTGCACATATGATTGATTGAGTTGATTTACCTATCGAATGTGTTCACACCCATACATTCCATTTCCATGACTTGGTTGTTTTAGTTTAAGTCCATGGTGAGATTTTTAGTATCTTAGTTTTGTATGAAAAATTGAAAAATTCCAAAAATAGTTTATGAAGTTTTGGGGACATTCCTTTGCATGCGCGTAGTTTGATCCATATTTGCTATGCATTTTATCGTGGCACGCCATGTTTTAATTTTTTTTTCCTTCTTATCTGTCTATTTGGGGACATCATATAAAGGGGGAGAAAGAATTATCATGTTATGGGGGAGTTTTTGCATTATGGGGGAGATTTCATTTATTACTGATTTATTCTTATATCATTTCAAACTCGATGTATCATGAAGGGTTTTTCTTTATCTCAGGTGTGTAGTTACAAAGATTGAAGATCATTATGTTGCACACCCTGATGAGAAAATCTTTGAGAGTTTCGAAGTTGAAGAAAAATTTGAGAACTTGTTAATTTTACCTTTTCAGTTTTGAGATTCATGGGATGGTAGATTTGTATAGTTATTTTAGTACTTGATAATTCGGATGTTTTTATGTATGTACCGGCATAGACATAGGGGGAGATTTGAAAGGACATAATTTTATAAGTGTCCGTCACAATTAAGTATGTCGTATACCGCTACAAGTCATCGAAGAATTGAGAAGATTGTATCTACAAAGACGAATTCGAATTACAAGTTGTCTTCAACATTCAAGCCCAACAATATGACATTTGGTAAGATAATGTTTTAAAGTTTCATTTACATTTCATATTAAGAGTGTTGGGATATTTTTAAAAGGAGTTTTAAAAAGGTTTTATATAAAAATGTTTTTATAAATGTTTTTGTTCAAAAAGGTTATTAACTCTTTTAGAAAAAAAATGTGTGTTTGAAAAGTTTTGAGGAAATTTTTTAAGGCAGAAAGCGTCCCTGGGTTTCGACACCAAGGTCGTTCAAACGAGATCACCATCTCGTTCGAACAACATGGAGATGTCGCGCATAGTCGTTCGAACGAGACGTGGATCTCGTTCGAGCGAGATGGGCTTCTCGTTCGAGCGACGTTACTTTTTGCCTGACATGCTGACCTCATGCTTATCCTTTGACCGACTCAAAATTTGTTATAAAAAGGATAGCCAGCCTTTGTTTTTGACGAGGAGAACAGTTTCCAACTTTAAAGAGTTTTATCTTTTGAAACTTTTGTTTATCTGCCCAGAATTTAATTGGATACATTTGGCAGAAAGTTTTTCTCCAACAATTTAAGGGTTCAAATAATTCTTTTTGTTTACAATTCACAAAAATCCCAATTACTTTTGTGTGAGTTGTTTTGTGGAACCCAAGAACATATTTTGCTTTTGTTCATTCTTTGTGGGGAGAAATCTACAGCTGACAACTGCGTGCTATTGTGGAGGGAGTCCTTATGAAGTTCACACTTGTGGAGAAGTCGTTTCATCTTCTTTGCTGCCTACCTGAAGTTCTTGCGGGAGATTCCAACCGACGACATCGGAACCGATACCTGCGGGTATTTCGTACGTCACTCTTATTTTTGGTGTAATCCGTGTAACCGTTTCTTAAAGATTATAGTGAAAATAAAAAGGTTTTGCCCTTAAGGGATTTTTCCTTAAATTTGTGTCACATGCTTTATTTATTTATGGTTTGACACCCGCACACACGTAGGTGCATGTTTAGGGGCTGCTTTGATTTGGTTTCAATAGACTCCAATTGAATAAGTGTGCCAAATTATAAAGTTGCGAATTAATTTAAATCGATATCACACACCGCGTTCTTTCGGTTTTACATAGATCCAAGGTTCTAAAAAATGCGGGGCGTGATTAAGGCGTGGAAGCCAAGCCTTAGGCGTCAAAAGGCGTTTAGGCCTTCTTAATATATTTTAATATTTTTTAACCATAACAAGGCTATTAAAATAAAAAAATTGCACATATCATAAAAATATGTGTGAGTATATGCAAATTAAAATACTATTTGATTATTTTGGATGAGATAATGGTCCGGTTTGTAAAGAAATTCTTTGAAAGGCGACATCGTTTCACTATATCATTGTTGATTTTAGAAAAAAGTACGCCTTAAGGGTTTTACCAAGAATAAGGCGTGAAAAGCGTAAGGCGAGGCGTTTCTCCCAAGCCTTAAGCCTAGGCGTGCCTAGGCGGAGCCTAGGCGGGTTTTTTAGAACAGTGCTTTATACATATAAAAGAGAAAAGTGGGATCGCAAAAAATGATCATCGATGACATAATTATATATGTTGTAGCTACACAAAAATCAAAGGGCAATGATACAAATCCACATACTATAAATTATGTCGACAAACAATATATATTGGCCAAAATAAAAAAAATGCCATGATGGAATAATTTGAGTCTCTTAATATACATGGTGTCTTTGAACCTATATTTCAAACCCCATGAGTGAAAACCCCGAAGGTTATGAATGGGTGAGCGAAGTGATAGAGTCGCTAAAAATTGCACAACTTGTTTCACATTATTTCTTATAGAAACCAAATATTGATTATATTAAACAAACCATCCCGTTACGATCGTAAATACTTTTTAGATATCTTTAAATTAACAATTTTGAAATGTATTATATGATAATCATGAATGATATAATGGTTTATGTATACGGAACTTAGGCAAAGGATACATATAAAATCCTAGAAGGATTTTCTCTCCCTAAAGCAAAGATAATGTAAGAACAAGATTTATTATTGTTGGTTATGTTTTTAAGTCAAGAATATTTCGTTACACCTCTACATTATCATATACATTCTCAAGAGCTTCAATTGATGAAAAGTGAGCGATAGAATGCGACAATCGAAGATCGAAGAATTGAAATCATCACTACAATCATCGGAGAAGCTATATGAGTTTAATTTGTATAATCATTATGTTCGGGGGTATTTTAAAAGTTTTTGAAAACTTAAAATGTTTTTCTCAAGATTTTTAAAAACAAAAATCATTTTTAACGCAACTTGTTCAAAGGAGTAATGGATGGTCATTCAAATGAGGTTCTTACACTCATTCGATATTAACTTTCCAACTGAAACTTCAAACGATCAGATTTCTTCGTCGCTCTGAAATTTCATTCAATATCTCGTTCGAACAAAGTCCAGTTCGTTCCAACGAGCCTGCAAAAAATTATTTTTTACTTTGTTTCAAATGCAATCTTTTCAAATTAATCTCTTGAAAAAATTTATCCCCATTTAAAGTGATACAAACTTGCACTTCTTTGCAAGCCTTTTACACATCTTTTGTGATCAAACACTTTGATTTTTGATCACTTTATCAAATCTTGAAGAACACATCACATATTCATATTTTTGTGGAGTTGATTCTTCATTGCTGAAAATAGGAAATTAGTTTTCTGAGGCTAACCGGTGGACACCGGGGCAAGTGGAGATTGTTGTGGAATATTTCTTAATCTACAACGCTTTCTATTATTAAGAAGGAATGAGACATAATCATGATACTTACTGGAGTCTAATAAATTTATAAGTCTATATGTATTATTATGTAATACTGTAAGGATAAAATTTCCAATTGAGTCTATTTGTATGTAATTGACTTATTCCCGGAACAAAACTTGTTTGAGTCATAGATAAATTTTTATATTGTCATGATCTCCACATAGTCTATGACGTGTTTGTTTATAAGACATAGCGGTCAAGCTTCAAAGATAGATTATTCCATATTATTTATTGGTGCATGTTCCATGTTTTCATATCACATTGCATTTCAAGATACTCTCAGGTATGAACGCATTATGTTTATGGAGTTCGGATAAAGGTTTAAAGGATGGAAATTTATTAAAAATGATTTTAAATGTTTTAAATCGTTTATTCTGAGATAACTACTATTTATAGTCGTATGAAACACTGATTTTAGTTTAAGTGTTCAAACGACAAGTGATGTCGTTCGAATAACATCTCACAGTAGTTAGAAAGACTTGAGCATATCGTTAGAATGACTTGCCAACTTAAGTTCTTTATTTTAGGCATTTTTCTCTCAGATTTTTTTTTTGGGGGGGGGGGGGGGTGAAAACAATGTTTAGATCTTGTTTGCACCGTCTGGCATTTGTTCATCACTTTGAACATTGTTCGTTGGATTTTGCAATGAAGAAAGAGAGGAGTTCGCGTTTCGAATCGTAGACGATTGCCAAAGCTACATCGGTGGACAAAGAGGAACTCGTGGACGCGTGTGTTGTGGACGAGTATCGTGGAAGGATTTATGTGTGGGTACTGTGGAGGAGCGGTTAAAGAGAAGAAGAGAATCAAGGCTTGTGGGAATCGAGTTGTTATGTAAGTCTGTCTATCTTTCTTTTATAAAATCGTATTATAGTGATTGTCTGGCTTAGGTCGTCCGATGTTTTTTTCCCTTAGTGGTTTCCTCGTATATCTAGCATTAAGAACTTTATTTTACTTTACTTGCTTTAATAACCTAGATGCATTTTAGGATTAAACAAGATAAAATTAGACTTAATTGAAATTGGTTCACAAACTTGGTGCGTGTTAAAATTTGGAAAAGGGTTTTGAAAGAAAAATTGGTTTGACATCCTTAAAGAACATTTGAGAAAAAAAAAAGGAATAAAAATTGGTATCAGAGCTAGAAATATTTTTTATTGTGTTGATCCCTTGTGCTTTTAAGGATGAATTTCAGAAATTTTGATAGTTCTAGAAATCCTGTTTTTTATGGCACAAATTATGCTTATTGGAAAATGCGAATAAGAAGTGCTTTAAAATCAATTGATGAGCATATTTGGTTAGCGATTGAAAAAGGTTGGATACCACCGGTCACACGAGAGGGCCACTAGTTTAAAACATGTTGAGTCATGGACCGATACTGGACATAGACTTGCACTTTATAATTCTAAAGGTCTTCGTGTTATTTCCTCGCATGTCACACCGAAAGAGTATAATTGAATCATGATGTGTGAAACCTCAAAAGAGGCTTGGGATATTCTTACACTTACTCGCGATGGCATTAGCACGGTTAGGACATCTAAACTTCAAAACCTCACTACGTAATTTGAGACAATTAAGATGTTAAAGAGTGAGTCGTTTGATGAGTTTTATGCTAGATTGTTCAATATTTTCAACTCATCATTTAACTTGGGAGAGAAAATACCCGATAATTGAGTCATAAAGAAAATCTTAAGGTCATTGCATAGTAGATTTGATCCCAAAGTAGTCGTTTTAAACTCCTTGGGTATGCTTGAATCAATAAAAGTAGAAGAGCTTGTAGATGACTTACAAACTTATGAGCTTGGCATGTTTACCTCAAAGCAAGTGCCAAAAAAAGAAAAGGGTATTGCTTTGAAAGCCTGGAAGGAGGAAACTAAAGTTTCGGATGATGATTCTGATTTCGATTATGATTTTGAGGATGTAGCCTTGTTGACAAAGATGTTCAAAAAGTTTCTTAAGTTCTAAAAGCAATCAAAAGATGCCAAAAGACTTGAGAAATTCAAGAACAACAAGGTTGATCCCACCCATAAGAATAAAAGTGAGAATGTGAAAAGGGATGAGTCGGATAGGTGTTTTGGTTATGAGGGTTATGTTCACAAGGCATCGGAGTGTCCCACTAGACTTAAGAAAGAGGGAAAGAAACGTATATCATATAATGACACCTTAAGTGATAGTGAACCAAAAGAGGGAGATAATTCTCCCGTTGAGTCCAACTTTGTACCGTTCATGGCATGTCATGTGAGCGATGACGATAAATCTTTCCATGAATATTCTCATGTGAATGACACTTTCGAAGTCGGTGAGTTTGAATCCCAAGTGAGTGAGGGTGAAGCTTGTGAGGATGAGGAGATTCATGTGGAAGAATTGCAAGTTGCCTTTAATGATTTGTATAAGAAAATGGTAAAGGTGAAAAAGGCAAACTTAAAGTTGTAAGCTAAGTTGAATGAGCATGCCGTGAAAAATAATAATGCATTAATTGAGGATCATAGGGCAAGGGAGAATACTCTTCGAGAGAAACTAGAATACATTGAGGGTGAGAGAGATAGTCTTTGTGGTTTGACGGAGGATTTGAAGAAAGAGATTATATAGTTTGAGGAGTCTAGGCGTTTGTTTGAGTCTAGTATTAGTGAGTTTGAAGAGAGATTGAGAGACTTGAGTAAGGTGAAGTTTGATTTGGAGGCTAGGTCGAAAAATTTGTATAAGATGTTAGGTATCGTCCAAATCAAGGAAGATAGGTGTGGTATAGGCTTCAATGATCATATTGCACCCATTCCCAAAGCCAATACCAATCGTGTGAGAGTGTTGACTAGGAACGTTAGGAGAGGTCCACATTTAGGTCACATTCCTCGTCATGTTTACATTTTCACTCATTGTAGTAGGAAGGATCACCTTAGGCGTTATTGTTATGACCTTAAAAATTCTCCTAGGAAGTTTAAGAATAAAGTCGTTTCGGTTCTCAAAACCCCTATGCGTCGTTACCACCTACTTGGGTTAGGAAATCGGACTTAGAGGCTTTAGGAATTAAACTTCATGGTTCTTATTTGGTTGCACCTGATTCTTCCCATGATAAATCTAAAGGATGATTGTGTTGCCATGTTTTTCATACGCTAGTCTTTGCTTCCTAATTTATATATCGCTAGTGTTATGACTTGTGTATCTCTTTGTATTATATTTTTTATTTATTTGAGTCTTATTAAAAAAATACAAAAAGATTTTATTTTTGATAAATTTTTTTGAAAAACACAAAAAGATTTTTGGTTTATATTTTTTTGAGAAAATACAAAAAGATTTTTTTTTAATTAAAAATATTTTTAAAAAAAACACAAAAAGATTTTCGATTTATTTTCGTATCATGAGTTTTCATGTTTGATGTGCCATATTGATGTGCTTGGATCCCCATAATATCATTATCCATGTGGCTAGGACATTTGGTCATAATTATAGATGCTTAGAATGATCTTAACCATTGTCTGATGGGGTTGCTTCGAAGTTGATTTGCATTTGAATTTAACTTTGTATATATGCTATCATTACACATGCATGAGTTTATATGAATTTCTGACTTCTCATGCGTATTTAAGTTTGGTGAGACATTCTTATCTCGATTGTGTCATCTATACGTAATAATACTTAGGAGGAGGTGTGCATAGAAGAACCGTTTGCCGTGAGGATATAGAATTCGTTAGAGACTCATTTATTGTAGGTATGCTTTAGAGCACATTCATTCCATATCCACGTTTGAGCACATTGATACTATGTTGGCATGAAACTCACATTATTTCTACTTGTTTAATTTTTCTGTTTTGAGTCTGTTTTACTACTGTTTCATATTTCTTGTACCTTTTTCATGAAATTTCTTCACTAGGAAAAACTTTAACATTTTTGGGACAGGAATACAGAGTTTTCTTAGGTCGTTCAAATGATTTTTGGACTTTGTTCAAACGATATGTCCACACCATTCGAAATCGTTCGAAGTATGGTACTAAAGACACGTTTTTCGCGACATCGATTTTATCAGATATGATTGTTAGTATGGTCGTTAGAATGATAATTCAAACGATAGCTTACTATTTTGGGTCATTTTTGACCTCGTTCAAACGACATGCCAATGTCGTTCGAATGATCATGTCTGGATTTTTTTAAGCTGTTGTCATGTATCAGTACCTGCTTTGTATATGATGATTTCATTCTGTTTTGGTACTTCTGGGTTCATTTGGACAGTTTACATGCAGTCAATAGTGCTTACTCATGCTTTGATTATTATACTCAATTGATTCGTTTAGTCACAGCTTTGCTTAAATTGATGATTCATTCTTTTTAACTGTTTGCTAGCTATGGTTTGGTATCGCTTGATTACTTTTAGATGGCATTTCATGATTATCTAGATATGCTTCATTAATTTATTTCATTCTAGATATTTGGTTATTTATTTATCCTTTTCACTTATTGTCTATTTGAGACAGAAGGGGGGAGATGTATGGGATGTAGGTTGGTTTATTGAGCACATATTTGTTTGGCTTTACAAATTGGTATCATGATCATATGTTCATATTTTATTGGTATCATGTTGTATTGCACATATTGGTATTGCACAGTTGTTTAACAAATGGTTTGTTTTACATATTAGTATTTTATATCATTTGTTCCTCCATACTGAATGGGCGTGAACTATAATAAATGGTGTGCATATATCATTTGTTCCTCCATACTTCACTGGGTATTTATCTATTTCATGTGTGTAGGTATGCTTTAGAGATTGTAGATTTAAAGGCTACAAAATATTCAGATAGCTCATACTTGCCAGACCTTCATATACTAGTCCTTGTCATGTACTTTTTATTATGGGTTTTATGGGATGGGATTTAGGTGTCATACGGCTTGACGGCCCGACTTAGGCATTTCACTATTTAGGTTTTGTTCTGGAATAGTTAAAGGGAGAGATTTGTAAGGACAAAATTTCCAATTGAGTCTATTACTTATTCCCTAAATAAAACTTATTTGAGTCATGGATAGATTTTTATATTGTCATGGTCTCCACATAGTCTATGGCGTGTTTGTTTAGAAGACGTCACGGGCAAGCTTCAAAGATAGCACGTTTCACGTCTTCATATCACTTTGCATTTAGAGATACTCTCAGGTATGAACGCATTATGTTTATAGAGTTCGAAAATAATTTTAAAGGATGGAAATTTTATTAAAAATGATTTTGAAATGTTTTAAATCGTTTATTCTAAGATGACTACTGTTTAGAGTCGTAGAAACACTGATTTTAGTTTAAGTGGTTCAAACGACATGTGATGTCGTTCAAATGACATCTCACAGTCGTTAGGACAACTTGAGCATCTCGTTAGAACGACTTGTCAACTTAAGTTCTTTATTTAAGGTATTTTCTCTCAGAATTTCGGGGGGGGGGGGGGTGCGGAACCAAAATACAATTTAGAGCGATTTTGTTATCTGCATAAGTTTTCTAAGGTTTTCCAAGATTAAAGTCACCCTTATAGTTTAAAAAGATCTGAGCTTTCATATACTATTTTTATAGAGATATTGTTTGCACCATGTGGTTTTTTATCACTTTGAACATTGTTCATTACGTTTTGCGTTGAAGAAACGGAGGAGTCTGTATTTCGAATCGTAGACAGTTGCCAACGTTGCATCGGTGGACACAGAGGCACTCGTGGACGCGTGTGCTATGAACGAGTATCGTGGAAGGATTTCTGCGTGGGCACTGTGAAGGAGTGGTTAAAGAGAAGAGGAACGCCAAGTCTTGTGGGGATTGAGTCGTTGTGTAAGTCTGTCTATATTCCTTTTGTAAAACCGTATCATAGTGATTGTCTGGCTTGGTCCGTCCGAGGTTTTTTCCCTTAGTGGTTTCCTCATACATCCGGTGTTATAAACTTTACTTTATTTTACTTTATTTAATCACCTAGATGCATGTTCAGGATTAAACAAGATAAAATTGGACTTAATTGAAATTGGTTCACAAACTTGGTGCATGTTAAAATTTGGAAAAAAAATTGAAATAAAAATTGGCTTGACATCCTTAAAGCACATTTGAGAAAAAAAGGGGCCTACAAATACCTTAGTTTTAATTGTGCTGAAAAAGGGTTTTACTGAAAAGGTTTTTCCCTCACATCATTTGTTATGGTTTCTTTTTTTCAATTAGATTCATTATCTTACATGTTTAGTTTCACTTAATTAATCAAGATACAGTTGGATTTAATTTAATTTGGCATATTTGTGACCTAATTTATGATTTTTACATCTGACCATATAATTGAACAACTCTTAACGTTTTTTAGAGAAATAGTACGTACTCAAATACACTAAGACGTTCATTGTACAACAGGCAATCTGAAATGATCTTGGTACAATCGTCTTAGTAAATATTTGCCTTCTCAATAATCATATATGCCAATATGACATTATACAAATATCCTTGAAGGGATGTGATCCTAAAGAGATCAAACGAAATGCAAAATATCCAAATAATAAATTCAAAAATGAATGATCTTGGGGTATTGAGTTATTGCCTCGGCATGAAGATCTAAAATCATTTTAGTTAAACACTTATCCATTAATCAAATGAATTGAAAAGTCCTGCAAATGCTTTAGCATATACTGAGCACACCATTTTATATACCCATGGTTTTCGATCTTTAGCTATTAAAATGTCCATATCATCCAAAAGAGGATGACAAATATAAATTTGAGCTAAAGTACCATAGGTGTATGTTATTATTGCATTGTTAAAATGGTCCAAAAGTGCCATACTTGAAAGTTATTAGTATATTTCTATACATAACACAATGCATGATACCGTGCATAATATATGCAGTTAATCTCTTGGAAAGAAATAATTATCATTAATTTACAAAGCATGGGAGTAATATTAATCATATTTTGTAATATTTGTATACTAACAATATGTGTCTAATTAGTTATATAAATGTAGGTTATGTTTGGGATCCTCACAACGAACAATCAAATAGCTTATGACTTGACTCAAATGGCAAATGTCCATACTACAACTTATGCAGGCAATGGTGCTTGTATAGACCAAACTCAAAGAGGCTACATCGAGGGAAATAAGGTTAATACATTTCAGTTCTTCTATATACAGAACTTAAGAAGACTTATGAAACACATAAATTCGAGAAAAGTAATGTTATTGAAGTCAAACTGATCAGATAATGTCATATTTTCATCCATCTTCACCCAAGTCGTATGGAAGTAGAGTTTCTGAAGAAAAATGAAATTGAAGTAACAATGTATAATATCTATTCACCAAGTTAAAGAAGCATTTCAAAAGGTTGTGTATCAAATAGATATGCACAATTACAGAGGCATTTTATAAGGGGGTGGGCAAGTGCCCCACCCAGAAATCTAGGAATTTTTTTTATAACTTGTCTCTGGGTAAATATGTAATAATAAAAAAATAGGGTTAAAAATAAAAATAGTTAAAATTATAGCTCATAAAATCAAACCTAAACAACTTATCCCTTTTCTCTCCCACTCTCCATTTCCTTTCTTCTATTAAACAAAAACTTGCGCTTGAGTGAATATCCTCCTTTGCCGCCACTGACGACCCTTGGTTCCTTCTGCCTCCCTCCATAACTTCCTTCCATCTCAGAGACGCTGCTTCCCTCTCATTGGTTAGTTAAGACTAAAGTTTAGGTTAAATATTAGGTTAATATTTAATATTTTTTATTTCATGTATGATTTTAAGTTTGATCACATTTATGATGTATTATGTAGCCTAAAGAGTTTACTTTTATGATTTAATGATTTAGGTAAATATGGTTAGTATATGATTTAATGTTTAGTTGTTATGATTTATTTGTTTTAGGGATTTGCAAGTTGTGGTGGAGGATTTCTACCTTGGACATTCTTCCTTTGATTGGATTGGAGCTATTGAGGTGTTTTCATTAAGTCCCACACTTTATTTAAACTTGCAATTTGTATATTTTTTATGATTTAATGTTTGGTGAGTTTGAATAATAAATATAAATTTAAGACGTTATCTCTTGAAACTTTCAGTTATGAAAAAAAATTATAAGAGGACTTGAAAAAATGCATCCGAAGATTTAGTGCCTCCAACAGATAAATCGATATCCAAAAGGAATCTATTCCAGAAAATCATAGTCGAAGCATTGAATTGTTATTTCAAAATATGTTTATCTCTTTTTAAGTAATAAATTGCTATTGTTGGGTTTGTTATATGTTGTTTATTAATAGAAGTCAGAGCATTGAATCGGTGTTATTGTATTCAATGTTGTTTTATTTGAGTTATAATTGTTTAAAGTACAGATTATCAATTAAATATTTGTAAAAAACTAAAAATAACACTAATTTTTTTCGAGGATACTGAACCTTTGGACCCCCGTTAATGGTTTATGCCCCACCTAAAATAAATTCCTGTCTCCACTGCAAGAACTCAATTATCAAAGAATTGACATAGTTAGGGGGATTATCTAATAAGGGGGAGAATTTTATCAAGGGGAGAATCAAAGAACAAGATATTTTAGATATATGCGAGTTGTACTCGTTTTCCTTTAACTTGGTTTTTTTCCATTAGATTTTCTTACTTAAAGGTTTTAATGATCTACACTAAGAGCGTCCAACATCGATTCAATGATTACAAAAGTTGTACTTGTTGATGTCTAAAATTAGTGTGGACAATTTTGTAATCACAGATAAATATAGATGAAGTGTAAACAAAGTAAGCAAGACAACCAAGAATTTTAACATGGTTCGGGTGAGGAAAAAACCTATATCTACGGTTATAGTATTACAGTTGAAGGTTGGTTACAATAAGTTCAAAGTAATATTGCTCACTTGTCCACCTTGAGCTAAGGGAGGTAGTGTATTTATAATGGTTGAGAAACTAAGAGATGGAATGTCTTTACATATTCAGCCATTTACATCCATGTACATTAAGTGTGACTATATAACTTCAAAATCACATGTGGAACAGCTGTTGGTAACCCCATGTGAATGAAATTTCCCTTCATTGATGATTAACCTTCCTCGCAATGGTCGGTTGGTTAGCCGATCAAGTATTTCTAGATCCGACCAAGTATATGTGAAGCAATGAGGTGGATATGTATGAGGACAAATGTCCCTATCTAAATGGCCCACGTGGATGAATAATTTAACCCATAACAAAAGTCACAATGCTCCATTCTTGATGATTTAGTGAACGAATGGAGTATTTACTCTAAAAAAATTACTCAGCGCCTAAACAAGGTATAGGTCAGACGCTGACTTTTAAGACTTGTAATTTTTCCACCGGTATGCCAGTGCAGTGGCATTTTGTAAATAGTTAAAAAAATAGCGAACCGTCAAAGGGTATAATGGTTTTTTCCCCCTTTAGGACACGTGCAGCCGTCAAAAGTTCAATCATTGGTTTAGTGAATATTTTCCACTCCCAAGATTTGAGGTAAATCTGTTGGATCTATAAAAGGATGGAGTTTTCCCCCATTTCTAGTTCCTCAAACTTTAGAATTCAACTTTTTCTTACTGCCTTCAAACTTCCTTTACCATTCTTAAGATCCTTCTATTGTTGTAGAGAACTCTGTAAGACTTTTTTCTATTTTATCCCATTCTTTTGTTTTGTTACTTTTGAAAATGGTGCATATTATTGACGAAGGCTCTTTAGAGGAGTTTAGAGAGAAAAAGAAAATTCCCAGTTGGGTGTCTTTGGAGATAGTAGTAGGACCGTTACATATGCTATCCTTAGATGGGGGTCATTGGATTCCCACCCTGTTCATAAGAGAGTGTGGAATAAGTTTTTCCCCAAACCAGTTATTTCTTGAGTTTTGTCAATACTTTGATGTAGTCCCTGTTAGGGTAGCCCCCAATATGTGGTTAGTTGTGAATGGGGTCAATCGTTTGAATGAAATCCATGGAACCCACATAGGGATCAATGAATTAATGTATTGTTATAAATGGGGCACTACAAGAGACAACACAACATATTACCTCAAGACCAGACAAGCTAATAGAGCTTTAGTAATCAATTTGCCTGATTCCAATAAAGACTATTGGGATCATAATGTAGTGGTTAAGAATTGGCAACACGCCCCCTTCCTGAGGGGGTTGAATATACTGGTCTCAAATCCCCCCAGTAAGGGCGTGCCATAGGTCGTCCATTATTTTTTCATGTTTTTGTTTTTGCCTACTAACTGTTTATTAATATATCGACTAATAATTTTTAATTTGTTTTCTCTATAGAGGAAAGGAAAATGAAATGTCCCCGTGATTCAAAAGTCAGTTTTGACGAGTTAAAATTTCTTTGGTCAATCCATCAAATAATAGGAGAATAATACCCCAGGTTGGCATAAGTATTGTTGGAATACAGACGCTCAATTACATTTTTCATTGCCCGACCAACATAAGATATACCCCAATCCCCCAGTAATTTAGAAAAAGAAATAGTTTTTACCTTTTCGGCTGCAGAATATTTTAGGGCAGAGAGAGAGTTAGCTCTTGGAGGAACTTCCTCTTCGTTTGAGTACTTTGACATTATCACCATCTAAACTTCTCCTGCTAAAGATATGGGAAAGAGGAGAATTCCTAACTTGATGTCTATCTTGCCTTCTCCCCCACCCAAGATGGCTACTGCTAGTGACAAGAGGCTAGTAGTTATCAGTGTTAATGAAACAAAGACCACATAACCTCAATTTACGAGATTAAAGAGGGATCCTGCTTCTTTGTAGTAATTGACACAAAAGACCTCAGCCGATCAGGTTGCTGCTGAATTTGCCTCTGTGGCAGTGAACCCTTGTTTGTCTAGGGGATTGAGCCACTCGGGAGTTATTCCTGTTGATAGATCGGCAAAAGCTCCTTTTTTAGAGCCCATTTGTTGGAAAGAGCTAATCAAAATTTGGCACTAGTAACTTTCTTAACCACTTACTTTCATTGATTTCCATTTTCCTTACATGTAGTTGATACTTACATTATCATTTCCCTATTTTGTAATTCCTGGTTAACTATGGCCACCTATTGATAAGGGATGATATGTTGACGTTATCCTCAGCCGATGTGGAGGAAGCTTCAAAGTCCTAAAAGAATCCCTTGATGCTACCAAGGAGGCCTAAGAGACGAAAGAGAAAAAGTGGAAGGAGAAAGTAAATAAGGTCTAAGAGAAGGTGAAGGCAGTCAAGTAAAAGTTATAAACAGCTGAGCAAATGGATGTTAACTCAGCTGTGGAAGTTGCTACTGAGAAGAAGAAATGTCTGGAGCTGAAGACTCAGAGTAAGAAGGAGGATGAATTTATTAAGGGATGGGACAAAGCCTTTGTTGCTACCGCCCTGCAGATAGAATACATGAAAAAAGTATCCTACAGGGATGGTTGGCCACTGCTTTAAGACATGACCCTGGTACCCCTCCTAATTTGGAATAGGAAGTTGATGATGAGGAAGGGACAGATGAGTCCTCATTGGTGCCTATCACTAAAGTTGAGGCCATTCCTCCAAAAGCAGCGAGAAAATACAAAGAGAACATGTAACTCTCCCTAAGTTAGCTGGATCGCCCTTTCCCTCCTGTATTTCCTTTTGTTTATTCTTTGATTTTTTTTGTTGTAAGGAACAATCAATTGTAACACCTTTCTTTCATAATGAATGAAATTTCTGACTTGGTCGGTTCTCTGGCTTTATCTGTAACTATACTTGTTGACCATTCTTGCTAGGTTGTTATTCTTATACTCCCGTTTCTCACTTTAATTCAAGGGAAAATGCCATCATATCTGCTGAGATCAATCTACTGAAATGCAACATGGGACTTTTTGGTACGAGGTATGTAAGTCTGATAGAAACTGAGCTAGAAGGGTTGCCCAGATATGTTGTATTCAACCAAGTTAAGGAGGCCTACATTCGTCTGCATAATCTTTTTTATCGGGTTAAGGTTGATAACGCAACCAATTATAAAATGATTGAATAGTTTCAAGATGGTCATAACCTCTCCTTGGCCCTACTTCATTCTGATTATGAAGATAAATATGAGTCACTGAGTGCAGGATGGGTTTTTGACAAAATGCTCCAAGATATTTGTAAGAATAATTTTTCTAACAATGTTCATAGCATAGATTTATACTAGTTTGACGTATCCCGTTATAAATCTTGATGCACCGTCAAGAAGAATCGAACTCAAGCATTTCCAAATTTAAAGACTTTTCGACATCCCGTAAATGTATAAAACAATTTAGAGTTTAAATTAATTTACAGAATTAATTTGTAGGATGTTTATTTTTACCAAAAACAAACAGGAGTTTTTTTATTTCGAAAAGAAATATAATTTTATTTTTAAATCTCATTCAAATGAGATGGAAATCTCATTCAAATGAGATTACATGTTGTCTGAAAGTCGTTCAAAGTACTTTTGAAACGATATTCAAACGAGAGCTTAATGACTAAGTTTTTTTAAGTCGTTAGAAGTGAGATTGTTCACGTTCGAATGAGATCACCATATCATTATAATGGTATTACATTATCGTTCGCATGACGCCACCGCCTCGAATTTTGTGAATGTCCTATAAATACCTATTTCGTGTTTAGTTTTTGTAAGACTTTTGCCAGATCCATTTATGCATAAACTTTGCAAAAGTTCTTCACTTTGTGTTGTAAAAACACTATTTGATTCACAAACAAACATCTTGAATATTCAGTTTTGTGAATTCATTTAAATCCTAGAAAGTTTTGTATACTTCATACACCTTTGTAGAGAAGGCATCTCTATGGCTAACTTGTGATACCTGAGGGAACATACTGCTAAGGACAAAAGCTAAGGTTGAAGAGGGAGGACTGCAGTCTTGTGATTCTTACGAGGATCATAACTATTTTTCAAAGATTTATGAAGATTAGCGCATTATACTTATGGCGGTTATCAAGTAGTATTATAAGTCGGTTGTCTTATGTTATTTCTAAAGTGTTAAAAAAAGTTTTACCCGAAAGGATTTTTTCCTGAAACTTTGCCTTAGTTGAATGCTTGTTTTGATTTATCTATTTTATCATATAGATTTATGTTTAAAATAAATCAAATAAAATTATTTGCGCACTCTCAAAATGGAATTTTTGTTGAGCATATTTGTTTTCTCATTTTCATAGTGGTATTAGTGCTTTTCACTCTCTCTAAGTGGTGTTAGAGCATTTGTACCTTGCATTTACAATATCACCTCGGCCTTCATAAAGAAAGGATTTTTCCTAACAGAGATGCAGAGAGTGCTCGAGAGTTGCACAATATGTTGAAGAAGGAAAATAATACCCTCAGGAATGAATTGGGGAGTTTGAATAAGTCTTCTAAAATTATCCCAAGTGAAAGAGCATCGTTTTTAGAGATTGAGAATGCCAGGCTGATGGATGAGCTAGAGAAATTGAAGAAAACTAAGTCTGGCTAGTCTTCCAAATAATTGGTAGTTTCTCGATCAACAATTAATGAAGAGAGGACCAAAAATACCTTAACTGATCAAGCAACCTTACTTAAAGATAAATATCCAACCATTAAGAAACTAACTGACAAGGTTGATTGACAAACCTTTCATTTCAATAAGTAACCTAGGACAGTTTGGATGGACGTCTATAATATGACTCTAACTCACCATGAAAATGAATTGGAACAATCCCGGAATGAAGGTCATAAGTGGGGCTGGTTGAATGCCTTAACGATTATGAAGATTCCTAAATCCAACGAACTATGGTATTGGCATGACCCAAATGTGCTGGATTAACCAAATCCTCATTTTAAACTCAATGCCATTGGATCCCTACTGATGTTATTCCTCAGAGTCTGGTCAGAAAGCATTTAGTCAATTTCAGCCTACAAGAAGATGATACTTATGTTCGCCCCTAACACTTGTTGAACAAACCTAGCTCAAGCAATCAAGATAGGCTGGGAGACTTTACTTCTACTATTCCTCCCTCGTCTCTTGATGTTCCTCCTACTGTAATGGATAAGGCTAAAGGAAAACGTCTAGTGGAGTGATTTTAAGTCTTTTTTCGTTATAGTCTTTACCGTGATAATGATCCTGCAGAATTTACTTGAATGAAAGAGTTTATGCTTGCACATGCTTGTCTCTTTAAATGTATTTGAACTTTAACAATTAATCTTTTTGATTATTTGGTTTGCTAGGTGGCCAACTAACCTAATTGATTGTTTTTGTTGTGTTATCAAGTATGAACTTGACTTGTTGGGCCTTAGGTTCTACTAATGCACTTAGGATTATCAAAAACGATGGTTTGTGAGGCTAAGTGTTTGCATCAGTTATCATTGGCAACCAAATATTTTAGGAATGCAGTAGGATTTACTTGAATTTAATTTGGTCTGGTAAAACTCCTTGTTTTTTTACTTTAGGCTATACATGAAGTTTTAGGAACTTCTTATTTCTAACTTGTCAAAGATGAAGTCATATATGAAGTTTTGAAGTTTGTGACTTGTCAAAAACGGGTCAAAGATGAAGTCATGAAGTTTTTGATGATACAATTGTCAATATTATCATCACCCTATCCCAAAAAAAAAGATAAAAAAGAAGCGTAATTGATTAAAAATAATAATTTTATTGAAATAAGTGAAATGAGCACATCAAATTCCCTATAGATCTACTGATAATATTCTTAGAGATGATTGACATTCCATGGATTCTTGAATTCTTTCCTTTCAAGTGTCTCTAAGTGATAAGTTCCTGATCGGACAACTCTCAAGATATAATAAGGACCATGACAGTTTTCTTCCAAATTATTCCCTTTATGGAGTACTTTTTTCAGAACATAATCTCCTTCCTTCAAGTTAGTCGGCTTTACCCTTTTGTTGTAGAATCAGGTTGTGCGCTACTAGTAAGCAGTTAGTTGAATCGTAGAACCCTCCCTTACTTCCTCAATCAGGTCTAGATCCAATCTTCTCATGAAATCACTTATTGGGGAATCAAAGTTTAACACTCTATATGTGGGCAGTCCTACCTCAAGTGGCACCATTGCTTCAGTCCCAAAAGTAAGCATGTAAGGATTTTCTCCCATGACTGTTCTCGGCGTTATTTTATATGCCCAAAGAATGCTATGTAACTCATTGATCCACTTACCTTTTGCATCATCAAGTATTTTTTTAAGCCCATCTAAAATTATTTTATTGGTTATCTCAGTTTGGCCATTATACTGGGGATGACCTGGGGCAGAGGGAAGTTTCTGAATTTTGGACCAAATGCAAAACTCCTCAAACTCCTGGTTATCAAATTGAGTGCCATAGTTAGTGATGAAGGCGTATGAAATCCCATATTTACAGATGATATACTTCCAAATGAACTGGAATACCCTTTCATATGGCATTTCAATCAATGGCTTAGTTTTTACCCATTTCGTGAACTAGTCCACTATAACAACCAAGTATTTGAATTTCCAATCTGCTTTCGGCAGTGGGATTACCAAGTCAATTCCCCATATGGTAAATGTCCATGGAGAAGTGATTGGTGTTAATAAAGCCCCTATTATTCCATGGATTGTGGAAAAACTTTAACATTTGTCACATTTTTTGGCAAAAGAGAAATAGTCAACTTTTATGGTCGGTCACTAATACCCTTGCATAGCTAATGATGGGTTAGTTGAATGAGCTCCACAAGATTCATCATGCACCTCTCTGATCAATATGGTACCTCGGCGGGGTGTACACACCGAAGTAGAGAAATAATATATCCTCTTTTATATAAAACTCCTCACTCTAGTATATAACTAACTAGCTTGTACCTTAACTTACTGGATTCTTTTGGGTCGGCAGGCAGTACTCCATTGTCAATGTAGCTTTTGAAAAGATTTATTCATGAGAATCCTAAATCCACTAAAATAAAACTGACAACTTTTGTATCTATACTTTTATGTGCAAGAATCTTAACCAGAATAGTTCTTCTGAGCTCTATCTGGGTCACTGAGGCCAGCCAAGAAAGTGCATCTGTTCCGGCATTCTCTATCCTTAGTATCCTGATTATTTTGACTGCTGTAAATTTGGAGATAACTTCGATAGCTTTAGAAAAAAACTGATAACGAGATCTCTCTTAACCCCATATATTTGAAGCATTTGGTTAACAATTAACTGGAAGTCACTATGTGCTATGACCTGCTCGACTCCCAAAGGTAAGGCTAACTCCAAGCCTGTGATTAATGCTTCATATTTTTCCTCATTATTGGAGGCTTAGAATTAGATAAGAAGTGTATACTCCACATCTATGTCATCTGGGGTATTAATGATGAGCCCGACTCCACTATCAGTAGCGCACAAGGAACCATAAAAATATAGTTTCCATATTGGGATGATATCATCAAAGTTCCCTTCATATAACATCCATTGTTTAAATAATTTATTGCTCTGTTCTCTTTGTCATTGGGATATCTCTTGTGCAGCTGAAGTCCCCGATTGGTCGGTGGTTAATTATGTTTGCTTTAGAGCTGAGCTCTCTTCTAATGAAGTCTGCTCGATAGGCAAACAATGAATTCGACGATGAAATTTGCTACAGCTTGCCCCTTCATCGCAATTCTAGGTTCATAAAGGATCTCATATTCCCCTAGCTTTACTACCCAGGCCATCAATCTCCCCGATTTCTCTGATTTATGAAACGCTTGGCGCAGAGGTAAGTAGGTATAAACCACTACAGTATGTGCCTACAAGTAAGCCTTTATTCTCGTAGAAGCTTATATAAGAGCAATAGCTAATTTCTCTAAGCGTGAATACCTAATTTCGGCTCCCCTGAAAGTTTGTTGGTGTAATACACTGGTTTCTGAAATCCATTTTCCAAGTGAATGAGTGTCGAGCTGACAATTGAATATAGGAGCAACTTTTCTCCCATAAGTGGTTGGGAGAGTAGTGGGGGTGATCCCAAGTATTTCTTCACGTCTTGAAAATATTTTTCACATTATTCATTCCACTAGAACATTTTTCTGAGCACTTTGAAGAATAGTAAGCACTTATTTGTAGCTCGGGAGATAAATTAGTTGAGAGCAACCACCCTTCCAATTATTTTTTGTACATCTTATTTGCACGTGGGAGATTTCATATCGATCAACTCCTTGATTTTGTTCGGATTGGCTTCTATATCGCTTTGATTCATAATGTATCTCAGGAACATCCCCTCATATACGTCGAATGCGCATTTGGTTGGGTTAAGCTTCATTTGATGCTTTTTAATTTGATCAAATGGTTGACTTAGATGTTTGATGTGATAAGCATCTTTATTTCTTTTAGTGAGCATATCATCCACATAGACTTCCATATTCTTATCGATATGCTCCTCAAAAATTGTGTTCACCAGTCTCGAGTATGTCTCTCTAGAATTTTTAATCACAAAAGGCATAACGTTGTAGCAGTAAGTACCTCGGCTGGTGATGAAGGACAAACTTTCATTATCCTTCGACTTCATTTTGATCTGATTATCACCGGAGTAGGCATCCATAAAGCTTAATAATTTATGAGCCACTGTTGCATCTACCAATTGATCAATCCTTGGCAAAGAAAATTGATCTTTGGGGCATGCTTTATTGAGGTCGGTGGAATCCACACACATACTCCATTTATTGTTCTTCTTTCTGACCATCACGATATTAGCTAACTAGTCCATGTATTTGACATCCTCTATGAATTTGGCCTTCTGTAACTTGTACACCTCCTCTTGGATGGCCACATACTTCTCGGGGCTAAACACCCTTCGCTTCTGCTTGATCGTCTTGGAATCTTTATTTTTATTAATCTCATGGCATATAAATTTAGGGTCAATACCAAGCATGTCTTCATGGCTAAAAGCAAAAACACTTTTTCACTCTCTAAGAAATGCGATTAATTCATGATTAAGGGATGATGTTAAGTTCGAAGCAATCTGAATAATCCTTTCTGGATTTTCATCATCTAGTAATATAGCCTCTATAGCTTCCACTACTTGTCTTTTGACCAAATTAGATTCCTCCCGTGGATCCAAGGTATCAATCTGGTAGGTAGTGGTGTGTTCCTTTAACTCATCTTGGTCGATGTAAGTGTAATAGCACTCTCTGGCCTCCACCTGGTTGCCTTTTACAATACCGATACGATAAGGAGTAGATAACTTCAAGCATTGGTGAACCGTGGAGGGTACTGATTCAAACCTTTTCAACTCGACTCTACCAAGAATTATATTATAGGTTGATTGAACATTCTTGTCTAGGATGAAGAAATGGATCTTCTCATTTTAGATCATTGGACAGGTGTCGCTTAAGACCCCCAACTTGATAGTTCCTAAAAGATAAACCTTTTCACTAAAAAAACCAATTAAGGTCCTATTATATGGTTCTAGTTTACTATCTTGTAACCCTAGGCTGCGAAAATAGCAATAGAATAGGTTGTCAGCCAAACTACCATTATCCACTAGAATTTTTGCAATTCTTGCTTTATGTATCTTGAAGGTGATAATTAACAGGTGATTATGAGGGTAAAGTACACCAGATAGGTTATTTTTTGAGAAGCTGACGACCAACTTGTCTTTATTAACCTTTTTGGGCTCATCATCGACTTCATCAATCCATCAAATATAGGAGCAGGCTTTGGCCTCATTTAAGTAGGTATTCCTTTCAATAGCTTCATTTTTTCCTCCAACGTCTCCCCTATAATAAAATAACAACCAAAAGATATCATCTTTATATCAAGTTCTGTCTTTCAGGTTTTTTTGGCAGGTTTGGATCATCTTCAGACTCAGCGTCCTGATCTCTTTTTCTGTCCTTTCTGTCTTTACAAGGTGATTCCGACCTCCTTTTAGATTCTCGACCTTCTGTTCGATCAACAAACTTGGTTAACTTTCCTTGGTGAATGAGAGATTATATTTCAGTTTTTAGGGCAATACAGATGCCAGCGGTATGACCATGATCTTTGTGAAAATCACAGTATTTAGACTTATCCCTCCGGTTGGGTGGTGATTTTAATTTATTAGTCCACTTAAAGTCCGTACTGGCCCTAATCTCCTCCAAAATGTGATGTACACGTATAGTAAGTGGAGTATACTCCTCATACTTCTGAGCCTTCTCGGCATTCTTATATTTTTGTTCCTTCTTATCTGAGCTCTTTTGGCAGTCAGATTTCATTCTCGGATTCTGCTTAGCTTCCACAACTTCCTTGTAATCATAATTTTACCATCCATCGCCATCAGCTCTGTCATGATTTTAGGAGCTAGTGCATAGTATAACTTTTTTGGGAGTAGTCCACTCATCAATGCAATGATAGGAGTCTTCTCTTCATAATCTACCACCTCTAATTTTTCATTATTGAAGTGAGTAATATACTCCCAAGTAGTTCCTCCTAGTTATTGACGAACACTTAGCCAATGGGATACTCTCTTGAGCGGCTTTGCCCCAAATAGGAACTACTAATAAAAAGTTCAGCGAGCTGTTGAAAATTGGAAATTTATCATCGGGGTAAATTATTGTACCATATCTGAGCTGACCCATTAGTGGTACGTAAGAAATATCGAAAACACATCTCATTATGATCAATATAAAGATCTTAGTTACAGCTTAGTATTGTTCAACATTAAGGATACGATCAGTCATACCATCATATTTATGAGTGACTACGGGCGGCTTAAACTTGGAGGGTATTGGGAAATCTATAATGGTTGGAATGAAGGGAGATCCCTTTACAAAACTTTAATACAGAGGGTTCTTAATATTGGAGATCTCTACTAGACGGTCTTTCAATCTCTATTTTGATCCCTTTCGAGAGTGATATTCTCTCTTATTTGGGTGATATGGTTTTGGCAGCTCTACCACTCATTTGAGCTGAGATCTCTTCCTGAGAAGTTTGATCGGCATGCATGGATCCTCAGATGCTTGATCTCGACCTGACTAATTATTCTCGATGTTCATGTGATCTCATTGGTCTTTGTAATGTATCCTAGTTTCTTGGGGGCCAAGATGATCAAAGATAAAGGCCTTGCTTAACCTCTCTAAGGCATTCGATCGTTCAGAAGTGAAAGAATGACCATGATAGTAATTAGTGGATCTAATTGAAGAAGTTTTTCCTGGGTAATAAGACCTATCATGCAAAGACTGAGAATAGCTACTTCTTTCACTTATGGAAGGAGGTGGAGGCATTTCACTTCTAAGGGATAGAGCGACGGTAGACTTAGCTTGCAATGATTGTCCTAGTTATCTCATCGTTTGTTACATTGCCACTTGCCCTTTGGCAAGGCTGATTAAGATTACTTGGAGATGCAGAGAATATGGAGTGGAAGTATTGCCTCCATCCGTAAGGTTATTTTTTAGAATATCAGTCATCTTTTAAAGGACTCAATGAATAAAACTGATAGAGAATGCTGTCAAATAGTCGTTCCCACAGACGGCGCCAATCTGTTGATGTCTAAAATTAGTGTGGATAAATTTATAATAACAGATAAATATAAATGAAGAGTAAACAAAGTAAGCAAGAAAACTAAGGTTTTTAACGTGGTTCAGCTTAGGAAAAAACCTACATCCACACTTACAGTATTGCAATTGAAGGGTGGTTATAATAAGCTCAAAGTAATATTGCTCACTTACCCCCCCCCCCCCCCTTGAGCTAAGGGAGGTAAACTAAGAGATGGAATGTCATTACATATTCAGGCATTTTCATACATGTACAATAAGTGTGACCATATATCTTTAAAATCACATGTGGAATAGTTATTGGTAACCCTATGTAAGTGACATTTCCCTTCATTGATGATTCACCTTCCTGGCTATTGTCGGATGGTTGGCCGATCAAGTATTTCTAGATCCAACCAAGTATAAGCGAAGCACTGAGGTGGATATGTATGAGGACAAATGTCCCTATCTAAATGGTCCACGTGGATGAATAATTTAACCCACAACAAAAGCCCCCAATGCTCCATGCTTGATGATTTAGTGAACGAATGGAGTATTTACTCTAAAAAATTACTTGGCGCCTAAACAAGGTATAGGTCAGAAGCCAACTTTTAAGACTTAGAATTTTTCCACCGGTACGCCAGTGCTGTGGCATTTTCTAAATAGTTAAAAAAATAGCAAACTTTCCAAGGGTACAATGGTCTTTCTGTCCCTTTGAGACACGTGCAGCCGTCAAAAGTTCAATCATTAGTTCAGTGAATCTTTTCTATCCCCAAGCTTCGAGGTAAATCTGTTGTATCTATTAAAGGACGGAGTTTTCCCCCATTTCTAGTTCCTCAAACTTTTGAACTCAAATTTTTCTTACTGCCTTTAAACTTCCTTTACCGTTCTTGAGATCCTTCCGTGGTTGTACAGAACTCCGTAAGACTTCTTTCTATTTTATCCCATTCTTTTGTTTTGTTACTTTTGAAAATGGTGCATATTATTGATGAAGGCTCTTTAGAGGAGTTTAGTGAGAAAAAGAAAATTCCCAGTTGGGTGTCTTTGGAGATAGTGGTAGGACCGTTACATGTCCTATCTTTAGATGAGGGTCATTGGATTCCCACCCTATTTATAAGAGAGTGTGGAATAATTTTTCCCCCAAACCAATTATTTCTTGAGTTTTGTCAATACTTTGACGTAGTCCCTACTAGGGTATCCCCCAATACATGGTTAGTTGTGAATGGGGTCAATCGTTTGAATTATATCCATGGAACCCACATAAGGATCAATGAATTAATGTATTGTTATAAATGGGGAACCACATGAGACAACACAACATATTGCCTAAAGACCAGACGAGCTAATAGAGCTTTAGTAATTAATTTCCCGATCCCAGTAAATACTATTAGGATCATAATGCAGTGGTTAAGAATTAGCAACATGCCCCCTTCCTGAGGGGGTTGAATATACTGGTCTCAAATTCCCCCAGTAAGGGCGTGTCATAGGTCGGCCATTATTTTGTCCTATTTTTTTGTGCCGGTTAATTGTTTATTAATATATCGACTAATAATTTTTACTTGGTTTTCTCTATAGAGGAAAGGAAAAAGAAGTGTCCTCGTGATTCAGAAGTCAGTTTTGACGAGTTAAGATTTCTTTGGTCAATCTATCAAATAATAGGAGAAGAATACCCCAGGTCGGCATCAGTATTGTTGGAATACATAAGCTCAATTACCTCTTTCATTGCCGGACCAATAAAAGATATACCCCAAGCCCCCATTAATTTAGAAAAAGGACCAATTTCTACCTCTTTGGATGCAGAATCTTTTAGGGCAGAGAGAGAGTTATCTCTTGGAGTAACTTCCACTTCGTTTGAGTCCTTTGACATTGCCACCATCCAAACTTCTCCTGCTAAAGACATGGGAAAGAGGAGAATTCCCAACTTGATGTCTAGCTTGCCTTCTCCCCCACCCAAGACGGCTACCGCTAGTGACAAGAGGCTCGTAGTTATCAGTGTTGAGGAAAAAGCCTACATCTACGGTTACAGTATTATAGTTGAAGGATAGTTATAATAATCTCAAAGTGATATTGCTCACTTATCCTCCCTTGATCTAAGGGAGGTAGTCTATTTATAATGGTTGAGAAACCAAGAGATGGAATGCCTTTACATATTCGGGCATTTACATACATGTAAAAATAAGTATGAATATTGATCTTCAAATGCACGTGTGGAATAGCTGTTGGTAACCCTATGTGAGTAACCTTTCCCTTCCTTAATGATTCACCTTCCTGGTTGTGGTCGGCTGGTTGGCCGATCAGGTATTTCTTGAGCTGACCAAGTGTATGTGAAGCACTGATGTGGATATATATGAGGACAGGTGTTCATATCTCAATGGTCCACGTGGATGAATAACATAACCAATAACAATACTCATTTTCCTTTACATTGATTTTTTCCACTGAGTTTTTCGTACTAAGGTTTTAATGATGCAATAATCGTTAAATGGTGAAAATAGTGTACACAGGGGGAAGTATTATAAAATATGTATTTAGTGGATGTCTAGTGGTATTACATAATTATTAAAGAGTCTATTAAAATACCTTATTTTGTACTATAAATAAGGGTCATGGACTTTGAGTATTTACATCTATGAAATGAAATGCTAATGTGTATTAAGTAGATGTCCACTTATATTCCAGTCCACTAGTATTTCACAATTATTCAAAGCCTATTGGATTACCTTAGTTTGTAGTATATATATGGGCATACCCTTTAAGTATTGACATATAAATGGAATGAATTACTCACTCACTCTAAATTCTCTTTGTGTCCCCTTTACAATATGTTGTCAGCACGAGTGCTCTAATATTTATTACATAATTCATTGCCCCCTGGTTTTTATGAGCATCTTCCAACCAAAGAAGAATATATATATATATATATATATATATATATATATATATATATATGTATGTATGGGGTGGGGGCTCCCATACGACCATCACTTACCCCCCCAGCCCCTATACGAGATTTTTTTTTTGCGTTATAAACATTTCAAGGTACCCTAAAAAAATCAAGCCAAAATGATTTGTTTTGGTATTTCAAAGAATGGGTCAATATTTGATAGTTTTTAAGCACTTTATGTCAACTGCTTAAAAACTGTCAAACATTGACCCATTTTTCTAAAATACCAAAATAAATCATTTTAGCCTGATTTTTTAAAGAGTCCCCTGAAATTCTTAGAACCCAAAAAAAATCAAAAGAAAATCATAAATTGCCCTTATTTTAGGCTCCCTTATGAGAGTCTGACTTTGTGTGCGTGTGTGTGTGTGTATTCTTTAACTATTTACTGATATATTCTACCACCAAATTGTTATTTTCTTAGACTTAAAAATATTTTCAATGGCTATTTATATTTTGGAGTCTGAAGTTTTCAAATAGTCATTTTAAATTTGACACCTAAAGTTTTCATAGGGTAATTTTAATTTAGGATTATAAGTTCCCAAATCAATTAAATTTGGGACCTAAAGTTTTCAATTATTGTTCAAATTTTTGGACATGACAATGAAATATGCCCTAAATCAAACCTGAAGTTTTGATTAAAACTATAATAGGACAAGGGATACTAAAGTTACCATAACAATTATTTATAATTTGGACCCGAAGCTCCAATAATTTTTTAATCAAATATGAAATTTTGATTATTTATATAATAAGGTTAAGAATATTAAATGTTCCATAATGGTTATTTATATTTTGGACCAGAAGTTCCAAATAATTTTATAATTTATCAAACTTGAAGTTTGAATATAATTGGGCAGGGTATTTAAAGTCCCTAAACATTTAATTTTGTGATATGAAGTACTCCTTATTCTTTACATTTGGGACCTGAAGTTTTTCAATAATTATTCAAATATGGAAATTGAATTTTCTTCGTTTAAATTTTGGGACGTGAAATACGTAAATTATTTTAACCTTGTGATCAGATATTCACAAAATATTATTTGTCATTGGGATACAAACTATATGAACCTGAAGCTCCACAAAAATATACCAAAAATCAAAACTTGAAGTTTTTGATTATTCATGAGGTATGAATTTTTAAAGTTATCAAAATAATTATTTATAAGTTGGACCTGAAGCTTTAGAAAATATTTTTAAGGGATTAGTTTTGTGAGTACAAGAAATCATAATTAACAATTGTAAAAGTAAAGGAATTTAAAACGCAAGTGAGGATCACAACACACAGATTTTATGTGGTTCGACAAGTGCCTATGTCCACAGAGGGTTTCTCAATTTTTATTAATTATTTTGGAGATTCAGAATTACATACCCCGTTACCCCGGGGTGAGGATTTTGTTTACAGTGATAACAGTAGTTGAGCTTTACAAAAACCTTTCTAGCTCATTATTGGCTCATTGGTGATCCATGTTTAACTCCTCCGAGAATATAGGTAACCACTATGAGCCTTCATAATTATCCACGTGATATATTTACATATTTATCCATGTGATGCTAAATTTGACTTGGGCAACACATTGGGACTATTTGGGTTGTTGAAAGTTGGGCCTTCATGGTTTTGCACCCACAGTTTCCGAAAAAATTCTTTGTCAAAGATGGGTCGAAGAATTTTACATCTTTTTATGGCCCAAATTATGAGTTCAAAGTCTGAGTTATGCGCATTGGCGTGTTTGTAATTACTTGAAGCAAGGGTACGCTGGGCTTATGCAGAAAATGAACAGGCAATTTCATTCTTGGGTCGTGTTCCACATGATTAAACTTTTGTAATTCGACCTTCACATGTTTCAAACTATGTACCGTCACTTTGCTTCCTTCTTCTATTGATCAAAAAGACTTCTTGGAGCTGTTGTTTTCTCAATCCACTATATAAGTCTTCTTCATTCTAGATTGCTCCTTCCATTTTTATAGTTCCTTCTATTTATTTTCATTGTGTAGTCTCCTCTTGATCTTTTCTTCTTTGAAAATGGTTTATACTATTAGTGCGAGGACTTTAGGGGATTTTAGAAAAACATACCCAATTCCCCCTTGGGTGACGATTGAATGTGCCCTAGTGCTAAGAAACTGCATCGTTGTTGAGGGTGGCCATTAAATTCATACCTTCTCAGTGGCTGGGGGGAATCACATTTCCCCCAAACTAACTTTTTTTGGAATTCTGCGAGTTTTTTTATATTGTTCCCTCCCAATGTGCCGCTGAATGCATGGTGGATTGTAAATAGAGTCCATAGAATAAACGAATTATATGAGACCAATATAGGGATCCCAAAACTTAGACTTTGTTATTCCTATCCCCATACAAAAGATGGTGTTTTGTACCTCAAGGCGATGAAAGTTGATATGGTTTTAGTAGTTAATCTCCTGATTCCAATAAAGGGTATTGGGATCAGGGTTTTATTGCATGGAATTGGTAACAACCTCCTCTCCCATAGGGAGAGAAATTTCAAGGGTTTTTGTGCCCAAAGTTGGGGGAGATATAGGTTAACACTACATTTATAATTTGTTCTTAAATTTTTGCTTGATTTCATGATTGCTAATTAAATATCTTCCTTTTTTTACCAGCACAGTCGAAGAAGAGATAACCTTCTCTTTCTCACATCAATATGGAGGAACTACTCAAGTTCTGGAAGTTGAGGAAGCCTCTAGTTCAAGCTGGTGATCACCCCCATTTTGCTTCCTTTTTTCTTAAGTACAAGAACTCTACTAGAAGCTTACCTCGCCCGGTAGAAATAATTCTCAATCTTTCACTTCCTTCAACAAGTGAGGAAGCTTCCACTTCTTCCTCATTTGAATCTTTAAACATTGAGTCCATCCCTTCCGAGGAAGAAGACTCATTGGCTCCCAGAAAAATAATTTTGCTGATTGAAGATGACGATGTCAACTTCTCCTCCCCCAAGGCCAAGTCCTTAAAGAGGACTGAATAAGAGGGCCCTTTTGCCACTTAATCAGACTTATTGGTCCGAGAGAAAGGTAGTAAGGACAAGGCTCCTTCTTCCATGTCTCTGCAACCGTCTAAGAAGGGTGATGCCCCCACCTCCAGGAGAACTCAACAGGTGATGTTAGTGGCTGAGAACCGCTTATTAGCCTTTGGTCCACTAAAGGGAGGCGTGCTCATGTTCGCCCGTGACAAAGGTCAGCCAACTATCCTATGACCATCTCTCCACTCATGTCGCTCAGGCATTGTCTTTGGTAAGACTAACTTCATACTTCTCTTCCTAAATTTATTGGATTCTTTATTCTCTAGTTTGAAATACTTTTTATTTACTTTTTTGCAATTTGTGGCGGATTTCGTCGCTATTTTGGAGTGTCGCTCAGATCAATCCAAAATAAATAATAATCTAATGATGGCATTCGACAAGTTCAAGGAAGCCTTTGTCGCTGCCAAGAGGGAACATGACAAGGAGAAAAAGTCCACCAGTGATACCATAATCATGATGAAGAGCGATCGCGACAAGCTGAAGGTTACTTATGACCAGCTTGTGGCCGGACACGATTATTTGGAGAAAGACTGTGAGGATCTTTCTTCGGCCCAGGAGGCCAGCTATGACAAGGGATATACTGAAGCCCTTGAGGACACCAAATGTCATTTGTCCTACATCAGAAAGCCTATCTTCAAGAAGGCCTGAGACACTGCCTTAATGAAGGTAAGTGTCCCTATCAATTATGAGCTTTTTGGCGAGTACAACCCTGGTTCCCTGCCAAAAACCTAATGAAGAGGCTACTACAAATGCTCCAGCCGACTAGACTTCCTTTGTAATTGCCAAAGGCAAAGCCTCAGAGACCTAAGAGCCGGTGCAGAGCAAATAGACTAGTTATAAATAATTATCTTACACACCCTTATATTTTCCTTTGGTTTCTATGTAAGGACCTTGCCCATTTTGATTATCAATGAAAGATCTTATTATGAATTTCATTTTATCTTAAATTATTATCGAGCGTTCCCTTTTTATTTTTACTTTCTGTAGCATACCAATATTGTCAAGGAGATTCCTTCTTTTTCAGGCAAACTCGATATCATTCTTGGTCGGAAGATAAGTGCCCAAGCTCATCGTGGATTTATTTCAGTTCATAAGGCCCTAAAGAAGATAAATGATGCCTACAGAGGACAGCCTGCAATTGTGTCTAAGAGAAAGGATGATGTGAAAGACTTGGGAGATGTGGGAACTCTTATAGAGGAAAAGGTGAACTCCTTGAAGAAGTAGATTGCTGAAGCCAAGGATATTAAGGACAATAGGGCCCTTCTCCAAGCTGATAATGGCTCCCTCAAGAAAAAACTTATCGAGGTAGAGGATGATTATAAAAGGGCTCATGTTGTGACAACGGGCCTTATTCGCAACACCCTTAAACAATATTACCTCTTGGATAGGTCCTCGAGCAGGGTGGTGTGCTGGCTATTAAGAAGGGTGGATGGATGTCCCCATCAAGATAGATGAAGCAAAGAAATTATCTTACAAGCATGGTTGGATAAATTCCTTGGGGATATTGAAAGTTCCTAAAGACTCACAGCTTTAGTATATGTACCAAGTTGATTCTACGTCTCATAGGCATCCACCCTTTGGCAGTGAGAAAGATGGGTTCCGTTAGATGCCATCCTTCTCTAGTTGGCTAGGAGATACTCAACTTCTCATGAGAGTGAGCCTAAGAAGATCCATTGTTGTTGCTCTTTCTAGTTGATAATAATTGTTGTCTATTTTTATCCCTAGACTTTTTGTAACTTATAACTTTTTATAACAAGTTATTTGTGTAATATCATCATTTTATATTTTTCTATTCCATTATATCGGAAATGTATTTTATTATCTTGTCTTACTTTTTAGGTTGTGTCGTCATGCTACCTTAGGCCTAGAACAGACTATGATAAAAATGCACCTGGTTTTAGGGTCATCCACTCGTTTAGGATTTTTACCAGATAAAATTCGGGTTCATTCAGTGATTAGGGATCCCCCGTAGGTCTTTTGTATTTTTCATAACGAAGACCTTGAGACCTTAGGTTTAATTGTAATCAAATAATTTTAATTGTAATTAGACTAAGGTAATACTAATCAATACTATAATCGTTGATTAAAATGTAAGCCTGCCATTTTGAAACATTGTTGAACAACTAATTGAACCACTTGGGCTTTTTATTAAAAATTCTAGATCAAACCTCGAGCATGATAAGTTCTAAAGTTAAAATTCATAAAAAATAACTAAGCTAAAAATAACTTAAACAAGAGAGAACTCAAAAGTAAAACTTCTTGAGATTGGATGCGTTTCAAGCCCTAGGTATCTCCCTACCCTCAATTATTTCCAAATGACAAGCTCCTTGCAGATCGTTTTTTATGACCTTGAATGGTCTTTCCCAGTTAGGTCCCAACTTGCCATTTGGAGTCTTTTGGCATTGTAGAGGACTTTTTCGAGGACATAATTGCCAACATGTAATTTCCTCAGATTGATTCCCTTGTTGTATTGCTTGGCTAATTATTGTTAATAGGAAGTTAGTTTTATCATGGCTTAATCCCTTCATTGTCCTGCTAGGTCAAGTTCAGTACTTATAGCTTCCTTGTTCCAACCTTTATTGGCAATGTTAAACTTCATGGTTGGTAGACCATCTTTTAAAGGGATAATAACCTCCATTCCACATGTTAGAGTAAAAGCAATTTTCCCAATCGAAGGTGTCGTACAATATACCCATATAACATAGGGAAGATCATCCACCCAAGCTCCCTTTGCCTTCTCTAATCTCTTTTTCATGTCGTTGATAATTATTTTGTTAGAATCCTCTGCTTGGCCATTGCTTTGGAGATATTCCATATAACTGAAATGGTGTTTGATGCTATAGTGATCGCAGTAACCTTGAAAGGGCCCACATTCAAATTGTGTGCCATTTTTCGTGATAATTATCCTGGGTACACCAAAGCATGCTATGGTGTTCCTCCAAATGAATTTAATCATATTATTATCCCTGATGTTCCCCAGTGGATCTGCCTCAATCCACTTTGTAAATTAATAAATGACGACCAGTAGATACTTGCGATTTCCTGGTGCTATTGGGAGTGGTCCTACAATATCTTACCCCCACTTCCATGGACTAGTTAGTGACTTCAAGTCGTTGGTTGATTGATGAAGAATGGGGGAGAACTTTTGGCACTTTTCACACTTCTGAACATAAGAGGTTGCATCTTTCAGTATATTGTTAAAAAATTAAGAGACCTTCCTTCTGTGTGGCTTCCACAAATCCTATCATATAGTCCGTAAAGAACTTAGTAGACATCATTTGGATGCGCGCATTAGAGGTAAGGTCTTGTGAATGACCTACTATAAAGTTTTCCTTTGGGCTCCAGATAAAACTGAGCATCTTTGACCCTGGCTTAATGGGCTTGCTTTTTGTTAACCGATGAGATATCATTCTGCTGATAGAAAATTATCGGACCCATCTATCTTGGAGTTTTTTTCATGGTGAGAATGCGCTCGGCGACACCCCTGGCTTTATGATGTTGGGCTTAGCGAGGAATTACACTTCAACTATTCTCCTTAAATTGGAGTCCATTGCTAAGCTTAGGGTTGCTAAGGCATAGACATGGCTATTATACATTTTGGGGAACTGTTGAATGCATACTTCCTCAAATTTTAACATTAAATAATGGGCCACCTCGAGGTACGTTGCCATCCTTGGAGTTGAAGTTCCCAGTTACTTGGTTGGATAGCAGCTTTGAATCGCAATATACATCAAGGTGACTTGCCCCTAATAGGTTATCCTTATGTAGATCGACTATGAGGGCTTAGTACTCAGCCTCGTTGAATACTTCAATGCCCAGCTTGATTTTTTTATCAATAAAATCATTCTTCGGTATGATGAGAAAAATTATTACTCCAACCCCTTAAGAGATAGAGGTGCCATCCATATAAAGTGTTCATTTTTTGAATTTGTTAATCTCATGGCATTTCAATTGATCAGTAGTCTGTTGGTCACTAATTGCTTCTTCCCCCACAAATTATGCGATAAAATTAGCCAACATTTGCCCTTTAATTACTATTTCGGTCGGTAGCGTATATCGAGCCTTCCTAGTTCGATTGAACATTTGGGCATATGTATAGATAGGTCGTCCTTACGAAGAATAACTTTAAGGGGAAGGATGTTATGACTATAATTGAATGAGCCTCAATGTAATATTTTAGCTTGTGAGATGCGATAGTTAAAGAGTATGACAGTTTCTTCCGTGGGAATTAGCACTACTCGATCCAGCAGCGTCTTATTTTCATAGTAAACAGGGGATCATCGCCCTTCCTTTCAGCAGTTAAAGAAAATGGCCGGTACTATTTGGATGACTTGAAGATGAAACTTTTAAGAACTATCAGCATCCCAATTAGCTTTTGAATTTTGCGCAGTGTCTTTGGAGGCTAAACATTGTTGATCGTGACTATTTGGTTAAGGTTTGCCTTAATCCCTCTTTTGCTCACCAATTAGCTTAGGAACTTTCTGGACTAGACCCTAAAGGAGAATTTACTTGCATTAATCTTCATTTGGTAGCATCTGAGGATTTTAAATGTCTCTGTTAAGTCATTCAGATGATAATCTTTGTGCTTGATTTTTATGAGCATACCGTCGATGTATACCTCCATTATTTCTCCTAACTGTTTCTTGAACATTTTAATGACCAATCTCCGGTACGTGTCTCCAGCATTTTTGAGGCCAAAATCCATTACCTTGTAATATTATAACACCAATAAAGTTATGTATGAAGTCTTGTCGTGGCTGGGGCCAAATAGTGGAATCTGGTGATACCCTAAGTAGGCATCCAAAAGCTCATTTGCTCGTGGGCTGCTGTGGCGTCGACCAGCTGATCTATTTTTGGCAGAGGGAAGCTGTCTTTGGAATAAGCCTTATTGGGGTCGGTGAAATTCACACATACTTTCCAGCCGTCGTTGCTCTTTTTTACCACCACCGAGTTTGAGAGCCATTTGGGAATTGAACTTACCTGATGGACCTTTCCTCCAGAAGTTTCCCTACCTCCTTATCCACTGCATTGGTCTTTTATGAGGCAGTACGGTGATTCTTTTGTGTGATCGGTGAAAATCTTGGGTTAACATGAAGTTGATGGAAGGTGACTTTGGGATCGATCCCAGGCATATCATATGTTTCCCATGTGAACATATCTAGGTTTTACTTTAGGAAAGAAGTTAATTCCTTCCTTTCTTATTCAGATAGTGTGGCATCGATTAGAAATTTCCTTTCTGGACGGCTTTCATCAAACGTTACTTCCTCTAGTCTTTCAATGTATTTTTGTACGGGGTTAACTCTTATCTCTTCTACCCCTGGTCTGTCATACTTTAATTGCCATTTGGATGGAATGGATCCGTCTTGAGATGTTTTGGGGATGACTTCTTTCTCTTTCTTCTTTTCTTTCTTAGGCCTAATGGCAATAATAAAACACTTCCAAGCAATGTCCTGATCTCCATTATTTCTCACACTATAATACACTTGAGTTTTTGATGATAGGTTAAGGGCACTGCCCTCATAGTGCGCAAACACCCTCTTCCAAGGATAGTGTGGTAGGGAGAGTCAATGTACACAACTTAATGAGTTTAGATATGTCTCCTTCCTTTATTTGTAGAACCACCTTCCCTAATGACGTGATCATCTTTACAGCAAAGCCGACTAGTGGGATGGTCGCTTCTTTTAGGTATGCCATTCTTAACTTGAGATTGTGAAAAAACTCTAGGTATATTACTTCATAAGAACTACTTGATCCACTACTAGTTTATCCACGAACTAGTTTGCAATCTTGAGAGATATTACTAGTGCATCGTTATGTGAACATCCTTACCTCAATCAAATAATCTTAAGTGAAGACTATGTACTTGCTATAGTCCACATCTTCTTGTCGTCTGCATTTGTCAATGTAGCTTTGGGTCGGGTTAACTTGGAAGGTTTCACCTTCTTGAGTTCCATTCGAACTGCATTGCCCTGGATCTTCTTAGGGTCGGATGCCCCGTAAATAATGGAAAACTCATGCCTTAGTTCGTCGTCCAGAATGTTATTTGGTATTGGGTCAGCGTTTGTGGTGACCTGATTGACTTTCTTTTCTATATACTCATTCAAATACCCCGCCTAGGCTAACTCTTCCAAATGGAACTTGAGGGACTTACAATTCTCTACCTTGTGTCCGTTCTCCTTGTGGTAGGTGCATCTGAGTGCATTATTCCTCTAGCTCGGATCACTGCCCATCTTCTTCGACCACTTGAGGAATTACTGATCCATGATATTGCTCAGGATCTTGTAAACTAATTCTTTAAAAACAATATTAATGGCCTGTAATGCCTTAGATGAGCATGCTTTGTTCCCGTTTATGTATCCTTCGTTATGCTTATTTGGGGTATTTTCCTTGTTATTTTCTTTAGTCACCTTTGTGCGACCAATTTCTCCTTGGCAGAGGTTGACCTCATCTTCCACTTTGGCATACTTCTCAATACGTGACATGAGATGATCAATGATAGTTGCCTCCTTATTAATGAATGATTAAGCACGAAAAGTAGCACCGCGTCAAAATGCTAATCGTTGAATTAGTTTCACCGCATTAATATAAAAACCCGAACTACAACTACACTTGACAAGCAAGCACATCGGCAAGTCGGGTATCGAGAATCCATAAGGAATGTTAGTATAGCTCATAATCAATTTATTATTTCAAGAATAAAAATGTAAAAGGTAATGGGGTTGTAAAGGAAATAAAGAAAAAGAGAATTTACGCTACACAAAAGTGAAGCGAGGATCGGGATCGCATTCCACCACACTAATCAAAGCAACTACTAATTATAATTTCGATTCGAAATCTATTTAACCGAGCATAATCAATTAAGCATAAACAAAACACAATAAGGAATTTAACCCAAAGTTGCGAGATTAAACATTCAACCCAAAAATGGTCACACGCGAATTAAATTCGGATTATCTCTATAAACACTAACGTTGCATGACAAAAAAATTTAAACACGTAATAATCTGACTTTAATATGCGAGGTTTCAATTAAATGCAATTTTATGCAAAACCTAACTTTCGGAGCTCAAAACCCAACAATGGTGGAAACACAAACCTGACCCTATTTAACTATTGACAAGGCATGTTACTAAACTAATTTACACTAATTGACTAAGAAATCAAGAAATAAACACAATAAACTAATTAACAAAATATGTAAATCTAATTAACAAAGCAATAAATAAAGAAATACAACTATATTAATGGAAAGGGTGATGAATAGTTCAACTTACAACACCCAAAGGGGTCACAACCAAAGGGAGATGAAAGAGAGCTCTCAACACACAAAACCTAACCTAAAATATCTATTAAAACTAAGTTTATGGTTTATTACAACAAAAATCTCTTATGTAGTAAGTTGGGGGAAAAGAAAAGAAAAAAAAGGAAGACATCGCACAAAATTAGGCAGGATCGATCGATCGACCCCAACACTCGATCGATCGACTAAGAAGATCATAGCCTATTGTCTTCAATGATTTCCAAAAATAAGAGGAGTCGATCGATCGATCCTACAGGCAGTTTCTCCCCTGCTCCTCCCCTGCTTTGGTTTCTTTGGAATCCTCTTCCACAAAAAGTCTCGTAACTTCTTCGTTAGGTATCGGATTTGCGCACCATTCACGGCCATGCGAAGCTTGCTCAGAGGTCTACAACTTTCGTGAAGACACTAGGCCAGGTACCCAAATTGCGAAATGATCGAAATGCCCTTGCGCGTGCGGATGTGTACGGAACTTCACCGGAATGCATCCAAACTTCATACTAAGCATCCAAATACCTATAAAAACTCAATTAACCCCTGCAAAGCATGTATATATAGAAATTTGAGGTTGTCTAGTTAACGAGCATAAATATAGGGATTAAAATACTCGAGGGGGCTAATAATGCATAGGTTAACGGGTAAAATACGCAATATTGACATCTTATCAGTAAGGTACTAGTGCAATATGAAGTTAGGGGTCAGAATAATCTTGAACAATGCTACAAAAACTAGCTCTGAGTAATCTTCAACCTCATTGAAGGTTTCCCAATAGCATTTAGAATATTCTTGTAATGTCTCATATGGTTTCTTCCTCATGGTGAGTAGAGAATCCATCCTCTTCGGATGTGAGCCGTTAGTTATAAAGCGGGTTTTAAAAGACTCTGCAAGAGGCTTGAAGTTTTGACCGACCTATGAGAAAGCCTTTCGAACCACTTTTGGGCGATGTTTACTAGGCTGGATGGGAATATACGATACATGAGAGCGTTATTGTGGTTACACGGAGTCATTGCTCGCCTATACTAGCACACATGATCTATGAGGTAGGTTTTTCCATTATATATCGTGAATATTGGGGTTGTGAACTTCTTTTAAGGCTCCTCCTCCTCAATTTACTTTGAAAATGAGGATTTCATATATGTGATGAGGGCCCTTCTTACTAGCTTTTTGTGGATCTAGCCACCCTTCCTTCGTGTACCAATATTATGATGACCAAAGTGTCACCATGGGGATAGAGTACTCCTAATAGGTCGTCTTTAGAGAATCCTATTACCGATATATCTTTGTTTACATTCCTTGGGTGATTGTCTACGTCACCTGATAAGTTGATTTGTCGAATGTAGGAGCATGATTTAGCATCTTGAGATATGCCTTTCTCTCGAAAATTTCATCACCTCAACCAGCCTCACCACATGTAATAAAATTACAACCAAAAGAGAACATTTTCACCTTATGCATAGGTTCTTTAGGTCTCCTCGATAGATATGGGTTATCTTCGGCATCATCTTAACTGCCTCTTTTCTTATCGTCTCCTCTTTTACAGGGGGATTTTGATCGTCTTCGAGCTTCCCTCTCTCCTAAAGGATCTTCTCTGCCATCTCTATCAATGAACTTAGATATCTTTCCTCTTCAGATTAGGCTTTTTATCTCGTTCTTTAAATAGATACAACTATTAATGTTATGACTGTGATCTTTGTAGTATTCACAATACTTGGATTTATCCCTCCAGTTTGGGAGTCGGGACATTTTAAATCCCTATTTTCCTAAATTTCTTCCAGAATATAATGCACACCAATAGTGATGGAGGTGTATTCATCATACCTCTTGGGTTTCTCCACTTTTTTTGTCCTTATGCTCTTTCTTTTCGGGGCCTTGTTGTTGTCGACCGCGGTGTTATGAGATTGCTTGGTAGCCATAGCCTCCTCAGCATTCATAATCTTACCCACTTTTTCCATTAAGTTAGTCATGGTCTTTGGGGGATCTTTGTCTAGGGCATAGTACAATTTCTTATAGAGTAAGCCACTCATCAGTGAAATGATTGTCATATTCTCTTCATAATCAATAACCTCCAGTTTTTTGTTGTTGAACCGAGTGATATAGTCATACGTGGTTTATCCAACTCTCTGGCAAACACTTAGAAGATGAGCTACTCTCTTGATTGGTTTAGCTCCAAAGCAGAAGTTATTGATGAATAAATCAGCCAACTATTAGAAGCTGGAGATCTGCCCTCGCAGTAAGTTATTGTACTAGATCTAAGCTGATCCAATAATAGTGTTAAAGAATGCCCTACAATGCATCTCATCGGGGACTGAATAAATATAAATAGTAGCTTGATACTTTTCCACGTGAAGTACAAGGTTTGTTTTACCATCCCACTTTTGGGTTACCACAGGTGGTTTGAATTTGGCAAGTGTAGGGTAGTACACAATTTGAGGAATGAAGGGTAATCCTTTTACGAAACTCCGATGTATGGGATTTATTGATTTATCTATTTCTCCCAAACAATCTTTTAATCGTTGAATTGAGCCTTTTCAGGGGTACTCATCTAGATCGTCCTTAATTAAGACAATTTTAGACTCTCGAACATGAGTTTGTGCTGAGCTCTCTTCGTAAGAAGTCTGCTCGGCACACATTGATCCTCATACGCTAATTCTTGACTGGATGGATCCTTCTTAATGATTTCTTACTCTTGAGGGCTCTCTGTGATTATGACCCCTTGTAACTCGGGGACCTAGACGATCAAATGTTGAACCCATGCTCAACCTGTCTAGTGTGCTCGTCCTTTCTTGAGAGAATTAATGTCCATTATAATAGTTAGTGGATCTAAGAGATGAGGTAGCACCAGGATAATAGGTTCACTCATTAGTTGATCTAAAGTTCTTAGATTTATTTCTTTCCCGCCTCCTCGCCAGGTTTATGAAATGCATGTCCTTATAGAGTGAAGGAGTAAACATTTATCCTCTTACGATGGGATGGACCTTTTTTAAAGCGTCTAAGCTAGTTGTTTTACAATTTCTTGCATATCCTCTTGACCTTTAGCTGTCGTCATCAAAATCCCTTGTAGATCCCCTATATCGGGAAGGGCAGAAGAAACGAATGTGTCAGTTGCATGGTTGCCTTTTGGATTGTCTACAAGTTTTTTATACTCACGAGTAAGTGATGGGAGAATTACTTCTAGATAGTATATAGGTAGGAAAAAATGATGACTCTTCAGTTCCCACAGACGATGCCAATCTGTTGGTGTCTAAAATTAGTATGATGATTAGGATGAGTCTTAGCTTAGTTATACTAATTATTATCAACCATAGATAATGTAGAAAAGATATGAATTAGAGAGGGATGAGAGACAAAGAATGGGATACGAGTTTTTTACGTTGTTCATCCCAATAAAAAGCCTACATACATGGGTGCAATGCCACTAAGTATTAGGGTTTGGGTACAAGCTCTCAAGAATTCACTAGGGTTTTGGAATAAACCTTTTTTTAGTTCTTCCTCCAGCTGAGGGGTGTAGTGGTCTATATATAGTAATGAAAAAAGAAGAGGTGGAATACCTTTATACATTAGATATTTACACATTTACACTGTAATTAACAATTGTGTATTTCTTCACGTGCATGTGCTTGGTGGCTGTTGAGATCCTCACTTGAGTCTGTTCACCTTGTTGATTGTTCATATTTCTGAGGTGGTCGGACAATATGTCGACCAAAGGAAATAATAGAGCCGACCGTGTCTATCTGCTGGCCTAGGCCCACTGAATATAATGGTAGGTGTCACATTGTTATTGGTCTACCTTGCATTTTTATTTTAGGTTACAATAATATCCATATCTCATTTTCAAATAATTTTTTGGATAAATATCTTCAAAATTCAGACTCGAATACCGAACGGATTTCGATTTTTGAATATCCGTTTACACCCCTAGTGACATATATGCATGGAAATATGAATATGATAAAGCATATATCAATAAATATCATCATATCCAAATCTCAACATGAAAAAAATAAATAAAATTAAACACAAGTGAATATCAAAATCAAGGGAAAGTCAAATTTAGTCATGAAATTTAGGCATGGGAAATTCTTAGCCTAAAACTGTGCACACGACTGTGGTATTTTCGTCATGTTTTAATTCCCTATCTAAATCCGTGTGCACGGTTGGTTTTTGGAACCATGCAAACGGTATTTATTTTTTCTAGTGCGCACAACGGAACAAAATTTTTCAAAAGGTCTATGAATAGACCTTGTTTCCCTCCAAAACGGTTTAACACTTTTTCTCATTTCAAAATAGACATACTTGAGTATTTTTCAAGTTTGAGAGCATCTTTTTTCCTCTCCTTTTACAAATCACAAGTTTTCCAGTTTAAATTGAGAGAATTTTATATCTACATCTAGATCTAGATTTGTGAGACACTTTGAGTAATTTGCAATCCTCAATAGCCATAATTTACATCTTATTTTCTTCAGTTTTACTAGATATATAATCTAAGATAAATAATGATGCGATCCAAGGATAAAGAATGCGACTTTCATATTCGATTAATGGAGCTTTGAGATGATTTCTCATTAGAATGGGGGAGAGTTTTAGCGTCCATTGGTAATTTCTTTGTAAGAAAAAAAATAGAGGTACCTTCCTGTGTTATGTAAAATTATCTTTTCAAATCTAATGAGAGACTAGGATGCACCGAGATTTTTTTCCCTTCGGTAAGGGTATTTCCTAGTAGATATGTGTAGTTCGATTGTTCTGTGATTTGTTTACTTGTGTGTGTGTTAAAATTGAAAATGAAATAAATCTAGGTTGCTAGTTGGTATTTCGTTTTAATATTGGGATAAATGTCATTCAAATCTATTCACCCCCTCTCTCCCCCTCTAGGTTTAGATCTAGACTACACGCACTTACATCTTCAATATATACTCTAGTCATATAGTTTAAATTTGTATATGTAGGAGCTTGTTGTTGGAGTGGTGGATGAATGCATTACCACCTAAGCTGCTATAGGTGTAGATGAATGCATTAAATGAATTTTAATCTCTACCATCCATCTCATTGTTGATCCAATGGACGTGATGAATGCCAAGAAGCTATAAATAGGACCCTCTTGAGAAGGATTAAACACACCACAACATCAACACAACAAAGAAACTAAGAAGAGTTATAGAGTGAGAAAGAGTTCATTTGGAGTTTTAAGTATACACATTTGTGTAGAAAAATACACATTCTATGTTTTATTTGGAGTGTATTTGTGAGAGTCTCTTTTGAAACTCATTTGCAATAGTGAATTGATCCGAGTGTCAGTGGACGTAGCCAAATTGGTGAACCACTTAAATATTATGTCTTCCCTTATGTGTGTGTGTCTTTCTACTCATTATACTTTTATTGTGAGTCTGTCGTATTATTATTTGGGGTTACAGTTAGTATCATTTGTTGACACTCTTTTGCACAATAAATTGGTATCATATCCAAGGTCCTCCGATCTAAGCATTTTGGATATTTTTGGAGAAATAACCAAACGTATAGTACTATTCATACAATTACTATTAACACCCGAAAAATTCTAAACTTGGAATTTTTTCCTTTGCATTTAAGTGTGATCGTTTGAAAAATGGCAAACACAAAATTTGATGTAGAAAAATTTGATGGGCAAAGAAATTTTAGCATATGTCAATGTGAAGTTATGAATGTCTTAGTCCAACAAGAGCTGGAAATTGCTCTTGGAGATATGCTAAAAGACATGAAGGAAGATGACTGGGAAAAAAATCAACCGTAAGGCTTGTGGTCATATTCGTCTTTATCTCGGCAAGGATAAAAAGTATCCTTATATGAACGAGACCTCAACACAAAAATTACGAAAACAACTCGAGAACAAGTACATGATGAAGAGCATTGAAAATCAGCTCTATTTGAAGAAGAAACTCTTTCGGTTCCAATACGCAAAAGATATTTCTATGTCTGAGCATCTGGAAAATATTAACAAAACTATTGCTGATTTGCAAAATTTGGATGTTGAAATTAACAATGAGGATAAATCACCGTTAGTGCTAAACTCTCTACCTGACTCGTATGAACATCTCATTACCACGTTTTTGTACGAAAACGATGAAATAAAATATGTTGAGGTCTCCAATACCTTAATGAATAATGAGGTTCGTAAGAGGGATAAGGAGGTATATAGAAACTCAACATCTGAAGCGTTGACAGTTCGTGGAAGAATAAATGAAAGGAAGAATGGCAACTGTGGAAGATCTCAATCTAAATCGACAGGTAGAGCATCAACTTCGGGTAGGAGAATTCTGGGAAAAGATGAATGCGCCTTTTGTCACCAGAAGGGGCATTGGAAAAAATATTATCCCAAGTTAAAGAAGGACGTGAAGAACCCCATTGCAAACGTTGCAGCGAGTGACGATGAAGATTCTGAATTTGCATTGTCTATTTCAGCATTTGGATCCAGTTCCCAGGAAAGGATTTTGGATTCGGGTTGTTCCTATCACATGTGTCCCAATAGGGAGTGGTTTTCTAGCTTTAAGGAGCTAGAAGATGGAGTTGTTTTGATGGGCAATGATCATGCTTGTCAAACAAAAGGGATAGGAAAAATCCGACTGAAGTTGCATAGTGGAATAGTCAGAGTGCTGGAAGACGTTTGGTATATACTGGACCTGAAGAAAAATCTTATCTCACTTGGCGCTTTGGCAGCTAAAGGTTATGATATCACACTAAAAGGCGATGGTCTGAAGGTGTCACATGGAGCCTTGGTTGTGATGAAGGGAACGAAAAAGAGTAACTTGTATTTTCTCCTTAGAAATACAGTTACAGGTGCAGCGGCAGTCTCTGAAAGTTCAGAGGAGGTTGCATCTGATGCTACGAGATTACGGCATATACGTTTGGGACATGCAGGAGAGAAGTCTTTGCAGGGATTGGTGAAACAAGGTCTATTGAAAGGTGTAAGCTTGTGTTTTGTGAATATTGTGTTCTGGACAAGAAGACAAGAGTAAAGTTTGGCACAGGTGTACATCATATAAAGGGGACTCTTGATTATGTTCACACAGATGTTTGGGGACCTACCAAAGTTTCATCTTTGGGAGGTAAGCATTATTTTGTATCTTTTGTGGATGACTTCTCCAGATGAGTTTGTGTGTACACCATGTGACATAAGGATGAAGTCTTAAAGATTTTCTTAAAGTGGAAAAAGATGATAAAGACCCAAACTGGCAGAAAAATTATAAGACTCGGGTCAGACAACGGCGGTGAATACAAGTCAGACCCATTTTTACAAGTATCCCAGGAAGAGGGGATCGTGCGACACTTCACAGTAAGTGACACGCCATAACAAAATGGGGTGGCTGGACGTATGAATCACACATTGCTGAAGAAGGTGCGATGCATGTTATCCAATGCTAGTTTGGGCAAGGAATTTTGGGCTGAAGCTGTTACATATGAATGTCACCTCATTGATAGGTTACCTGTAACTGCAAATGAGGGTAAAACACCCATGGAGGTATGGTCAGGAAAACCTGCTACAAATTATGATTCTTTACATATTTTTGAATCCCCTGTATATTTCCATGTTAGGTAAAGTAAGTTGGATCCTAGAGCTAAGAAAGCCATATTCTTGTGATTTAGTGATGGCGTGAAGGGGTATAAACTTTGGCGCCCCGAGACGAAAAAGATCATAAATAGCAGGGATGTTACATTTGATGAATTTTCAATGTTGAAGAGTTCTCCTAGGGAGAGCAAAACTAAAAAAGTTTCATAGCAGGTAGAGCTTGAGACTCCAATTATTCCAGCCAGACTTGTCACAAATTCATAAATTGATGAGACAAGTACAAATGAGGTGGAGGATCCTGCCCATGAGTCTCCTCAGCAACCATATTTTACTGCAGCTAATAGATCAGAAAGATAAATAATGAAACCTGGATGGCTTATTACTCACATGGTGGCATATGCACTACCCATGGTTGAAGATGACATTCCATCTACTTACAAAGAGGCCGAAAGAAGCTCAAAAAGTGTAGATTGGAATAAGGTGATGGACGAGGAGATACAGTCTCTTCATACGAACCAGACTTGGGAGTTAGTCCAACTTCCAAAAGAGAAGAAATCCATTGGGTTCAAGTGGGTATATGCCAAGAAGAAAGGCTCCTCAGAGATAGCCAATGTAAGATTCAAGGCTAGGTTGGTGGCGAAAGGCTACGCGGAGAAAGAAGGAATCGATTATAGAGAGGTATTTTCCCCGGTTGTGAAGCATTCTTCCATTCGTATTTTGCAGCATTGGTTGCGCAGTTTGATCTCGAGTTGGTACAACTTGACATGAAAACTACATTTTTATATGGAAATTTGGAGGAGGAAATTTATATGACTCAGCCAAAAGGGTACAAGGTTGCTGGTAAATAAAATTGGGCCTGCAAACTAAGAAAGTCGTTATATGGGTTGAAGCAAAGTCCAAGGTAGTGGTACAAGTGATTTGATCGGTTTATGTTTGGGCAACAGTACTCAATGAGCCACTATGATCATTGTGTGTATTTTCGTAAACTTCATGATGGATCCTTTATTTATTTGCTCTTATATGTTGATGATATGTTGAGTGCTTCTAAGAGCAAGGTGGAGATTGAAAAACTGAAAATTCAGTTAAGTCATGAATTTGAGATGAAGGATCTAGGCGAGGCGAGGAAAATACTTGGCATGGATATTAGCAGAAATTATTCCAGGGGTATTGTTTGTTTGTCACAAAAACAGTATTTGAAGAAGGTATTACAGCGTTTTGGTATGGATTCTAAAATCAAACCTGTAAGTACTCCGTTGGCCCCAAACTTCAAGCTAAGTTCCATGGAATCCCCATAAACAGATGATGAATGTTCAGAAATGGATCATGTTCCCTATGCTAATGCAGTGGGAAGTTTGATGTATGCAATGGTTTGTGCGATGCCCAATATTTCACAAGCTGTTAGTATGGTGAGCAGATACATGCGTGATCCAGGGAAAATGCATTGGAAGGTTGTGAAATGGATCTTATGGTACATCCATGATAATGTAAATGTTGGTTTGAAATTTGAGAAAGATTCACGTGCTCGTCAGCATGTGTTTGGATATGTGGATTCAGATTACGCCGATGATTTGGATAAACGACGGTCCACTACTGGTTATGTGTTTATACTAGCTGGAGGCCCAGTCTATTGGAGATCTACGCTACAGTCTACGGTGGCTTTGTCAACTATAGAGGCAGAGTATATGGCAGCTACAGAGGCCATTAAGGAGGCCATTTGGATTAATGGTTTGATTTCATACTTGGAAATTGTTCAGGGTCGTGTGGATGTCTTCTATGATAGTCAGAGTGCCATCCACTTAGCCAAGAACCAGGTTCATCATTCACGGACAAAGCACATCGACGTTCGTTTCCACTTTGTTCAAGAAATTTGGATGAGGGGACTATTCTCCTCAAGAAGATTGGAACCGCGGATATGCTGACGAAGATTGTTACTAGGATCAAGTTTGAACACTATTTAAGCTTGATCAATATTCTTCGTATTTGAACACCTTCGGGTGTATGGCGCTTATAAGCGCATTTGAAGGCTACTCGGATCATTTTGGATAATATATGGTTACGTGTTTTGGTGGAGCTTTGCATATCTATGCTAAGATGGGATTGTCAATTTTTTGGTTGGCAAAAGTTTGACAGAGCGACCTGTAAAATTTTTGTCAAGGTGGTGATTGTTGGAGTGGTGGATGAATGCATTACCACCTGAGCTATTATAGGTGTGGATGAATGCATTAAATGTGCAACCACCTAAGCTACTATAGGTGTGGATGAATGCATTAAATGGATTGTAATCTCTACCATTCATCTCATTGTTGATCCAGTGGATGTGGTGAATGCCAAGAAGCTATAAATTGGACCCTCTTGAGAAGGATTAAACACACCAAAATATCAACAAAACAAAGAAACTAAGAAGAGTTAGAGAGTGAGAAAGAGTTTATTTGGAGTTTTGAGTATACACATTTGTGTAGAAAATACACATTGTATTTTTCATTTGGAGTATATTTGTGAGAGTTTCTTTTGAAACTCATTTGCAATAGTGAATTGATCCGAGTGTCAGTGGACGTAGCCAAATTGGTGAACCACTTAAATATTATATCTTTCCTTGTGTGTGTGTGTGTCTTTCTACTCATTATACTTTTATTGTGAGTGTGACATATTATTATTTGGGATTACAGTCAGTATCATTTGTTGACACTCTTCCGCAGAACACTTGTAAGTCATAACAAACATCAAACGTGAGAGGAGGCATATAACACTCTCTAGTGTAGGAATATGGATAGACAAAATATTTTGAAAAGCGACATTGATAGTAAAGATTAGATGTTACCCATTTTGAAATTCATTTATAACTTAAGAATGTTGCAAGCCTTTTATCTCATCATTTGTTTTCTTTTACTTTCATCAATTATTCTTTCTTCACACATCCCATATTTCACTTCTCCATGATATTTTTTGCTTTCCTTGAGCACTTTCAAAATATGGATAGACAAAATATTTTTCCATCATCTTTTGAGCACCGACAAAATAGAAGGAACTAATATGTCTTTCTACTACCCTTTGATTTTTGGTGTCTTCGTTGATAGTGTAGGAATATGATGGTTTCCTTTGTCTAAGCTCATGAATCTTCCTCTTTCCTATTTTGTAAGTATTGAACGTATGGTGATGTTTACCACAATATGTACAATATTAATCGAATGGATGGAATTCTTAATTAACATATGAATATGATCTTTCTTATTACAAATTATACAAATATGATTTTTCTTCCATTTCAATCGTGCATGACATTTTTCAAATATATGATTTTTCATTCTGTTAAATGTGCAATGTGTGCACTGTGTAGTATCTTTTACTTTCACACAAAAAAAAAAAGTTTCCTTTTTAGAATTCTTATTTCCTTTTTCAACTACCTTTATTAGAATCTTGTTTTTGTTTTTCAAATCAAATTCAAACATTGACTATACTAGGATTAAATTTCTTAAAAGCTCTTTCAACGCATTAACCTCGTTTCTGATTTTAGACTTTTCTTTTGTGAACAAGGAGGATTTTGTTCCTTTTTATTTTTCAAAATTTCAATGTCTTTTTAGCCATTCCTTTTCAAACTCGAGTTTCTATTCTCTTTTGTAGTGCTCTCATTTGAAATGTAAAATTCGTTATTCTTAGTGAACAAATCGTATTGAAAATCATGCTACCCTCATTTGATTAGACCGTTACAGAGTTTTTAAAGAAGACCATTAAAGCATGTCCAATGATGGAGGAAAACAGTTAAGAAAACGGGTAACTTTACCTAATGTAGGCTGCAATGGTGGAATGAGTGTAAAATTTGGTAGAGATTGGGTAAGCATTCTCCAAATTTGGAGAATGCCTACAAATCCTGCAAAAATATATACGATTAACATTTTATCGAATGAAATCATACGAGTATTGTATGAGTGTGATTTTAAGTTGATATGATTAACTAAAATTCGCACTATTTCATAGGAATAAATGTTTTATGTATAAATTTTAATTTTTGTTCATACAGAAAATGTTCGTAAAAAACCACTAAAAACAACATTTGTATGAATATGTTTTGAAGACTATAACTCCTCCACATTGTAGAGTTAACCCAAGAAAAACTAACTTCATTCTTTATTTTTACCCATCAGGAGCATCCACCTCTGAGTAGACAGTTGGAAGGAGATACTTTTGCTATCCAAAAACCAGACTGCTAACAAGTAATAGCAGAAAATATGCGTTTGGCATGACGTTGGCAACTAATTTGAGCTGTCAAAGAAGAGACGAGCAAAGTAAATTAACTCATGCAGGCATATAGCTCTCTTCTATTCCTTTCATTCCTTCTTGGTATTAAATTGAAGTAAATTGAAGCTGTTCGACCATAGTGAACAAAGGATAATACTCCCTCCCCACCCTAATCCGAATTAAGAGTGCACTATTCATTTTCAAGTTCTCCTGAATTAAGGGTCTACTTTTCTTTTAATACATAACCAATAAACCAAAGTTCACAATGTCAAACAAATCTTATAAAGAGTATTTTTTAACCTATACAAAAAAAAAAGGATATGGATTCTTAATTTGGGACGGAAGGAGTATATGGCAATGAGGTAAACCAAATCTTCATTTCATTACAAATTTCATATTTTTGAAACCTTCCTTTTTCCGTTAACTTAAGGTGATTTCTTCCCATTAATATTCTATATACAAACAAATGGGTAACTAACTATACACATGGCCTAAAGAATAAAGGGGGGATAAACTATTTACATGAAAGCATTTCAATTTCCCATTCCAACTCCTTGAAGACAAACTTGCACTTTGAAACACATGGGATCATCATAGGTCAAGCTTCTGATACAGATCTGCTAGTGCACGATAAAGAACGGCAGCTGCTGGGGGCCTAGGCAATGAGCCAAGAAGAATATCTGGGGCATTTAGTGATTGGCTACCATAAAATCGCGAATTTTCTTGTGCACGGGTTGTGACTACACTCCCTTCTAGTGAACATCCAATGAAGGCACCTGCATGGTGAACGATGGTCATATTCAATGACAAGTCGAAATCCACATATTATATAATTGCATCGATACATGATCCTTGAAAGCTGATCTTCAAAAAAATTTAAATTGATAATAATAATAATAATAATAATAATAATAATAATAATAATAATAATAATAATAATAATAATAATAATAATAATAATAATAATAATAATAATAATAATAATAATAATAATAATAATAATAATAATAATAATAATAATAATAATAATAATAATAATAATAATAATAATAATAATAATAATAATAATAATAATAATAATAATAATAATAATAATAATAATAATAATAATAATAATAATAATAATAATAATAATAATAATAATAATAATAATAATAATAATAATAATAATAATAATAATAATAATAAGATACTCCTCTTAAATGTTGAGATTTTGTTTTAGAATTCTCCCCTAATGTTTATCAACAATCGCTAATTTTGAATAAGTAAATGCAATTACAGTGACAGATTTCATAAAACAAGGAACTTAAATCATTTATCTTGAAAAAAGTCAACAGCTGAACTGTGAAAGCACACACTTTTTTCCAGAAAAACACTGCAATTCCCTTTAATAACAATACAGGTAAGAAGCCACCGACAACAGAACCCAATGGCTCCTGTCAATAGAAACATTCTCCCAGTAAATTACCTATTTGGCTTCTAAAGTAGTCGCCAAATTTCTATTCGGCCCCAAGAGTATATTCTGTCCCCATCAGTGTGTAAAATTGCATTGCAAAAGGCGCAATATTGCACGCAATACGGCGTTTTGGGGTTATTTCACGACATATCGCACCTGGAAGTGTGACTTTCATTAGCTGGCAAGTGAAATGGGCAATTGTGCGACAGTGTATTTTTTTTCACATTTCCCAACCAACAAAGAGGCATCATACTGAACCTCACTCAAATAATGGATGGAAAATATTGCAGTCTCAGGTCATCGCAGCCCTACGGTTTTGAACTCATCGCAGCCTCAACTTTCTCTCTCTCTCTCCAACTCCACTGCGAACGAAGGGATTCAAGGTGTTGAACCCAATTTCATGTTGCACCAAGGTTTGCAATTGAACCCAGGTCCTCTACATAAAGCAGTTCTATATTTAAAAATATAGCAACTCTGTTATCTTTTTAAGGGGGCCATTGCTGTATTTTAATTTTCAATTATTGTTTTGTTGATTCTTGTTAATTCATTCTACCAAAACCTTTGGTTTATTATCAATGTTGTAGGCTGCAGCTTCTTATTATTCTGTTCGGTGCTATGTGAATTAAATTTTTATTTGTGGAATGTAATGCATTTTTGCTATAGTTTTCTATTTTTGTACGATAAACTATTTTTTGGATATTTTAGTTAAAAAAATCAAATAGCCAAATTGCTTACGCAAAACACAACATTGGTTACACGAAGCAACACTAGATCCAAAATGTGACGCAGCACACAATCTCTATTTCAAACATCGGTCCCTATAAAGACCTTAAAGTGTCTTACCACTTCAATATCACGCTTACATTCATTATTAGCAAATTTATTTCCCAAAACCTTTCTTCTCCCCTCCACAAGGAGAAAACTAGAAACCCTAATTAGAGTTTTCAGAAGAAAAAAATTTGGGATTCAGTCATTCGAATCCACGGCATTGACGCCATCGGCCACTGTCATCCACATCACAAATGTGGTGCTAATACCCAACGTTCCCGCTGTTGACGGGTACAGTGATACAGCCTCAACACAGTGTGTGTGTGTGTGTAGAGATTTGTTTGAACTTCAAACTTGATATGAACCAAAATGATGTGTACTGAATCACGATAGAAATTAGCATCAATATTAAATGAATACAGTCAAAGCGATTGAAATCAATACACATATATACATAGCAACCAAGGAAACAATTGGAACCAATATCAAAGCTCACAAATATACATCAAATTCAAACCACATGGTGGTTGGTGTTAGAGAGTATAATTGAAGGAGGATATTGATATAATTTTTCTCAATACGGAACTCGAGTTATAAATATATATATAGATATATATAGTGTGTGTGTGTGTTATACATAGTGGAATAATACAGAAAGTCATTAATACTGTGCTTCTTTTTCTTCTAATTCTTTATTCTGAAATTTAACTTTATATAAGAGCTTTCTTAAACTGATTCCGCTTCATCTGGCAGACAAATTAGTGTTGCCCGTTGGACCAGTGTCCCTAAAAGTGTTCTTATGGTGGTCCGTTCTTCTTAATAAATCATGGTGGTTCATTCTTCATAATAGATTAGTTTATGAGTAATTATGACCAGTGTCCCTAAAAATATTCTTATCGTGGTTCATTCGTCGTAATGGATTAGTGGTTTATGACCAGTGTCCCTATGAATATTCCTAGTTCTTTATAATAGGTTAGTTTATAACTAGTGTCCCTAAAACTTGCGGTTCGTTCTTCACAATAGATTGGTTTATGCCTCGTTCTTTGTTTTCTAATATTTTGTTTAAAATATTTTTATGGCGGTTCATTCTTCATATAGATTAGCTTAAGTTTGTTCTTTGTTAGTCTCATATTTTGTTGGTATTGAAGACCACGGAGAGTCAAAATCGTTTGAGCGAGCTAGAGAAAATTTTGTGTTAACTTCTGTTGAATTTTTATTCAGTTTGGCTGTTTACAATCGCGTGTTCGTCTGAAAGTTTGCTCTGTCGCCAAAATTGTAGCTTGTCATCTTTGTTTCTCCCTCAACATCCCCAGTATTTCTCTTTGTTACATTGCCTTCGGAGTTGTTTGCTTGTTGCAACCTCTATTTTAGAACCCATCACGTATCACCGTTGTCACCTCGCCAGTATTTTGGAACCCATCACACTGGCAGTATCTCTCCGTTGCTGGCCTGTACCGCTGCACCGGCTCATTTTGCGCAGCTGGTATTATAGTGTTAGGGTTTCTAAACCCTGTATCTGACTTAGATGATCGTGACGAAGATATATCCTTTCTGGACTTATTTGGTGGGGATGTGGCTTGTGTCTGTTTTGTCCAATAATCCGACCCAATTCCAGTTCAAAGCCTAAGTTTTGGACTCGATCCAAATGGGTACCCAACTTTATTCTATATTATTTACAGCCCAGTTGCTATTAAATTTGGCCCATATTATTAAATTATTGATGGGTCCAAATCGGTTATTTGTTTCCGAATTATTTTCTTTTGGGTCAACCCACTCATTTGTTAAAACTGAGCTTATCTGCTATAGCCTGGTGATCCCCAATCACCTTGTTCCATTCAGCCCAAGTTCAAATAAGTCCATATTTCATTTTAGCTACAGTCCTATTGGTTTATTGTTGTTTTGGACCAGTTATGTTCTTTGTTCCCTGCACCTTCATTAATAAGAGAGAGTCAGTTAAATTCTGGGTTACTGAGGTCTAAATAAGTGGTTCTACCCGCTCCTTGGTGCATCCGGGTTTGACCAGAACTGGTTCAGTAATTTGGCTCTTGTTCAGACTGGTTCAATTCAATTTCTTTGGTTCAGCAGTTTGGTTTGCGGATCAAACCTGTTCAGGTAGGGTTCCTTCCATTCGTTGTTCCCCGCGCATCTTATTAGATTCCGCTTGTCTACTTTGTCTTCACTAAAAATTTTGTACTGAAAGCAACTTCGCAGATAACAGCTTTACATGGAGCTTGAAATTGTGCTGATATGCTTGTGATGTTTTATGCTTAGTTTTGAGGTTTCTTTTGGCTTTCTTTGGGTTGGATTTGCGGCTATGCAAGGCAGTTTATGTTTGGTAATTCACATTCCATGTTATGTTCCCTCACATTCCTCAGTATTATATTCAGTACCCCAGAATAACTTAATTTTGTTCGGTGTCCTTAATAATCGGTGTTTGGTAGCAATTTTTTTCTTCATAGCCACTTATTGGCGTGTTGTTTGGTAGTTATCTTCCCCTCATATTGAGTACTTCATCATTCATTTGTTTTGATAGGATCTCGTCAATCTTTATTATAGGAATTGTTTCGTTGTGCACTCCTCATTGATAGATATTTCTCACTTTTGGTTAATTGCACCATAGTGGAGGTTCATTTATGTCGCCTGTTAGTTGTGTGTTAGTGAGTTCTAACAACCCCTTGGGGCCTTGATAGAGGTTATTTACCATGTCAAATGGCTTAATTTCCCAAAAACAACTTCCCACTTTCTAGTCATGCGACCACATTTGCTGCCTTTTCCTTGAAAATTTTGCTTTGCTTGCACCAAAAGAATAATTTGCCAGGTTCATTTCCATTTTGAAGACAAATACACAGGTTGATTTGAAAGCACAGTTGTATTTCAATTTCTATCTCTAACACCTCTCTCCTATCTCTCACAACAGCTGTAGCCCCTCGCTCTTACTTCGCCCCTCTTTCTCTATCATCAGATTCACCACAAACAATCTGCGCGGCCAAACAAAACCTTCAATTGAAGTATCTTTTGGTTCTTTTATGTCCAAGTTGAGAAAATTGATTTCTGCTATCAATTTCAACTTTCTGGTACTTTCTTCAGTTCAAGACTTTGCTGCCGAAGGAAATGGTTTTCATGTCAACTGTAATGTTTACCGTGAGGTTTTAATAATCAAATGTGTACTTGGATTCTTGGTATTGTGATGTTAATGGTTTGTTAACTGTGATGTTTTAGTAGAACTCTTACACACCCAATTTCAGTCCATTACTTTAAATAGAACTCTTATCAAGTTTGGAGCATTTGATAAAACGATGCAAACGCCAAAAATTGGATCCAAAGAACAGAGAAAAACACAAGCACAAATCTGAAAATTATATTAACAAGCCAAAGATATCTATCTTCCCAATGGGGAATGATTGCATTTGTAAGGCATTGGGACTCTAGAAGGTAGTATGAGTTGTCATGTGGTAAGTTGTCATGTGGTGTATAACAACACTAATGGAACATTTGGACCCAAGATGACCTAAACCTCATTTGAAAACCTATGGGAAGACAGTCTGATCTGATCAGTTTGTGAGCCGAGGGTCTATAAATCTTGTGAGCTGTACTACAGTGAATCCTACACGGTTACGACTTCAATCGGGTCCTCCACCTGAATCGAAAACCATTATTAGACCTTGAAACCCTAAAATTGGAGCTTGCCAAAGCAATAGCACTCTGTCGGAGACAAATTTCTTGTGAGGTAAGAGGACCGAACCCCTTTCTTGTTTGATTTCATCTTTTCCCTCCTCTTTCTTCTTCTTCGATGCTACAGAATCAAACTGGGCTGCGATTTGAAGGGTTTTACTTCTCTCTTCTTCATGTTTTTCCTTCTGTTCGATTGAGCCCTATGGGCTGATTTGGGTTTAGAATTAGTGGGTTTTCTCACACCCTTCCTTTTCTTTTTGAGGGGTATTGTTGGTTTGGGCAGCGGAAGGTTCGGTTTATGGATTGGATTTGACTGGGAAAAATCTTGAACATTGGACTTAGGGTTGGGGCTAGGGTTTGAATTGGATGGGGTATTGGTGGAGAAGGAAAGACAAACTCCAATCTTGACAAGATCAGGACTAGAGTTACCTCGATGGCCGTCATTCGACATTCAGAATTAGAGTTTTGATTTCTCTTCTTAGGACCCATTAATGGAGATGCAATGGGAGGACACACACCAAGGAGCTCACCTCGCTCTAATACCAATTTAATACGAACACCAAAAATTGGATCCAAAGAAGAGGGAGAAAAACACAAGCACAAATCTTAAAATTGTATTAACTAGTCTCTAAAGGTGCTAACTAAGTATGAGTTGTCATGTGGTAAATTGTCGTGTTCTGTCATCCATGACAACACTAACGGAACCTTCTAGAAGTCTTTATCCTACTATAATATCTAAGCACTAAAATAGGAAAAGTGTGACAATAACAAAAGAAATGAAAATTACAAATATGGCCCCCATTTATTAATTACATCACATTTCCCCCTATCTGCATCACAAAAAGGTTTTAAAGTAATCAAATAACAATATTTAGAAATTTTGTCAATTTAAACTTGAAAAGTGAGAAAATAACCATGACAAAGTTATTTATTTTCTTCGGCTAATACACACTTTCAAACACCAAAACTTGAAAAATATGAATTCTTCAAAACATGCCAATCAAGCACCCTATGAAGCACAAATGCAGGTGCGAGATGTGGGTGCGACATGGTGCGGGTGCGGCGATTCAAAAAATCTCAAAAAAGATTCGGGGGTGTTAGGAAATATAATAAAAATATAAATATATTATAATATTCCTTGATTTTATGTAGATTGTACATTAGGTTATATACAAATTAATTACTACTTTTATAAATCTCCAACATAAAAATTGGACCTGGACGAAAAAGATTTAAGTGATAATATCATTCTTGAAAAAGATCTATTCTCAAACAACTTCCCACTACTTAATTTCAGCTTTCGTACCATGTATCTAACTTTCGAACACCACTCGTGTAAATCATTATGGAACTATTATTCAGTGTCACCACTCGAGGTCGACAAAAGCTGAAAGTTGATTTGCAATAACACGAGAATGTTGAGCTTGAAGATCCACATCAATAAAATCCATGTCAATGATTTTCAATTCAATATGTAGCTTTCTAACCCTCAAATCTCTGTCTTTGGCCAACTCACACCCTCTCTCCTTCACAAAGTTCCATCCAACCTAGACTATAAATCCTCATAGCTTCACGAAGAACGTTATTAAAAAAAAATACCAGAAAAATTGGTTGATCCAAGTATTCTTCACGAGAAAAATCAAGATTCTTAAAGAACCCATGAAGAATACGTAATTAAATTTAATTAAAATAATTGGATACGCGGTGGGTGCGAATTAGAGGAGAATCGGGTTTGTTTACCATTTTGAAGAATCCGTGCTTCATAGCAAGCACCAAAAGCTGTAAAAAAAATACAAGATTTGCCTACTGGAAAATTAGTGCTATCAAACAGTAGATATATTTTGCTTTGGCAATGGCAAATTTTTCCAATCATGCTATTTTCCAACTTTTGTATCAAACAGGCCCTTATTGATAGGCGCACCTAGTCTTGAACCTCAATGGAGGTTGATTTTCTTGTGTGTGTGTGTGTTTTGTTGATGATTGTTTGTTAATGAGTGATTGAAGATTCCATTATTGACCAGTGTTTTACACATCACTTTAAAATGAAAGCAACTTCGCAAAGATCAGCTCTACGTGGAGCTTGGAATTATGCTGATATTGGTGTGAGGTTTTATGGTTAGATTTTAGGTTTCTTTTGGCTTTCTTTGGGTTGATTTGTGGCTGTGCAAGGCAGTTTTTGTTTGGTAATTCACATTCTATATTTTGTCCCTTGACATTATTCAGTATTATATTTAGTACCTCACACTTGTTAACTTCATTTTGTTGGGTGCCTTTTATCACTGATGTTGGGTGAAAAAAAAAATCTTTGTAACCACTTTTTGGCATGTTTGGTCATTATCTTCCCCTCATATTGAGTACTTCATCATTCATTTGTGTCGACAGGATTTCATCAATCTTTATTATAGGAATTGTTTCGTTTTACACTCCTCATTGATAGGTATTTTTCACTTTTTGTTGATTGACCGTAGTGGAGGTTCATTTATGTCGTTTGTCAGTTGTGTGTTAGTGAGTTTTAAAAATACCTTATTGATAGGTGCATCTAGTCTTGAGCCTTAGTGGAGGTTCATTTTCACGTGTTTGTTTGTCTTTTGTGGATGATTGTTGATGAATGATGGAACGTTCCTTTATTGACTGGTGTTTTGCACATTTTTTTGGACCTTAGCGAAGGTTCCACCATTGTTTGTACTTTGTAGTGCGGAGGATTGTATCATAGTGTAAACATGTTGGTCATAAAGCTGCAATGACAGCTTTTATGGTTTGTGGTGAGGTTGTAGTGGCATGTTGATGATATTGACATGTGCTAATGAGCATATAAATAAAGGTCTCCCCTTGATTGATTAATATAATAAAAATGATATGTGTATTGCTTGCGTTGAATGTTAAATCTTAAATCACCTCCGCTTACTCGCATAATGTGGATATCTCATTGTGCTTTTGTGCTTGTATTGAAAATTAAGTTAAGGTTATGGTAAACACTATAGTTGTGTGATAGAGAAAAACATTGATCAAGCTGTTGGAGACAGTCAAAGAATTAGTCAATTAAGTATCAACGGTCATGTAAATCGTTTTGGGTGTCACAGCTCGCAGCTCCACTCCAGCCCTGCCAGAAGCCCACCACCAACTTCGATTCGCGGCATGCCCCTTTCCCCGGTGGTAAATGTCACCTCGGCAGTAGCTAACCCCCAACCTGCACAACCTGGCCCTCTGCCCAGCTTCGTGCAATTACACCCTTCCCACCTGGCCTCTCTGTCCGCACCACCATCAAGGGGCGCGCAAAGAAGGCTGGTGCCAATTCCCTTCGCAGCCCAGACGATACTGCTCCCACCATAAGCCGTGGTCCGCCACAGGTTCCCATGCGATAGTCCCGCAACTCCCTCCACAGCTCCATCGCTGCATGAGCATGTAGTTCCTTGCCTCTGTCCCAATGAGTCATCAGATGAAGAGGAAGAAGACCTCCCTACAAATGGGGAACACGACCAAGGGGAAATCCCGTATCTTCAACGGATTGTAAGAAAAACATGAAGTGACTCCAAAGTACGACCCACGTGTTCTTGTAAATTGACTCAACTCTATTGAAGGCATTAAATGTGTACGAGCTGTCAGGAAATGCTAAGGTCTGGTGGAAGGAGTTGTGCCAGTGACGGCAGGAAACAGGAAAGAAGCCCTTCGTCCCGGCATCCTATGAGAGAGATATGTTCACCTGACTTCAGAGTTAAGCCAGAATTTGATTACGGACATGGAATGAATCTGAAGAGAAAAATTTTAATCACTATATTAACTGTCGCCGAGCTTCTTATAGGGATATCAGAACACTGGAAAAGTCCGGAAAAGGTGCAGAGTACGCACACGAGGTGGAATAATATTTCCGATAAACCATGAATACTTAAAGGGGCAAGTGTAGCTACCACAGCTCCGGCAAGGACTCCCTACGGTGCCTGCTACGAGTGTGGTGTCTTGGATCATAAGATGTTGGGAGTGTTTAAAAAAAAGAAAAGTTATGTGGCCGTGACGAATGATTCGGGATTGGGAGAATGCTGTGAAGGTACAAACAGAATACCCCTTTTCGGGGGGGGGGGGGGGGGGGGGGGGGGGGGGGGGGGATGCGTAAGAGATAGAGAGGAGAGAGAGAGAGAGGGGCGGCTATCAAAGGGAGAGGGGAGGGAGGCACAGTTGGTCTTTATTTAAAAGTCTTTTATTTATCAGTAAGTTAATAGTATTATCTTTAGGTATTTTCCTTATTATTCTTTGGTTTCCTCAATTATCTTTAATACTTTCAATTTCTTTACGACTCTGGGCCATGAACCGATAAATAAATCCCCCCTCCCCCTATAATTATTCACTTACTCATTAATATAATTCTTTTGCTTTGTATCGCTTACTATTCACATCAAATATATCATTGGGTTAGATGACTTCCATTGATTTCATGGTCCCAGTGTTGAATGGCCATGTGGTTCAATGGTGATTGGCTACATGGATATTAATTCGTTCGAATGTGTGTGCAACTGCTGCTATATTTGGGCATTTCTGTTTCAAGTTGAGCATGTACGTTCAAAATTATCCGAACTTGAGGGGAAAGTTAGGGTATAATCGCAGTGAAGATATTGATGTAATTTTAACCATTAGGGTAGTTGTGTTTGTGTGGTAATGCACTATGATACAAGTATGAGTATTATACATGCTTTAATAAAGAGTGGGATAATAAAAATAATAAAATCTTCTTCTCTAATTCTTCATTCTGAATTTAACTGCTGGGATCACCACCGGCTGTCGTGCTGGGTCCGTGGATGGCCACTTGGCAATGACGCCGTTACCGGAAAACAGCATAACAGTGATTCACTATTAGAGTTCCTAACCGTCTATTTTGGTTCGTTGAAGGAAAAGAAAGCCGTACAAAAAAGAAAAAGAAAGAGAGACCGGGTTATCCAGGTTTGCCCACAGTACCTAAGCAAAAAACAAGGTTTGACCCGGTCTCATTACTTTTTAAGGCTATTTTGGATGAAATATCATACTTACCCTTCTGTCAAACTTTAAGAGTGAAAATGGACGGAAGGTTGACATTGCAACTGTTTACATAACTAAAAAAACTTTAGATCTTGCATATTGATTACATTAAACATAGTGTTTTTTTCTCAAGCCTGAGTTTCAGATATTGATTTTTAATCTGAGGCAGAGGGAGAAGAAGCAAGTATTGAATTTGGTATCTTTCATAAGACCTCAACCTTAACTAACAAATTAAATGACAATTTAGATTAACACATCTTTTTAAAACAAAATCAAGTTGGAAACTTTTCCCATCTAGAGTTTGTTTTTTTGTAAAGAAAAAGATGGAAAGAGCTACCTTTACTGCAGCTATATGTATAGCAAGCAGCATAGCCACTGGTAGCAGCTCGTACATCCGCTTCAGCTGTCCGCCCGACGATGCCAACAGCTGCACTCAATCCAGCTCCAATTGAAAGATGCATATCACCGCTGAAGGTCCTCACGGCATCCTTTGATCTCAACACAATTATTAAGTCTGTCAATTCACCTCCAGCCTGGGAAAAAAATAATATACAAGGAAATTGCAAGATATTTAAAATACATTCCAACAAGTGAATTAACAAAAAAGGGATAGGATTTGAAGAAAAGTTAGTATAATGATTTGTCAATGGAACCCAAGAAATTCTCATATATAAGATAAGAAAATCATTTCACACATCCTAACCAAGGATGAGGAAATTTTTCAGACAATCTCCAATGACCAAACAAAGAAGATCTCTCTCTCCTATCCCCAGACAAGTGGGCTTTGAAATAGAGTACCCCAGAAGAGTGGAGAAAAGTGGAGGCAGCAAGTTTCTACTAGGATCATTTCTACCCAAAAAAAAAAAAGTTCACTACTAGGATCAGAAGACAAAGCATGCCATCAAAATCGCTTGAAAATTGATGGTAATGGTATGTCCTCTTTCTCCTTAAAGAAGTGAACTTTAAGGAGGAAATTTTTTTACACAAAAAAAAAGCCATTTCTTAAAGGTTAATTACTTACCTGAGGACCCCAACCTGCACCAAAAGAAGAAATAGCAGAAGGGGGAGACCACGAGCCATCTTCCCTGCGAGCAATCACTAGTCCTGTTCCAATATTGTAGGTAACCATCATGCCAACTTTCATGACGGTCAGTATTGCAAGGCCTTTTGCCTGTCGTAAAATAGCAGCTGGAATCGACTTCTCGGGTCGTAATGAACCTACCTGAGAATTATAATGTGTGAGAACCTCATAAATGTGAACAGGTTTTGAAATGAATTTAAGTCTACATTGTGGCAATCATAACCATAAAATCTTTTAAATCAAGCTCTTATTAGATTATGCAATTTATTGGAAGGCCTGCCTGCCAAGGACAGTTCCTAAAGTCATTTCACCCCTTCACCCCTAATAGGGTGGCTTCCGAAAGGCACTAGCACAAATAGAATGCTAACCACATGATATAAATAGTTTGTGCTAAATTTGTCATTGGGTCCCATTTCATTTTTTCTCACCTCATACCACTTAAACTCTCATTTTCTCTAAATCATCTTCTCCATCATCACCTCTCCACCACCCACCAACGCATCTGTCTCTTTCTCTCTCTCTCTCTCTCTCTCTCTCTCTCTACACACACACACACATACCTCCTCTCCGTCTCACGTACAAATAGAAAACCCTAGTTATCACAAAGATTATATTTATAATGAAAAAATAACCCAAATAAATATTTTTGCTTCATACTCAACCCATAGATAACTTATAATAAAGTATATACTCACATAGGATTCAATTAACACTTCAAAAAAAATTATAAGAAAAAAGCACAAGGACAAAAACCTACAACTTTACTCCCTCGATCCCGAAAATGATAACAAAATAGGGGTCCAAGCCCCAAATGTGTATAAAATAAAAAATAATATAGTTGTACATACTCAGGGTCCAAGCCCCGAGTTTGGGCAAAATTTCGGGTTCCAATCCCGGAGTTTGGGGCAAAAATTCAGGGTTCAAGTCCCGAATAGGTAAATTTTTGTCATTTTTGAGAATTATATCCATTCCAGGTTCCTAATCCGGGGGCAAATTTCGGGGTCCAAGCCAGGAAAAATTCGGGATCGGAGTAACGAAGTTATAGGTTTCAAAATTTTGAAAATTTAACTATGTGTGTTGAGATCATATGTTACTATGTAACTTATTTTAAATTGTTTATGGATTGAATCTTAATAAATAATGTTTCTTAGGGTCATTTATTGATTAAAAAAATATATACTTCTTAAATTTTTTGTGAGAGAGTTAATGTGAGAGAGAGAGAGAGAGAGAGAGAGAGAATATATATACATGTGCAGGGACGTAGCGAGGAATATGAGACAGTGGGGGCTATTTTCCGGGGGTTCGGGGGCGGGAGCCCCCGAAAAAAAAATTTGAGATTATTTTTGACTATTTGTATTAAATTTAAATAAAAAATAAATAAATCTTCAAATAAAAAATAAAGTTACGCATCCAGTGCAAATGGGGAAAGGAGAAAGGAGTTTTAAGGTTACCTCTTGTCTAGAAACAAACAAATAAATAATTAAGAAAGTTACCTCTAGTCTAGACTTTAGAAGCAGGGGAGGGAGGGGACCACCACACAAAGGGAATAAGCAGGAGCAGCACTAGCACAAGCAGGAAGGCAGAGGACCACCACCCACGGGTCTTGGGAATGGGAAGGGAAAGGGCCGCACCACGGAAAGGGAACGGGGTTTTCGTTTTTGTTTTTGAAACGAGTGGATTTGGTTGCTAACTTGATGTTGTTTTCTTGTCTTTGTTTTTAGGTATTATTGAGTTATAAGTATGGTATATTTATAAAAAAGCCCTACAAATTTTCATAACTTAAAACTTTTACATCAAATACTTTTATATACTTTTTTTTTTTTTTTTTTTTAAATCTCGTGGGGGCTTGTGCCCCCACTTGTCCCTTAACAGCTCCGCCCCTGTACATGTGCGCACAAATACACAGAATGTTGCATTGGTGGTTATGGCGGTGGAGATGGTGGTGATATGTTGTTTGATGGTTAAAAGGGATTGAAGGTTTTAGAGAGAGAAACAAATGAAGACATAAGAGAAAAGGTTGAAAAATGAGAAATTTGAACTTTAAATACTTGGGTGCCCTTTGGTGGTATCATGAAGTCTTAAATGGGTTATTGTGGTGGTAAGAAGTTATTTTAGCTTAGTGGTATTCTAGAGTAGATAATTAGGTGCCCTTAGCAGCAACATATTTACAGAAATCATTGAAGGTACAACATCACAACATATTTATAGAAAATCATTGAAGATACAGCATCACGGTACAATCGAAAGACCCACAGTTGAGGACCTCACAGCCGAGGACACATGTCCCTCTCTAAATAAGAATATGAGATAGGGCGTTTCAGCACTCTCATGTGAAATGTCAACCATCAAGAGATGTCAGCAAAAAAATCTAAAAAGTGTACAACCGAGGACCCAACAACTAAGGACCAAACAACATAGCACCACAAAGCCGAGGAACAAACGTCCTCTATGAATGAGGACCCGACAGAGGGGCCTCAGCTAGAGAGCTCTTAAACATCTCTAGTGAAAATCTTAGAGAATCCCATATCCCTCTCTAAATAAGGACTTTAGAGAGCGAGGCTTCAGCACTTATCCATCAAGGGGCATCTCATAAGTCAATAATATGGTACAACCGTACAACTTATGAAGCATGGACACTCTCTCAAAGACAGTGACTCTGTTTGACATGGGCACGGGACACGCTAGGACAAGCATGTCCTAGAGTATCCTGTTTTTGTTTTTACGACGGACATGTTGGGGACATGTCAACGCGGGACACATTAGGATACCTTGGAACACTTTTTTTTTACACGTTGTGGTAGTTTTTTAGTACTACGGAAATTAAAAATGGGGTCAAATGTTTGATACATAAAATATGGATTGTAAAATATAAAATAAAAAATAGACTATATTCATTCACAAAAAGAACAATATGGACTCAAAAGTTTCAAACAAATCATAACTTTTGCAATAAGTATTCATTACATTTCCGATTATATTGAATTTTAACTGTTTTTTGTTTAGGTTTGTATTGTTGTTGTATTTGATTTTACTGATTTATACGTGTAGTAGTTCTAATTGTGTATTATTGAACAATTTCTATTCTAATTCACTAATGTATATATTTAAAAATATATATTATCCTAGCATATCGTATCCTACAATTTGAAAAAATCATGTATCGCGTATCCCGAGTGGTGTTCCATCTTGTATCACGTGCCAAGTCCGCACTTCAAGGGACCCTCTTAAAGAATATTGTCCAAGTGTACCAGTTATTACCCACTTTCCTCCTCTCGTCAACAAAGATGCGACAACCAGATAAGAGAACATCAGAGCATCATTACTCTCTAATCTTCAAACTACAATCTCAACGGAGCAAACTCTTGATACGCAACATAAATGAGAAAGAACAAACAACCAACCAACCCTAAACATAGGCATTACTAAACCACGTATATATGTGTTATGTGTAAATGCATGTCTCTCTCATCATTTCTACTATATATATATTCCAATTCCACTGCATGGGGTACGTCTCCTGCTCTTATCTCTGGCACTCCATATTTAGATTTTTTGTCGTTCGACAAACCCATTGTCACCTGCACCCTTCGGCAGACCGACATTCAGAGAACTACCCTCTTACATAATACTACAGCAATCATGCAACACTTGCAGAGATGTACTTATTTGAGTTCAAAATAAAAAAAACGGAGTTATGTTATTGGAATTGAATCTGAATCTCTAACAGAATAGCGGAACCTTTCAAAGCTAGCTAAACAGTTGTTAAAAATAGATTTATGGATATATACCAATAGCGAGGATGGTTCGTCGTCACAATAAAGCAATTTCTAGATAAACAAATGGTGAGTATGGTTCATTGGTGTAATAAAACATCAAGCTCCTTTGAACTGAATAGGGATAAACAAAGATAGATGATTCATAATATATTAAATCCATGATCTTACCTTGTTATATCCCCGAATTGTGTTTGCGCATTTGTAAATCTCATATTCCATTGACTGTCCCCATGGAAAATTTAGCCAGGATCTTAAAGTGCTCAAATCTGTAAGATCGTGGGTTGGTAACTGAGCAGCACGGCTTACTTGATCCATTAAGTATGGCTGGACAGACTCAAGACGCACACAACATACATCACAGACACGTTCTGGGTCCCCAACACGAAATCTTGCTGGCAACAATCTCCTTCCTCTGGTACACTCACTACAGAATATTCCTCCACAAAACCGACAGTGATGCCTGCCACACATGATAGGATGAAACCGCACACTACACAACATACAAGCAGAAGCTGCGCTATCAGGCAACCACTTGGGTGGCTCTGCTTCAAGGATTTCCTGGATATTACCAGAATTGGCCTCTGTGAGAGTTTGAGCCATTTCTTTCCAAGCTTGCTCAACTACGTGGCTAGATATCCATGCCATTTTACAAACATCACCAGAAGAAAAAGAACTAACTTTTCCTCGTGCCGCAAGTAACATTTCAACAAAAACATCCCACATTGTTAGCTCTTTATCTTCTCCAAAGAACTGGCTCCAACCCATATCTTCTTCAGGAAAGATTCCCCCATTTGGACAGAAACCTCGAGTCCACTCTTCATGCTCACTCTCTGACATAGGAGGAACAGAAACAGGTATCCAGACCCCAGTTTCTTCAGAAAGTGGTGGGTCATAACAGAAGTATTTTTCCCTTTTATGATAGCAGGTGATAGATTCTGTCCTCACATCAATCTCCTCCCCAGTGAACTGTGGTGGATAAATATCACAATCTCCTGATTCGGCCATTTGTTTGCTAACAAAGCGATTCTTCTCATCATTCTCCCCCTTTTTGTGTTGTGGTAATTTCGACACACACTCGTCATTTTGGGCAATTTGATAAATGACTTTCTTTTCGGAAAGTGGTATATGTTGGATGCCCTGGCCTGTGGAACCCCTCTTCTCACCATTCTCCTCCCTTGTACATTTAAATGATTCAGTATCACATTCTTCAGGGTTAGCAATTTGTTCGCCCGTTAAACAACTGTTCTCATCATTCTCAACTCTTTTGTGTTGAGATAGTAATTTAGTATCAAATCTTTTGTTTCTAGTCATTTGTTGGCTAATTGAACTGCTCTTCTCATCGAACTCCTCCCTTGCGTGTGGAGGTAATTTGACATCACATTGTTCAGGTTTATCCGTTTGCTGACCCTCAAAAACACTATTTTCATCATTCGCCTTCGTTGTGCCCACAGTTAATACATCACATTCTTCAGTTTCATCCATTTTTTCACTCATGAAACCATCATTTTCCTCCTCATCATGGCGTAACATAGGGTCACATCCTTCATGTTTAGCCATTTGTTGGTTCATAAAACAAATCAAGGGTATTATATTATTGGGCTCTCCTTGTTCCTCCAGTCCCTCACAATCCTGTCACCAGCATCAAAACCAAGCAGCCGAAATAATATAATACACAACTTAAAATCTGATCCTGAAAGCGTTTCAACTATAGTTTAAAAATTACTAATATATAACTCAGGAGAAGAATTTTAAAAAAAAAATGGACTTGATTTATAAACTGGACTTCAAGGACAACACTGAGAGAGAATTCAACTGCAATATCTTTACAAAATATCACAGCTAAGATACTCTTAAATAGTTTCAAATGGTTAGATTTTAATTTAAACCTAAAAAGACATCGATTTGTTTACTTTTACTTCCAGAAGATCACCACTAACAAGGATTATCATTAAAAACGTATATTTATTTGATTTCGATGGTAACAGAACAGTGCCTTATATGAATCAATTGGTAAAAAATAACAAAGAAATTTGTTGCCATAAGAAAAATATGCGCTTAAATATAATATTTAGATGAAAAGTAAGAATCTATGAATGAATAGAGTAGTTACCGGGGGAGGAACTGAAAACCTAGAATCGAAGGGTGGATTTATGGTTGAGGTTAATAATTTGAAATCGGAGTTGTTAACCTTCATGGATTTAGCATCGGTAAGAAAAGAAAGAGAAACTATAACGTGTACGTAATGGAAGAAAGATGAGTATATACTCCTTGATAATTATGGAATATCATGGACTCGATATTTTATACATATTTTATAACATTTCCTCTTGAATGTGCACTATATCCCCATTGATGATTGTTGTCTCATTAAAATTTTACTAAGCAAAAACTCAGTGAAAAAAACTAAAATAAAGAAAAAAGAGTAAAACTTTTGTGGTCATTGAATCGGTGTTGGACGAGCTTAATGTTGCCTAAAATCTTTAACTGAAAAACTCAGTGGGAAAAAAAACTTATTAAGGGAAAAAGAGTATAATGCGCATATGTCCAAAATAACATATTCTTATATTCTCCCCTTGATCAAATGCTCCCCATGATTGGATATTCCCCATGATTATGGTATATCTCTGATGATTGAGTCGATGTCTATCAGTCTTATACACAACCTTCTGAAATGTTCTTTGAAATGGTGAATAGATTTGATCGATTGTTACTTCGATTTCATTTTTCTTCATAATCTCGACTTTCATAAGACTTGGGTGAATAGGGATTAACATGTCATTTTATCAAATCTATTTAGCTTCAATAGCATAACTCTTTTGGAGTTTGTGTATTGCATAACTCTTCTAGTGTTCATGGGTGTAGAAGAACTAAAATGTGTTAGTCATATCTCTCTTGATGTAGACTTTTTGAATGTAGGCTATACTAAAACTATTTCCTTTATAAGTAGTAGTAGGAACATATGTTGTTTGAGGCACGTCATAAGTGCTTTAATTATTCCTCGTGAGGATCCCAAATTTAACCTGCATCTATATAACTGACTAGACATATATGATTAGATATACAAATATCACATAATATGATTGATATTAATCCCATACTTTGCAGGTTAAATGGTAATATTTTCTTGCAAATTGATTGACTGCAATTAATATGTACGGTATTGTGATATGTATAACAATATATTAATAACATAAAAATAATGCAATAACAATATGCTAATATGGTACTTCCGGACCAAGTATATATTTTTCATCATTTATGATGATATGGATATTATAATATCTAAAGACTGGACATTATGGGTATACTAAAATGGTGTGATTAATATATGCTAGAGCATTGTAGGACTTTTCAATCCATTTAACTAATAGATAAGTGTTTAACACAAACTATGATCGATCGGCAGGTCGAGATAATAACTAATTACCCCAAAGTCATTTAATTTTGAATTCCTTATTTGGATATTTTGCATTTCAATTGAGCTCTTCAGAAGCAATTTCATTTGAGGATATTTAATAATGGCATGCATATATAATTATTTTTATACCCTTCCTTAGAAAACTATTTGATAAGACGGTTATACATATATCCATTTGGATTGTCTATTATACAATGAACGTCTTATTGCGTCTGAGTACGTACTCCTTATCTTCGCTTCAGGCAAAGAAAATCCTTTTAGTATTTTTATATGTATTCTTTGTCCAAGTCCCGTATATATAAGCAGTTATAATATTCACGAGTCTCATATAATATATTTTAAAAAACTGTCAAGCTAATCAGATATCTGAAAAGTATATACGGTCGTAACGGGATGGTAAGTTCATATAAATCAATCTTCAGTTTCTTAAAGAAATCTTATGCCATAGGTCGTGCACTTTTTAGCGAGTTTATCACTTCTCTTTCTTATTAATACCCATTCATAACCTTTAGGGTTAACATCTTAGGGGGTTTCACTATAGGTACAAATTTACCATATATATTAAGAGACTCGAATCATGCCATCATGATATTTTCTCATTTTGGTCAATATATTATCTGTCGACATTCATTCATAGTAGTGAATTTGTAGTGTCATTGTCCTTTGATTTTTGTGTAGATACAACATATATCATCTATGATCATCTTTGTTGATACCACGTTTCTCTTGTATATATATAAATTATAGAGATCTCATTTAATATTAGGTTTATTTGACAACTTCAGGGGATTTATAGTTACTTTCATGGACAATAGCATCTTCTAGGAGTTTAGAGAAACTGGATCTTTTGCTCATAACCTCTTCTCGAGCATTATATATAACTTCTTCTGGAGCGTTATTTGGGCATTATTTTATTTGACCTCCACTTTTGGGGAGTCATGTAGTTGGGACCTATATATTTGCCACGCTTCTGGCGTGTAATAAATTTACTTGCTGCCGAATTTATTTTGTCCTTCTGGGACAATGATTTTAACATGAATATTCGTAACTAGTCCATGTGACATTTGATGTTGTAATGTTATTTTTCACCTCATCTTTGCATTGAGCGATATGAAAAATTAAATGAGATAAAATGGAAGTATTCCACAATAATTCTCGTCGTTCTTTAGGAACAGTCCGTTCTTCATGAATAATTTGTACTTCTGGTACGCTCTACCCCCCCCCCCCCCCCTCGGCCAACGGCGGGAAGAGAGTCTCATTAAATTAAAATTGCACATAAACGAAAAACACTCTACTTGTCAATAGTTCAATAGCGAGTAAATTATAAACACCATATATATACCCTTGTGATAACAATAGTAAAAAATATTTTGTAAAAAAAAATCACAGGATATCATTTGTAATTTTAAAGGCTTATGAAATTAAATGAAGTGATCAAAATGGTTATTATATAATATCACCTAATTGAACCATGGAGCTGACGTCTCCTAACAAAATATAATTCTACAATAATAAATGGTCTATAGTATAACCCTGTGAATAATGAAATAAGGATTTTGCCAGTGTAAGCTTCTCACTTTAAACACTACAAGTAATGCAAAATTACTTTCTGTTATTTATTAATATGATAACCATGTATTTTTATGCTCATAAAACGAAGCTAATAACTTCAGGTTTGCTTTCATATAACTCAGTATCGTATATGAATGGGTAGTACCACATAACAACATCACATAGGCTCTTCTAGAGCCTTGGGTTCAATAATGGTTGAAAGGCATTTGAATGACTTTGTATCATCAAAAATCATAATTTAATCATTATTCCCTAAGCACAAAAAAAATATAATTATACGAATATCAAATGAGGATATATATCTAAAGGAGAAAATTTTGAACAATTAAAGTAGAGAACTTTTGATGCATCAAAATTTCATATTCTTATCATATGTTAGAGACTTCAGGCCCAAAAATAAGAAACTTAGTCCACCCAAAATTAGGGATTGGACTAATATTAATCCTTTTTTTCAAAAGTATGTAATGAATAAAAGAAACGGTAGAGGATATGTTATGGATCATAAAAGTAATGATTACTAATATTCTTTATAAAAAGTAATGAGAGCTTAAGGTTCTCTATTTAATATCACATATATATGAATCTTCGGGTTCATATAAATTATATTAAAACCTAGGACTTTAGATTCCACATGAAAATAACTGTTCAAGTTTTTTTATCATTTTTATGCAAAAACTTCTGGCTCTACACAAATAGTTAAACTTCAGGTTCAATATTACTAATATCGAAGGACATTAAAAAAACTCCAGGTTTGATTAGTGGGTAAAAATGTTAGAGAATCTTCCAAACAAATGCCAAATATTATAATAAACTCCGACCAATAATAATCCAACCTCTTTATTAAAAAAAAATAAAGGGCGTAATTTTTCACATTCCCAAAATCTCCAATGTATATTAGATAATTGTAATGTGAAAAGGAATTAAAATTAAACAACATTAAAAGTAATTTAATACTCAAATAAAGCGAAACATCAAGAGATAAAGGTTTAATGGTGAAACAATTAATATGATAGTTAAAGGGACACTTAACTATTAATAAAGTATTTAAAAAGATATTTTATTTAATTAAAAAAATAAAGAATCGATAAGTTGAAAATATATATTTATATACTCAATTTATTTTGAAACTTATCAGTGCAAAACCATGAAGGCCCAACTTTCGACAACCTAAATAGGACCAATGTGCTGCCCAAGTCAGATTTAGCATCACAAAAATAAATATAAAAATATATCACGTGGATAATTATGAAGGATCATCCCGGTTACCTACATTCTCGAAGGAGATAAACAAGGATAACCAACGAGCCAATAAGGAGATATAAGAGTTTGTACACAACTCAACTACTCTTATCACCATAAATAAAACCCTCCCCCTGGGGCAATGGGGCATGTAATTTTGAACCTATCAAAGAATTCATTAAAAACTAAGAAAACCTCCGTGGACGCAAGAAGTTGTTGAACCACATAAATCATGTGTGTTTTGATATTTACTTGTTGTTTAAATTCCGTTGCTTTTAGAATTATTAATTATGATTTATTGAACTCGCAATTGGTGTCGTATATGGGAACGATTATCTTTTCTAAAAAGAAACTTGGAAACAAAGAGTGAAAACAATGCCTCACCCACACAGTGCACCCATTGCTAGTGACTTATGAACTGATATGTCCTTACTCAGTGTTAGATCTGAGGTTCATTGCGACATAAATCATTGGTTTCTCCTAGAGCAACAACTTTATAAGTAGAGCAACGAGTAACCCATATCAACACAGATGTCACGATTGGTCGATGCTTATGAAGAACGAATCCACCAACATGAGGAGGCAACACACCTCCAAATGGAAGATAATGCGCGTCTCTAATGATGTCTTAAGAAGATGGAAAAAGAACTACATGAGGAAGTAGCAAGAACCATGGTCGGACACCTAGACCTCAAGTGAGCAAAACTCGTAGCCGAGGAAAGAGTATTGGTTGCGAGCAAGATCTTTCAGAGCACGGAAGTCATTCGACGAGACAAAATCGATATGAAGAATGCTATAAGCAAGATTTATGAAGCCTGGTGTGAATATAGAGGATTATCAACTCGGAGGTCATAATTGGAAATTGACCAACCTGCCAAACTGAGAAGATTCGTTTCTTCTTCCTTAATAAGAACTTCAGGTCAACTTATAACATTATCGTAGATAGGGCTAGCCTAAAAGAGTTCAAAGTTTTGCCTTCCATTGTACACTAATGCTTGAAGTCAACATATTATGAGGTCAATATTATCACAGAAAACGAAATTGAAGCCAGAGAATGCTATTACACTTCAGCCGACCAAAAGGAACTGAAGAAACTCACTACAACCTATCAAATAGAGACCATAGATCCTCGTAAGGAAGCCAAATTGATCAAAGCACAAGTTATCAAAGCAGTAAATACCATAGTCTTGGATGACGAACAACGAGAAAAGATAACACAGATCGACTCATCTCTGGACCTTATCATTAGGAAAGATTTAATGGATTTACTCAAACAGGGAAAAAATGTATTCACTTGGAGTCACAAAAACATGCAAGGGGTTGATCTAGAATTTATATGTCATGAACTCAACAATGTCAAGCATGCAAAGTCGATCAAGCAGAAGCGATGCGTCTTTAGCTCCGAGAAGAACATGGACATCAATTAAAAAAATGGAAAAGTTACAGAAAGAAAAATTCATTGAAGATGTCAGATACCCCGAAGGTTGGAAAATGTGGTTATGGTAAAATAGAAGAATAATAAATGGCATTTGTGTGTTGATTTCACTTTGAATATGGCTTGTCTGAAAGATCGTAATACCTTGTCGAGGATTGATCAACTGGCTGATGCTACCGCCAGACATAAATTACTCAGCTTTATGGAAGCGTACTCAGGATATAATCAATTAAAATAAAACCAGAGGAAAAGGAAAAACATCACCCATCACTAGCCGCGATACTTATTGTGTAAGGACACAAGTCTCCAATTGAGTCTTATGTAGTGTTGGCTCAATCTTGGACAAAAACACTTGAGTCATAGGATAGAGTTCATGTGTATCCATCCAAGCCTATGACATGTTTGTTGAAGACGTAGCGGCCAGATTTGTAAAGCTTCATCATTGCCGAGTTTTAAGTGCCTCGTTTTACATCATCAACATCATAATTTAAGTCTCCAAAGGGTATGAATGCAAACTATGTATATTTTTAGGAGACTTGGAATAATTTTTTAAAGGGTGTAAAATTTTATTTAATGAATTTTTTTTAATGTCAGAAATCTCATTTATAACTTGGTACATATTTTATATTTTCAAGATATTATTGTATAAACATTGTACTTAAGTTTTTGGGCTTAAAATTGATTCTTCATAATTCTGGCACATCGTTCGAAGTAGTCGTTTGAACGAGATTTTCGTTCGAACCACTGTTTCGTTCGAACGAGATTTGTTTAAATTCCAACGAGTTCCCATTTTACTAGCACTGTCATGTCGTTCGAATTGTCGTTCGAATGAGGAAGTCGTTCGAACAAAAATTCGAACAAAATTTCAAACGACTTTCAATATAATTTGTTCTGGGATATTGTTAGATGGGTCGTTCGAACGAGTCTTCGTTCAAACAAAAATGTCGTTTGAATGACATTTCTGGCGGGAAATGTTTTGGCAGTTTTTACCCCACTTTCCCACTAGTTTACCCACTAACTTCCTACCAGACTTATTTAGTGCGGGAACCTCTTTTGAAAAAATAACTTTTGACATTTTCTAAACACATTTTAAGAGAACATTTTAGAGAGAAATTTTTTTTGTTCAAAAGTTAATTGTTTAGTGTTTTGTGTAACCATGAACTAATTTCTACAAAAATACTTACATCGATAGTTTGTTTATCCAAGTACCTCATATATACAATATTTTCTTGGAGTTGTTTGGCACCATTGGTTCATCTCTAACGCAAGAAGGAGAAGTTTGGGTTTGATTTTATTTCCCATAAAAGAAGAAGTTTGGTTATTGCTGCGGCGTTCTCATACGGTGAAAGGCACCGTGTGTGGTTGACGGTTTCCAAAACCTTCATTGGTGGATTTCAAGGTTCCGATGGAGTCCGGGATTGTCGACTAAGCAGAGATTGGTACAAGAAGACGCGTCAGGGGCTTGAAGGGAGTCGAGTCAAGTTGAGTAAGTCATTTGTCTTGTATTTATAAAAATTTCGTACTTAGTGGACTTAAGGCTAGGGCCGTCCGAGGTTTTTTCCATTTGGGTTTTCCTGGTACATCGCGGTGTAGTGGTTGTGAATTTATTTTATCTTGCATATCACCTAAAATGCATGGTTAGGATTAAAAGATAAAATATGGTTTAATTCACTTCTTTTGTTTAATTTGGTGCTAAAATTAATTTGGGTGAAATTTGGATTTATTTAATTATAGTCAGTAATATTGATAAGCACCCAAAAGTGTCTATTTTATACCCCGAATAGACGCATTTTAGTCACTCGTTTTAATTAAAAACGACCTTATGTTCGTATTTATTTATTTCTCAGGTCAATACACAGTTGCGGTACAAATAATGCTAAATCAATGCAATTGCGACGCAGAAGCGGTCAAAAGCGTACATCGAAGAAATCCAAAGAGACCGCAAAGTCTGGAGTCCTATTTGAGCTTGCCCAGAAGAGATCTGATGCCCCGAAGCAGTCCCGTAACCCAAACCTAAGCCTACACCGAGCCCAGACCATTCATCGAGCCCCGTGTGTGTTTAGTTTGTACCTTTATTATTTTTAAAATTTTTAGTTTGAGTCATTTTTATTTTTAGGATTTAATTTAGATTTATTTAGAAATTTTTAGAATTTATTTTCTATTTTTCAATTTCTTTATCTAGATTTTGATTTTTATTAGTTTTTAATTTTTAATCTTTATTTTATTTTATTCTATTAGTTTTTAGTTTAGTTTTATTTTATTTTATTAGGATTAGAATTATTAGGATTTCATGTATTTTAGTTTATTTTGATTTCACATTTCCTTTTTAGGATTTTAGTTTTAGTTTATTAGATTTCTAGTTTTATTTTTTATTTTCAATTCTTTTTAGTTTTATTTGAGTCTTTGTTTTATTTTAGAATAAGATTTATTTTTTTTGGCTTTTATTTTAGTTTATTTAATTTTATTTTAAGGGTCCAAATTAAACACATACACAAAGACACATCCTACACCCTCACTCACCCACACACTAACATACCATACACATACCTACACCAAATCAAACCCATTCATCTTCAATCTCAACCTCCACAATTCCATCCCACCATAACCAAACACCCCCTTCATCCCTTCTCTCTCCTCCAACAAAACCCAACCCCATACCTGTTCGAAACCCGGAGCTTCTGCTCCAACCAGACCTCCAATCCCTGAAACCCCTCAAACCGTGTCCACCCGCTGCCATACCCATTTTCGGGTCTGCCCAAATCGGGCACCTGCCATACCCACTTCAACCAAAAAAAAAATCGAGCCCCGAACCACCAGCTGGCGCAAACCCAAACCCGGACCATTGCCATCTCCAGCTTAGACCATACCCGTGAATCAACCTTAACCCGACTCCAACCCGCGACCAACAGACCAAAATGCATATCCCTTAAAAGTCGGAACCTCCATATCCGGCCAGCCCTTGCCCAGTTCCAGCCATCTTGACACTTATCCCTTCAACAAAAATCCCACAAAAATCGATCAAAATCCAAGTCAAGAAAATCCCAAATATCTCTCCAAACAGAAGATCGTGGCTTTTAAGAAGAAAGAAAGGCATCTCATTTAGGGAGACTATTCTCAGCAAAGGAAAAAAGAGAGTAACGCAGAGAGAGAAAACCATACTGTATATTATGTACAATTAGGTTTATAAAAAATTCCAAAAAAATTAGTTTAGTGTTAGAATAATTTTTAGGTTTGTTTTTTATTGTTTTTGGTGTAATCAAGTGCTGGATTAGTGAGAAGATTGAGACGCATTTTATGAACGCGATTCGACAAGGAGACTTGCGTATTGTATTCTATTTCTCTATTCATTTATGTCATCTTTTGATATGTCATTGAATGTTGTTTATGCACACATGAGAATGTTTGGCTAAACACCCCGTTCAAGGGGGGGGATGCCCTGCGAATGATGTTACTTTAATTAGTTGATTCATTAATTTTATATTTCTAGGTAAATTAATCTTTAACTATCACCAATTAATTTATGTAACGAGAGTTAGTAAATTAATTGAACAAATTAATATTTGAATTTAGGAATCGAACTAGAGATAGGTTTTTCCTATATTTGAACATTAATTCGGTGTTGAAATTTAAGGGTTGAAATTATTTTCGTTAAATTGATCCTAGCGGGTAATTTTCTGAAAATAATGTAGTCCTAATTTTTCATCGTGTGACAATTTAAAATTAATTTTCTGAAAAAGATTTTATTAAATTTATAATTTTAACGAGAGTTTGAATATCGATTTAATATTATCTCAAAATATTTCAAAATTAGTAAATTGAGAAATTAAAATAATTGAAAATGCAGTGTAATCCCATCACTTGACCTTCTCACAATATTTCACACTCGGTTGCACATTTTTATTCATTCTTTAGTCCTTTTATAATTTTTAGCATTTGTTAGTAAATTTTTCCCTTGAAATTTGTTTTAAAAAAAACAAAAAAAAAAAATATTTTCATAAAAAAAAATTTGGAATTGCACGTTTTCACATTAATTGTTTCACCTTGAAAGTTGGATTGATACCCGTACTTACCGCAATACGAGTTATTTTTAGACAAGTTTTGTAGGTACTCAAGGGAATTTTGAGAGTAGCTTTTGCACGACAACGACAAATACGCAAAAAGCCAGTTATCAAATATAATTTGGTAAAATTTGGTTCGGCCTAAATTGCAAATTGAATTAATTAATGTTAGGCAAATTTCTCGGACTTGAGTTAAATTAATTTGGTTTAATTGAAAAATTTATGAGTGGTTTAATTTAATTTCACTTAAAGTGTAGTTTAATTTTAATTTGAAAGAAATTAAAATTTGTTGTTTGTGTGTATTGTGTTGAACCATCTTTATTCTCCACTTTAAGGAAACTCATTTTGAATTTTTTTAAATTGGGGGTCCTACATTCCTAACAAGTGGTATCAGAGCCGGAGCGCTAATTTATTGCGTTAAGGTCCTTTTAAATATTTTTAGTTAAAAATAGAATTTTTCCCATTTTGAAAATTTCCTGTTTTCGATGGTTCCAATTACCGTTGGAAGGCACGTATGAAATCGGCGCTAAAGTCTATCGACGAGAGGGTTTGGTTGTCAGTTGTTAACGGGTGGTCCCCACCCACACATTTGATAGAAAATGTGCATGTTCCCAAACTCGTAGATAGATGGAGTGAGAATGAATTTAAACTTGCTAATTTTAATTTTCAAGGTTTAAATGACTTGTTTAGCGCGATCACATCAGAGGAGCTCCGACGTATTATGACGTGTGAAACTACTAAGGAGTCTTGGGTTATATTACAACTTACTCACGAGGGAACTAGCGTCGTTAAGGCTTTTAAACTCCAAAACCTCACCACTCAATTTGAAACCATCAAAATGAATGAAAAAGAAAATTTTGATGAATTTTATGCTAGGCTTTTCGATATAGTAAATTCATCATTTAATTTGGGAGAGAAAATACCCGACGACTGTGTAGTAAAGAAAATTTTAAGGTCCCTACCCGAGAGATTTATTCCTAAAGTGACCGTTTTAAACTCTTTACCCACCTTGAACTCTACCAAACTTGAGGAACTAGTAGGTGATTTACAAACTTATGAACTAGATATGTTCCCCACCAAAAATGAAAAGAAAATTAATAAGGGCGTTGCTTTGAAAGCCCGAAAGGAGGAAAAATAAGTTGTGATTGATGAGAGTGATAGTGACTCGGAGGACATGGTTATGTTTGCAAGAAAATTTCTTAAATTTCTTAAATTTAATAAAGATTTTAAAAATAATTTTAAGAAATTTGAAAATTCTAAGCATGAAAAAGTCGAAAAGATCCCTAAAGCTTATAATGAAAATCTTAAATAGGGACGAGTCAAATAGGTGCTTTGGTTGTGAAGGGTATGGCCATAGGGCTTTTGAATGCCCCACTAAACTAAGAAAAGAGGGTAAACAACCAATTTCATATAATGCTACCCTTAGTGATAGTGATAAGGAAGAGGGACCAGCCTCCCCCATTGAGCGCAACTTTGTCGCGTTCATGGAAAGTTATGTGAGCACCGATAATGAATCTTCCCATGAAGATATACAAATACATGAAACTTTCGAGGTCAAAGTTTATGATTCCCTTATTTTTTATGGTTGTGAAAGTGAAGAAGAGAGAGAGAGTGAAAATGAAGAAGAGGTTGATGTGAGTGAAATTCAAATTGCTTTTCAAGAATTATATCAAGAATCTATTCAATTAAAAAGAGCAAATTTTGAAGTTAGAAGCTGGTTTAAAAGAGCGTGCCAAGGTCGTTGATGAGAATGCGTTAGTTGTTGACCTTAGGACACGAGAGAGAGCTTTTCGAGAGAAGCTTGAATATGTAGAAGACGAGAGAAATAGCCTTAGAGGTTTAATGGAATCTATGAAAATGAGATTCTTGAGTTTGAAGAGAGGAAGAGTTTGCTTGAGTTTAGGATTGTAGAGCTTGAGAAGAAAGTGAGAGACTCAAGTATAGTCAAATTTGATTTGGAGAGTCGTTCAGAGAAATTAGATAAAATCTTAGGAACGGTCCAAATTAAAAATGACACTTGTGGTTTAGGCTTCAATTCTTATAACGATTGCACTAATAAATCCAAAACCAATATTTTAGGAGAATCCTCTAGGAAGAATGTTATAGATCATTCCTTAGGTAAGTCTTTTCGCCGAGACTTTAGGTGCTCACATTGTGGTCGAAAAGGTCATCTTAAGAAGTTTTGTTTTGATCTTAAATGAGGTCCTAAAAAATCCCAACATAAGGCAACCAAGGTAGCCAAGATTCTTATATCCCGTGATTGTCATTCATCATTAGTTTGGGTTAGGAGATCCGACTTGGTATCTTTATAAGATAGGATTTTTTATTCTCATTTACTTTCACATGATACCCCCTTGCTAAATCTAAAGGTTGAATGTGTTAGTTTCTTGCATACTTTAGCTTTTGTACTTCATACTATATTATCATGCTAATAGTATGCTTGTTTATCATTTTCTAGTCATTGATTTATCACATATCTCATGCTAGAATTATAATTTTTGTTTATCTTTTGTATTATAGTTCTTTTATTTTAGTTTGCATTAAATGAAAAATACAAAAAGATTTTTGTTTATCATTTGTGTTTTACCTTTTTAGTAATTTAGGCTTAATGAAAAATAAATGATTTTTGTTTGTCTTTTGAGTAAATATTTTTGTTTGTTTGGTTAAAAATTTCAAAAACTCAAAAAGAATTTTTTTTTGTATTTTAGTTTGACACACTTTATGTGGCATATACTTGTGTTCGAATCCTTTTCTTTTCGCTTCCACGTGACTAGAACTTTTGGTTAAGATTATCAATCCTTAATATGTTCTTTGTCATGCATGCATGGAGTAGTTGAATTGTGTGTTGCTTAATGGATTCTATTTTTATATGCCTCAATTCACACATGCATGAGATCACTTGAAATTTTAACTTCACATGTATATTTGAGCTTTACGAGGTGTTCTCCTACCAATCTAGTCATCTACATATTTTATGACCTAGGAGAACTTGTGCATGTTAAATCCGTTGCACGCGAGATTTGTGTGATATAAAAAATGTGTTATATGAATGTGCACGGGGAAGGGCTCCGAAAGGAAATTTATCCTTTGCGAGTAAGCCATCGTTTATATTTTGAGGGAGTTTGAATGGTATATTAATAGTTTTTCACAATGTCCGTTTATCCTGGTTGCGCTTTCATTGTCATGACTCTATTGGTTTGTAGAATCATCAAAATTCTAGGCTTGAATACATTCTGTAAGTTTGTTCATTGACTTCAATCTATATTGTCACATGAGGCTATATCTAAATGTGATAAAATATTACAATCAAATGAGAACTCCGTGAACATATTTTAGGTGATTGGGTCAAAATTTAATTGTTACTAGTTCACACCCCTACACTTCCATTTTCCACATATATTTGGACACATTTTTGCCATACGGGTGTGAAAAGCTTAATGTATTTTGTGTAATGTGTGGTGTTTATATCTATGTATATATGTGTGTGCATTAGGGAAATTCATTATGTATACATATATATGGTATTTTTTTTTGAGTCTTTGCCTTACTTGCTAGTCCATATATGTTTCCAATTCATAATTAGTATCTATCTTGTTGCGTATATTGTTTGATATCATATGCTTAGTCTCTTATGTGTTCGCATCATAGTTAGCATCCATTATTTTTGCTTCGACAAGTTATTGTTATTGTTGCCCATATTCTTTCATGTTCTTACCACCTTATGCATCATCTTGTTTATTAGTTTTTTTATCCTTTGTCTATTCCTGAATAAAAAGGGAAAGAATGATAAGGGAGAAATGGTATCTAATCCTATTGTAATCGTATCTTAGTTTGGGAGATTTAACTTGGGGGGAGAAGTCTTTCTAAGTAGGTCTTTTATTTGATAAAGGGGAGAATTAAATTAGGGGGAGTATTTAATTTAATTGCATTTAATATTATGATATTCCCTATGCGTTTGATAGTTCGCTTAAGTGTGCCGAAGTTTTTTATAAGTGGCAACTTTCATTGGCAAAGCTATTTATCCTAAGTGGTCTTTGAGTCAAGATTTTATTTTTATTTTTGGGTGGGAAGTTTTTGAGTCTTGTAGAGCTTGATGCCCTTTTAGGATTTTATTTTGTTTTTTTTATCCCGGAATAGCCAAAGGGGGAGATTTGTAAGGACACAAGTCTCCAATTGAGTCTTATGTAGTGTTGGCTCAATTCTGAACAAAAATACTTGAGTCATATGATAGAGTTCATGTGTATCCATCTAAGCCTATGACGTGTTTGTTGAAGACGTAGCAGCCAGATTTGTAAAGCTTCATCATTCCCAAGTTTCAAGTGCCTCGTTTCACGTCATGAACATCATAATTCAAGTCTCCAAAAGGTATGAATGCAAACTATGTATATTTGTAGGAGACTTGGAATAATTTTTTTAAAGGGTGTAAAATTTTATTTTATAAAAAAAATTTAATGTCAGAAATCTCATTTATAACTTGGTACACATTTTATATTTTCAGGAATTTATTTTATAAACATTGTACTTAAGTTTTTGGGCTTAAAATTGATTCTTTATAATTCTGGCACGTCGTTCGAAATAGTGGTTCGAACAAATTTTCGTTCGAACCACTATTTCGTTCGAACGAGATTTGTATAAAATCCAACGAGTTCCCATTTTATTAGCACTGCCATATCGTTCGAATGAGAATTCGAACGAAATTTGAAATGACTTTCAATATAATTTCTTTTGGGATATCGTTAGATGGGTTGTTCGAACGAGTCTTTGTTTCAAACGAAAATGTCGTTAAACGATATTTTTGGCGGGAAATCTTTTGGCAGTTTTTACCCTACTTTTCCACTAGTTTATCCACTAACTTCCTACCAGACTTATTTAGTGCAAAACCTCTTTTAAAAAACTAACTTTTGACATTTTCTAAGCACATTTTGAGAGAACATTCTAGAGAGAAAAATTTCTTAGTTCAAAAGTTCATTTTTTAGTGTTTTTGTGTAACCATGAACTAATTTCTACAAAAACACTTACACCCATAGTTTGTTTATCCAAGTACCTCATATATACAATATTTGCTTGGATTTTTTTGGCACCATTGGTTCATCTCTACCATAAGAAGGAGAAGTTTGGGTTTGCTTCTATTTCCTATAAAAGAAGAAATTTGGTTTTTGCTTCGGCATTTTCATACGGTGGAAGGCACCGTGTGTGGTTGACGGATTCCAAAAGCTTCATTAGTGAATTCTAAGATTCTGGTGGAGTCCCGGATTGTCGACTAAGCCGAGATTGGTATAAGAAGACGCGTCAGGGGGTTGAAGGGAGTCGAGTCGAGCTGAGTAAGTCATTTGTCTTGTATTTGTAAAAAATTCGTACTTAGTGGACCTAAAGCTAGGGCCGTCCGAGGTTTTTCCCATTTGGGTTTTCCTAGTACATCGCGGCATAGTGGTTGTGAATGTATGTTATCTTGCATATCACCTAGAACGCATGCTTAGGATTAAAAGATAAAATATGGTTTAATTCACTTCTTGTGTTTAATTTGGTGCTAAAATTAATTTGGGTGAAATTTGGATTTATTTAATTCTAGTCAGTAATATAATTGGTAAAATTTGGTTTGGCCTAAATTGAAAATTGAATTAATTAATGTTAGGCAAATTTTTAGGACTTGAGTTAAATTAATTTGGTTTAAGTGAAAAATTTATGAGTGGTTTAATTTAATTTCACTTTGAGTGTAGTTTGATTTTAATTTGAAAGAGATTAAAATTTGTTGTTTGTGTGTGTTGTGTTGAACCATCTTTATTTCGCACTTTAAGGAAATTCATTTGAATTTTTTTTAATTCGGGGTCCTACGTTCCCAACATATTGTTATAACGTCATGCCTTGTAAAGTGGTGATTGCTTAAATAAGCTCTGATACCAATTTGTAAAGTGGTTATCGCTTAAATAAGCTCTGATACTTTGCGTGTGTGCGTGTGTCAAACCATAAAATAAATAAAACATGCGACACAAGCTTAAGAAAAACTCCCCCAAAGGGGAAAAACCTTTTATTTCACTATAATTTTGTAAGAAAGCGGCTTACACGGATTACAATGAAATAGGGTGACATACGAAATACCCGCAAGTATCGGTTCCGATGTCTCGGCTGGAACTTTCCCTTTCCAGGAGGGCAGCAGTGAAGAAGAAGACGGCTCCTCCACAAGTTACGGCTGGAATTTTTCCTTCCAGGAGGGTAGCAATGAAGAAGAAAAATGGATTCTCCACAAGAGTGAACTTTATAAGGACTCCCTCCACAATAACATTCAACTGTCGATTGTAGAGCTCTCCCCATAAAGTATGAACAAGAGCAAAGTATGTTCTTGAAAACCAAAACAATTCACTAAGGCATATGGGAGTTTTGTGAATTGAAAACAAAAAAGGGATTAAAACCCTAAGGGAAGAAGCCTAAAATAATTCTGCTTTCGCAGTTTTTCTGTTCGTCAAAACGCTGTGACTTCTTAAGAAAAACTAAACCAAATAATGAGTATTTATAAGAAAAACACATCGCCTCAAAAACAGAGCTCATTCGAACGAGATCAGCAAGTCGCTCAAACTAAGGACAAATGTCGTTCGAATGAGATCTAACGAGATGCTATTTCGTTTGAACGACAAAAATAGGTCGTTCGAATGACCTATCAAACGAGATTCCAGGCGAGCCTATAGAAAATTTCGATACGAATGCGTGGCCGCCAGTTTCGTATCTTTCTGATTTTTTATGAATTAGTTATGATTTTTCTACGAAAAGGTGTCCGAGAATAAAATCTTTAGAAAAATATTTTGTAAAAATATCCCAAAAGCACTAAGTGAAAAGTTAAGGTATTTAAAACATAACCTTATCAAAGTAAACTTCGCGGAATCTTGAATGATGAAGAACTTGAGTAATTCGGATTCGTCTTTGATGTAGATGTCTCTTGAATGCTCTTCGACGGTGTAGCGGTATATGACATAATAAATTGATAACGAACCTATGAAAATATGTCCTTACAAATTGTTTGTTTTATCCTGCATGCTTTATTTTATTGGATAAATCATCTAGATGCATGTTTTAGGGTTTAACTAAAATTTGAGATTAATTAAAATTGGATTTTATTTGAGAAGTCGCAATATTTCCACTGTAGTGATTCTTCAAATTGGTATCAGAGTGGGTTATGCTAATTTATCGCGTGATCTTGATTTTTCAAGGATTTATTTTTTTGATACAATTTGACTTCTCACGCCGACAAATTGGTATCAGAGCAGGTTGCCCTAATTTATTGCGTATTCCTATTTTTCGCAAAAATTGTGTGATATTGATTTTTTTAAAAATAAGTTTTGTGATAAATCGCAATTTTTCAATGGAACGCCCATTTAATGAGGAGCTTATTTTTGAAAAAATTGATGACCGTGCTGAAAAATTAAAAATATTGAATTTGAAACTTTGCAAAAGAATTAAAGTTTTGAAAAAAGAAAATTCTCTCTTTAAAAGTAAGATTGAATATTTGCAAGCGTTTCAAACTCAAAGTGATATTTTTCGTGAGCACTTTGGTAATTTGTTTATTGATTTTGATTCTTTAAAAATTGCCAAAAAGAAGATTGATGAGAGAGTCCTTATTTTAGAGAAGGAATTAGAGGACTTACAAAATTCTAGGGTTCCCGTTTGTGCCGTCGAGGATAAAAATTAATCCATGATTTTACGGTACGTGAAAAGACTCTTAGGGATAAGTTTGTCTTAATTGAGGGTGAGCGCAATAAATTGTTAAGTTTAATTGAAAATTTGAAAAAGAAATCCCTGTCTTTGGAAGAGTCTAATTCTTTGCTTGAGTCAAAAATTTTGAAGCTAAAAAATCATTTGACAGACTCAAGTAGGTTTGATAGTGATGGTAATGGATCATCATGTTCTCATGCTTCTAATGCTAAAGTCAAAACCATTATTTGTTTTAGAGGGTCAACTAATTCCAAGGATGTTAGAAAAGATCACCCTTTAGGTGTCGTTCCACCCGTTTACACATGTTCATATTGTGGTAGGAAAGGTTACCTTAGGAGATTTTGTTTTGATCTTGGAAGAGGTCCTAGGAATTCGAAGTCTAGTATTTTGTTGGTTCCCAAAACCCCGCGTCGACGTGTTACATCCGTTTGGGTTAGGAAATCACTTTTTGATACACTAGATTTTAGAATAGTTGATTCTCATTTGCTTGCACATGATTCTTCTCTTTCCATATCATATGGATGATTGTGTTTGCATGTTTGTCATACGCTAGTTATGCTTTTTGATATATTTTTGCTAGCATTGTGACATGTACTTTTTGTATAATTTTTTCTTTTGAAAAATACAAAAAGATTTTATTTTGACAAAATTTTTGAAAAATTTAAAAAGAGTTTTGTATTTTGTTTGCACCTGTTATGGATGGACACTTTGGATGATCGAGTCACAACATCATTCCATTTTTCATGTGACTATTTGATAGTGTTTTGAGATAATAGGTCAATTCATCCATGTACTTTACAATGTTTGGAATCATTGAGATGTAATTTAGTGTTACTTCCTACATGTTTGACTCATGATTTCCTTTATTGCACACATGCACGAATTTGTTTGATTATTATGCTTGTCTTATCACATATTGGTTGGGTGTTTTCACTTCAATCATGTCCTTTGAAATGAACCAAGTACGATAAATTTTGATAAGGAAATTGTGCATATAAGAACCGTTTTGTGAGTTTGTGTGCTTTGTTTGAAAACGGGGAAGGGCTGTGAAAGGTTCATTTTGCCTTTGCGAATACTAAGCCATCGTTAAATTGGACCTAAATAATGGAGGGATTTATTATTCGGGGTCCAAAGAGGTTTAAAAGAGCCAGAGAAAATTTAAAGGCAATAAAAAGAAATTCATGCTAATTATGGGCCATTTAGGTTTTTGTACCAATTCGCCAAAGTTTGAGAATTTAGTTTATTCACATCTAGAAGAAAATATATATGAGGGAGTTTGGATGGAGAATTATAACGGGTTTGCACGTCCTTGAAAATCTTGAAAAAGCGCTAAATAGTTTTGGACGTTATTAGTGTGGAAATCATTTTGACTTTGATTTGTTGATTTGCATAAGACGATGTCATCTAAATTCAACAATCTTTTCACCTAAGGATAATTTTGATGTTCATTCGTTAGGGGTACACATATGTATCGTGCACATATGATTGATTGAGTTTATTTACCTATCGAATGTGTTCACACCCATTCATTCCATTTCCATGACTTGGTTGTTTGAGTTTAAATCCATGGTGTGATTTTTTTGTATCCTATTTTTGTATGAAAAATTTGAAAAATCAAAAATAGTTTGTGGATGTTTTTGGGACATACCTTTGCATGCGCGTAGCTTGATTTTTGTTTGCTTTGCATTTTGTCGTGACACTCCATGTTTTGATTTTTTCTTCTTATCTGTCTATTTGGGGGCATCATAAAAAGGGGGAGAAAGAATTATCAGTTATAAGGGAGTTTTTGTATTATGGGGGAGATTTGATTTATTAATGCTTTATTCTTATATCATTTCAAACTCGATGCGTCACGAAGGTATTTTGCTTTTTCTCATGTGTGTAGGTACAAAGATTGAAGATCATGATGTTGCACACTCTAATGAGAAAAGCTTTGAGATTTAACGAAGATGATTGAAGAACAATTTTGAGGTCTTGCAAATTTATTCATGGGAGGGTAGATTTGTATAGGCATTTTGGTTTTTTGATAATTCGGATTTTTTATGTATGTACCGGCATAGACATAGGGGGAGATTTGTAAGGACATATTTTCATAGGTCCGTTATCAATTTATTATGTCATATACCGCTATATCGTCGAAGAGCATTCAAGAGACATCTACATCAAAGACGGATCCGAATTAATTAAGTTCTTCATCATTCAAGACTCCGCGATGTTTACTTTGGTAAGGTTATGTTTTAAATACCTTAACTTTTCACTTAGTGCTTTTGGGATATATTTACAAAATATTTTTCTAAAGATTTTGTTCTCGGACACCTTTTCGTAGAAAAATCATAACTAATTCATAAAAAATCAGAAAGATACGAAACTGGTTGCCACACGTTCATATCGAAATTTTCTACAGGTCCGCGTGGAATCTCATTTGATAGGTCATTCGAACGACCTATTTTTGTCGTTCAAATGACATAGCATCTCGTTAGATCTCGTTCGAACGACATTTGTCCTTAGTTTGAGCGACTTGTTGATCTCGTTCGAATGAGCTCTGTTTTTGAGGCGGTGTGTTTTTCTTATAAATACTCATTATTTGGTTCAGTTTTTCTTAAGAAGTCACAGCGTTTTGACGAACAGAAAAACTGCGAAAGCAGAATTGTTTTAGGCTTCTTCCCTTAGGGTTTTAATCCCTTTTCTGTTTTCAATTCACAAAACTCCCATATGCCTTAGTGAATTGTTTTGGTTTTCAAGAAAATACTTTGCTCTTGTTTATACTTTATGGGGAGAGCTCTACAATCGACAGTTGAATGTTATTGTGGAGGGAGTCCTTATAAAGTTCACTCTTGTGGAGAATCAATTTTTCTTCTTCATTGCTACCCTCCTGGAAAGGAAAAATTCCAGCCGTAACTTGTGGAGGAGCCGTCTTCTTCTTCACAGCTGCCTTCCTGGAAAGGAAAAGTTCCAGCCGAGACATTGGAACCGACACCTGCGGGTATTTCGCATGTCACCCTATTTCATTGTAATCCGTGTAAGCCGTTTTCTTACAAAATTATAGTGAAAAAAAACGTTTTGCCCCTTTGGGGGATTTTTTCTGAAATGATTTGTTTTATCCTGCATGCTTTATTTTATTGGATAAATCATCTAGATGCATGTTTTAGGGTTTAACTAAAATTTGAGATTAATTAAAATTGGATTTTATTTGAGAAGTCGTAATATTTCCGTTGTAGCTATTCTTCATGCGTTTTGAGCTAAAAAACACTGGAGCAACACACCAAAGGTTAGTGAACAAGGTTTTTGAAGAACTGATCAAAAAAATATGGAGGTATATGTGGATGACATGCTCATCAAAAGCAAGAAATTCGCCGATCATAACAAAGACCTGGGATATACGTTTGTCTAGTTGGAAAAATAGTAGATGAAGCTCCATTCGACCAAATATGTGTTCATCATAGAAGAAGGAATGTTCCTCAGATTCATAATAAGTCAGAGAGGTATTGAGGCTAATCTAGACAAAATTCAAGCATTGATAAATATGCAGCCCCCTATAAATATGAAGGAAGTACAAAGGTTAACTGACAGAGTAGTAACTCTCAGTAGATTTGTCTCATCAGCTACTAATAGGTGCCTCCCTTTCTTTAAGATGCTAAGGAAGACTTTCGAGTGGAACGAGAAATGTGAAGATGACTTACTGAAATTAAAAGAATACATGGGATCTCCACCATTACTCTGAAGACCACTCATAAGAGAGAATCTCTACTTATACCTGGCCTAATTTGAGTCAGCAGTGATCTCGATGTTGATTCGATTAGAAAATGGGGTACAAAAGTCAGTTTATTACACAAGAAAATCTTACTAAGGAGACAAAATTCAATACCCATGGCTGAAAAAGCTAGATTTAGCCCTAAGTGAAGCCTTTTGAAGAATGAAGACATACTTACAAACACATACCATTGTGGTTTACTCGGACTTGCCCTTACGCCAAGCCATTCATAAACCCAATAAATCAGGAAGGTTGAGGGTTTGGGTTATGGAACTGGGAGAATATGACATACATAATGAGCCTAGAACATCAGTAAAAGGCCAAGAAGTTACATATTTCATAGCAGAGTTTACTTAAAAAAAAACCTACAGAGCAGACTTCTACGAAAGAGAGCTCAGCAGTAAATCCAGACGACCAGACTTCTTCGTAAGAGAGATCAAGAGTTTAATCAATTGATCTGACTTCTCCAGAAGATATCTCTATAAAAGATATAGCCAACTAGGAGGAAGATATGCCCGAAGCATCGACTAAAAAGAAAATAACTGCTCGTTACCTAGAACAAAGCCAAAAGAGTTCAAGTACGAGACTTTGGCGAAAGGAGACTTCGAGGAAGAACCTCCAGTTTGGAAGATGTATGTAAATGGATCATCATACGCTTCTGGTAGAGGAGCCGACCTGATAATAAACACATCGAACGACGTAGACGTGGAATATGCACTCAGATTCTAATTCTTTGAATATGAAACACTAATAGCGGGGTTTAACTTAGCGCTTTCTCTGGGTGCCTAGAAGATACAGGCACATAACGACTCCCAACTAATTATAAATTAAATGTTGGTTGTCTATAGAATCAAAGGAGAATTCATAGCCAAGTACTTGGTCAAGGCCCAATACAGGATATCTAAATTTTTTACCGTCAAAATAATCAAAATTCTTAGGATTGATAGCGCTCGAGAAAATGCACTCACTCGGCTCGCTTCTGGGACCAGAAGTGAGTTGAGAAGAACCATTCCAGTAAAAATCCTCATGCATCGGAGTATTGACAAAGAGATCCTTAATATGATTATAAAGGATTTAGACCCATCATGGATGGATCCGATAAAGGAGTAAATTGAGAAGGGCATCATGCCGATCGATCCAAAAGAGGATAGGAAACTAATATACAAAGCATCCATATATGTTATGGAGGGAGGAATTATATATAAAAGAGGATTCGTTATTTCACTTCTCAGATACATCCATCCAATTGGGGTACAAGACCTAATTAAAGAAATACGTAAAGGATCCTATGGAGCGCATTCAGTAAGCATATTATTAGTCAAGCGAGTGGACACATAGGGTTATTATTGGCCCACCATGAAAGAAGATTGTGCCACCTGTGCATGACATTGCGATAAATGCTAAAGATATGTAAGAATTCACATGACACCTGGAGCCACGCTCACGCCTATCACATCCACATGGACCTTTTCCATACAGGGAATTCGCCTGGTCGCCCCCCTAACGAAGACAAGAGGAAGGTTCAAATATTTGGTCATCGCGATAGATTACTTCACTAAGTAGGTGGAAGAAGAACTTCCAGTGGATATGCCTTATGAGAAGGTCTTCCAGTTTATATGAAAGGACATCATTTGTCGCTATGGAACGGCATATGCCTTTATCACCGACCATGGAACATAATTTGACAACTAGCAGTTAAAGATTACTGTATTCAATCCAAAATCCAAAAGTTATATTCCGCTCCCGAACATCCGCAATGCACTAGGGAAGACAGAAGTGACAAACATAACTCTACTCGATGGAATGAAGAAGAGGTTGGATGAAACCAAGGGATCCTAGATCAACGAACTATAAAGTGTGCTCTGGGCTCATTGGACCACGTCAGGAACTCCCACTGGTGAAACACCATACATGTTAGCATTTGGGACTAAAGTCATAGTCCCTACAGAAATTAGTTTGCCCAGTTACAAAGTAATCAATTTGAACTCCCCTAAGAGTGATCTCATAAAAAGGCTGGATTTGGATTTGGTTAAGGATGTCGGAGAATACGCGGCATTACGTGTGGAAGCATATTAGAAAATAACTGCTCGGTTCTATAACAAGATGGTTAAACTAAGAACCCTCAATGAAGGAGACTACGTACTAAAAAATGTACTCTAGAAAGGGAACAAACTAGAACCAAATTAGTACGGTCCATATCCCATTTCTGCAGTCGTCTGACCAAGAACTTATGGCTTGAGACCCTAGAAGGAGAACACATCAAAAACCCGTGGAATGTCGAGCATCTGAGGAAATATTATCATTAATCTAATGAACTGTAACTCGCTTTCAAAACTCTCTAAATATCATCAAGTTTCATAAAAGAGTTTTGCCTTTTCTTGTATTTTCTCGGGAGTGGGAGATGTGCCAAGCTAAAGCAATCTCAAATACAAATCTCAACCAAACTTCCAAAAATACAAGACTTCACGTGTGGTTAAGAATAGAAACTTCATGTATGACTCCCTAAAGTCAAGAATAAGAAGTTTTATTAGACCAAATTAAGGAATATTCCAAAAACATTTAGTCACTAACGGTAATTAAGGCTAACACTTGGTTAAAATTATAAGATCCGTTTAAGTGACCACAAATAACAGCATGTTAGTATAACCTACGGTAGGAAACCATGAGTTCTTCCAAATAGGTAATTATTAAGGCAGATTAGTCAATTCACCTCAAACCACACAATCATAAGACTAAACTACTAGTAGGCCACAATCACATAGTAAAGCAATCAAGGCATTTATTCAAATAATCCAAATGGCATAGTTTCATTACATAGGAACATTCATCAACAAAAAACAACAACTGAATATCAACTACTCAATCATAGAGACATTTTCCCAAAGCCTTGTCGATTCCTGCATGAGGAATGTCTAGCGCAAAAGGAAGAACTAATGTGCTCAACTTCCTAAGACTCGATTAGCTGTTGGAACTAGCTCTATCCACAAGATGTAAAGGCTGACTAAGAACATCATCTCCATGCAAGCCATAGTCCTTAAGATACTTCCTAATGAAATAAATTGGGATTGTGTTCGTAGGCATCCGAGAAGTATCCAACTTGAAAGGAGGGATGAGCTGATCAAAACATCCAGGGACAGGCCAATACCAGAGTTTGTCTTCCTTCGATAATTTTACCACAATAAGAGCTTTCAACTATCCCCACTTGTAACCTTCTCTATAGGCCTACTCAAGTTCCTCAATCAAATGTGCCAGCACCTTATCATAAACATTCATCCATATCGTACGAAATAGTTTATTAAAATGATAAGTAAGGTGATCAAGTTTCTCACTAAGCCCCATGATCAGCCAGAGTTTTCTTAGTTCTCTCCTCTTCCACTAATGGGCATGTTATAACCATCTACCAAGAAGGCTGGCCTCTATTTGCCTTCTTGAACCTTTTCATGTCTTCCATCAGTCGAGCATTTCCTTGCTCCAAGAATGAGACTCCTTTATTACGATCAGTTACGGATGCCTTCTTAAGGCCCTCCAATTCATCCCTTAATAAATTATTTTCCCACTTCAGAAAACTGGCTACCTCCTAAGAACTCTTCACGTCTGATTACAACATAAATTCTTTCTGGGAGTATGCCAAAGATAAGTCCTGCAGTTTCTTATCAAATCCACTATCACTTAGAATAAAAACAAACCTTTTCTCATAGTTAACAAATAAATTAGCAATCGAGTCCTTATAATCACATTAAAGTTAAAGAATCATCTTATAGTAGGAGGCGCCTGATGGAACAACCTTTGCATATGGAGATGGGCATCCCTAGCCTGGGCAGAAACATCCACGTTGAGCAATTCCTCTATTTCCTCTCCATATCTCTCTCCATGACCAACACCAAATAGATGGATACTCCTCTGGAAAAGTTCACTTTCAACAGCGACCAAATTAGCCTTTTTGGAGTTAAAGTGAAATGAATATGATATTACATAAGTAAGGAAAGAAAATATATGTGCTAAACTGTATAACATCATGACTGGAAAATGAGAAATTTTATTAAAACTGTAGAAGTATTACAAATAGGGAAATTAATTAATTACATCAAAACTTCATAAAGCAAAAATATAAGAAGTCCTATTTATTACATATTCTCTTTATCTTGGGGCACCTCCTCCTCTGTTCGAGCAACCACTATAATATGCTCCTGGGTCACGAAGGACTCATCTATCCCCTCTTCATCATCAACTTCCTCCATAATCTATGGAGGAGTGCCTAGATTGTGGTCGAGGAACAAGTCAGAGCCAATAGTAGTGCTGACCTAGGTTAGAGATGCATCTTAGCCCTCATAAAGGAGGACTTATTCAGATACTCAACTTGAATGGCAATAGTAGGGTATGCTTTATCCCTCCCTCACGTATAGGCATTCTCCTTGTTCTTCTTATACTTGGCTTTCAGCTCTACCACCTATCCCTTGGCAGCCTCTGCAACCTTCTCAGCCTCCCTCATAACCTTCTCAGCCTGGTCGACTTTCTTCACATCATCTCCAACACTTTTCTTGACTTCGAACTTTTCGTCCTCAAGCTCATTGATAGTATTTATCAACCTTTTCTTATCATCCTCACGAGCCCATTTGGAAGCCTCCAAGGACTCATGAATTCCTTTGAAGGCTTTCTCCACATCAACTGGGGACTCTTTCTGTTTGTCGATAGTCCTCAGAAGTTGGTCGTAATAAACCAAAAACTTTAAAAATCAACATTCAAACGCATCAGCAATAGGTAAAATAGAAATATGATAAAAAGGAAACATCAAGTAATATTTACTAGAGCTAAATTGTGACTGGTCCATTCGAAAAACCTTGCTCGAGGAAGACAAGATGCAACATCCTCATCAGCTGGAAGGATCCCTGCTCTAATTAGGCCACGAACAAGCCCAGGATTCACATCAAATTATTGGGCACTACCGTTTCCCTTGTTGGCCTGAATTTTCCTCGCCAACTCTAAAGTGGGGGTTGGACCCCTCTTCAGACTTTTGAACTGAGGCTCTTGATTTTTCCCTGGGATAATTCAACTACAATGGGATAGGCCTGTAAACGGATCGGGTTTGGATCAGATCAGGCAAATCTAAATCCGAATCCATTTAAGTTAAACGGATTAGGATCCGATCCAATTCTCCGACGAATTATCTGTTAGGGTTCCGAATTCGATTTGTTAAGAATCCGATAATCCGATCCGATTATTTTTTTTTTAATTATGATTTTCATTAAAAAAATGTAATTTTAAGTTAAAATTAAATTTTTTTAACCACTTAATTTGCAACATTTTTTTATTTCATCTCTTATTTCATAATGATAGTTTCAAATCCAAATAATGATATTTCAAAATCCGATTTTTATTTTCATATCTTATTTCATAAATTTAATTTTCACCAAGATAGAAGTCCATCATTCAAAATTAAACTAAAGCCAAGATAGAAGTCCACCATTCAAATATTAAACACACCATCCATTACAAATAAACCCAAGATCAAATCCAACAACATTCAAAATCCAAAAATTAAAAACATGACTTGGATAAAAGTTCAAAATCAAACTACAAAACCACATCTTCATTTCAACTTTCGCCTTCAAAGCCACCCTGAAAAACAAAAGAAAACTATGGACATTTATCCTTCAAACATAAATACAAATATTGTAAGATAACGTATGTTAAAAAATAAAAGAAAATAATGAACTTACTTCGTGATTATCTTCTTATATGCTACCGCTGAAACAAACCTTATGATTCTTGAATAGCTAAAACAAATATTATAAAGATTTAGATATTTGAAGAAAAGAAAAAACATAAAAATAATGACAAATTAAATAAATACTTACTTGACGTTTTTTGTGATTCTATCTAATCCGCAGTGGTAACTAAAGCTTCAACAATCTCGGGAAGCAAAGATGCATATGTCTCATCAATAACTCTACCTCCAATACTAAAGGCAGACTCGGAGGCAACTGTAGTTGTCGGGACATCTAAAATATCACGTGCAATTTTTGACAAGGTAGGAAGCTTACCACTACACATTTGCCACCACGTCAAAATGTTAAAATGTTATTTTCTTTAGTAAACAGGTTCTTCCAAGTATTGACCCACCTCAGTTTTTTGAAAAGCATTAACATTGGCGGATTGATTATACTAAGTACCAAACTCCGAATCCTCATCAATCACACTAAGACCCCCCGTGTGAGATGTACTACTCCCAATTCTATCAATCACATCCTTAGTCCCCATTGAACCCACACCAAAAGAATTATCACCCCTATACTCCAAATACAAATTCATAAAAGCACTACGCACTCTACCCACATAACTACTAGGATGAACACTATAGATTTTATTATAATAGAACTCAACAAACGTCATCTTACACCTTGGATCAAGCACAAAGGCAATAGCCAACACTAAACTACATTCATCCCAAAAAATTTCAAACTTTTCCCTCATTGGGATAAACATCAAACGAAGGCACTCATGCTCACTTTCCTCCAAACTCATCAACATTAATTGAATTTTACAAACATCGGCAAAGAAAACACTTGCATTCGGAAAAATTTGTACCACTAAAATGGCGTGTAGCATCATAATTTTTTTTCAAACAATCGCAAGCCAATTTTTCCACCCCCACTCATCTTCGGATGGACAATGTTTGTAATTTTTATCAATTTGTGCCAAGCGAGTAAAAGCTTCTTGCAAATCTAAAACCTTTTCAAGCATTAAGTACGTGGAGTTCCAATGAATAGTTACATCCATAGGAACTTGTTTTTTACTCCTTATCTTGCTTTGATTGCACGCAACATCAAATTTTTATTTTCCATATGGTGAATTGGTCAAATATCTAATAGTGTGTCTAATGCTAAGAATAAGACTTTCAATCACTTTCAACCCATCTTGAACAATCAAATTAAGAATAGGGGCACTACAACGAACATGATACAAATCACGACCCAAACAAAGCAAAGATTTATTACTCAACCAACTTCTTAGGTGCCTAACCATTACATCATTAGCATCCGCATTATCCACCACAATTGAAAATAATTTTTTATCCAAATTCCATTCCAAAATCAAATCCAAAATGAACGTAAACAATGTTTCACCATTATGTGGGTATTCAATACACCTATAGTTAATGATTTTCTTTTGTAAAACCCATTTATCATTAATGTAGTGCGCCGTCAAATAACAATAGGCTATGTTTTGATGGTCGGAAGTCCATAAATCCGTAGTCAATGTTACCTTAGATGACTGGCTTTCCAAAACATTATAAAGTTTAATCTTTTCTTCTCCATGCAACTCCATAATATCATACCTAATGGTGTTTCTTGACACTAACTTAAATTGAGGATTTAGACCATTACAAAACTTCTCAAAAAATTCATGCTCCATCATGTTAAATGAATAATTATGTTTCACTATCATTATAGCGAGATCCCTCCTACTTTTTTTCTGATCAAACTTAAAGGTTTCAATATTTATGGTGTCATCCGCAATTTTTTAGAAGCTTTTATCATTTGTTGAGAAATGTCGATTGGAGAACCCGTACAACTATTTATATGGGACCTAAGGTGACTAGTACCTTTACTACTATCCCCAACAAATACTTTTTTACAATGACCACATTTGGTTTTGTCTTCACCTTTAACATCTTTAAATTTAACAAAAGCAGTCCATACCGATGATGTATGGTGCCTAGTCCTCTGTGATGGTCCTTGCTCATCGTCGTGCTATTGGCTATCAACGTCGATAAAATCATTTTCACCCACACTGCTCGAATTTTGACAAGGATCCAATGAAGACATACCTACCAAAAAAAATAGTAAATAACAATAATTTGGAACTGAAAAATCATTGGTTCAATACATAAACAGCCAAGTAGTACATAAACATTAATTGAAAAAAAAATCAGACTGAAAAAGGGCATTCAGTTATAAGAAAAAATTCAGCCAATGTATATATTATATACCCAATGTATATATTATAATTAATCAGCATATACCCAATATATTTAATCGCTTGTGTATTTATAAGCAACGAATATAAGAAATCGGTATGCTGATGTGAAACGATATTATAAAAAAAAAACATCGGAGTTATTGTACAAACATAAGAAGAAAAAAAAATCAGCACTACAAGTCTACAACGAAATCAGCACTACGATGAAATCAGCACTACAAGTCTACAACGAATACCTAAGTTATTGTATAAGAGAAGAAGAAGAAAAAAAAACTACCTGCGACGACGGACATATCTGATCAAATGAGGGAGTGTTATGAGATGATGGATGGACAGATAAAATGAGGGAGGAGAGGAGGATGTGTGAGAGAGGGGGGCGGGGGGCGCCGCTCAACTATGGGAGTGGGAGTGGGACTTTTAGATTTAGGTTTAGGTATTGCGTAGTGTGTGCGTGTGTTTTGTGTGGTTGTGTTGTGTGTGCGTGTGTTTGTGTTAGCACTTAGCAGTGTGCGTGTTTTTTTTTGTTATATAATATTATAAATAATTAATATAATATATATTCAAAATATTAGAAAATATAATATATATTAATTAAAAATATTATATATATATATATATATATATATTATAAATATTAATCGGATCGGATTATTAGCGGACCAGATCATATGAATCCAAATCTGCTCCATTTAATAAACGAGTAATCGTGTAATTGGGTTTCTGGCTTGATCAAAATCCGTACAAATGGATCGGATTCAGATTTGTATTCAGATAAAATTCGATCCATTGACAGGCCTAGAATGGGATGCTTAGAACCCTAGCATTAGATTTTCTTTCAGCAAGAGGTGGGGATTTGGAGCCAATAAGGAGGTTAGGAATCTTCCTCTTATTCATTTCTGATGACGAAATGTGGGTTGGCACGAGAAAAAGGTCTAGATATTCAAAGGACGAAGAAGTTCCCCTTATAGAGAAATTCCCTTTTACTTGTGGTAGGGACTCAGACTCAACAATAAAAGATGAAGATGTTGGATCTTCTAAATTAATGGGGGATGCTGGAATGTCCTCCATTGGGAAAGCAACAAAAGAAGTAATTGAGTTATGGTAGCTGAGTAAAATAGAGGCAGAACAAGGATGGGCTTCACCAATCTTCTGCTGGATGGACCAAATAATCTTTAGGTCCGAAAAATGAACTTATGAGACACGAGGTATATCTTTCTTTTTTTTCTCTGCAAAACAAAAAGACAAAAAATGTAGTCAATAACAAAATTAGATTAAAGACCAAAAAGATAAAAATTATAGAAGAATGTGCGAATGCCGACCTTTACACTAGCCCTCTTGAGGGCAACGTGGTCCATTGTATTCCTCACCCTCAGGAAGAGGGTAAAATTTTCAATCTTTTAATGTCAAATCGTGATCCCAATAATCCTTACTAGAATCAGACGAATATTCTACTAGGGATCTATTAAAGAATCTTATCTTCAAGTAATAAATGTTCTCATTAGTGGTTCCCTAACTATAACATTACATTAACTCCCTTATTCCTATGTTGGTCCCATACCTCTCATTAATACGATTTATTCCATTAACTACTCTCCATGTGTTGGGAGCCACTTAGGCTGGGACCACATCAAAATACTGAAAAAAACTCTAAAAATAAGCGATTGGGAGGGAATGTCGCCTCACACTCAGCAACAAAAATAGTGGGGATCCCGTGACCGTCCTCTAATGCACAGAGGTCACAAGGACCTGTTAGTAACTCTAGTTTTACCTAATCAGGGATTTTGTGGGTAGCCCTAAAAACCTCCAAGGAACTCTCGTCAATAATATACACCATTTTACGATAAAGATGAAAGAAAAAAATAAGAGTAAAGGGAATATTACACTAAAAATGAAACTCCAAGAAGGAATGAACCTCATAAATGGAGAAAGAAAAACTTGAGAGGGAAGAAAAGAGTTTGAAATTCAAGGTGAGAAGAATAAGATAGGAACTAATGTTTTATAGGACTTAGTGATGTCGCCTGATTTACACGAAGTGAAATGATTAAACGTACCATCGCTTCATCTTTTGACGGTATATCAATTCCTAAATAATAAAATGAATAGCATACTACAAACAGTTTGCTATTTTTGAAACTATTGATGAAATTTCCACTGACCCAAGGAATGACATTCAAAAAATTAAAAACTCCCAAAGGTCGATAGACGACTAGACATTTCCAGAGAGTTGAACAAATTCAGACAGATAATACTCCATCCTTTTGGTCACTACTCACTCCAATTAATAATGAAGTATTGGGGGATTTCGTTGTAACCTAAAATAACAATGCTAGATGGACCCATAATAATATGACACGTGTCATTATATTCAGTGGGCTCGGGGCAGTAGATAGATGTGGTTGGCTCTATTATCTCCTTTAGTCGGCACATTGGCCGACCACCCTCATGAATATAAACAATCAACAAGGTGAATAGACACACATGAGGATATCAACAGCCACCATGCACATGCACATACACATGTGTAAAGGTGTAAATACCTAATGTATAAAGGTAGTCCACCTTTTCTTCTTCCTATTACTATAAATAGCTCAGTACACCTCTCAGCTAAAGGAAGAACTTAAAAAACGATTTATTCCAAAACCCTAGTGAGTTCTTGAAAGCTTGTACCCAAACCTTAATACTTAGTGGCATTGCACCCGTGGATGAGGGATCCCTATTGGGATGAACCATGTAAAAAAAACCTTTATCCCATTCTTTGTCTCTCACTCTTCTCTAGTTCATATCTTTTCTACATTATCCGTGGTTGATAATAATTGTTACAACTAAGCTAAGACTCATCCTAATCATCATACCAATTTTAGACACCAACAGATATTGTGTTAAAATATTAGAAAAATGAATGCAGATATAGATAATATGTGTATCTGACACGAATAATCCATATCGTAGGCGAAGTATCCATGTAATGACCCCATTTTCTTATGCCAATATATAATTGTCTTCTTTCAATTTCGTCACACTTACTATCTAATAATGATATATAATTACATATATGATATTCCGAGCTCTTACTATGACAGATCCCGTTTTTAAATTTGAAGAATCAACGGTAAAATGGGTCAGATTGAGATTTTATGGCACATCCTAAGCTAAGTGATAAGTTTTGGTGTAGAAAATATAATTTTATGAAACTTTAGGGACTTGGTTTTAATAAAGAAAGTTTCAGGGACCAAAATGAAAAATAAAAGGGGCCTTTTTGTAAATAAAAGATTTTCAGGGACCTATAAGAAATATTGAAAATATATGGTGTGAAATTACCAAAATTCCCTTCAGGTTCGAAATGACCCTTATACCCTTAATACCATTCCACCTCGTGCTCGACACCTCGTGCTTGGTTTTGACACCTCCACCATACACGTGTCGTCGTTAGAGGAGAAGCCAAAACACGTGTCGTCGTTAGAGGAGAAGCTAAAACACGTGTCGCAGTCCAGTGAAATAAGACTGCAAGATGCCTCCGTTATGCGACACGTCAACGCTGACTCCCATTTTAAAAGCTTGGTCAGCATGGACACGTGTCAATGCCGTGATATCTTTGGAAAACTATAAATAGGGCCTTTGGGGATCATTTGAAACTCACACCAATTCCTTGAGAATTATAGAAAAAAATAGTGAGAGAAAGTGTGAGAGAGTTTAAGAAGAAGTTCTTAGGGATATTCATCTTAAGGTAACCTTAATGTTATAATGCATCTTTATAGTTTTAATTTATTATTTTATAGTTTTACTTAGTAGTTATGCCAGTAAAATACAATAAAGAATTCACTAATCAAAACTTAAAATTTAGAACAAATCCAAGTTGATTTTATAAACTTGTTTGAAATTATACGCTTTTAAAAATGATTCTTTTTAAAGAAATTGCTCGTTATTATGGAATCCCATTTAAGTAATTCCAAAGTCAGGCCCGGTGAAGTTCTGTCTATATAAGATGGTATTTAAGTGGTGCCCCTGTGACCCTCCATCTCTACTGGGAACCGACTGACGAGGAAAGACTATGAATTGAATTCTTCAATTACGATTAATGAGTTTTAAAAGTTAACAAATAGGGATTTAGTAATCCTTTAAAAGAAGAGGTTAGTATAGTATAAAGTAGACCTTAGAATGTGTACTTAAATCTTTATCAGATTAACGTGTGATCGAAGACCAATACCAGTAAATTTGACCTCCATTTTGGGTGAGTACTCTGACATTCCTTGTGTATTTTGATTACATGATATTTTGCAAACTATATATATTTTGTGAACTGCTTTTATTCTCAAAATTCATGTGATACCGATGACTGATTCAATTGTGATATGTTTATATTTGTCCATATAAACATACCGATTAAAATGATTATTGAAAAGGATATTGAATATTGAAATTATGATTCGGCCTAAGGGACCTCTTTACTGACTGACCTTCCCATCTGGGTTATCGCTGGTGTGCCCTAAATAAGGCGTTGTGACGAACTAGTTCGATTGACCCTCAACTACCGGGGTATAATACGGTAGAAGAATACGATATTAGAGTGTACTTGGCCATTAAAACGATATGATTGAAAGAAAAAGATATCACATTTGATTTGTTGCATTCTTCTTATTCTGAGCTATCCAATTGTGATATATATACTATCATTTCAAAATATATATCTATTTACTGCAAGTTCGTCTCCATATAGGTATATGCCTTCTCTTTTGACTTGAATAGGTATCTATTTTCTGAAAACCCTGGAATGTTTAGAGATTGAACCTCATTCGGCTTTTAGCTGATGTTGCATAAATAACCATTTTTCAGGAAACGTTTAGGCTCACGGACGGAACGAAAATGGACTATATTGAAGATTTAGCTTTTAGAGCTCTTTTTGTAAAATGTTTATTTAGAGCATGTCTGTCTCTCTTGTAATAAGGTTTAAATTTTCTCTTAAGTTGTAACTCGTTGTTACTTTTAATATATATATGAAGTTTCCTTTAGAAAGCTCTGATGACGTAATTCCTTTACTTTCAGTATTATACGATTCATAACCATGTCATAATACACCCGTTGCATTTATTTAAGGAAATAATTAAATCGGAATATTTTTTGCCGTGGTGGCATGTCAAGACACTCGTTCCCTAATACTATTTTGGGTCGAGGTCATGACAGAGGTGGTATCAGAGCATAGGTTATGAACCCGTAGACTACTGAACATAAGTTTCGAACGTTATAGATTTTAAGTTTCCATACATAGGATACAGGATTAAATATCCGACTTATGTGATAACCCTCCACATGTATTAAAATATATATAATTATTTATATATCATTGTTCTTCTAAATTGCAATCTTGGGCTAGTATAATACATCTTACGTTTGGCCATGACTGTAGAAAATGACCAAGGAAAGATTAACTCCAGGAACTAGTGGTTCGATTATGGAAGGACTGGAAGGTGCATACAAGGCAATTGAAAGTCTAGCAAGAATTGTGGAGCATCAAGTGAATAATGGAGCACCAAGGAATCTTGAACTAAGTAGTTGTACTATTGAACAGTTCAAGAAGTTGAATCCGCCGCCTTTTAAAGGGACTCCTAACCCCACTGAAGTAGAAAATTGGGTGATGCAAATGGAAAAGATGTTCGATGTTCTTAAGTGTATAGATGAACAACGGGTTTTATTTGGAACATTCATGTTAGAAGGTGAAGCCGAACATTGGTGGAGAATGACTAAGAGAATGCATAGGGAAAGGAATAATCCCATAGGTTGGAATGACTTCTTAGTGATCTTCTACGAGAAATAGTTTCTCAAAATGGTGCAAGACCAAAAAGAAGCTGACTTAATGGGTCTGGTTCAAGAAAATATGACGGTTAGTCAATATGAGGCAAAGTTTACTGAATTATCCCGTTTTGCACCTCATGTTGTGATAACCGATGTTTTAAGAGCCAAGAAGTTTGAACGTGGGTTAAGGTTGAATATTCGTAGCCGAATTTATATCCTAAAGTTGACATCATATAATGACGTGGTGGATAGGGCAACAATAGATGAGAAGGATAGTGAAGAATATAATCAGGTTAGAGAGGGGAAAAGGAAGTTTGGAGAACAAAGAGGAACGAACCCTAATAACAAACCCTTTAGGACTATACCTAATATAGGACAACCTTTAGTAAACAAACCCTTTAATGTTGATAAATGCCAACGTTGTGGTAATATTCATAGAGGGCGACCGTGTTACCTAGAGACGGGGAGTTGCTTTGGGTATGGCCAAAAGGGACATAAAATGCGAGATTGTCCTAACAAAAGGAAGACAGCAACAAAGACTTCTAATGACAATAAGGATCAGGGCAGACAAGATAGAGTCTTTAATCTTTTCGATGCAAAGGCTTCTAATGCAGTAGTGTCAGGTACACTTTCTATATGTGCACAACCTTTTCAAGTTTTAATTGATCCTGGTTCTACCCATTCATTTGTGTCTGTGCGTTTTGTTAATCGCTTTCCTAATATTCCTGAATCCTTGAATCATATCATACACGTTTCTACTCCTTCGGGTGAGTTATTGACGGGAACATTAGTATATATGTCTTGCCCTATACATGTAAGTAGTCATAAACTATTCGCTGATTTGATAGTTTTAGGCATAAAAGATTTTGAAGTCATTTTGGGGATGGATTGGTTAGCATCATATCATGCTAGGGTGGATTGTTTTGAGAAGAGAGTTATTTTCCAAATTCCTAACCAACCAGAATTCAGTTTGAAGGAACTAGCATCTTATCTCCCATGCGTATTATCTCTGCAATGCAAGCTTATAGTTTTCTTAAGAAGGGATGTCAAGGATTCCTTGCCAGTGTTATTGATTTTCAAACAAAATAGCCTAGTTTAGAAGATATTCCTATAGCTAGGATTTTTCCAGATGTTTTTCCAGATGATTTGCCCAGTCTACCTCCTAGTAGAGAAGTAGAATTTACCATTGACCTTGTTCCTGGAACCACACCAATCTCAAAACCACCTTATCGCATGGAACCTTTAGAATTAAGGGAATTAAAAGTTTAATTACAAGATCTGTTAGACAAAGGTTTTATTAGACCTAGTATATCCCCTTGGGGTGCTCCAGTGTTATTTGTTAAAAAGAAGGATGGAATGATGAGGTTATGTATAGATTATCGTGAACTAAATAAGGTGACCATTAAGAATAAATACCCCTTACCTCGCATAGATGATTTGTTTGACCAACTGCAAGGTTCGTAAGTATTTTCGAAGATTGACCTTAGGTCAGGCTATCACCAATTGAAGATTAAGGAAGAGGATATTTCGAAATCAGCTTTTCGTACTAGATATGGTCACTATGAATTTCTTGTGATGCCATTTGGATTAACTAATGCACCAGCCGCTTTTATGGATATGATGAATAGAGTGTTTAGGAAATATCTGGATCAGTGTGTGGTTGTTTTCATTGATGACATCCTTATTTATTCCAAAGGTAGTAAAGAACACGAGAAGCATTTGGAGATAGTATTACAAATCCTTAGGGAAGAGAAATTATATGCGAAATTAAAGAAGTGTGAATTTTGGTTGCCTAGTGTTTCTTTTCTAGGACATGTCATATCCAAGGAGGGAGTGTCGGTTGATCCTCAAAAGATCGAGGCTATACTAGATTGGCCAAGACCAACTAATGTAACGGATATTCGTAGTTTCCTAGGATTAACAGGTTATTATCGAAGATTTATTGAAGAATTTTCTAGTATTGCCAAACCTCTGTCTAGGTTAACACAAAAGATGGTGAAATATGAATAGTCTGAGGAAGTTGAGAATAGTTTTCGAGAACTTAAGAATCGATTAGTAACTACCCTAATTTTGACTATTCCTTCCGGTACAGGAGGATTTATGATTTATAGTGATGCTTCTAAAAATGGTTTGGGATGTGTGCTAATGCAAAATGGAAAAGTAGTAGCTTATGCCTCGAGACAGTTAAAACCCCATGAGCAAAATTATCCAACCCATGACTTAGAATTAGCAGCGGTAATTTTTGCTCTTAAGATTTGGAGACATTATTTGTATGGTGAGACTTGTGAGATTTATACCGATCATAAGAGTTTGAAATATATCTTTACTCAGAAGGAATTAAACATGAGACAAAGGAGGTGGTTAGAATTGATGAAGGATTTTGATGTAAATATTCACTATCACCCGGGGAAAGCTAATGTAGTTGCCGACGCTTTGAGTAGAAAGTCTACACCAAATTTAGCATGCCTTATTACCAGCTAGGAAGCTCTATTGAAAGATTTGAGAAGTATGGAAATAGATGTACATATTTATAGTGAAGGAGAAATAATTGCAAACTTATAAATACAACCCACGTTGATGGAAAGAATTAAAGTTGCACAAGTAAATGACCCACAACTGAAGAAGATTAAAGAAGAGGTTATTGAAGGGAAGAGAATTGAATTTGCGATACGAGATGATATATTAAGGTTTGGAAATAGAGTCTGTATACCTAGTGATGCCCAACTAAAGAGGCAGATTTTGGAGGAAGGTCATTACTCTAGATTCACAATTCATCCCGAAAATACCAAGATGTACAGAGATCTCCGAGAAGTGTTTTGGTGGAATAACATGAAAAGGGAGATAACAGAGTTTGTATATCAGTGTTTGATCTATCAACAAGTAAAAGCTGAACATCAGAAACCATCATGATTATTACAACCTTTACCAATCCCTGAGTGGAAATGGGAACATATTACCATGGATTTTGTGACAGGGCTACCAAGGAGTTCTAATAATAATGATTCCATTTGGGTAATTATTGATAGGTTAACTAAATCTGCTCATTTTCTTGCCATTAAGATCACCCATTCCTTAGAAAAGCTAGCTAAATTGTATATACGAGAAATTATTAAGCTTCATGGAACCCCAATTTTAATTATTTCTGATCGTGACCCTAGATTAGTGTGTCGCTTTTGGAAAAGCCTACAAGTAGCCAAGGGAACAAAATTGAATTTCAGCACTGGTTTTCATCCTCAAACAGACGGACAATATGAGAGAACTATCCAAACCTTAGAGGATATGCTTAGGGCATGTGTATTTGATTTGAAGGGGAATTGGGACGATCATTTATTATTAGTGGAATTTGCATATAATAATAGCTATCAAGAAAGTATTTAAATGGATCCGTATGAGTCACTCTATGGTAGAAGGTGTCGTTCTCCTGCATGTTGGGTAGAAGTTGGAGAAAGTAAATTATTGGGACCAGAATTGATTCAGGTCACAACAGAGAAAGTGAAATTGATACAAGATCAACTTCAAATTGCTCAAAGCCGTCAAAAGAGTTATGCTGATAATTGGCACCGACTGTTAGAATTCCAAAGCGGAGACTATGTTTTCTTACGAGTATCACCGACAAAGGGAGTAATCCGATTTGGGAAGAAAGGAAAGTTGAGTCCAAGATACATAGGACTTTTTGAAATCCTTGAAAGGATAGGTGTTGTTGCGTATCGAATAGCCTTACCCCCTGAACTCTCTAGTGTGCATAATGTGTTTCATGTTTCAATGATGAAGAAATACATCCCTGATCCAGCACACATCTTAAGTCATGAGCCTCTTCAAGTTAGAGAAGATTTGACATACATTGAGCATCCAGTGGAAATCTTGGACCATAAAGATCAAATATTACAAACCAAGGTTATTCCACTAGTCAAAGTATTATGGCGGAATTATTCTGTTGAAGAAGCAACATGGGAGCGGGAAGATGAAATAAAAGAGCGATATCCACACCTTTTTGGAAATTAATGTAAGTAAAGTTTGGGGACCAAACTTTTTATAAGGAGGGTAGGATGTAATGACCCCATTTTCTTATGCCAATATATAATTGTCTTCTTTCAATTTCGTCACACTTACTATCTAATAATGATATATTATTACATATATGATATTCTGAGTTCTTAATATGACAGATCCCGTTTTTAAATTTGAAGAATCAACGGTAAAATGAGTCAGATTGAGATTTTATGGCACATCCTAAGCTAAGTGATAAGTTTCGGGGTAGAAAATATAATTTTATGAAACTTTAGGGACTTGGTTTTAATAAAGAAAGTTTTAGGGACCAAAATGAAAAATAAAAAGGGGCCTTTTCATAAATAAAATATTTTCAGGGACCTATAAGAAATATTGAAAATATATGGTGTGAAATTACCAAAATTCCCTTCAGGTTCGAAATGACCCTTATACCCTTAATACCTTTCCACCTTGTGCTCGACACCTCGTGCTTGGTTTTGACACTTCCACCATACACGTGTCATCGTTAGAGGAGAAGCCAAAACACGTGTCGTCGTTAGAGGAGAATCTAAAACACGTGTCGCAGTCCAGTGAAATAAGACTGCAAGATGTCTTCGTTACGCGACACGTTAACGCTGACTCCCATTGTAAAAGCTTGGTCAGCATGAACACGTGTCAATGCCGTGATATCTTTGGAAAACTATAAATAGGGCCTTTGGGGATCATTTGAAACTCACACCAATTCCATGAGAATTATAGAAAGAAATAGTGAGATAAAGTGTGAGAGAGTTTAAGAAGAAGTTCTTAAGGATATTCATCTTAAGGTAATCTTAATGTTATAATGCATCTTTATAGTTTTAATTTATTGTTTTATAGCTTTACTTAGTAGTTATGCTGGTAAAATACAATAAAGAATTCACTAATCAAAACTTAAAATTTAGAACAAATCCAAGTTGATTTTATAAACTTGTTTGAAATTATAAGCTTTTAAGAATGATTATTTTTAAAGAAATTGCTCGTTATTATGGAATCCCATTTAAGTAATTCCAAAGTCAGGCCCGATGAAGTTCTGTCTAGATGAGATGGTATTTAAGTGGTGCCCCTGTGACCCTCCATCTCTACTGGTATGCATCTCTACTGGATACGCATAACATGGTATGCACTCCGTATCTGTTTCGTTTACACCCCTATCTGTCACTTATCTCATTGAGCACATGTTTTAATAGATTATACTTTTATTAATATGATTGATTGGCGATAGACTTTTATTTGATTACTTCATTTGTCTATCCAAGATAAAAATGGGGAGACATTTTGGTGGGGGGTATATATTTAGGGGGAGTAGTTTAGTGCAAGCATTACATTTGATAATTCCTGTCATTTTATATGCATCTCTTGTATCTTTAGTACTTCTCAAAGGTATGTATTTAAGTGTGCAAGACATATCGGGACCATGACATTGATACACTATTGATTAAAAATGCAATACATCTCTATCGAGTCTCATGGGAATTGGGATTGGGTAGATTTATGTATATAGATTTTTTATCCAACCACTTTTTGAGTTTTTTTCATTTTTGATTTTGTCCTGAAATAGTTGAAGAGGGAGATTTGTAAGGACATGTTTTACAATCCCTTTACATTTTAGTTTTTTATGGAACAAAACTTTGAGTCATTATATCTTTGTATCGAGTTTATTGAGTTATACTGCTATATCATATGAAGACAAAGAGACAAAACGTCATGACTGAGATTAGTAGATCGAATCAGACAACATCATTGCATACTGAAGATTTGGTAAAGGTAGCGATTTTAAAAATTTGTGATCCTTATAGTTTATTTTGATTTCTTGGAAGATGACAGGACAAGACTTCAATGGAAATAATTTTTTAGAAGGTTTAAAACACTTTGTTACAAATTTTGTCAAGGGTCACCAGTGAGTGATATCGTTCGAACGAGGTCACCCTTGATCGAAGATGGTATTGGACTAGAGAATGTTTTTTAATGAAGAATACCTTGATCAAAGATAGTTTTCAAATGAGGAACCATCAATCAATTTTTTTTTCGAATGGTGGCCCTCTTACTTTAAAAATTAGCCTCGATCGAAGATTTTATAGATCGAGAGCCCCTCGATTAAAAGCTCTCGTTCAAACGAGTGCTCCCTGATTCGAAAGAGGCACTTCGTCTTAGAAAACATGCTTGAATCGATATTTTTCCCCGTAAAGACTATTTAAACACTTTTAGATGCATATTCCAATAGACAAAGCCCAATTTTTCAAAACCCAAGTTTAGTTTTGCTAGAGTCCTTCCTTATCTAAGAGCATCTCATCTCTATGAAACTAAAGTAGACCCTAGGTTTACAATTTCTTGGTGATATTATTCATTAAAGAGGATAACACGTAGACATCATTTACCAATTGATATTGATGGATACTGAGGGTTTGGAGGTTGTGCAACTGTTTTCCTATTCTAGAGCGACTATCACTAGTATAGGCAGATGCATGGGAGTAAAACTCAAGGGAGTGTCATCTTGGTGTTTATTGATGTCGTATATGTAAGTCGTGTCTAAGTCCTTATTAATCCCTGTAAACATTATTTAGTACCAATGGACGTTATGTGGGTTAGGTGCGATAAGGGTTTTTTCACGAGGGTTTCACTATGAAATCCCGGTGTGTTGTTTATGATTGTTTGATTTATTTCATTGTTAATCACCAACTGTATGAAATCTGGACTAAATTAATTTATTCGATAAATTTAATATATTATTAAATAAAAAAGGATTTTTAGTTTGTTTTACTTGTTGATTAATTAATTAACTAACTAATTCATTTGAACCCTTAAGGCACAAATATAATTCATGATTACCCCATTGTTAAAATAATCTTCCATAATTAGAAAATCCTACGCTTTTAACCTTGTGATCCTTTTGAGATTACTAAATACAAGGATTTTATATCCTTCTTATATAAAAATTTATGTTTATAAAATGCATCATTTGTATTTAGAATTTTGATTGTCCTACGTCGAATAAGGGGAATTCTATGTTTTGTGAAAATAGGATTTTTTTTATTTGAATCTTCGACTTCTTCACTGGAAGCTCGCTACTGCGACACAAGATTTTACATCAGAAAATTGTTTGGTTCACTAGTCACGATTATGGAAACTATGTCGGTTTAAAACTATGGAATCTTACGCAAACTCATTCACGGGCTTCACCTCAGAAAAATAGGACTTCGCATCAGCGATGTGTGTGGTTTGTTGTCCATGATATATATTAACTGACAGAGAAAACTCTAGTTATATGCATGACATTGGTCACTAAACTTTCGCATCAATGAACTACGCCATCGTTGTAGCGAATAGTCTGTGATGCCATGGGATTTGATATATTTTTAGATCTTTCGATATTAATGTTATTGGGAGTTATGACTTGACACAATATTTGTTAGAGGCCAATAGATTTTACTTATATCCACTTGGATTTCATCCTCTGAGTGTTATCCCACTTGTCTGCATACACAAGTAGTATACATACTCATGTATTGCTTCTTTCTTTCATGTTGATTTTTAGTTGACCTTTTATAAGAAAAGAAGATAAAAAAATATTCATCTTTTAAAAGATCATTTTCTTACTTTATCTCATGTATGTGTTTTAATCATTATAATTTATTCTTAAATCCTTGAAAGTAAAACTTTTGTACTGAAGATAGTTTTGACAAAATTTTTAAAAATAGTTATTATTGAGTATAGTCTTCTTTCAAGTTTGAAAACACACTTGAGAGTTTTTATAGAAACCAAGCCTTTTACCATCTTTTCAACCATAGAAAATCCTCACACATCCTAGTTGTAGTCATTAGTTACTCGGTGGTTTTTTTGCCTCGGAATAAAGTTCTCTTTCACTTGAAAGAAGATTTTTTGGTGTAATATTTGAAGATATTGGACGAGTCCAAAAATGATTGCAATTTTGTAGCGTTCTTTAGCTATCAGTGCTCTCCCTGGAGACTATGTTGTGAAAGTGTAGAAAGTTAATGGGTGAATTACATAATTTTAAGTTTTCTTTTCTATTTGTAGAACTTTACCATAATATATTTGTCGTTCATTTCAGCTCGAGATTTTTTCCTATTAGTGGGTTTTTGTTCGTACATCGTGTGTTGTGTGAATTGTTTTATCTTTCTGCATGCTAGTTACATTTGTCTTAACTTGAAGGTAAAATTGATTAGATTCTAATATTGATAAACATTTTGTTACATAGATTTTTAGGATGATTTTAACCCATTATTAATTTACACGAAAAATTATCCTTCAACTGTTAATTTAATTTTAATTGGGTAGCTACCATCGATAACTCATACTCTCAGCTGGTATCAAAGAGGGTCTCATTGTTTTAGGTTTATACCCTAGGGTAGATCGTGTATTTTGGATATTGATGGTGGTTCATCTCTATGACATCCACCTTTTGATGGCAGCAACGATTCCTATTAGAAAATCCGTATGGTGGCACATATGATATCAATAAATGATCGAATTTGGAATTGGGTTTTGACTGGTTGTAATTCACCAGTTACTGTAGTTGATGATATTCAAGCTCCAAAATCTGATAGAGTTGGGATGATAATGACATTAAGGAGAGTTTGTGGAATGCTAAGGGTCTAAATGCAATCATTATCTGCTTAACCGTAAGCAAGTTTTGATGCATTTCGATGTGATCTAAGTCAAAGTAAGCATGGAAATTTTATAAAAAAAACTATGAAGGCACCTCCACTATGAAGAATGAAATGCTAAATGTCTCATCACTCATTTCAAACTCCTCATCATGAAGGAGAACGAAACTTTTAATGAATTCTATGATCAACAAAGTGTTATAGTGAATTTGACGTTTACTTTGGGAAAAGTCATCAAACACTACACCAAAATAACAAAATTGACATGCTTCGCACATTTCAAATTGGCACGGTTCAAAGTTGTTCCAAAACTGAACATCGCTAATAAAAAATTTAGAAGGAATCAAGTGGGTTCCAGTTTCTCTCTTTAAAAGAAACTCTCCAAAGGAAAAATAAACTCAGCCGACCCCAATTCTAAACATCCCCCTCCCTCCCTCCCTCAACCTCACCCCATGCCCCTAATCCCTCCCGCATATACCTTCACTTACTCCAGTTATCCCTCCCCCTCTCACTCATCGTGAGAGTGGGGAAGGACCACCCGGTTCTGAAATCACACGATAGGCACCCAATTTTAAAATCCTTACACCCAATTTCCTTGTTAAATCAATGCGAAAGCGTAAGATGGTTCACAAAAACACCAAATTTTAATTTACTTCAAATTAAAATTAAATCAACTGAAATTAAATGAAACACACACTTATGTTAATTTCACTTAAACATAATTAATTAATCCAAATCCTAGAAAATTTGCCTAAGTCATATTTCTCAATTTTATCAAGTTAGGCCAAACCAATTTTATCAATAAAATTAAATGACTTGAATTAAATTAACTCAACATTACCCAATATTTAATATAGCACCAAATTAAATAAGTAGTGATTAAATTAAACCAATTTTATCTTTTCACCTTAGCATGCGTACTAGGTGACTATGCAAAAGATAAAATAAATAATTAATCCACTACGCCGCGATGTACGAGGAAAAACCCACAACGGGAAAAAACCCTCAGATGGCCCTAGCTTTAAGTCCAATAAGTATGGAATTACAATTACAAGATAGTAAGACTTACAACACTCGACTCGATCCCTCTCAAGCCCTGACGCTTCTTCTTGTAAATACCTCTTCTTAGTAGACAACCCCGGAGCCCCACCGGAATCTCGGCCTTCACCAGTGAGACATAGGTACACCGTCAACCACACATGGTGTCTTTCACCACGTGAGAATTCCGCAGCAAAACAAGATCTTCTTCTTTATGGGATTTAGAAGAAAACCCAAACTTCTCTTCAAAAAAATGTAGAGATAAACCGGTGCCAAACACTCCAAGCAAAGTATATATATATATGGAAGCTTAGATAAACAATATGGGTGTACAATTAAAGTGTATAATACATTTCTCTTGAAAATCAACAACACTCAAACTTTGGTTCCCGCACTATAATAATCTGTCAAAAGTTAGTGAGGTAAGGAAATGGGAAACATAGTAAAAACTGCTAAAAACTTCCAAAAAAATTTCCCGCCTGATATCTCGTTCGAACGACATTTTCGTTCGAACGAAATCTCGTTCGAACGAAATCTCGTTCGAACGAGACTTATAACGAAGTTCCAGTGTGAACTCGTTAGAAATCTCGTTGGAAGCTCGTTCGAACAGCATGTTCGTTCGAACGACACTTCGAACGACATTCCAGTGGCCTTTTGGGGAAGCTTGTTGGCATATTCGTTCGAACGACAATGTCGAATGAGAAACTAGAAAGTTGAAAATTATGAATTTAGCCCTAGAAAATTTATATACTTTATATAGAAGTTTAATAAAATCTTTCTGAAAAATAAACAATAGTTTTAGATAAAACCTACACCCATTATAAACCGTTCCAAGCTCCTATATATATGTAATGCATTCATACCTTGGGAGCATGGAACCACTATTGATGACGTAGAAACGAGACACTTAAACTCGGCATTTTGATGAAGCTTTATACACTTGGCCGCTACGTCTTCAAACAAACTTGTCATAGGCTTGGAGGATGATCAATTAACTCTATCCTATAACTCAAACGTTTTTGTCCGGAATTGAGCCAAAACTATAAAGGACTCAATTGGAAATTTGTGTCCTTACAAATCTCCCCCTTTGGCTATTCCGGGACCAAAACTTAACAAAAATCCTAAAGGGCCGTCAAGATCTACTAGACTAATAAAAAGTCCCACCCAAAATAAAAAATACAATGCTTGACTCAAACAACCCAAAGGATCAAAATCTTTGCCGGTGAAAGTTTTCGCTTAATTCCTGCACACTTAAGCAAACACATTAAACGTATAGGGAATATCAAAATATTAAATGAAATTAAATAATAACTCCCCCTAAATTAATTCTCCCCTTTATCAAATAAATGATCAACTTAAAAAGACGTCTCCCACTAAAATCAATCTCCCCCAAACTAAGATACGATTACAATAGGATTAGATACCATTTCTCCCCCTATCATTCTCCCCCTTTTTGTTCAGGAATAGAGAAAGGTTAAAACTAATTTAAATATGCAATGGTGCATAAAGTGATGAGAACATTAAAGCACATGGGATACAAAATCATAACTAATCCAACAAATAATAATAGATACCAACTAAGATGCAAGAAAACAAATGATACCAAATTACACATAAGATTCTAAACATGTGATATCAAACAAACAACGCAACAAACAAGGTACCAATTTTGAATTGAAGCATAAATGGACTAGCTAAACATGACAAAGATATAGACAAAATATCATATATATATGTATACATAATGGATACAAGCTAAGTATAAGTACACACATATAGATATAAAACACACACATGACACAAAATAAGTTAAGCTTTTCACACTCGTATGGAAAAAATATGTCATATGAAAACGGAAGTGTTAGGGTGTGAACTAGTAATGATGAAATTTAGACCCAATCACTTAAAACATGTTCACGGAGTTCTCAATTGATTGCTAACTTCATCACATTTGAATATAACCTCATGTGACAATATAGATTGAACTCAATGAACAAACATACACAATGCATACAAGCCTAGCATGTTGATGATTCTACAAACTAATAGAGTCATGACATTACAAGCTTAACTAGGATAAGCGGACATTGTGCAAACCGTTGATATATCATCCAAACTCCCTCAATAAGCATATATATTATTCTTTTGAATGTATAAATCAACTAAACATAGGCCTTGGCAAATTATTTTTTTTTTTAATGCCATATTTTCTTTTTAGGCCTTTGGACCACGTATTTCTTTTAGGTCCATTCAAACGGTGGCTTACAATCGTAAAGGATAATAAATCCTTTCAGAGCCCTTCCCCGTGCACATTTATATTTATCATTTTTTTTATATCTCACAAATCTCATGTGAAATGGATTTTGACATGCACTAGTCCTCCTAGGTCACAAATATGTAGATGACAAGATTGGTAGGAGAACACCTCAAAAGTCTCAAATATACATATGAAATTAAATTTCAAAAGAGCTCGTGCATGTGTGAATATAGGCATATAAAAAATAGAATCCATTTAAACAACACAAAATCCGACTACTCCATGTAAGCATGGTAAAGAACATTATAAGGATTGGCAATCTAAACTAAAAATTCTAGCCACATGGGAGCGTAAAGGATGGGATTCAAACACAAGTATATGCTACATAAAGTGTGTCAAACTAAAATACACACACAAAAAAAATCTTTTTGAGTTTTTCTAATTTTTTACCAAAAATAAAAATATGTACTCAAAAGACAAACAAAAATCATTTGTATTTTTCATTAAGCCTAAATTACCAAAATAAAACACAAATGATAAACAAAAATCTTTTTGTATTTTTCATTTAATGCAAACTACATTGAAACAAATATAATTCAAAAGATAAACAAAAATCATAATTCTAGCATGAGATATGAGATAGAGCAATGACTAGAAAATGATTAAAGAAGCATACATTTAGCATGATGATATAGCATGAAGTACAAAAGCTAAGGTATGCAAATTAAAACTAACACATTCAACCTTTAGATTTTGCAAGGGAGGAAGCATGTAAAAGTAGTTGAGAATCAAATACCCTATCTTGTAAAGCTACCAAGTCGGATCTCCTAACCCAAACTAATGACAAGTGACTAACTCGGGGTGTAGGAATCTTGGCTACCTCGGTTGCCTTATGGAAGGATTTTCTAGGACCATTTCTAAGATCAAAACAAAATTTCCTAAGATGACCCTTTCGACCACAATGTGAACACTTAAACTCATGGCGAAAAGATTTACCTAAGGTGTGATCTCTAAAGGCTTTCCTACGTGATTCTCCTAAAACATTGGTTTTGGCTTTTTGAGTTGATTCATTACAAGTATCAAAGCCTAAACCACAAGTGTCATTTTTAATTTGGACCGTTCCTAATATTTTATCTAATTTTTCCGAACGACACTCCAAATCAAATTTGACATTACTAGAGTCTTTTAATTTATTTTATAATTCTAGGATGTTAGACTCTAATAAAACATTTCTCTCTTCGAACTCGAGAAGCTCCTTTTTCAAGGATTCCATTAAACCTCTAAGGCTATCTCTCTCGCCTTCTACATATTCTAGCTTCTCTTGAAGAGATCTCTCTTGTGTCGTAAGGTCTTCCACTAACGCACTCTCATCAACGACCTTGACATGCTCTTTTAAAATTGCTTCTAACTTCAAATTTGATCTTTTTAATTTAATTGATTCTTCATGTAATTCTTGAAAAGCATTTTGAAGTTCACTCACATTAACCATTTTGGCCAAAAATTATTTAAAGGATCTTAACGAAATAATTTATCGCTTTGGCTCTGATACCAATTTGAAGTCACACGATAGGCTCCCAATTTTAAAATCCTTACACTTTAAAATCAATTTCCTTATTAAATCAATGCAGAAGCGTAAGATGGTTCACAAAAACACCAAATTTTAATTTACTTCAAATTAAAATTAAACCAAGTGAAATTAAATGAAACACACGTATGTTAATTTCACTTAAACATAATTAATTAATCAAAGTCCTAGAAAATTTGCCTAAGTCATATTTCTCAATTTTATCAAGTTAGGCAGACCAATTTTATCAATAAAATTAAATGATTTGAATTAAATTAACTAAACATCACCCAATATTTAATATAGCACCAAATTAAACAAGTAGTGATTAAATTGAACCAATTTTATCTTTTTACCTAAGCATGCGTTCTAGGTGACTATGCAAAATATAAAATAAATAATTAATCCACTACGCCACGATGTACGAGAAAAAACCCACAACGGGAAAAAATCCTCGGATGGACCTAGCCTTAATTTCACTAAGTATGGAATTACAATTACAAGACAGTAAGACTTACAACACTCGACTCGATCCCTCTCAAGCCCTGACGCTTCTTCTTGTAAACACCTCCGCTTAGTAGACAACCCCGGAGCTCCACCGGAATCTCGGCCTTCACCAATGAGACATAGGTACACCGTCAACCACACATGGTGTCTTTAACCAGTGAGAATGCCGCAGTAAAACAAGATCTTCTTCTTTATGGGATTTAGAAGAAAACCCAAACTTCTCTTCAAACAAATATAGAGATAAACCGGTGCCAAACACTCCAAGCAAAGTATATATATATATATATATATATATGGAAGCTTAGATAAATAATATGGGTGTACAATTAAAGTGTATAATACATTTCTCTTGAAAATCAACAACACTTAAACTGGAACTTTTTCTTAGGAAGAATGTACTCTCAAAACTCTCTCTAGAAGATGTAGAATGATGAAAAAGTTTTGTTACAAACTTTAATTCCCGCACTATAATAATCTGTCAAAAGTTAGTGGGGTAAGGAGGTGGGAAACATGGGTAAAAACTGCTAAAAACTACCAAAAAAATTTCCCGCCTGATATCTCGTTCGAATGACATTTTCGTTCGAACGAAATCTCGTTCGAATGAGACTTCTAACGAAGTTCCAGTGTGAACTCGTTAGAAATTTTGTTGGAAGCTCGTTCGAACAGCATGTTCGTTCGAACGACACTTCGAACGACATTCCAGTGGCCTTTTGGGGAAGCTCGTTGAAAGATTCGTTCAAACGACATTCTCGTTCGAATGACAATCTCGTTCGAACGACAATATCGAACGAGAAACCAGAAAGTTGAAAATTAGAAATTTAGCCCAGAAACTTTATATACTTTATATAGAAGTTTAATAAAATCTTTCTGAAAAATAAACAACAGTTCTAGATAAAACCTACACCCATTATAAACCGTTCCAAGATCCTATATATATATATATATATATGTAATGCATTCATACCTTGCGAGCATGGAACCAGTATTGATGACGTAGAAACGAGGCACTTAAACTTGACATTTTGGTGAAGCTTTATACACTTGGCCTCTACGTCTTCAAACAAACTCGTCATAGGCTTGGAGGATGATCAATTAAGTCTATCCTATGACTCAAACATTTTTTTTCCGGAATTGAGCCAAAACTACAAAGGACTCAATTGGAAATTTGTGTCCTTACAGGTTCCCTCATATCTGAAAAGTAAATAGTTATAAAAAATCCAAACTAGTTTTTTGGGTCTCTCCTAATTTGGTCAGTCTAAATGGTGACATAAGTAAATCAGTCTCATCCATTGAAAAGACCCTCTCGAAGAGCAGATTATAGTGGTTACGATAAGAACTACCCATTCTTTGGTAAATCGAGGTTGTGACTTCAAAGATTTGTTGTTTGTTTATTTTTGTTGGTTTTTACTGTTTTTGTTGTAGTTGCAGGCCCCATTTGGAATCATGTCTCTCGTCTCCTTTACGAGCGATTTATCGACTTTTAGTATAGTTGTCAAGTCTTGGGGGGGGGGGTTGGTTTAAATGTTCGAGCAGTTTTTATCTCGTGTTGAGGTTCAGAAGGACTTTGTGCCTTTTTATGTTTCCCCCACCTTAACCAAGGTGTATCTATTTTCATATCTGTTGAAGTTTGATCCTCCCTCCTTGGCGTTGGTGCTTTTGACGCGTTTGTCTGGCATTATTTCACCGTCTTTATGTCTTATGCAAAAACTTTGTTCGGAGCGGCTCATTATTTGGTACCTTCGGTACCAGTTTCTCGGTTTCATTTATGGGATGTGTTGTGATCAGAACCCCAAAATTTTTAGTTGTGATACAAGCCTATATTTACGTGTCTTAGTTTCCCTATTTATTTATATATTTTTTTCTCTTTTCTCCCTTCGACTTAACTTGAGCCTGTCTAGGTTAGGTTGTTCTATTTTTCTTGTTATCACTAGTTATTTAATGGAATCCTCCTTGGGGCGTTTAAAAAAATAAAAAAAATTGGCACGGTTTCAAAATGTTTCAAATTTGAAATGGTTTCAAATCGTTCCAAATTTGGCATGATTTTTTTCAATGCCAAAGTAATCATGTTCCTTGACCATATTTTTAAACCATTGACCATATTACACCAAAATTCATCCCAAAAATTACTCCTGCTCACATAAAGTTGTCACTCCTCAAACACAAGTCCCGCTCAAAATTTTTCTCCCCCTCTCTCACATATTCGACGAACTTCAAAAACAAAATTTTTAACTTTTGTGACTTCCATCAAACCATATTTGGTGACCTCCTTCGTCTTCTTTTGTTATATATCGGGCAACCTCTTTTTTTTTTCTTCAGCTGCCACTTAAAATCCATGTGTTTAGGGTGAGGCCATAATTTTCGATTGTGAGGAGAAATAAGAGAGAGATGGCAACGAAGAAGGTGGCGTTGGGATCTAATTGCCTTGCATATTGAAGCAGTTAAACAAAGGGTGGATCCCATCGCTTTCAAATCTAATTCTCGTTTGATCGATTATGGTTACGCCTGAAAAATGCAAATTGTCAGTTAACTAAAAGATTCAATTTCCAATTTTATTTGTTTATTAATTATTTCAGTATTAAGGATCATTACAGTGGACTGGTTTTTAGAATTTTACTCGTACTGATATTTTTTATGTTCTTGGAGTACGTTTTAGAAAAGGAGAACACATTGGGGGGACAACAAAAAGTGACTCTCATGTCGCAATATGAATATCTAATACTCTATTGTACCTATTTACATTTATTGGACAAAGTTTAGCTAGGTAAAACTATATAAAATCAGCTTTCAGAAAAACTGGTTAACATCCTGAAGGGCTTGATGAGTATAAGCCTGTAGTTTGCTAAACTATTATGTTAACATGATGAAATTCATACATAATAAACTATAAGACAATTGGTTATGATGCTACATGAGAACCCAAAGACTTCTACTTATTTCATTTATTGGGACCTTATGAGACCCATAGGCTTGAGGAATTGGCTATAAATCAATTTAGGCAATTAATACCCATGAGACCTTCAATGCCTAAACCCTTGGTAAGATGATTATCTTTGATATTTTGAGTGTTCACTACAAGAAAAGAGTATTATAGCGACTAAAATATACCGTTTCAAAATGCATTCATTCATCGCAAAATCGTTTTCCTAATGCAAATATTTTGTCGCCATTTCCATTGCTCTAGAGCCCTCGCTAAAGGGTTTTCAGTGACGAATCTAAAGTTCATTAGGAAAAATCTATTAAAACTTATTCAATTAGTCGCAGAAAATACAAAAAAATGTTTGGAATGTCTTTTTGTGAGGACTAAATTCGTCACAAAGGGTTATAAAAATCGTCCATAACAAATTTGTCGCAAAAAAAATATTTTTTTTATAAATTATTTCATATGATGAAGTTTTATCGCATAAAAAATCATCACAAATTTGATTTTAAATTTGAAACGTACTTATTGTGACAACTAAAACCCATTACACTCATGTCGTCCAATTAATTGACAGTAATTATAATATGATTTTAGTAATATTTCAGTGTTTCCATAAACATAGAATAGTATGAATGATAAATTAAAATTCAAATTGAAATAGACATAAAGATTGAAACAATAGACTTAACATTATAAAAGTTAACTTGAATAGTGCTATCCATATTCAAATGAAATAAAAAATGATTAAGGCAATTGTTATATTTATTACGATGACATAATAAACAAGACACCTAACCATGGTTTGCAATAACGTAATAATAGAAAGACAACTAAATCACGCTTCAGAATAATATAAGGCCATCTCCAATGTTAATCTTTCTACAATAGTTTGTATCCCTGTTGGAAGAATGACTATAAAAATTGAGTTATCTAATTGTCGTGATTTAACTAAAGAATATAAACCTGGTTAAAAATCCCTCTCCAATTTTGTGGGCAGATTTTTATTTGAAAAAAAATGAAAACAAGAACTACACAGCTTCTTTTGGGGGAAAACAAGAACCAAAACAAACATGGGCTATTCCACGTCATATCCTCCAACTGCAGTTGCATTTCTACATGTAGAAATTCTAGTGAAAAAATTCTTTGTGACTCATCAGTCACGTAAGATTCACTGCCATAAGAAAGTATTATGGTTAACCAAAATTGGCTTCAAATAGGAATCCAAATGTCATTGTTGTAGCGAAGGTAATTTAGAAAGTATTCAACATAAATTTGATTCTCGCAAAGTAGCTTTATTTATTTGGAAACATATTTGGGACATTTGTGAAATCCATACAAAAATTTGTCCTTTGAATGGGAAGTTAAAAGACATGAAGGTTCTTAGTATGAATTTTCTATATACCTTGATCATTGTATCTTTGTGTTGGAGTATTTGGAGAGATAGAACAAATGAATATTTGAAAGTGGTAGTTATAAAATAAATATCGTCATCCATTATAAAAAAAAAGGTAAAGTATTTTACCATCTAGAAGTTCTTGATTTACATAGCATATGATTGAAAGAGTATTATAATACTGCATTTTGTTTCACCATGGTTTTCATTTTACTTTGTCACTCGTAACCGAGTGAAAAAATTTAGTTTAATAACAACATAAGGATAAACTTTTCACATTTACTTCTTCTTATAATAAATGACATTTCTATTTGCTTTCTCACCTATTACATTAGTTCCTTGTGTTTTTCCATTTTTCTACCATACAAAGTGAAATATATAAATTCTTTTTTATGACAAAACCAAAAGATAAAAGAAATAAGAATGACCCCATGGTCTGGTCCACCATATCCCACTAATGCGAGGTAAAAAAAGTGTGTTTATATAAATATAAACATTAGCAAATTAATGGAATAAACAGAGGATTTAAACTATAGATTTAAGAACATTAAAACATCCAACCTATAGTTTTATATAAATTTGATGAGTGAATCAATATCAAATTCTGATCACACCCATATGGATAAAAGTGAGATGATATCATGAAAACACATTTGGTTATGAAGACACTAATATATATATAAGGTCTCCCATACGACCACCACTTACGGCCCCCCCCGGTGTGGGATTCATTTTATATAAAAAAAATATGTTATTTTTTTGGGTTCTAAACCTTTGAGGGTACCCCTAAAAAAATCATCTCAAAATGATTTGTTTGGGATTGTAAAAAAATGGATCAATATTTAATAGTTAAACAGTTGACTTAAACTGTCAAAAATTGACCATTTTTTTCAAAATACCGAAACAAATCATTTTGAGATGATTTGTAGGGGTACCTTGAAATGTTTAAGACCCCCCCCCCCAAAAAAAAAGAAGCATTTTTTATTTATTTAAAAAAATCCCATAAAGTGTCCTTAGTTAAAGTTGCATAAGGACAACCCGACTCTCTCTCTCTCTCTCTCTCTCTCTCTATATATATATATATATATATATATATATATATATTAGGGAGTCTCCTATAAGGACTCCTTATGGTGTCGACTCCGGTACATACCATTTTTTTTAAATAGTAAAATAAATGATTTTTTTTATGAAACTTCATGGATATGATCTACACAGTGAGAAGATCATTTCTAGTTGTTTTCATCAAAAACTTCAGTCAAAAGTGGGAGAGATGATGTGATATGCAAAAAAAGGGTATAAATATGTATTTTCGACAGTTGAAATTTTAGCGATCATATCACCCACTTTTTGATTGAATTTTTTGCTCAATAAAAAAGTGGGTGATATGATCGGTAAAATTTCAACGGCCAAAAATGCATATTTTTACCTTTTTTTTTTTGCATATCACCTCATCTCACCCACTTTTTCATTGAATTTTTGATGAAAAAAATAGGAGATGATTTCTCACTATGAAGATCATATCCATAAAGTTTTCTTAAAAAATTCATTTTTTTATTATTTAAAAAAATGGTATGTACCGGAGTCTACACCATAAGGAGTCCTTTATAGGAGACTCCCTGATATATATATATATATATATATATATACACACACACACACACACACACACACACACTAGGGTATGCCCGTGCCTGAAGGCACGACGAACATTTTTAAAAACCACGTAATTGCAAAACGACAAAATTTCCAAAGTACGTAACTACAAAACGAAAATAATTTCGCTCCCCCAACAAAACGAAGTGTTAGGTCGTATATAATTTAAACATTGTATAAGCAAAATCATCAATTCAACTCAATTCATGAGAATAACACCAATGCTTAAGACGTAAATATTTATTATATAACATAAATAATCATAATTTTTTTAAAAAAAATTGGCCAGAGTTTCCTCTATTTATAGGACTAACCATACCGTTTAAGAAATAAAAAATAACCCAACAATAATATTCAAAGAAATAATTTATCAGTCAAACTATTTATCCCCTTCTCCCGAGCCTTCTTTTTTATGCAATGAGAAAGTGTGATGAGCCTTCACATCCCTTTATCCCGAGCCTTCTTTTTACTGCAATGAGCAACTTTAGATACACCTTCTCATGGAGAGACTTCATTTTCAAACTAACTCAAATAGATGAGGCTGCCCTTGGTTGTGCCTGGAAAAAAATCAAATGAACCTTTAAGAAATTTACGAAATTAAGAATGATCAATAAATTAAAGGCATGTGTCACTAAATTAAAGGTTTTTCCCCATAAGTCGTGAAAAGCCTTTTATAAAATCCTAATAAATTAAAAAGTAACAGTGTTCATTACCCTAGATAAAATGAGATTTAAAAAGATTAATACTAAAGTTCAGGACACTCACTACCTCCTCCCTCCAAAGCACTTGTTACACCATTTTTTTATCGGTAGGTACGCTGTCCTGGTTGTCCCTGTTATGTTCTTTGATGTTACCATGTATTTCTTCATGTACGTTATAAAAGTAGCTGCAATATGGAATCAATTATTGTGAAGGAATTCAAAATAACCCATACCAAGTATTTTAAAATAAAGTATTCAACAACATCTTCTATGAAATAACTGCACAAATCTAAAAAGAAATAATTTGAATCAATATATTGTGAAGGAATCTACTTTAGCCCATAAACAACAACATAGAAAACAGACAATAAAGAAAAAACCTAAATACGAAAAAACCTAAATATGAAATAAGCAAATACCAAGTCTAAACAAAAAATAGGTAATGTATATTTGAAATCATTCCCAATTAAATATCGGGTGATCAATCCTTTATAAAGTTTATAACAGAATGTTCGGTTGGTTCATTCTTATCGTCACTGTCGAAAACTTAAATCCAATTAATTACCTAACATTTAATTAGGATAGTGTCAAAAGATTTTCCAATTAAACTTGAAACCAATTAACTCATTTAATTTCTGAACATTTAATTATAAACCATACACAAGAAATGAATACTGACTGGATCAATTACTGAATAATTAAGACTGGATAAAACCTTCCAGTTTAAAGTCACAAACCAAACCATAATAAATACTCAATCCAACTGAAAAGAACTAAAAAGGAAACTGAGTACAACCTCACTAATGAGAATGGGCGACACATGCCCGAACTGAAATATCTGAACTATGAACTGAATGAAATGAGATAAGCGTCTAATCTCAATGACCCGCAAGTTCCACAACAACTGTAGCTCGGCAAACCATCCAAGTATCTAGAACTGGTGTCCCTGTGGCTGGGCACCGGTACTAATACATATATATATATATAGCAAAAGAGAGAAGAGATGCAAGAGACGGGTCAGAGCTCGATGTTTTGTGACACCCCACCTAATAAAATACCGGGCAATCACTCCTATATCAAATTAAAATAGGAGTCTCATATGGATCATTCTTAGCATCACTGTCGAAAATCCATTTTTATTACTAATAACCTATTAGGCTGGCGTCAAAATTTTACTTAACTACTCTTTTTTAAACAACTAGAATTAAAACATCCACATAGTTTGCGTAAATGAAACTGAAATGAAATAAAATTATCGAACACTCGGTCAGGATTATACAACCATATCGAATGCCGCACTAAAAGGCGAAAAAGAATAAATAAATGCAATTGGGCCATTGGCCCGAATGTTTATACAGTACCGCCTATCTAGAGCACAATGACAGAAGCGTCTATCGAGAACCTGCATGCATCCACAGCTGCTGCAGCTGACGTCTGACTTGAAAGAAGTGTCATCCAGGCGTCCCTGTGTCTGGACACCTATATATATATAGCAAGAGAGGGAATTACAGAAACGGGTCAGAGCCCGAGTTTTGAAAATATTTAGCAAGTACATAAATGCTTTATTTTTAGAAAAAGGTTTTATCTCATATTTAAATTGGTATGCACTCCCATGAGATACCCCTCACCTCTCTTCTAATAGTACACACCTAACGCACTTAACATTCTAGAACATTCTAGTTAAGCTACACCGCATAACTAATCTAATTCACCCGTCTACTAGAAACCTCTACAACCCGAGTACTAAGGGTTAAACTTCTCTCCATTATCGACACTGCGCTAAGTTCGTGCGTGGGGTGTCTCGCGAAGCGAAATCCAAACAAGGAACCCACCAATACACTACTACTTGGCAGGGTTAATGGTAGAGATCCGTTAAGCCCGTAGTACAAAACTAATGTATTAATATACATATCATATTCATTCTTATAAATATATATCTTACGACATACATCCGGATAATATCTGCCGGACTGAGGTTTATTCTATTCATCATTATAATACACATTCGAATTTATCTCCCGGACTGAGGTGTATTCCATACTTGTCTTTATGAGACACATCCGAATCTAACTCCCGGACTGAGGATTCATTTACAAAATATTTATCAATTCAATTTCATTTTTTTCTTTTTTTATCTCAAAACTTTCCATTTCCTTTCTTATATCCATGAAATGCATTTAAAAGCTAATTTTATTATCATAAAAATGCTTTTTCATCTCATATGTTCCCATTTCCCATCTTCCATCCAGGAAATGTATTTAAAGCAAGTTTTATTATCATAAAAAATTCTTTTCCATTTCATAACATCCCGTTTCCCTTCTTCCATCCAGAAAATGTATTTAAAGCCAATTTATTATCATAAGTTGCTTTAACACCAATAATGTCCCACATTATTGAGAACAGTTATATATCATATCATATAACGCGTTCTAAGACCGCCCGTTCGGGTTTCCCCACTGAGCGCCCCCCTAAATAGCTATCATATTCTAGGGCCTATCACCAAGGTGACCTGGGATCCTAACGAAACGTCGGGAAGCGGCCATATGCCTGCGAGAGAGTCATAACCACACCCCATTTACCTCACCATCGCAGAAAAAAACATACCATAATCGCTCATATGGCCTAGGACTATATCCACCTTGCATTCATTAGCCAGGGGGATTCACCTCACGCGCGAACTTCCCTTATGATAGCATTTAGAGAGGTGTGAACATTCTGTCCAACCGTGTTCCAAGTTCGAATACTTCTGATAAAAGACTGCTTGCAATCCATCGGGGGATGGTGGGCCTTCGAATTTTGTTGATTGAAAGAGAATAAGCGCTATCCATTGAGTAAAGGGAGGGTTTGCTACACGGGCGGTGAAGAAGAGGTGGGAAGTTCGTTTGTTGAATCACTCACTTCGTTTGGTTCCGGAGGACCGACCGACCCGGGTTTTCACAAGCGTTGGCGGGTTCTGGAGTGCCTGGAAGCAACACATCAGTGTCCTTTGTGAGTTCCCAGGTCTCGCGTGTGGGATAGAGCGTGGGTGTCAGTACACATAAATTATCATTTATGAAAATCATTTCATTTTCCAATTTGAAAACATTCATATTTTATATTCATAAAACCATTTATTCTCAATGATTAAGTACCCACTTTATAAGGTACGTTCTTATTCACATAGTCACATTTTATATATACTTTAATCACATAGTATACATACTATATATTCCTCCTCGAATATATAAATGGCCATAATTGCCAATCACATCTAACGATGACCAATAATCCCAACGATTCTCTCAAAGAATCATAATCATGCATTCATATATGCATGATACTATACCCAAAGTATTTCCTCACTTTTATAACTAATAAATACCTTAATCATCTCTAAGGATTCATTGGATATCTCCAATTATAACACTCCAGACTAAGTGAATATATCTATACTCCCAATTTATCATAATTATCTCACAGGATATACTCAATCCACAATCGATTATAATTATGTTTCCTACACGCATAATTATATAGGCCTAAATGCCCACTGAAATATCCCCGGGGATTATCCTTCCACGATCAACCTTAAACTTAGTAGGTCGTGGATTCTGTTTTCACAACCCGAGGACTATATCTCGTCCATATAATCCCTTAGAGGTCCCCACCCTCACTTAGGAACCATAAACCTCCAAATTCTATAATTTTTCTATTTTCCTCGAAAATATAGTTTAAGGGTTATACATTTAAAACCCTCATTTACGACTCCTAGATTTCCTTAATTAGAGGACCATATAGTCCTAAAAGGTCCCTTATGTTATCACATAAATAACCTCGAATCAATTAGAATTGGAATTCATCCCATCCAATTCACCCTAGGAAAATTTCCTACTTTCAGCAGGGGTCGATCGATCGGCCCATGGCCGTCGATCGATCGATGTCTCGATAGATCGATCCCCCATGATCGATCGATCCCCCATGATCAATCGATCTATCATGGCGGGCAGCTTCTTCTCCGAGAAGCTGTTTCAGCCATTAAAGCTTCTCCCAAGCTTTTGTCTCCTCTCCCGACATCCTACAACCTCAGCCAACTACAAATACACATACAATAAGGGTTCTAAACGTCCTAGAACCCGAAATCACCAATTAATTTTGATTAATTTCTAAGTTCCTCGAATTGAAATATTATTGGGGTTTATTCGTTTTAACTCCTGAAAACTCGTTTTATCCACGAAAACCCAACCCAAAATTTTTAGGGTTTGTTTTTACCAAACTACGATATGAGATTTATGCTCGAAAGTAAATAAAGCAAGTAAACACTTGCCTTGTGGATAAAATCCGACGATCTCGAGTCGAGTCCGACGGAGTTTGGCCCGAGATCTCCCTTTTCTCTCCTCTTTCTTTCTTCCTTCCTATCTCTCTTCTCTCTTTTCTTTCTCTTCTTTCTCTTTTATTTCCCCTCTCCCTCCTTATATAAGGAGAAAAGGGCTTATACCCCTTAAAACCCAAAAATGACTCGTTTACTCAATTACGAGCCTTTTTAACTTTAAAATTCTCCGAAACTCCATTTCAACAATTGGACACTCTTTTCTGAATACCTTGACCATTCTGAGACTCACGGCTCAGTCAAAATTTCCATCCGAGGTACTTGACCGCAAATCATTATTTCAACCCAAAACAAATAAATGCGGTATTCCCATTAAAATATCATCTTCTGTCGCTTTACCCAACAACGACATATGATTAAAATACTCCAGCACTCCCTGGTTATTATGACACCCCGCTTAAAATAATAACGGGTGGCCAACCCTATACTACATTTAATCAGGAATCTCAGATGGCTCATTCTCAGTATCAACAGACTATACTAAAATAGATAGGGCTAACTACCCAAAACTATAAAAGGGGATGCCAAAACTAAATAAAACATACAATGGAAATCAAACCAACAATATAAAACTATCAACAAGGGACGAATGTACCAATTACGATGATAAAAGAAAGTGCTAACTTTAAAATAAAACGAGTACACCAAAGGAAATATACTCGAATGGGCTTTCGGGTCACAGACAGTACAACATCTATAAAGAAGAAATATAAACAGCCACATAACTCATTGGGTGCAAACCCGATATAAAATATGAATCCTACATAGATTTACAAAGAAATAGAAAGCGACTATAAACTAAATCCCGCAACAGTCCGCAACTGCTATGGCTTCCAAGACACTGGATAGAAAAGCATCCGGTATCCTTGCGGTGGGACACCTGTAGTACAATATACATACATATATATAGCAAAAGAAAAATAAAAATGGGTCAGAGACCTGTAACACCCCGCCTAAAATAATAACGGGTGGCCAGCCCTATATTACATTAAATCAGGAGTTTCGATGGTCCAGTCTCAACATCAACAGTCGGTACCATATAATATAGGACTAACTACCCGATATCATATAAGCGAGATGTTAAAAATTAAATAAAATATGCAACATACTACAAACCAACACTATAACACTACTAAGAAAGGAAAGAAAGATACATGAAAGAACTATTAGAAATGAAATGCTAGAATGAATGAAATAAATAACTACAACTGAATATACCACAAGAAAGTAAACCCGAATAAGTTGTCGGGTCACAGCCAATACAATGACTGAAATAAAATGAATATACACATCTATAATTATCCCTTGGGTATAAACCCGATATACAACATGAGTCCTACCTAGATTTTTAAAGAAGTAGGAGGCGACTACAAGATATGTCCCGTAACAGTCCGCACCTGTCACGGCTCCCAAGACTCTGGATAGAAGGTCATCCGGCATCCATGCGGTAGGCACCTGTAGTAATATATATATATATATATATATATATATATATATATATATATATATATATATATATATATATATATATACATACAAGTAGGAGAGAAAAGTAAACGGGTCAGAGCCCGAGTTGGGAAAAATATTTAGCAAGTGTGTTAACCGTGCATAATAAATATCGGTGCACTTATTTCATTATTAAAAGTGGATTCGTACTCTCGTGAATTCCCAACTCACCTCTCATCTAACGCCGCGCACCTATTCGCGTCCTTAAATTTTAGTTAAATTACCCCCATATATAAGGACAACCTAACTTAACATAGGTCTAGCCTATACCCACGAGAATTGCCTTCCTATCATAACTTAAGAATCCACTCCTTTTCCAATCATACTAGATTATGTTTACAAACAATTATGCCATAATAGGCTTAATGGATTCCGATTTATAATTTAATTAATTTAAAATTCTTAATACGTTACCCATTTATATTTGGGTTGAATCATAAGATTTAATTTCTAATTAACATGCATGCAAATTATTATTGACAAAACTTCTCTCCACTCTCAACATTGTACTACGTTTCGTGCGTGGGGTGTCTCGCAAAGTGAAATCCAAACAAGGAACCACCTCGTTACACTACTCCTTGACAACGTTAATACTAGAGATCCATCATGCCACACATAAATATTTGACAGAATTTTTCTCCAATCTCAACACTGCACTACGTTTCATGCGTGGGGTGTCTCGCAAAGCGAAATCCAAACAAGGAACCGCCCCGTTACACTACTCCTTGACAATGTCGATCCTAGAGATCCATAATGCCATACATACCATATAATACTACCACTACTACTAAATTTTAGACTACAATATGAAAAAAACTAAAAATCTCCAATAATATCCTTGGGATGATGTAACCGAAATATTCCTTAAATGCGATACATCAACCCCCATCAATCTAGTACACCATAATCATCCAAGATGTACTCCCCAACGATACCATATCCTTTATCTATAGGATATACAAATATATATATAGGCATTTTATTCTAACCATATATATATATACCATCATCATCCATACCCATGACCAAGAGTACATATCATATCTGATGTACAATGACCATGCACAAATAATATACCCGGCTATATATATATCGCTGATAAAACTGCATCATGCATCATCTTCCCAGTGCCTGGCTCACGTAGCAATATTGGGGCCACCATGGTGGGACTAAATGACATCCATCTCGTGGTAAACACACGCACACGACGTCCCGGGAAGAGATCATATATCCTAACCGGCAATGAGACGAAACATACCCACCACGTCTCATCCTAAAAAAAAATGTAAATCACATAATAACACACGGGACGACTATGACCTGGAGAATATCCACACCCTGCTTTTCTAGTCAGGATGCTCACCCTCTGCGCGGAAACTTCCCAATGATAGCATGAGCGGGGTATGCTTAACCACATAAGTATATATATCATTCACATGCACAATATATATACATCCATATGATCTAATCATATAATTAAACATTAAACCATCATATACGGTTTAAATATCCATACCATGTATGTACACAACATAAATATATCCATATATTCATATTTATATAGATATATATACAAATATATTCACATATCCATATATCTATATATACAAACTAATTCTCGTTCATATGTATAAGATATATACTCTCGACTATAAATATATATAATCCTCAATATACAAGCCGTCACCACAAACTCATTTAATTTACCTCGATATGTGAATACAATTCCTCACTTGAAACATATTCAATCATTTTCCTATGACGAATAGTCTCCCAAACAACATACGGACATATATATATATCCAACATTAGGGTTATCACCCAAAGTTTAGTGTAGGAAACCATCACTACACATATCATCCATATCCGAGAGCACATTAAAGAATCTAGAAATCATTTTGACTATCGGTATACACATAACTAATAGTCTATAAGCCTCAAGCTCAATCTTACCTTCATCAAATAATCCCATTTGTTAGGGAAAATACCCGTTGTAAATCACACACCGATAAACAACATCTACCCCGACTAGAATTTTACACACTCTGCTCTAGTTGGTAATATGATCCCATCGCTCTCGATTTCGACTACGGTTCAATCACTTTTGTGAATCCCCTAGTCTAAGATCTCTCGGATTTATTTCTTAAATTTTATCATTACTAAGGGTATGCAACTATACTCTTCCATTTGGCCCCAAATCGTATCTTAATAATATCCTATCCTTATAAGGATTTGACATAGAGGTTGGCCTAGAATTTCACAACATACCCTCGCAATTATCTCTAAGAGTTCTTAGCCTCACATCACATCTATACTTACTTTTAATCTACACTTAGGATCCTCAATCCCAAAAAGGTTTCCCCACAATCTCTATACACAACTCTAAATACATACATGGATATATTCTTCTCCAATTATTCCAAGAAGTCCCCACTATCATACTAAGTGGGAAACCCCCTATAAGTCTCCAAAATATATCTATTACTTCATAAGAGAAAGCCCCAAATCGATAAACCCAACCAAAAAGGGTTTGCAATCACTATGGATAAAATACCTCAAAATGCCCTGTTCCCGAATCGATTCGGCCTCCAAAGACCTGGGCTTCTGCCACAGGCCGAATCGATTCGGCTTGGGTCCGAATCGATTCGGTCAATGCAGACCTGCCAATTTCCCTAAATCGAATCGATTCGCTTAGGGGGCGAATCGATTCGGGCCTGTAGATTTTGAAGGGTTCTTCTTCTTCAATGAACCCACAAATTTTAAACCCTAAATTTTTTATTCTAACCCCCAAATCTTCATCAAATCATGAATTTAAGCCCATAAATCAACCCAAAGTTGATCCCAACCATTTCTATACCATTAAACCCATATTAAAACATTAATTCCAAGATTTAACCCAAAATCTAGGTTTTGATATTAATACCCAAAAACCATTTCTTTAACCCACAAATTATGAAATCAAATACACAAATAACCTATTTAGCAAGATTAAACACTTGCCTCAGATTTGTAGAGGTTGGATCATCCTTGATGTCGCGCTTGGGCCGGAATCTCCAAGCTTTTCTCCCTCTCTCTCTTCCTTTCTTCTTCTTTCTCTCTTCTTCTCCTCTTTTTTTTCTATCTCTCTCTTTCTCTAAATGAGAAGGCTTGTCCCGTAAGCCTCTTAAATCCCTAAAACACAAGTCCCAATTTTAATTGTTAATACGCACTTTAAATGACTCGTTTACACCAATTCGAGTCAAACTGACGTAAAAGTATTCCGGAGTCGAAATAAAACCCAATGAAAGTCATTTTGACAATCTCGACCCTTCCGGGATCGATGGTACGCTCAAAATCATCATCCGGAATACTTTAAAGCGTCCCCTATTTGGACCTCAATTCCCAAATTTTAGAATTCTCCAATTATTTAAATTTTTATTTTCCCAAAAATTTAATTTCTCAGTCTAAAAAATCATGGGGTGTTACAAGACCGAGGTGTAAAAATGTTTTGCAAGTGTGTTAACCGTGCATAATAAATATAAATGCACTATTTCATAATTAAAGTGGAGTCGCACTCTCGTGAAACCCCAAACTCACCTCTCATCTACAGCGCGCACCTAATCGTGTCCTGGAACCTTAATTAAGTTACCCCACCCACTTAAGGACAACTTACCTTACCATACGAACGACCTATACCCGCATGACTGCCATCCTAATATAACCCAAGCATCATTTCCATTCTAATCTCATCTAAATATACATATACACATATATGCCTTACTAGGCTCTCGTGATTCCATTTATTAACTTAAACCAGTTATAGTCTTAATACGTCACACATTAACATTAAGCTTCAATAAAAGATTTTATTCTCTAAATAACACACATATAGTTAATAAGGACAAAACTTCTCTCCACTCTCAACATTGCACTGCGTTTCGTGCGTGGGGCGTCTCGCAAAGCGAAATCGAAATAAGGAACCCCCCGATACACTACTCCTTGACAATGTTGATCGTAAGGATCCATTAAGTAATTCACACAAATTCTATTACTACAACTACTATACTTATAGATTACTATCTAATAACATAATTATAATCTCCATTAAATCCTTGGGTCGATAAAACCGCAATTGTCTCTAAGTACGATCCTTCGACCCCAATGAACTAGTACACAAAAATCACCCAAGATGTACATAACACACATAATGTACACTTGAAATTCACATAACATAAAAACGACTATAGGATACCAAAATACTGCACCATGCTATTACCTTCCAGGAATTACTCACTTTCTCCCGGGGTCACCACCTATCGGACTATTATCACACTGCCATGGCGACAAAATCAGTCATAACGTATGGGAAGCGGTCATAGTTCCTAATCGATAAGTGAGAACGACTCATACCCAAGACTTCTCACCCCCAAAAATAAAATCACACAAATAATAATAGACGACTATGACCTGGGGAATATCCACACCCTATTCCTCCAGCCAGGGGCTCACCCTCATCGCGAAACTTCCCATGATAGCATGTGCCGGGTATGCTTCACACCATAAGTATATATATCATTCACACTATATATATACGGCATAGGTATTCACACCACATGTACACACATATGTATCCACATACACACATATATACACACTATCTCGTCCGTATGTATGAGATTCAGAACTCGGCTATACATATACATAGTCCTCATTATACTAGTCGTCACTCCAAGCATATTAACTTAATTCGTTATATAAATACGATCCCTCACTTGAAGCATATTCATCCATTACCCCTATGATATTAATAGTCTTCTAATATATCCAACATTAAGGTTATCAACCCAAAGTTTAATGTATGTAGCAATCACTATACATCCCATCTATATCCGAATGCACATCGATATATCTAGTAATAATCCCCGACTATAGGTATACGCCTAACTAATAGTCTGCAAGCCTCAAGCTTAAACTTAAATTCATTTTATGATCCCATCGTATATTGGGACACCCGTAGTTAATCACGCCATGATATGTGTAAACTATCCCGACGATAAGTATGCTCACAATTATTGGCCGGCAATACGTTAAATCACTCTTATGTTAGATTACGGATCATTAGATCATTATGAACCTTTAACATTACCACATTTACGATTTATTCCTTAAGTTTATCATCACTAAGGACTCGCGACCTCTATCTCTCGTTGGTCCCCAATTATATCTTAAATAGAATTCTATTGCTATAAGTATTCGAAACAAAAGTCGTCTTAGAGTATTCACGCCATACCCTCACAACTCTCCCAAGGAGTCCCCAACCTCAAATCATAATTAAGATCACTTCTGACCTCTGAATAGAACTCCCATCCTTAATGAGGTTTTCCCCACTTCCTCGATACAACAACTTAAATGCATATGAGCATAAGTTCCTCAAATAGCTCAATTCGTCCCCACAGTCATATCTTTGGAAAAACTCCCAATAAGTCTCCAAAACGTATCTCTCACACCATATAATAATGTCCCAAATCAATAAACCCAATCGAAATGGTCCAAAACTCGCTCTAGAAAAACCTCACCAAAACATCCCTGTTTTTGAATCGATTCGGCCTGGTCCGAATCGATTCGGTCTCAAGGGAGAATCGATTCGCTCCAAATGCGAATCGATTCGGTCCAAAGGACCTGAAAGACTGTCCTAGGCTGAATCGATTCTCCTTGGGTCCAAATCGATTCAATCACACAGACCTGGGAGACTACAACATTCCGAATCAATTCGGTAGGGGACCGAATCAATTCGGCCTGTTCAGCAGGCTACGAAATGGTTCTTTTCTCTTCAGAACCTAATTTCCCAAAACCCAATCTATCATCACTTCACCATGATTATTCAACTCAAATATACTTCTGATCATCAAAACTCATATAGAAATCAACCCCACTCATTATAAAACCTCAAATCCCTATCTAAACATCAAATGTAAGATTTGTCCCACAAAATCTTGGTTTTGATATTTATACCCAAAATTCAATTCTTTTGCCCACAAGTTATGAAATATATACACAAATGAGTTATTTATCAAGATTAAACACTAGACTCAGAATTGTAGAGGTTGAATCATCCCCGAGATCGTGTACGGGCCAGAAATCTCCAAGTTCCCTCCTCTCTCTTCCTTTCTTCTTCTTTCTCTCTTTCTTTCTTTCTTTCTTTCTTTCTTTCTCACAAATGAGATAGGCTGAATTCGTAAGCCTCTTAAACCTTTAAAACATAACTCCCAGTTTTAAATGATAATACACACTTTAAATGACTCGTTTACTCCAATTCGAGTCATACTTAAAAATATTTTGGACCCGAAATAAAACCCAAGGACAGTTATTTTGACTATCTCGACCCATTCGAAATCAATGGCGCACTCAGAATCATCATCCGAAATAATTTATAACGTCCTCAATTTTTGGACCTCTATTTCCCAAAATTTAAAATTCTCCATTTTAAATTAATTTTATTTCTCTCGAAAATTTAATTTCTTAGTCCCAAAGTCACGGGGTATTACATACTTCCCCTCTTACAAGAATTTCGTCCGCAAAATTTAAGTTATGCCTAGGACTTAGAATCTCATCTAGTCCTTACATCTACCCTCGAGATTACTATACCCTTCTCTACCAATTCTCACATCGAACCATATATCTTTAAAATCAAACTAGCTAACCAAGGCGCCCATAGACCCGGTTCCCGAGCTCAACTCATAAAAACATACCACGGCTCCGCTAGCCTCAAATCGTAATATAACTCTCAATAAATTAATCTATAATAGCATATTAAGTAGATGTAAAAGTTTGAAATTTCCAATGGTTGAACTCTTCTCAATACCTGACATAAGCTACCTTCATGTGGGGGTGGTCTCGTAAGCGAAATCCAAACAAGGAACCCTCCCTATACACTACAGTGTAGCTATGTCAGGGATTGAGATCAGTTGAACCAGGATTAGGGTTTTATAAAAGATTTTCAAATTATAGATATTGCCCAAAGGCCTATTTAACAATATAATATAAAATAATTTCATATATTTAAACACACCAATCAAACACCTTATATACAAGACATAAGACCCCAATAAATACAATACTCTCACCAATATCGAGTTCTCATAACTAGCACAACCATGAGCTAAATTCACTTCTCAACAATAAGCCTTCTAGACTCTGAACTTCCTCAGTTATACAAAACCTCTACATTACAGTAAAACATTGCCACAAGATAAATCCTTCCCTCATCGGAATACCACAATTACCTTTCCTAGCCTATCTATAAAACAATAACCTTATAACCACTACTCAACAAACCTTAACAATTCTCACTTCCAGAAATCAATAGCACAACTCTCTACTAGCTCATTGCGAAATGATCTATTATCCCAAAAGATTCCATACAAAAGACATACTTGCTCACTCTTTCCTCGAAGGAAATTATGTACACCCTACCGCACAAGCATGAGCTAAACCCAAAGAAAGGTATTATACGTTATACTTCCATAATCCAATTTTTTCACTCCATCCCTGGGTCCCTCTACTCTTCCCAGGACAAGCCCTTCTTCCTAAGGCCTAATTCTACTCAAAGAAATATCCTCCCGAAAATCCATCCGAACCATCCTGAAGGACAAGGCGCTATTGCGACCCCTGACAACTCCTTCAGTCCTACTCAATGAACCCAAGTCCCTCAATTTCTTACTCCCTCTTCCAAGAAGGCGATACTCCCGACCTTGGGATAACCCCGCACACCACACCTCGGTAAAAATCAACAACATCAGTTTTCCTAAAAAATACTCGCGAATTCATCAATCTAAACCTCCCAAGGGCTTCACTATTCTCTTATCCTCAGTACTTACCTGATCGATCACAAAATTCTCCGTTCGAGTCAATTCTCCTTCTCACTCGACCACCGTCAGATCAACTTGAATCACCGCTAGAAATCTCCTCCTTATCTCCGCCTGAATTGCGAAAAGAAAAATACTTCCAGTCAAAGCGTACCCAAAATCTGTTATGGGGATTGTATCTCTCATCTTGCCCCTTCGTGGACAACTTACTCTTGGCGACGTCTGAGACGAAAGCAACTGTGTCAGAATGTCATTCAAGTGAGTACACCTCGCAGAAGGAGATAGACGTAGTGAACACAACAATCCTAATAGTAGGGCTCTACATCAAGAACGCTTACGGAGGAACTCAGAAAACCCGCACAGATCCTAATGACACTAGAACCTGATGCTCTGATACCATCTGTGACACCCCGCTTAAAATAATAACGGGTGGCCATCCCTATACTACATTTAATCAAGAATCTCAGATGGCTCATTCTCAGCATCAACAGACTATTTACTAAAATAGATTAGGCTAACTACCCAAAACTATAAAAGCGGATGCCAAAACTAAATAAAACATACAATGAAAATCAAACCAACAATATAAAACTATCAGCAAGGGGCGAATGTACACAATTACCATGATAAAAGAAAGTGATAACATTAAAATAAAACGAGTACACAAAAGGAAATATACCCGAATAGGCTGTCGGGTCACAGACAGTACAACATCTATAAAGAAGAAATATAAACAACTACATATCTCATTGGGTGAGAACCCGATATGCAATATGAATCCTATCTAGATTTTCAAAGGAATAGAAAGTGACTATAAACTAAATCCTGCAACAGTCCGCAACTACTACGGCTCCCAAAACTCTGGATAGAAAAGAATCTGGTATCCTTCCGGTGGGATACCTGTAGTACAATATACATACATACATATATATAGCAAAAGAAAAATACAAACGGGTTAGAGTCTGAGGTGTAAAAATGTTTAACAAGTTTGTTAACCATGCATAACAAATATAAATGCACTATTTCATAATTAAAGTGGAGTCGCGCTCTCGTGAAACCCCAAACTCACCTCTCATCTACAGCACACACCTAATCGTGTCCTGGAACCTTAATTAAGTTACCCCACCCACTTAAGGACAACTTACCTTACCATACGCACAGCCTATACCCGCATGACCTGCCATCCTAATATAACCTAAGATTCCTTTCCATTCTAATCACATCTAAATATACATATACACATATATGCCTTACTAGGCTCTCATGATTCCATTTATAAACTTAAACTAGTTATAGTCTTAATACGTCACACATTAACATTAAGCTTCAATAAAAGAGTTTATTCTCTAAATAACACACATATAGTTATTAAGGACAATACTTCTCTCCATTCTCAACATTGCACTGCGTTTCATGCGTGGGGCGTCTCGCAAAGCGAAATCCAAACAAGGAACCCCCCCGATACACTACTCCTTGACAATGTTGATCGTAGGGATCCATTAAGTCATTCACACAAATTCTATTACTGAAACTACTATACTTATAGATCATAATCTAAGAACATAATTAGAATCTCCATTAAATACTTGGGTCGATATAATCGCAATTATCTCTAAGTACGATCCTTCGACCCCAATGAATTAGTACACCAAAATCACCCAAGATTTACATCATAAAAACTCCTTATCCTCTTCACCTATAGGATATATAAGTATATATTTACTCTAAATACATATAAGCAATCATTCCTTCTTATAACCTCGTATACATAACACACATAATATACACTTGAAATTCACATAACATAAACGATTATAGGATACCAAAATACTGCAACATGCTATCATCTTCCAGGAATTACTCACTTTCTCCCGGAGTCACCACTTATAGGACTATTATCACATCGCCATGCCGACAAAATCAATCATAATGTGACAACCCGTATATGATTATGATAAATTATATTTAAATCATACTTATCCTATTTAATATGAATAATGTGTTATTAGTATATCTAATGTTAAGTGATTATGGTTAGTATAATTCTACTTTCATAAATCATGAATTGTCGAAATATTTACAAACACAAGATTTGGTTATTTTCGATAGAAATGTTCCTGTTTAGGACTAGTTTTGACCCTTGTAACATTACAATTAACTTGAGGGGAAAACTAAATAGTTATAGACATGTGAGTTAGGGTTGTAACACAACAAACGGTGCATCAAACAGATGTTTGAGTAAGAAGTTAGGCCGAAATTACGAACAAGGGGCAAACCTGTCAATTCCCTTAAGTGGTAAATTGTCTTTTATTAAACCAATTGTTTTAATTTGATTGGATGGATTGGGAGGAAGCCTTGGCTGACTTAAAACTCTCCCTTAAACTTATTTCTTCAGAAAATAAGTCCCTAGGTTCAATTCGAGGTGTTATTAGCTTGAGGAAAGAGAGGTAGAAGTTAAGGAAGAAAGGGTTACAAGGAAAATCTAGGAAAACAATTCCAAGAAAATCCTTAAGGTGTTTCCAAGGTAATATTATGTGTTAATATTGTTTTAATCTTATATTTTACTTATTTCAAAGTATATAAATTGTGAAGTATTTATCAAAATTCCATCCTCCTTTGTGATAATATGTATTGGTTCATATGTGAGATAAGTGGTGTTATAGGTCATATTGCTTTGTATTGAAACTAGGGGTGGCAATTCGGGTTAGTCGTGTTATTTTTGGGTCGCGTTGATTTTTATTTTAGTATATGTTTTAGGTACTCTTAAATCTATATAAGCGAAACGGGTCATGTTCGGGTTATTACCGTAAACGAGTTATCGGGTCAAAAATTGCCAGCTCTAATTGAAACCCTTTGTATTCAAACTTACATATCTCGTTGTGTGCTTACTGGAATTCAGAAATTCCAATTGGATATGATAATAGACTCATATATTCATATCATATCCGAAAATTAGAATTTAAATCCTTATGGTTAGGCTTTAGTGATGGTTTCAAGTTGGTATATAGTTTCTGTTTGTATATTTCATTTCGGTATTCCCTGAGTTTGGTCAAGCTTTTGAGATAGAAAATGAAGTCCAAATTTTATGAAACTTTAATTATGTACTATTAAGTATGTATACTGAAATTTTGTTGAAAATCATAGAAAGTTATGTTGTAGAAAAATTATTAAAATTCTTGGAAGTCGAAGGAACAATAGAGGAGTTTGTAGGGCAGATTTCTTGTGTTGTAAAGAAATGTCCATAACTTGCCCTAGGAAGCTTAAAAAATTACACCGTTACTTGTAACGGAAAGTATATTCAGATATGTTTTCAGATTGATAAGCTTGGACACCTGTGTGTGTACTAATTATGAATATGGGATGGTTAAGTATGGAGGACAATAATTTGAGGCCACACTGGATACTCCATGAAATAATGTTTTTATCTGCTCTTTCCAAAGAGTATTTTGAGTACATGTTTCATGTGTATATACATTGAGAAGTATGCTTTAACAGTTACTTGGTTTTAGTTGTAAATTTCTTATGAGGTATGTTCTACGATTGAATGTTCATAACTCTATCAACATATATACCATTGTTTCGACTTTCCTCATGTTTCTTGGGATCCTACTTAAGTGGAATCATATTATGGCTGTGTAGTCAGTGAAAGTACATAATTATATTAATATAATACTTATGATAGAGATTCAATACTGATTTAGTTGGATTAACAGGTGTAAGGGAAAATGAACCAAGTTCAGCTCCACTAGAGGGAAACGTGATACATAGTTGACAACCCAATGTGAGTGTACTTACTGAGTTGATTTTGGATATGATGTATATGTATTATATGTTGAGATGTTATGGCTTATTTAAAAGTCATGAGATGTTGAGATGTTATGGATTATTTAAAAGCCAAGAGATGTTGAGATGTTATGGCTTATTTAAAAGCCAAGAGATATTGAGATGTTATGGCTTTATAAAAGTCAGGATATGTTGAGTTGCTATGCAATTCAGGAGATGTTAGGTTTTTAAAACCTATGGATATGATTAGTGCCTACGGGCAGGAGATGTGGGGTTTATTAACTCCGGATGTGTATATGGACTAATTTTGTACAGAGATGTATATATTAATATGTTGAGATGTTAATATAGTACTTTTACTATATAGAGATGTAGTAGATTCACTGAGTTTTTAAACTCATGGTTTTATATGTTTACATTTTCAGGTTTTCCAGGTGCCACTGCCAGGTCTAGGAGGTTGAGTACATAGAAGTAGGGTCTTGTTAGTTTGTTTTAAACACTGCACTAGTTGTAATTAAGTTAAATGATATGTGAGTTCTGTTGAAATTATGTCTCCTTAAAACGATTGAATTTTTTTAATATTCCGCATTTTAACCTTGAAGTTGTTTCAATATGTATTACCTAAATAATAAATAAATTATAATTGTGGTTTGTAGACTATTTAGTTAATTATATCCTAATAGGGTTAGGGGGTGACAACGTGGTATCAGAGCTTTAGGTTTTTTTATTCTGGGGTTAGAGAGTCTAGATATGGCAGTGGCAGAAATAACGTTGTGTGGGTCATTTATATTAATTTGTGAGAATTACTAACCATTTGTTAGAAATAAATGTTGTATTCTTGTTTCTATAATTGCGGTTTATGACAGATAGTAAGCTATGGAAGGAGCAAATGTTCATGAGAGGGTGGATGAGGAGTCTTCAAATACAGTAAACCAACAAAATCCAAATAATGTAGAGGGGGCTCCTGAACAACTTACAGATATGAAAAAAATGGCTCGTGCCATGACTTTAATGGCAGAACAACAAAACATGTTTATGATGAAAATAGCAGAACAACAAGCCAAGCACTTGGAGGAGCAGACTTTAGCCAGAAGAGAAAGGGAAATACAACGAGAGGAGAAGAATACTTTGTATGAGAAGTTTATCAAATTGAACCCCCCAGCATTCTCAAGTTCTGTAGATCCTTTAGAAGTTGAGGCTTGGGTTAGAGATACTGAAACTATCTTCGGGGTGATGAATGTACCTGGCGTGCAGAAGGCAATTTTGGCTACTTTCATGTTAAAGGGCGAAGCTAAATATTGGTGGGAGTCTTCCAAACATTTATTGCTTATTCCGGAGGGAGGTGAGGTAATTACTTGGGATTCCTTTATTAAAGCCTTATATGAAAAGTATTTTCCTCGCATGTATCGGAAGCAAAAAGAGAGAGAATTTTTATCATTGACTCAGGGGAATATGTCGGTCAGGGAGTATGAAACTAAATTTATATCTTTGTCTCAATTTTTATTACGTTTCTTACACAATGAGGAGGATAAATGCACCAGATTTCAGGATGGGTTGAATTTAGTTATCAAGTCTAGACTCACTGAACTTAAAATGGTAGATTATGCTTCTTTAGTTAACAAATCTATGATGGTTGAAGGAGATGTTAATGATGCAATAAAGAATAGGGAACAAGGGGAAAGAGGAGCAGGTTTGATCCATCTCAGCAAAAGGAAGGCAATGTAGAATACTCAAAACAAAGGATTCAAAGATTTCAGCGCGGTAGAGGGACTGGAAATTATGTTCAGAATAGGACACCAAGTAGTTTTAGGGGTGCAGGATCGATGGGCCAACAAAATAAACAGCAGGAGAATGACAATAGGCAATCCAAGCCTGTTACATGCTATTTTTGCAAAGCTTAGGGCCATATCAGTCCAGATTGTCCCAAGTTAAAGGGGGTAGAGTGTTATCACTGCCATCAAATTGGTCATATGAAAAAGAACTGTCCTATGCTACTGGGAGGGATTGAATCAGCTACTACTAGTCGAGGCTCATCACCTGGAGGCACAGGGAGAGGAGGAGGTAGAGGACATGCTAGTGGATCCAGGGCTCCGGGAAGGATATTTGCTATGACTTTACAGGATGCTCAGGCTACTCCAGAAGTGGTGACAGGTACATTTTCTGTCATGAACAAACTTGCTTACGTGCTTATTGATCCTGGTTTTACTCATTCATTTGTATCACTGTCATTTGCCATGCATTTGGGTAGACCATGTTCTTATCTAGATTATGGTTTATATATTTCTACACCTATGGGGGATGTGATGTTAGTGGAGCGTGTGTATAAAAATTATGTATTGTATGTGGGGGAGAGGGAGTTGACCATTGATTTAATTCCACTAGATATTCGTGATTTTGATATTATCTTGGGTATGGACTGGTTATCTTCCTACCATGCACCAATTGACTGTTTTCGTAAGGAGCTTATACTTAATATGCCAGGGGAGGAAGAATTCAAATTTATTGGGGAAAGAAATGTGGTTCCGAACTGTCTTATTTCTGCCATTCGGGCGAGGAAATTGTTAAATAAGGGTTGTCAAGGCTTTTTAGCATATATTGTGGATACAAACAGGGAATTGCAAAAATTAGAAGATATCCCAGTCGTTAAGGATTTTGCAAATGTGTTCCCAGATGAATTACCAGGATTGCCACCTAGCAGAGAGGTAGAGTTTACTATCGATTTAGTGCCTGGTACAGCTCCAGTTTCTATTTCTCCATATAAAATGGCACCTGTGGAACTAAAGGAGTTGAAGGTTCAATTGCAAGATTTGCTAGATAGAGGTTTTATTAGACCCAGTGTATCCCCATGGGGCGCTCCAGTATTATTTATGAAGAAAAAAGATGGAACCATGCGACTCTGCATTGATTATCGACAGTTGAAAAAGGTGACTATTCGAAATAAATATCCATTGCCTCGTATTGATGATTTGTTTGATCAATTACAGGGTGCTAAAGTGTTTTCAAAAATTGATTTGAGATCGAGTTTTCATCAATTAAGGGTGAGAGATTTTGACATTCCTAAGACAGCTTTTCGTTCTCTCTATGGTCATTATGAGTTTTTGGTAATGCCATTTGGGTTAACAAATGCTCCTGCGGTGTTTATGGATTTAATGAATTGAGTATTTCATCCTTTCATAGATTCGTTTATGATTGTCTTTATCGATGATGTTTTGATATACTCATCTAGCCAAGAGGAACATGAGAAGCATCTAAGAGTTGTATTGCAAGTTTTGCGAGATAATCAATTATTTGCGAAGTTTAGAAAATGTAAGTTTTGGTTAAATCAGGTAGTGTTTCTGGGGCATGTTGTTTCGGGAGATGGAATTTATGTTGACCTTAAGAAGGTAGAGGCAATTGTGCAATGGGAAAGACCGAGGAATGTAACAGAGATAAGGATTTTCCTAGGATTGGCTGGATATTATAGAAGATTCATAAAGGGGTTTTCATCTATAGCCTTGCCGTTGACTAAATTGACCCGAAAGGAAGTGAAATTTGTGTGGAGTGATGAATTTCAGCACAACTTTGAAAAGTTGAAAAACAGGCTAATATCAGCTCTAGTTCTCACTGTTCCATCAAGTGGAGAAGGTTTTGTGATTTATACTGACGCTTCACATCAGGGTCTGGGTTGTGTTTTCATGCAACATGGAAAGGTAATTTCTTATGCATCTAGACAGTTGAAGACGCATGAACATAATTATCCTACACACGATTTAGAGCTTGCAGCTATTGTTTTTTCCTTCAAATTATGGAGACATCATTTATATGGAGATACGTGTGAAATTTTCACTGACCATCAAAGTTTGAAGTATTTATTTACACAGAGAGATTTGAATTTGAGACAAAGACATTGGATGGAGTTAATTAAAGATTATGATTGTACCATTCACCGTCATTCCCGGGAGGGCCAATGTTGTTGGAGATGCTCTGAGTCGAAAGTCATTGGGGAAGTTGCCTTGTATTCAATATGCACGGGTTGGCAATATTATGGAGTTAAAACTGATGGGAGTCGAGTTGAACTTATCTAAAATGGGGGCGTTATTTGCACCCGTTACAGTGAGGCCTTTACTGGCAGAACGCATAAGAAATTTACAAGTCAGTGATCCATTCCTTGAAAAGAAGAAACGAGAAATCCTGGATGGTAAAGAGATTGACTTTGAAATTAAGAAGGATGAATCGTTGTGTTATAAAAATAGAATTTGTGTATCGAATGATCCATCCTTAAAGAAGAATATATTGGAAGAGGCACATAGTTCTATTTACTCTATGCATCCGGGAGATACCAAAATGTATATAGATTTGAAAGAGTATTACTGGTGGAATAATATAAAACGTGAGATTGCAGAATTTGTAGCTAAATGTTTAGTATGTCAACAAGTGAAAGCGGAGCATCAGAAGCTGACAGGATTATTGCAGTCATTGCCTATTCCGGAATGGAAGTGGGAGCATATAACGCTGGATTTTGTTGTGGGATTGCCACGATCACCAAAGGGGCATGATTTTATTTGGGTGATTATAGATCTATTGACAAAGTCGGCTCATTTTCTTCCAGTTAAGGCGACCTACACGGTTGACAAATATGCACGTATGTACGTTGATGAGATTATCCATTTACATGGAGCACCAGTGTCAATAGTATCAGATAGAGATCCAACTTTCACTTCTAAGTTTTGGCCTCGTTTACAGAATTCCCTGGGCATAAGTTTGAAGTTCAGCACTACATTTCATCCACAAATCGATGGGCAATCAGAAAGAACAATTCAAATATTAGAAGACATGTTATGAGCCTGTGTATTTGACTTCAAAGGTAGCTGGGATGATCATTTGCCATTGATGGAATTTGCGTATAATAATAGTTATCAGTCAACCATTGGTATGGCTCCGTATGAAGCTTTATATAGGAGGAGATGTAGAACGCCTTTGTTTTGGGATGAAGTAGGTGAAAGGAAACTTTTGGGTCCTGAATTGATAGATATGACAACTGGGAAGATCAAAATGATTTGGGAACGGATAAAGATAGCGCAAAGCAGGAAGAAATTTTATGCAGATAAGAGGAAGTATCCATTGGAATTTTAGAAGGGGGATTTTGTATTCCTACGTATTTCACCGTGGAAAGGCGTTATGAGATTTGGAAAGAAAGGGAAACTAAGTCCAAGATACATTGGACCATATGAAGTGTTGGAAAGAATTGGGACCCTGGCATATAGATTGGCATTACCTCTAGATTTATCTCGTTCGCATGATGTGTTCCACGTATCGATGCTTCGTAAGTATTTGGCAGATCCATCTCATCAACTGAAAACCCAACCTTTTGAACTGAAAGAAGACTTGTCGTACATCGAGGAACCAGTGGAAATTCTTGATCGTAAGGAGCAAGTATTGAGGAATAAAGTTATTCCCTTAGTTAAAGTTATGTGGATGAGCCATGGAATTAAAGAAGAAACTTGGGAAATGTAGGATAGCATGAATAAATAGTATCCCCATTTGTTTGGTAAGTGACATTCGTATTAAATTTCGGGGACGAAATTTTCTAAGGGGGGGAGGTTGTGACAACCCGTATATGATTATGATAAATTATATTTAAATCATACTTATCCTATTTGATTTGAATAATGTGTTATTAGTATATCTAATATTAAGTGATTATGGTTAGTATAATTCTACTTTCATAAATCATGAATTGTCGAATTGTTTACAAACACAAGATTTGGTTATTTTAGATAGAAATGTTCCTGTTTAGGACTAGTTTTGACCCTTGTAACATTACAATTGACTTGAGGTGAAAACTAAATAGTTATAGACATGCGAGTTAGGGTTGTAACACAATAAACGGTGCATCAAACAGATGTTCGAGTAAGAAGTTAGGCCGAAATTACGAACAAGGGACAAACCTGTCAATTCCCTTAAGTGGTAAATTGTCTTTTATTAAACCAAATGTTTTAATTTGATTGGATGGATTGGGAGGCAGCCTTGGACGACTTAAAACTCTCCCTTAACCTTATTTCTTCAGTAAATAAGTCCCTAGGTTCAGTTTGAGGTGTTATTATCTTGAGGAAAGAGAGGTAGAAGTTAAGGAAGAAAGGTTACAAGGAAAATCTAGGAAAACAATTCCAAGAAAATCCTTAAGGTGTTTCCAAGGTAATATTATGTGTTAATATTGTTTTAATCTTCTATTATACTTATTTCAAAGTATATAAATCGTGAAGTATTGATCCAAATTCCATGCTCCTTTGTGATAATATGTATTGGTTCATATGTGAGATAATTGGTGTTATAGGTCATATTGCTTTGTATTAAAACCCTTTGTATTCAAACTTACATATCTCTTTGTGTGCTTACTGGAATTCAGAAATTCCAATTGGATATGAAAATAGACTCATATATTCATATTATATCCGAAAATTAGAATTTAAATCCTTATGGTTAGGCTATAGTGATGATTTCAAGTTGGTATATAGTTACTATTTGTATATTTCATTTCGGTATGCCCTGAGTTTGGTCAAGCTTTTGAGATAGAAAATGAAGTCCAAATATTATGAAACTTTAATTCTGTACTATTAAGTATATCTAATGAAGGTGTGTTGAAAATCATAGAAAGTTATACTATAGAAAAATTATTAAAATTCTTGGAAGTCGAAGGAACAATAGAGGAGTTTGTAGGGCAGATTTCTTATGTTGTAAAGAAATGGCCATAACTTGCCCTAGGAAGCTTGAAAAATTACACCGTCACTTGTAACGGAAATTATATTCAGATATGTTTTCAGATTGATAATCTTGGACACCTGTGTGTGTACTATTTATGAATATGGGATGGTTAAGTATGGAGGACAATAATTTGAGGCCATATTGGATACTCCATGAAAGAATGTTTTTATCTGCTCTTTCCAAAGAGTATTTTGAGTACATGTTTCATGTGTATATACATTGAGAAGTATGCTTTAACAGTTACTTGGTTTTAGTTGTAAATTTCTTATGAGGTATGTTCTACGATTGAATGTTCATAACTCTATCAACATATATACCATTGTTTCGACTTTCCTCATGTTTCTTGGGATCCTACTTAAGTGGAATCATATTATGGTTGTGTAGTCAGTGAAAGTACATAATTATATTAAGATAATACTTATGATAGAGATTAAGTACTGATTTAGTTAGATTAACATGTGTAAGGAAAAATCAACCAAGTTCGGCTCCACTAGAGGGAAACGTGAATACATAGTTGACAACCCAATGTGAGTGTACTTACTGAGTTGATTTTTGGATATGATGTATATGTATTATATGTTGAGATGTTATGGATTATTTAAAAGTCATGAGATGTTGAGATGTTATGGATTATTTAAAAGCCAAGAGATGTTGAGATGTTATGGCTTATTTAAAAGCCAAGATATGTTGAGATGTTATGGCTTTATAAAAGTCAGGGTATGTTGAGTTGCTATGCAATTCAGGAGATGTTAGGTTTTTAAAACCTATGGTTATGATTATTGCCTACGGGCAGGAGATGTGGGGTTTATTAACTCCAGATGTGTATATGGCCTAATTTGGCACAGAGATGTATATATTAATATGTTGAGATGTTAATATAGTACTTTTACTATATAGAGATGTAGTACATTCACTGAGTTTTTAAACTCATGGTTTTATATGTTTACATTTTCAGGTTTTCCAGGTGCCACTGCCAGGTCTAGGAGGTTAAGTACAAAGAAGTAGGGTCTCGTTAGTTTGTTTTATACACTGCACTAGTTGTAATTAAGTTAAATGATATGTGAGTTCTGTTGAAATTATGTCTCCTTAAAACGATTGGATTTTTTTAATATTTCACATTTTAACCTTGAAGTTGTTTCAATATGTATTACCTAAATAATAAATAAATTATAATTGTGGTTTGTAAACTATTTAGTTAATTATATCCTAATGGGGTTAGGGGGTGACACATAACGTATGGGAAGCGTTCATAGTTCCTAACCGGCAAGTGGGAACGACTCATACCCAAGACTTCTCACCCCCAAAAATAAAATCACACAAATAATAATGGACGACTATGACCTAGGAAATATCCACACCCTGCTCCTCAAGCCAGGGGCTCACCCTCATCGCGAAACTTCCCATGATAGCATGTGTTGGGTATGCTTCACACCGTAAGTATACATATCAATCACACTATATATATATATATATATATACATCCATATGATTACATCAGATATACAAACCATCGCACACGGCATACGTATTCACACCACATGTACACACATATATACATATCTACACACATATGTATCCACATAAACACATATATACACACACTATCTCTAGTCCGTATGTATGAGATTCAGAAACTCGGATATACGTATACATAGTCCTCATTATACTAGTCGTCACTCCAAGCATATTAACTTAATTCGTTATATAAATACGATCCCTCACTTGAAGCATATTCATCCATTACCCCTATGATATGAATAGTCTTCCAATATATCCCACATTAAGGTTATCAACCCAAAGTTTAACGTATGTAACAATCACTATACATCCCATCTATATTCGAATGCACATCGATATATCTAGTAATAATCCCCGACTATAGGTATACACGTAACTAATAGTCTGCAAGCCTCAAGCTTAATCTTAAATTCATTTTATGATCCCATCATATATTGGGACACCAATAGTTAATCACGCCCCGATATGTGTAAACTATCCTGACGATAATTATGCTCACAACTATTGGTCGATAATACGTTAAATCACTCTTATGTTAGATTACGGATCATTAGCTCATTATGAACCTTTAACATTACCACATATACGATTTATTCCTTCAGTTTTTCATCACTAAGGACTCACGACCTCTATGTCTCGTTGGTCCCCAATCATATCTTAAATAGAATCCTATCGCTATAAGGATTCGAAACAAAAGTCGTCTTAGAGTATTCACGCCATACCCTCACAACTCTCCCAAGGAATCCCCAACCTCAAGTAATAACTAAGCTCACTTCTGACCTCTGAATAGAACTCCCATCCCTAATGAGGTTTTCCCCACTTCCTCGATACAACAACTCCAATGCATATGAGCATAAGTTCCCCAAATAGCTCAATTCGTCCCCACAAACATATCTTAGGAAAAACTCCCAATAAGTCTCCAAAACGTATCTCTCACACCATATAATAATGTCCCAAATCAATAAACCCAATCGAAATGGACCAAAACTCGCTTTAGAAAAACCTCACCAAAACAGCCCTGTTTCCGAATCGATTCGGCCTGGTCCGAATTGATTCGGTCTCAAGGGAGAATCGATTCGCTCCAAATGCGAATCGATTCGATCCAAAGGACCTGAGAGACTATCCCAGTTTGGATCAATTCACCTTGGGTCTGAATCGATTCGGTCACACAAACCTGGGAGACTGTAACATTCCGAATCGATTCGGAAGGGGACCGAATCGATTCGTCCTGTTCAGCAGGCTACGAAATGGTTCTTTTCTCTCGAAAACCTAATTTCTAAAAACCCAATCTATCATCACTTCACCATGATTATTCAACCAAAATATGTTTCTAATCATCAAAACTCATATACAAATCAACCCCACTCATTATACAACCTCAAATCTCTATCTAAACATCAAATGTAAGATTTGACCCACAAAATCTAGGTTTTGATATTTATACCCAAAATTCAATTCTTTTGCCCACAAGTTATGAAATATGATACACAAATGAGTTATTTAGCAAGATTAAACACTTGTCTCAGAATTATAGAGGTTTAATCATCCCTGAGATCGCGTACGGGTTAAAAATCTCCAAGTTCCCTCCTCTCTCTCTTCCTTTCTTCTTCTTTCTCTCTTTCTCTCTTTCTTTCTTTCTTTCTTTCTTTCTTTCTTTCTTTCTTTCTTTCTCACAGATGAGATAGGGTGAATTCGTAAGCCTCTTAAACCTTTAAAACATAACTCCCAGTTTTAAATGATAATACACACTTTAAATGACCCGTTTACTCCAATTCGAGTCAAACTTACTTAAAAATATTCCGGACCCAAAATAAAACCCAAGGACAATCATTTTGACTATCTCGACCCATCTGAAATCAATGGTGCACTCAGAATCATCATCCGTAATACTTTATAACGTCCTCAATTTTTGGACCTCTATTTCCCAAAATTTAAAATTCTCCATTTTAAATTAATTTTATTTCTCCCGAAAATTTAATTTCTCGTTCCCAAAGTCACGTGGTATTACAGTTATCACCCATTAGTGCTCCTAACAATAATAATATTTCATCCCCGGGTTAACACCCATTAATGCACTTATCAATCATAATCCTGCATCATCGGGTTAACACCCATTAATGCACCTATAATAATAATCTTGCACCCCCGAGTTAACACTCATTAGTGAAATATAATAATCATAGGCATACACACATCCTATTAAAATCCATAGGTATTCTCCCAACCTACTCATATACTACCCATATGTATTTTATCTTCATTATTACGTATAGTATAATTATTAGATTACCACCTCTCTCTCTCTCTCTCTCTCTCTCTTTCTCGTTATCTCCAAGGTAAATCTTATTCCACAATAATAAAATCATTTCCCTCACACACTTTCCCGTAATTTTGTCCTACGTTAAGTCACTAAATGGCAGTTACTCTCACTCCAAAAAACTATATAATCGATTTGGGTTAAAAATCGAAATTTCCAATTTTTTCTGGACTTGTCGCTCGAACCAGAGAACTCTGTCGCTTGAACAACTTCCACTTGTCGTTTGAGCGACTTCGCGCAACCTGGGCAGTTCATCTTCAACCTCTATCCCAATACGTTTTTCCACCATTTCTTTATCTCAAAACCTCTATGTATCAAGCCCAAACTCCCAAGAACCAATACCAAACAATATTCTAACATGTAAGGATAATTTCTAATACTCCAAAATTGTTAAATCCTCATTAATCATCCATGAATCCAATTAAGTTTACCCCACTTAATTAACAAGGTTACAAATCACTCAACATAAACCTTAATTCACTATTTGGATTTATTCTGGAATAACAATCTCAAAAAAAACTTTCTTAAAAATTTGCCCCACATTCTACCCAGATTAATAAATTGACGTTTTGAGGCATTTTGGAGCAGTTTTGGAGGAAGTGCATGAGATAACAAAATGTAGAAAACGTGATTTTATACAAGGTTTAGCAGACAGAATCGCCATTAAGGCTCCAAAACTTGTGATTCCGCTCAGATGCTTAAATCACCAACATGAAATCTCCAAATTAAATCAATAAAACCCTAGTGCTTCCAATTTCAATTCAAGAACCATTAAAACCCAAATTTGTTTCTCAATCACATCATATATTTTTGGGTTTCCTATTCTACATGTATGGGGGTTAAATTCTTCATCAAGATAACTCTCAATTTGTGATATTGATTCTCTACAATCACCCATTTCCAATTCAAATCATGTAATTAATTTCAATACTAACATGAGCACAATTATCGCTAATGGAAAGCAAGTCATAAACACTTTCTTTGATTTCGAAGGTCTGATTCGTTGGTGTTGTTGGTATAGGTGCGTTCCTCGCGTTCCGATCTATACGATGGTGATGGTGGTTGTGCAAGGTGGTGTTAGATTGGCCTCCTGCCTTGGGAGTTGCTCTCCCTCACCCACTGTGGCTCTCTCTTGATTTTGGTGTATTCTCACCCTAATTGTCCCCAATTAGCTGATATAATACTTCTATAATTTTCGTCCATTTAATTTCTCCAAAAATCCGAGTTACAAAATTACCCCTACTAGGTGCCGGTATGGCCTAAAAATATTCCGGAGTCCAAATAAAATACTCGGGTAGAGTTTTCAGACTATCTCGACCCTCCCGGACTCAACGGCGCACTAGAAATGATCATAAAAGTTACTTAAAAATAATTTACCTGTAATACCCCACACTTTTATGGGAAATTAAATTTAATAATTAAGTGCAATTTGGGAATTTAAGAAATTATCGTGAATAGTAATTTTTGAGGTTTTCAAGGATTTAATGATTTTCGACGTATGTTATATTTACTTTTGGGATTAAGTAAATGAGTTGGAGTATTTTATTATATTGTCGCCGTTGGGTAAAGCAACAAAGGGAATATTTTTATTGGAAAATCGCATTAAGTTGTGTTGGGTTAAAATAGTAAATTGCAGTCAAGTACCTCAGATGGAGATTTTGATTGTGCTGTTGGTCTCGGAATGGCCGAGATAGTCTGAATAGAGTATCTGGGGGTATTGTTTGGACTCCGGAAATTTTTGGACCAGTAGGGACTCGTAATTGAGTAAACGAGTCATTATTGGGTTTATTAAGGGATAAACGCTTTACTCTCTTATAAGAGACACGAGAGAGGGAAAGAAAGAAAGTAAAAAGAGAGAAAAGAAAGAGGAGAGGAAAGGAAGAGAGAAAAGAGGAGAAAATGGGGGATTCCGGCCAAAACTCCACCAGATTCGACTCGAGGTCGTCGAATTTCTTCCTCTAGGCAAGTGTGTACTTGCTTTATTTCATTTTGTGCATAAATCTCATATTATAGTTGGTAAACTATATGATTTTGGGTTAGAACCCTTAAAATAAATTTGGGAAAATTTGAATATGAGTTTACATATTGATGTAATGTAAACTCTTAATGATTTCTAGTGTTAAATCCATGTAAATGGAGTGAAGAAATGGATTGAAATGAGAAGTTGGGGTTTTTTATGGTTTTAGAGTTTAAATCTATGAGAAATGGTTTAATAACCCAAATTAATTGATGTGTTAGTTGTAAAACATAGATTAGATGTTTATGGAGTTGTTGGATGAGATTAGAAACAACAAAAATGGAGGTTTGGATTTTTGGAGAAGAAGGTGAATAGTGAGCAGAGTCACTTTCGAATCAATTCGGATAGGAAGCGAATCGATTCGTGATCGAGCGCGAAAGGTAGCGCGTGTAAAGATGCTAATCGTTGTTTTCGTTTCGCCTATTCAATACAAACAAACTTAAATTACGACTACACTTGCGGGGTAAGTCTAGCGGTAAGTCAAGTATCGAAAGATCCACAGGGACGAGATGCTAGAATTTATATGATTTACTATTCCAAAATAAAAGTGTAAAAGGTGATTACAAACTAGAAAGTAAAAAGATGCATAAAAGGGAAATGTTAATCTAGGTAAGTGTATTGAAACTAGACTAACAAAGAGAGTAAAACTATAGGTTGCGTCGAATATCCCTCACCCGAGTTAATTTGTATAAAATGGTTACATGGGTCGACGAGTTATTACAAATGCATTTCCTTTCAACAGTTAATTAAATCAAGGGTTGTCACGCCCCTAAATCCGCATAAAAGCCTAATAAGATTTTGGCGTCAACAAATATCCCAAAAATTGCGCACGAAAGGTCGTAAGCACGGGACATACATGATATGCCTCGTCAAATCTCCTAGGCGCAATAACTAGGACAACACATTCGAAATAGACCCGTGAACACTATCACCAAAGCCAAGAAACGCGTTAACCCGAGTGAGTTCCATTCAAACACAACCTAATTTAAATTACCTAGAAAACATCTTAAAAACGCGGTAAATCTACACTAGAAAGCAAGTAATCAAAGCATGTAAATAAATCATGTAAACCTAAATTAGAAAGCTTGTAAATTAACTAGAAAGCAAGAGATGAAAAAATACAAACTATATTAATGGAGAGGATGATGAATAGTGCAATATTCAACTCAGATGGGGTGTTAATCCAAGAACAATTGAAGAAGAACTGTCCAAATCACCCAAACCCTAAGCTATTCTATCTTCTAAAACTATTCCAAAGCGTTCATCCCTGATATTACAACAAAAATTGGTATTTATAGTAAGTTCGAACAAGTAAAGAAAAGAAAAGAGAAAAGAAATTAAAAGGCAAAATATCTCATGGAAACAGGGGATCGATCGATCGATCGACCAAAATCGTCGATCGATCGATCAAGAAGAAAAAAATCCATTGCAGATAAGGATCGATCGATCTACCAAAATCGTCGATCGATCGATCAAGCGGGTATCAACACATTGCATTGCTGTGTTGGTTGTTTGCCTTTCCTGTCCGCTGAAATCGTTGTAACTTCTTCGTTATGAATCGAAATTGTGCACCGTTCGTGGACACACGAAGCTTGCGAGGAGGGCTACAACTTCCGTGTAGTTGTTGGGCCAGGTGCCCAAGCTGTTAAAAGACTTAAATGCCCTTGAACGTGTGATCACGTACGAAAATCGAGCAGAATGCATCCGAACTTCACACTTAGCATCCAAATACCTATAAAAGCTCAATTAATCCCTGCAAAACATGTTAACGTAGAAATCCGAGGTTGTCTGGTTAACGAGCATAAATATAGGGAATAAGATACCCGAGGGGGCTAAAATGCATAGGTTCGAGCGATGAAATACGCAATATTTGCGTATCATCACACCCCTAACTTACACATTGCTAGTCCCTATCAATGAAATTGGATGCAGCAAGAACTACAAGCAAAGGAAAAGAAGGAGATAGGTACAAAAGTATGGCATAAAAGCAAAAGGCCGCTTTTGCGGGAGATTCGATTGCATTTAGCGTATGCAATAAGTCTTTAAACCCCAAGGTCACCCTAGTGGACGAATGTCGTCTCGTGAGGATTTTCAGGGATTCTACCCACAAACATCACATGGTTTCCTCAAAATAAGCCCTAACCAACATGCGACAAGCCCAAAAATGGCAAAAAGGATTTCATACGCATTATTAGCACATTGAATGAATTCAAACAAAACTTCGAATCATTAACATTATAGAATGCACCTCATAAAATTGAAACCTTAAACTGTGGGAGGGGAGATAGCATATGCAAAGTGTATGATTTGGCAAAAACTTATATAAACTGGATAAACGTTAAAGCAAGCATAAATTCAATCCTCACGAGAATTACACTCATCAAGCGAATTCACTCGAAATTGGGAGGTAACACACGGAACATGCGGGCTAAAGAGTAAATGGAAATGGAAACTAGGTCGCACACATGTCACAAATGAAGAACGCTATATATAAACTGAAAAACTGTAATCTCAATGAAAGATACCGCACATTAGAAGAGGCGAACTTCATTTTCACAGATTATCAAAACTATTATGACTTTTAAATTACATCAACCTAAGATCACATAGGACTTTACTAGGGTTGTAATGTAGGTTAGGCTAGGGTACAAAATGAAGGAATGTACGTACGGATTCAAAGTGTTCGAGATGAAAACTCAGAATAATGGAAAAATACGGGCAATATCAAAATTGTAAAACAAGTTCCAAAACGGCATTAGATATAGCATCGGGGAGAGTAATCAAAGCTTATTGAACTATATACAACATATACAACTTTCTCTTTCTTTTCGTTTCTTCTTTTTCTCATTTTTTCTTTTTTTTTCTTTTGGTTTTTGCTTTCTATTTTTCATCACTTTTTTCACTTTTTCCTTTCACTTATCAAACTCTCATATGCCTAAATTGCAACCGACATCACAACAATAACATTCAATCCCAAGTGACATTCCAAACAAAGGTATGGAAAGTGTATGTATGGCTTAAAACTCCAATTTAGAGTTGGTTATGGGAATTTGGGTTATGAAACGAAGGTCTATATTTAGGCTCAAAGGGGTTAACGAGGGTAAACATATAAGGGTGAGGTCAAGGCTAATATGGGTGATATAACAAAGAAGGCCTATGATCATTTCACAAAGCTTACGCAATTCTCGAATCAAAATAATATATGAAAATCATGCTCAAGTAACATATTTCAAGTATGAACTCAATTAATGAACGATCAAATGAAAGAATAGTTAGATTACCAACGAATTCAATGTTTTCAGAGAGGAAATAATTGTGTATACACTCACAAACGACGAAAGGTACAAATCTTACTCGGTGTAAGTATATACAATGCAACAAAAGATTATCGAGTTATAAAAATCTTAAATTAAATAAATGGAATGATAAAAGTGCATGTGCTCATGGGATTAAAGTTTAATTCATGAATTTATTCATAATATCAATAATGGAGACTAAAGTCTAATAACTTCTAAAACCGAGAACATGCATCATTGGGTTGTCTATTGGATGGGGCAATCATTAAAATTTATCATCGGAAACAACGACAAAAGGCCCAAAAATGGAGAAAAAAGAAAGAAAATATTTTTGAAATTTTTGAATTTTTCTAAGAAAAGCATACTAACTAACTAACACGTGAGCAAAAACATGGACTAAATAAAGAAATGGATATAATATCCCACACCCCCTAACTTAAAACTTGACATTGTCCTCAATGTTAATTAAGAACCAGGTCAAAGAGAGGAAAAGAGCGATATTAAACAATATTGGAGCGATCCCCATAATAACAAGTCCAAAGAATCTACAAAACAAGTTATTACTGAGCATAGCAAACACAAATAACAAAAAGTTAACTAATTACACTAGACTAAAATGAAAAGAAAGAAAGAATAAAAAGCTAACTATATACAACCTACTATTTAGGCCTCACACTAATTATACACTAGAAGTCTAAAAAGCTGAGGGTCCACCATGAAAACGATTTGACTTTGGAGGATAACCGGTGTACCCTCACATACAAGCATGCCCTCCGAAAAATATGAATTCCATTTAAACAACGGAAGGCCCGTGTAACGTGGAAGAAATGAACCATCATCAATTAAAGTTTTGGAGTGATGATGGGGGGCTTGGATTGAACGGGTGATAAAAACAAGTGGGGATCGAGAAAATCCGAATAGCCTCCCAATGATTTTGAAATTGGAATGAGAGGCGGCGCACACAAAGGCACGGATGTGACCATGGAAGGCGACTCGAGCAAGTACTCCTCATCGGCGAAAAGATTTAAAACATTAAAGTTTAAAACCGAATTATCGGGTACTTGAGACGGTGTGATAATAGAGGATGAAAATGGGGATGAAAGAAATTGAAACTCATGAGATGAATCATCATCGCATGAAGATTGAATTTCGAATGAAATAATATCATTTTCAATGAAATGTTCTTGTTTGGGGGCCAAAGAAGAAATCATTTCATTGCAAATAGGTATTACGTCATTTTCATACTCACTTTCAATATTTATTATGCAATGGCTAAAGTCTAGAATTGTTTGTTCCAAAGTAGGAACAAGTACCTCATTTGGTTCAAAACATTCCTCGACTTCGAAAGTTTCGGAATCAAAATCTTCGTCGGACTCAAATAATAAATCCAAGTCGTGTTCCCACGAACGATTTTCTTCCCGATAACGATTTTCAATTTTCTCATTCTCATACATATGCAAGCCCTCACGGAATGTCATAGGTCGAGGTGCGGATACATGATAATGGGAACTTTGAAAATTACTATCGGACTTAAACGAAAACTCATTATTATAGGAATTTTGAAAACTATTCGAATTGGTTTCAAAATTCCTATCATAAGGAGGTAAAGGATCAAAATCATTATCATGATTATCAAAATTCCAATCACCTAAATTTTTACTTTCGTTATACTCGACCAAAGTCATATTTTAATTTGTTATACTTTGGGATTCTAAGTATTCACCGAAAGTCATAGGTTTGCGAGAATTGTGAGAATTATAACAAGGATTACCGAAAGAATTGGAATAAGACATGCTTACCCCAAAAATGCCTCGAAATGGCCGATTCCACAAAGTAAGTGCGCGCGGGAAAAATTCGAGCATTTCTAAGGGCTCAAATGTGGAAGTACTGCAAAAAGATTATAAAATAATACAAATAGAAGGCAAATACTATGAAATACTAAATGAAATAACGTCTAAAACAAACTAGTCCCCGACAACGGTGCCATTTTGGTAGTGCGCGAGAAGTGTGCGGGTGTAAAGTGCACAGTCGGTGTTTTCATTTCGCCTACTCAATACAAACAAACCTAAATTATGACTACACTTGCGGGGCACGTCTAGCGGTAAGTCGGGTATCGAAAGATCCATAAGGGCGAGATGCTAGAATTTATATGGTTTACTATTCCGAAATAAAAGTGTAAAAGGTGATTACAAACTAAAAAGTAAAAAGATGCATAAAAGGGAAATGTTAATCTAGGCAAGTGTATTGAACCTAGACTAACACAGCGAGTAAAACTATAGGTTGCGTCGAACATCCCTCACCTGAGTTAATTTGTATAAAATGGTTACATGGGTCGACGAGTTATTACAATGCATCTTGTTTCGACAGTTAATTAGATCAAGGATTGTCATGCCCCAAAATCCGCATAAAAGCCTAATAAGATTTTGGCGTCAACAAATATCCCGAAAATTGCGCATAAAAGGTCATAAGCACGGGACATACATGATATGTCCCGTCAAATCTCCTAGGCGCAAAAACTAGGACACCACACCCGTAATAGACCCATAAACACTATCACCAAAGCCAAGCAATGCGTTAATCCGAGTGAGTTCCATTCAAACACAACCTAATTTAAATTACCTAGAAAGCATCTTAAAAACGCGGTAAATGGAAAGCGGTAAATAAACGCTGTAAATCTACACTAGAAAGAAAGTAATCAAATCATGTAAATAAAGCATGTAAAACTAAATTAGAAAGCTTGTAAATTAACTAGAAAGCAAGAAATGAAGAAATACAAACTATATTAATGGAGAGGATGATGCATAGTGCAACATTCAACCCATATGGGGTGTCAATCTAAGAACAATTGAAGAAGAACTCTATAAATCATCCAAAGCCTAAGCTATTCTATCTTCTAAAACTATTCTAAAACGTTCATCCCTGATATTACGACAAAAATTGGTATTTATAGTAAGTTTGAACAAGTAAAGAAAAGAAAAGAGAAAAAAAAAATTAAAAGGCAAAATATCTCCTTGAAACAGGGGATCGATCGATCGACCAAAATCATCGATCAATCGATCAAGAAGAAAAAAAGTCCACTGCAGAGAAGGATCGATCGATCCACACAAATCATTGATCGATCGATCAAGCAGGTATCAACACACTACATTGCTGTTTTGGTTGTTTGCCTTTCCTGTCCGCTGAAATTGCCGCAACTTCTTCGTTATGAATCGGAATCGCGCACCATTTACGGCCACACGAAGCTTGCGAGGAGGGATACAACTTCCGTGTAGATGTTGGGACAGGTACCCAAGCTGTGAAAAGACTAAAATGACCTTAAACGTGCAATCGCGTACGAAAATTGAGCGGAATGCGTCCGAACTTCACACTTAGCATCCAAATACCTATAAAAGCTCAATTAACCCCTACAAAATATGTTAACGTAGAAATTCGAGGTTATCTGGTTAACGATCATAAATATTGGGAAAAAGATACCCGAGGGGGTTAAAATGCGTAGGTTCGACGGATGAAATACGCAATATTTGCGTATCATCAAACCCCCTAACTTACACATTGCTAGTCCCTAGCAATGAAATCGGATGCAACAAGAACTACAAGCATCACATGGTTTCCTCGTGAGGGTTTTCAGGGATGCTACCCACAAACATCACATGGTTTCCTCAAAATAAGCCCAAACCAACATGCGACAAGCCCAAAAATGGCGAAAAGGATTTCATACGCATTATTAGCACATTAAATGAATTCAAACAAAAGTCCGAATCATTAACATTATAAAATGCACCTCGTAGAATTGAAACATTAAACTGTGGGAGGGGAGCGAACACATGCAAAGTGTATGATTTGGCAAAAACTTATATAAAACGGATAAACGTTAAAGCAAGCATAAATTCATTCCTCACGGGCATTACACTCATCAAGCGAATTCACTCAAAACGGGGAGGTAACACACGAAACATGCGGGCTTAAGAGTAAATGTAAATGGAAACTAGGCCGCACACATGTCACAAATTAAGAATGCTATATATAAACTGAAAAACTATAATCTCAATGAAAGATACCGCACATTAAAAGAGGCGAAATTCATTTTCACAGATTATCAAAACTATTATGACTTTTAAATTACATCAACCTAAGATCACATAGGACTTTACTAGGGTTGTAATGTAGGTTAGGCTAGGGTACAAAATGAAGGAATGTATGTATGGATTCAAAGTGTTTGGGATGAAAACTCGGGATAATGGAAAAATGCGGGCAATATCAAAATTGGAAAACAAGTTATGAAACGGCATTAGATATAGCATCGAGGAGAGTAGTAAAAGCTTATTGAACTATATACAACATATACAACTTTCTCTTTCTCTTTCTTTTCTTCATTTTCTCATTTTTTCTTTTGTTTTCTTTTGCTTTTTTCGTTCCCTTTTTGATCACTTTTTCTTTTCACTTATCAAACTCTCATATGCCTAAATTTCAACCGACATCACAACAACAACATTCAATCCCAAGTAACATTCCAAACAAAGGTATGGAAAGTGTACGTATGGTTTAAAACTCCAATTTAGAGTTGGTTATGGGAATTTGAGTTATGAAACGAAGGGCTATATTTAGGCTCAAAGGGGTTAACGAGGGTAAACATATAAGCGTGAGGTCAAGGCTAATATGGATGATATAACAAATAATGCCTATGATCATTTCACAAAGATTATGCAATTCTCGAATCAAAATAATATATGAAAATCATGCTCAAGTAACACATTTTAAGTATGAACTCAATTAATGAACGATCAAATGAAAGAATAGTTAGATTACCAACGAATTCAATGTTTTCAGAGAGGAAAGAGTTGTGTATACACTCACAAACGATGAAAGGTACAAATCTTACTCGGTGTAAGTATATACAATGCAACAAAAGATTATCGAGTTATAAAAATCTTAAATTAAATAAATGGAATGATAAAAGTGCATGTGCTCATGGGATTAAAGTTTAATTCATGAAGTTATTCATAACATCAATAATGGAGACTAAAGTCTAATAACTTCTAAAATCGAGAACATGCATCATTGGGTTGTCTATTGGATCGGGCAATTATTAAAATTTATCAACGAAAGCAAAGACAAAAAGCCCAAAAAAGGAGAAAAAAGAAAGAAAATATTTTTGAAAATTTTGAATTTTTCTACGAAAAGCATACTAACTAGCTAACATGTGAGCAAAAACATGGACTAAATAAAGAAATGGATAGAATATCACACACACCCTAACTTAAAACTTGACATTGTCCTCAATTTTAATTAAGAACCAAGTCAAAGAGAGGAAAATAGTCATATTACCCAAAATTGGAGCGATCCCAATAAGAATAAGTCCAAAGAATCTACAAAATTAGTTAGTACCGAGCATAGAAAAAACAAATAAGAAAAAGTTAACTAATTACACTAGACTAAAATAAAAAGAAAGAAAGAATAAAAAGAAAACTACATACAACCTACTATTTAGTCCTCACACTAACTATACACTAGAAGTCTAAATAGATGAGGGTCCACCATGAAAATGATTTGACTTTGGAGGATAACCTGTGTACCCTCACATACAACCATGCCCTCCGAAAAATATGAATTCTGTTTGAACAACGGAAGGCATGTGTAAGGCGGAAGAAATGAACCATCGTCAATTAAAAGTTTTGGAGGGACGATGGGGGGTTTCGATTGAAGGGGTGACAAAAACAAGTGGGCACCGAGAAAAGCCGTATATCCTCCCAATGATTTTGAAATTGGAATGGGAGGCGGCACACACAATGGCACGGATGCGATCATGGAAGGCGACTCGAGCGAGTACTCCTCATCGGCGAAAAGATTTAAAACATTAAAGTCTGAAACTGAATTATCGGGTACTTGAGACGGTGTGATAGTAGAGGATGAAAATGGGGATGAAATAAATTCAAACTCATGAGGTGAATCATCATCGCATGAAGATTGAATTTCGAATGAAATAATATCATTTTCAAAAAAATGTTTTTCTTTGGGGGCCAAAGAAGAAATCATTTCATTGCAAATAGATATTACGTCATTTTCATCCTCACTTTCAATATCTATTATGCAATGGGTAAAGTCTAGGATGGTTTGTTCCAAAGTAGGCACAACTACCTCATTTGGTTAAAAACATTCCTCGACTTCGAAAGTCTCGAAAGTAAAATCGTCGTCGGACTTAAATAATAAATCCAAGTCGTGGTACCACGAACAATTTTCTTCCCGATAACGATTTTCAATTTTCTCATTATCTTACATACGCAAGCGATCACCGAATGTCATAGGTCGAGGTGCGGATACAAGAGAATGGGAACTTCGAAAATTACTATCGGACTTAAACGAAAACTCATTATTATAGTAATTTTGAAAACTATTCGAATTCGTTTCAAAATTTCTATTATAAGGAGGTAGAGGCTCAAAATCATTATCATCATCATCAAAATTCCAATAACCTAAATTTTGACTTTTGTTATACTCGCCCAAAGTCAAATTTGAATTTGTTATACTTTGGGATTCTAAGTATTCACCGAAAATCATTGGTTTGCGATAATTGTGAGAATTATAAGAAGGATTACCGAAAGAATTAGAATAAGACATGCTTACCCCAAAAATGGCTCGAAATGGCGGATTCGACAAAGAAAGTGCGCGCGGGAAAAATTTGAGCGTTTCTTAGTGCTCAAATGTGGAAGTCCTGCAAAAAGATTAGAACATAATACAAATAGAAAGAAAATACTATGAAATACTAAATCAAATAAAGTCTAAAACAAACTAGTCCCCGACAACGGCGCGATTTTGGTAGCGCGCGAGAAGTGTGCGGGTGTAAAGTGCACAGTCGTTGTTTTTGTTTTGCCTACTCAATACAAACAAACCTAAATTACGACTACACTTGCGGGGCAACTCTAGCGGTAAGTCGGGTATCGAAAGATCCACTAGGATGAGATGCTAGAATTTATATGATTTACTATTCTGAAATAAAAGTGTAAAAGGTGATTACAAACCAAAAAGTAAAAAGATGCATAAAAGGGAAATGTTAATCTAGGCAAGTGTATTAAAACTAGACTAACAAAGCGAGTAAAACTACAGGTTGTGTCGAATATCCCTCACCCGAGTTAATTTGTATAAAACAGTTACATGGGTCGACGAGTTATTACAAATGCGTCTCGTTTTGACAGTTAATTAAATCAAGGGTTGTCACGCCCCTAAATCCACATAAAAGCTTAATAAGATTTTGGCGTCAACAAATATCCTAGAAATTGCGCACGAAAGGTCGTAAGCACGCGACAAACATGATATGCCCTGTCAAATCTCGTAGGCACAATAACTAGGACAACGCACCCGAAATAGACCCGTAAACACTATCACCAAAGCCTAGCAACGCATTAACCTGAGTGAGTTCCATTCAAACACAGCCTAATTTAAATTACCTAGAAAGCATCTTAAAAATGCGGTAATTAAACGCGATAAATATACACTAGAAAGCAACTAATCAAAGCATGTAAATAAAGCATGTAAACCTAAATTAGAAAGCTTGTAAATTAACTAGAAAGCAAGAAATTAAGAATTACAAACTATATTAATGGAGAGGATGATGAATAGTGCATCATTCAACCCAAATGAGGTGTCAATCCAAGAATAATTGAAGAAGAACTCTCCAAATTACCCAAACCCTAAGCTATTCTATCTTCTAAAACTATTCTAAAATGTTCATCCCTGATATTACAACAAAAATTGGTATTTATAATAAGTTCGAATAAGTAAAGAAAAGAAAAGAGAAAAGAAATTAAAAGGTAAAATATCTCCTGGAAATAGGGGATCGATCGATCTACCAAAATCGTCGATCGATCGATCGATCGAACGAGTATCAGCACACTGCATTGCTGTTTTGGTTGTTTCTCTTTCCCGTCCGCTGAAATCGCCCTAACTTCTTCGTTATGAATCGGAATTGCGCACCATTTGCGGCCAAGCGAAGCTTGCGAGGAGGGATACAACTTCCGTGTAGATATTAGGCCAGGTGCCCAAGCTGTGAAAAACTAAAATGCCCTTGAACATGCGATCGTGTACGAAAATCGAGCGGAATGCATTCGAACTTCACACTTAGCATCCAAATACCTATAAAAGCTCAATTTACCCCTAAAAAACATGTTAACGTAGAATCCGAGGTTATTTGGTTATCGAGCATAAATATAGGGAATAAGATACCCGAGGAGGCTAAAATGCATAGGTTCGAGGGATGAAATATGCAATATTTGCGTATCATCACACCCCCTAACTTACACATTGCTAGTCCCTAGCAATAAAATAGGATGCAACAAGAACTACAAGCAAACCAAAAGTAGGAGATAGGTACCAAAGTATGGTATAAAAGTAAAAGGCCACTTTCGCGGGGGATTCGATTGCATTTAGCGTATGCAATAAGACGTTAAACCCCTAGGTCACCCTAGTGTACGGTTGTCATCTCGTGAGGGTTTTCAGGGATGCTACCCACAAACATCACATGGTTTCCTCAAAATAAGCCCAAACCAACATGCGACAAGCCCAAAAATTACAAAAAGGGTTTCATACACATTATTAGCACATTGAATGAATTCAAATAAAAGTCCGAATCATTAACATTATAGAATGCACCTTATAGAGTTGAAACATTAAACTGTGGGAGGGGAGCGGGCACATGCAAAGTGTATGATTTGGCAAAAACTTATATAAATCGAATAAACGTTAAAGCAAGCATAAATTCAATCCTCACGAGCATTACACTCATTAAGCGAATTCATTCGAAACAGGGAGGTAACACACGGAACAAGCGGTCTAAAGAGTAAATGTAAATGGAAACTAGGCCGCACACATGTCACAAATGAAGAACGCTATATATAAACTGAAAAACTGTAATCTCAATGAAAGATACCGCACATTAAAAGAGGCGAAATGCATTTTCACAGATTATCAAAACTATTATGACTTTTAAATTACATCAACCTAAAATCACATAGGATTTTACTAGGGTTGTAATATAGGTTAGGCTAGGGTACAAAAATGAAGGAATGTATGTACGGATTCAAAGTGTTCGGGGTGAAAACTCGGGATAATGGGAAAATGAGGGTAATATCAAAAGGGGTTTTTACGGTCTAGTCGTTGGACTAGCAATTTTGGACAAAAAAACCAGGCCCAATAAATTTTAAACGATTAGGTCCAACATATAAATACCTCGAAATTAAAACAAACACGCACTATTCAGAAATCGAAGCGCCCAAAATACTGTATTCTCTCTTGAATTAAAACCTTAATCGTACCATCTCTTTGATCAAAACCCCGAAACGAATCTATTTCTCAATCAAATTTTGGTCAACAATAACATATAAATACACCTGATCGAAGCTCTAGAAACTCTGTTCGATCAAAACCCTAACTCTCTTCGATCAAAACCCTGACTCTCTTCGATCAAAACCCTAGCTCTCTTCTTTCAAACGCTAATCGTTGAAATTCTACATTTTACATTCTAAATCAAATTCTTCCAAACAACACTAACAAGTATGTATACATTCTCTTATCACCTTTTTGCCCTTGTGTATTTTGTGTTCTCATATGTATAAATTTGTAGACATATGGACTGATGAAATCACATTCTTCTTTTTCATGATATGTATTTCATCATATATTTGTTTCCCTCATTTTAATTGCAAAATACACTTTTTGCATGTTAGATATATGTATTTCATCATTGTACTTTTCCTCCTGTATACATAATTTATTGAGGATTTATCAAGGACTAGGAATATATACATGATTGGAATATGTACATGTACAAGCTCTGTGTTGCGTGTACTATGTGTATTTTGCGTGTACTTTTTAAAAGTACACGCAAAATAAACAGAGTACACGCACATTGAAAATAAAATTTTCAATTCCTTATGTGTTTACTTTTATATTTTATACGTGTACTCTATAGAATATGTACATGTACAAGCCCTGTGTTGCATGTACTATGTGTATTTTGCGTGTACTTTTTAAATGTACACGCAAAATACAAAGAGTACACGCACATTGAAATTGAATTTCTCAATTCATTATGCGTGTACTTTTATGTTTTATACATGTACTCTATAAAATATTTATTTCAAATCCATATTTGATCAATCCTATGTTATTTTGGTCCGCGCCAGTGGCATTTGAATGATATTCCATGTGTTTTTAAGAAGTATTATTATTTTGTTAATATTTAGGAGTGTTTTTTGTCCAATATCCAGCTGCATTTGAATGATATGTTATTAGCTAATAATCAGTTTTATTGCGTGTACTTTTTCATTTTTTACCTGTATTTTGTTTAAAGCACACGCACAAAATTCAGAAAGTACAGGCACATTGAAATTCAATTTGTTCAATCCAATATCCATGTACTAATGTGTATTATGAGTGTACTATTTTGTATTGTTGTGTTATTGTTTAGGAATCATACGATCAAGCATGTTCAACTACAAAACTGCTGCTTGCACGTTCGAAGATCTTAACAATACAAAACCTTTCACATTGACAGTGAATAGTACTAATGATGACGAAATTCATTTTCTCCTTCGCATCAATGATAGAGCTAAAAGGTTACTTGGTTTCTACTACTACTATGAAGACATTTACTGCACTTTTGATGTGCAACAGCTTCAAGTAACTGAATCGAAAGCGAAGGATTTAGCTAAACGAATTGAGCAGTATTGCTTAAGGGGTTTTGATAATGTTGGAGCTTTTAGCATTCAACTATTGTATCACTTCTTTACTGAATATGTTAGGAGTAGAAAATCTTGGTTTTTGACTTGTCGAACAACCTCTATTAGGTATTACCATGAAACTGATGATATATATTATCACCTTTAGCATGTATTTTGATGAGACTTGTATAAATTGTTTGTGAGAATATTGCATGTACTTTTGTTAAATACGCTTGTATTTTATTATTTAGTCTATGTTTTATTCTAATTCGCATGTATTTTATTTTTTGTACATATCATTATAGGTTAGTAATTTAAATTTTGTTTATAGATCAATATAATGGGGATGAAGATGAAGGCAAGAAGAGGAAAGAAACAAAAAAAATAGTTCTGATGATAGTTCTTCATCCAGTTCCAGTTCCAGTTCTAGTGTGGCATTGAAAGCTAAACGTCCTGCAAAGAAGAATGACCAATATCGGTCAAATATTATTAGCTTTCTCCATGATTTGCATCAGATTAAAGATAAAATAAATAATAGCCATATTGAACTTCTTAAGAAGACTCCATTTTGGGAGCTTTTCATTGCCTACTACAGTGAGAAAGTAGTAGAAGTGGACCACAAGAAGACGGATAAAAATATTTTATCAATTATCGAGCTGTACAATACGAAAAGCAAAAGTTTTCGTATGAAGAGTAGTATTCCAATAATGCCAATAGATATAAGTGAAATATTTGACATACCCCTGGTTGAGGGTTTAATATCAATAGAACTGAAAAAGCGACCGAATACTGCTCAAAAATCTGGATTACAAGCACGATACTTCTCTAAAAGAATAGGAAAGTCAGAAATTTTGAATGGTTTGAAGAAATCAATTGAATTGGAGACAGATGAAGGAATTGCTGATTTTGTTAAAATTGTGTGTCTCCACTTCTTGAACACGTTATTTTTCTCCAACTCAAACTTCACCCTTGGAGAATTTTGGTTGAAATACATTGAAAATATTGAGGAAATGAATAAATATGATTGGGCATCTGCTGTGCATGAGTTTCTCATACATTCACTTGACAAATCAACAAGTTCAAAACTTAGCACAGTTACTGGATGTGTCATTTTCCTACTGGTGAGCAAAAAAACATGTTGATATTTCAAAGTTTACATACCAATACTCACGTGTATTTTGAAAATACCCGTGATATTTTCATGTGTATTTTGAAAATACACGTTTATTTTAATGTGTATTTTCAAAATACACGTGATAAATTCACGTGTATTTTAAAAATACACGTATATTTTCACGTGTATTTTTAAAATACACTTGATATTCCTGATATTTCAAAATTTACATACCAATACTTACCTGTACTTTGAAAATATTACGTGTATTTTCAAAATACATGTGATATTTTCTCTTGTTCTTTCAAAATACACTTGATATTTAACGCCTATTTTGAAAATACACGTCTTAATCACGTGTATTTTGAAAATACACGTCTTATATCATGTGAAAGTACACTTGTATTTTATAAAGTACACGTGTACTATGTTTTGTAAATATAACCAGTGTACTCTCAAAATACTCTTGTTATATTTTCTGTCAATATTATAAATGTACTTTAGAAAGTACACGTGAACTTATATTGACAAAGTACACGTTAAATTTGTAAAAATCACGTGTACTTTCAATATACAATTGTAAAATTTGTAAAGTACACGTTTAATGTTGCGTGTATTTTGAACAAATCTCTTGTACTTTCCATTATGAATCCCTAGGTAATACAAGTATTAAATTCATTTTGTTTTTTGTATGATCACAGTATTGGGCATGTGAGAAATTTGAAATTATTTCTCCTGTTGAAGAATATAAAGAAAATACTCCAAAATTCCTGAAGTGGAAGTTGTCGTCTTTGAAACAATGGTTTGTGAAGAATGACATCGCAACAGCACCTTTGAAGCAGGCTACAAATAAACTAGCTTCTAAGGACTGTCCTGTACAAAAGGAATCTCAGTTTGAAGGGCCAAGTTACTCTTTGAACATATCTACAAAAAGTCCTATACATGCTGATTCATCATAAAAAAAGTTACTGAAGATATTAATGACAATGAGTTTTCACATGGTTGGAATATTCCCCTTAAAAACATTGTGACTCCAAAGAAAAAGAAGGGAAAAGATCAACCAAAGGTTAATTTGGAGGAACAAATTGCTGTTTTGAAAAGGGAATTATTGGAAAAAAATAACCAACTATCTAAAGCAGTTGAAGACATTAATGGTGCAATTGAGAAGGTGACTTCTTTAGAGGTCGAGAGTGCCATTTTGAATGTACAGAGTCAGGTAAATCGTGATTCACTTTTTGAAGCCCATGAGGAAATGAAGAAGTTAAAGGTGGAGAATTCCAACCTTTTGAAGGAAAAAGAGTTATTAAATAAGTTGGAGGTAGAAAATGCCCAACTAGTTGAGTTAAACAATTCTTTAAAAGAAAAGCTTGATCAAGTCACAATGAGTGACTCAGATAGAATTAAAGAATTGGATGAATCATTGAAAAAACAGGAAGAATCAACACGAATTTTGGAATAAAAGAATGGATATCTGTCTCGGAGTAATGAAGATCTAAAAAACTAGTATGGTGATACATTGCAACAATGGAAAGATGCTGACATAGAAAAGATGACATTGAGGCAGAATCTTGAGGAGTCAGAATTGATAAGAACTCAAGAGGTACTTTTGAATGCATAGTACACGCATTTTTCCTAAAGTACACGTTTAAAGTACACGCAGTTTTCCAAAGTACACGCAGTTTTCCCAAAGTACACGCCGTTTTCCCAAAGTACACGCAGTTTTATTTCATATTATTTTTAATGCAGTTTTATTTGATATTAGATATAATGCAGAGTACATGCATTATTTTATTAAAAATAATGCATTGCTTATAATGTAATATTTTTTTTGTATTACAGGAAAACAATAATAAAATCCTTAATGATGAAATTTCGGAGTTGAAAAAAATGCTTGAAGAATCAGAATTGAAAAAAACTGACCAGGTATCTATAAAATACAATAGATATATAGTACACGCTTTACTTTCTAAATTTAATTATAAATTTTATGTATATTATAAATTTTATAAAGTACACGTATTTTATAATACACGCGTGTATATTATAAAATACATGCATGTATTAAAATACACGCGTGTACTTTATAAAATACACGCATGTGTTAAAATACACGCGTGTACTTTATAAAATACACGTAAGAGAAAATGTATCATTGTTTCAAAAAATGCTTACAATCCAACATTCCTTGTTAAATATATCAGGAAAACATTAATAAACAACTCATGGACGAAATTTTGAGTTTGAAGATTGAACTAGCCTCAAAGAAAGTTCAGGGCACCTCCAAAATATCCAAAACAAAAGGACCTCTTACTAGAGGGCAGAAGAAAATAAAAGCTTACATTGAAACCGAAAAGCATGAACCAATTAAGAAACAAAAAGAGTCAAAGCTGAGAAAAGGCCTTCTAACAATAGCTGAACAAATGAAGGAAACTCACTTCAAGCTTGAAGCAATCGAAGCATACAAATATCTCGATGAAGCTTCGAAGAAAAAGATTCAAGAGTTTATTCAAAAGGCTGAGCCAGGGTAAAGTTTATTGTTTTATGATTTATCACTTCGCTAATTTATATTTTTTTTGGTGCAAAAGAATAAGGTTATTATTATTATACAATTCTTATTGATTATATAAAATGCAGGGAATTTATTTTCCAAGGGCTGGTTTCGTATGTCTCATGGGAAGATTTACTTGAAGTCCTCAACAATCAAGAAATTTCAAGCCAAGTATGTAGTCCAAATATTAGACATCCATTAAATTTCAACATTATTATTTCCTCACCATTTATTATTGTGTGAAACAGATAATACTTGCCTTTAGTGAAGTATTGAGGTTAAAATTGTTAGAGGAAGGGCTCTCCTACTCACACACTTATTCTGATTATTGTTGGGTAAGTACAATTAAACCGAAAGTTTTGAGAAACAAAATTTCAGCTTTTTTTATTAACACAATGTCTATAATTTTTATTCAGATAGAAGCTTGTAGCACAAATGAAGTCAACAAGAAGGGGGAGTTAACAGAGATTTATTTGAATACTTAGGCACTTGTAATAATTTGTTCATTGTACTAAGACATAGTGTAGGACATTTCACATTACTAGTGATATACAAAAAAGAAAATAAAGTGGTCCACATGGATTCCCTTCGACCGAACGACAAGGAAAAAAACACAACATTCTTCGATGATGCAAAAAAATTGGTTAGTGCCTAAACTTAATTAGTAATGTTACTTGTACTTATATTATACACGTGTACACGTGCATTATATAATGCGTGTACTTTGTATTAGTTGTACATAATTACCCAGATTATCAAAGTACACGCATCATATTTTAAAATACACATGAAATGAACCAATACAAGTTACGGGTACTTTAAAATTATGCGTGTACTTTTAACTCTTTAGGAAAAATACACTCATCATATTTTAAAATGCACGTGATAGATAAAAATAAAATATGCATGTACTTTAATATTATGCGTGTACTTTTAACTCATTAGGCAAAGTACACACATCATATTTTAAAATACACGTGATATGAAAAAATAAAATATGCGTGCACTTTAATATTATGCGTGTACTTTTAACTCATTAGGCAAAGTACACGCATCATATTTTAAAATACACGTGATATGAAAAAATAAAATATGCGTGTACTTTTTACTCTTTAATCTTCATATACTCTTTTATTTGTATACACTAAATATTTGTCTTCTTAACAGTTTTCTGTCTTTCAAAAAACACTGTGTCTATTGAAGACTGAAGCAGAAACAATGAAAAAAAATGGTTTCAAAATTTAGAGGAAGTTTGATGAAGGTACACCAAATGAGTTTACATTGGATGATGATCCATTGACAGAGCAAGAAAAAAGGACAGTAGATTTCTTGATGGAAAGTGATCTCAAATTTGACCTAATAAGAGATCATGAATGCCCTAAACAATATAATGGGTAAGAAAAACTTCATTTCTAAAAATTACTAATTTGTATCTTTTCAAAAAATTTCATCACATCATACTAATTTGTATATTTGTTTTATTTTAATTTCAGGGTTGACTGTGGGGTGTTCTGCATGTACTACATTGAACAAATAAGCAGAAACAAGGAAATGCAAAAATTGTTTCAAGACCTTGACATGCTAAAACAAAGAGCATATATACTCGGGGAAATTCTTCGGTCAAAATATTTCTTCCCTCGAAAGGAGAAAAAACGTCTATAAATTGTGATTCAAATTCAAAACATATTTGTAATTTGTTTTGTGTTATATTGGTTATTGCTTACAATATTTATTACACCAAAATGGTTTTTTCCCGCTGGCACGGACCACAATCCACGTAAGGTTTAGACAAACAATGCATCTGATTGTTATGAAACAATGTACAAGCAGTTTTCACGAAAAATACAAGTGATAATTACTAAGTACACCAATGAATTCTTCAAAGTACACGCATTTTTACTAAAGTACACGCACTGGTTAATATAATAATTTTTTATTATTTTAATTGAAAACTACTTTGAAGAATTCATTAAGGAAATAATAACCAAAATCAATTTATTAAGCTCAACTACTCACTTCCCAACTACTTATGGTCAAGAAATAAATAACTTTCACTTTTCCTATAAAAGAGTAATATTTGTTCCTTTCTTAACCATTACATCTAGGGTAAAGATAACATAATGGATATTCCAGCAGAAAACTTGCGAGAAACTCTTGAGAGAGATGAAAGAAATAAAAAAAAATAAGGCAAACTGAGGAAAATATTTCCTCATATGAAACTGCCTTTGAGAAGTTTCAAACATATGTGAGGGAAGGCTATTATGGACTTTCACCCAATCCCATAGATTTATTTGATGTGGATGAGGACCCTCCTCAAACACATGAAGACCTCATGTCTTTCTATACACAAGAAGTTTCCATGAAAATTGCAAAGCTGAAGGAGAAGAAGGCTCTCCATGAAGGCCTTATAGCTGTCATAGAAGAAGAAATTCGACACTGGTCGAATTTAATTGACTCTCTCCCTGACACCCTGGATGCCTTTGACAAACATCCCTTCTAGAAGCCTTCTTTAGTTTTTTCAGCTTTCTTTATTTGAAAAAATTGTACTTTATTTTTTTGTTTTTAATAAAAATTTTATTTCTTTCATGAATGTGTTCTCAGTTATGTCATACACCCAATATAGTAAAGTACACGTAAACCCTTACAAAAGTGATCACGTGTATTGTAAAAAATTTAAACATTAATATCATTCCATGTAAAAAAATTATATAAATGCGTGTACTCTATATATTACACGTGTACTTTATAAAGTACACGCATAGCCTATAAAGTACACGCCTATTGAAATACTTGTATAATTATGCGTGTACTCAAGATATTGTCCCAAAACATTATATAAATGCGTGTACTCTATATATTACACGTGTACTTTATAAAGTACACGCATAGTCTATAAAGTACACGCCTATTGAAATACTTGTATAATAATGCCGCTGGCGCAGACCATAATAACAATAGGAGTTTAAGAATATGAGTGACCTAAATGTCTTTTATAAAGTACAAGCAGATTGTAATGTCCAAAACCGTTTTCCAAATAGTACATGCATTTATATACGTCTACTTGATAAAATTACATGCAGAATACATAAAGTACACGTATATTGAATTAGATTTTTGTCATATCAATATGCGTGTACTTTGCTAAAACATGCATGTACACTTATATTTAAATGCATGTACTTTAATTATCAATGCGTGCACTTCATAAAGTACACGCACATTTCATCAAGTACACGCATATTATATTTATATTATGCATGTACTTCATGCATGTACTTTAAGTAAAGTACACGCATGCTTTTATAAAGTACACGCATATTGAACTCACCAAATCCATTTTTAAATGCATGTACTTTATTAATATACCTGTACTTAATAAAGTACACGCATATTTCATCAAGGACACGCATTGATAAAATTTCTTTGGACATCAAAATGCGCGTGTACTGTACATAACATGGGTATACAAAGGTAAAGTACACGCGAACACAAGGAATAATGATCATGTATGTTTTATGAAAAATATGTGTACAGCAACACAAAAAACAAACTAAAGAATGAGACTTAAAAATAAATTACATTCATTTATGTGAAACAAATGGTTTATTAATTAATTTATTCAATCAAATGGTTAAAATGAATGAATTCAACAATTTTAAAAATAGTCAAATGGGTTCCTTACAAGTAGTCCTGTAATGTCCCGTTTTACTACACCTCGAGCAAGTAACTTCCCTTACTATGATCTCACCAGAAGACTTTGTTCTCTTATTTCTTGGCCTGCCTGTCGGTCTCTTAGTCATTGGTGGAAGGACAGATGGATTTTCAGGAATAGGAATATTTAAGGAAATCAAATCAGGAAGAGGAAATATAGGTATCGAGTATGATTTTCTGTAGAAAGATACCTTATAGTACTCTTCAATATAATCATAAATACTGGTCCCTTTCCTCCGCATAACACAAACAGCATGAGAACATGGAAAACATCTAATTTGCCAACTATTACAAGAACAAGTCCTTTCTCCTAAGTCAACTGTTGCTCGCACTTCTGAATGAACTTCAAATACATTTTTACTTGAGCGACTAATAGTCCAATGTCGGCTTTTATTCCAATTTTCATTCAGTAACTTTTGAAAAAAAGGACATAGCTCATTTGTCCAAGTGTCAGACTCAACAAGTTTGTTTGCATTGAAATTCATAATCTTCACTCTCAATTTATTAAGCATATTCATTACTGGTAAATGCCTTTCCTCCAATATCCATGAATTGAATGACTCCGCAACACTAGATGCCATGTCACCATACCGTTTACTAGGGAAATATGCACAGGACCAATTCTCGGGAGGCAAACTATCAATGAAATCGGCAATAGCAGCTCCTCCTTCCTTCTTCAATGCTTCAATATTCTTGTGAAATAGATCTACTGAGACAGCATATGCACAAGACAAAAAATCTTTAACAATTTTCTTTCGAAATCCAGCAAAATTCCCATGAATTTTCTTTTTTATATTCCCTTGTAAATGATGTATACAGTAGGAATGTGCAGACAACGGGAAGACCCTCGAAACAGCTTCAAGTAATCCATTGTTTCGATCTGATATAAATGTTATGTTTCGGTATTGCTCAACTACTGCACTATGCAAATTGACAAGAAACCACCTCCAGTTATCTTTGGTTTCAGAATCAACAACATCATATGCAACAGGAAAAAGTCCTGAAATATAAAAATATATCAAAATTAAAATAAATAGCATATCCATGTACAACACTTTGTATATTGATGCTGCTGGCGCAGACCCTAAAACACATGGGAAATATATTATGTGTTTAATTAAATTGTTTGTATATAACAAGACAAAACATAAAAATGTACCGTACAAATGATAAAAATAAAAAGACATGCATTTTATTTTCTAATCTTTTGCTTGGCTTTATTATTAACAAGACTAACATCAACATACACGCATAAAAATGTAAAGTACATGTGAACTAAACAAAAACATTCAAAGGTACTTTACATTTTTAACATGTACTTTGCTTTATTATTTCTAAATAACAACAACTATCATCAAAGTACGTGCATAAAAATGAAAAGTACACGTGAAATTAACAAAAACATTCACGTGTACTTGACATGTAAAATGCGTGTACTTTAGTTTGTATTCAACATAACATCACCATCAAAGTACACGTATAAAAATGAAAAGTACACGTGAAATTAACAAAAACATTCACGTGTACTTGACATGTAAAATGCGTGTACTTTAGTTAGTATTACACATAAAATCATCATCATCAAAGTACACGTATAAAAATAAAAAGTACACGTGAAATTAACAAAAACATTCATGTGTACTTGACATGTAAAATGCGTGTACTTTACTTAGTATTACACATAAAATCATCATCATCAAAGTACACGCATAAAAATAAAAAGTACACGTGAAATTAACAAAAACATTCACGTGTACTTGACATGCACTATGCGTGTACTTTACTTACTATTACACATAATAAGACATATCATGACAATACACGCAGAAAAATGAAAAGTACACGTGAAATTAACAAAAACATTCAGGTGTACTTGACATGCACTATGCGTGTACTTTACTTACTATTACACATAATAAGACATATCATGACAATACACGCAGAAAAATGAAAAGTACACGTGAAATAAAACAAAGACCTTCAAAGTTATTTTATATTTTTATGCTTGTATTTTGATGATATGGAATGGAACAAACAAAATTTCAATGTAATACACAAAATAAAATATTTATAATTAATTTACCATTGTTCCCATTCCTTGCAGTAGCTGATAGTATTGTTCCACGGTAACGGCTCTTCAAAAAGGCACCATCAAGAAATAAAACAGGTCTGTAGTATTGAAATCCATAAATACATCCTCTAAATATTACAAATATTCTCTTGAATTTTTTACTCTCATGTTCCACGTCAAGGATGCAATGCGACCCAGGATTATACTGCAATAGAAGGTCACGATAATTATTCATTAATGCATAAGAAACCTTTTCATCACCATGTATATCAATAGCAGCTATTTCTTTCGCACGCCATGCATAATGATAAGCTATACCAAGACCATAATTCTTCTTCATATCTCTAACTACATCAATTGGTCTCAATAGTGGGTTATCTCTAAGATCATTAGCTACCAATGTTGAAACCAACTTGGAGGCTATCATTTTGGCTGACGGACTACGAAAGACACCTCTACATGTATGCTCATTATTCATTGCACGTATGTAAAATTATCCATTTATTGTAGATAATGAAGTATGAATTCTCCACATGCAATTCTAAGTAGTCTTTTTAGAGAATTTAGCTGTCAGTCGAGTTTTATCATTCTTCAAATACACATACTTGAACCCAACCTCAATGGCATACTTTCGCAATTTATCCCGAAATTCCACTACACCTCCTTCAAAACACTGCTGCTCATGACTTATATAAGTCTTCCAATCATTCGAAAGAGATAGACTTTCGACTTACTTGGCTCCACACCTCCAAGATAAAAGTCATTTTCAATGCAACTATTAAAATCATTTTTAGTGCCTGATGATAAAGACTCTAACCTCTGTGTATTTGTATCACCACTATCAACCCTCTCAGAACTTGTATTACTACAGTCAACCCCTTCAAAAATTCGATTAGAGCAGTCAACCCGTTCACGACATGTATTACATGGAAATGGTAATGAATCAATGACATATATCCCAATGAAATTAGCTTTCACGATCAATTGGGACCGCAACATACAACAAACATCGTTGTCACAAACCAACATGAACCGACATTCATCACCAAATGAATACCTCAATGAAAAACTCCCACTTCTCAAATTAGTAAACCTCATACACAACTCATTGCATATGAAATCTAATGAGCTATCTTCAAATATTTCAATACAAGCCATATTATCCAAATAACAACACCTTGCTATTACACTACTTACCATAATGTCCTGCAGTAAAACAGAGACGAAAAACATTTACTTCCAAGTCAATAATTCTAAAAATGTGTGCAATAATTTAATGCATGAAATATCAAAATATTTATTTATAATTAATATAAACTTACAGGAACTTTTTAAAAACCTATACATGAAGCAATAAAGCACACACATATTATCAAAAAATCAATTACGTGTACTTTATAAACACTGCGTGTACTTTGAAAACTGATATCGAACTGGTTATTTCCGCTGGCGCAGACCTATATCAATAAGTGATTCAATACCAAATCAAAATCAAGGACTCTTAAAATTATAATGAAACATCAATAATATTCATTCAGCACATTCAACTAACAATTACAAATATTGATAAATATAACTTATTTATGAAGAATCCAAACATAAATGCATAAAAAATACAAAATAAAAACATATACATATATAACATATAAAAAGCTATTCAATCACATGAATGAATATTACAATGAGTCTCTTGAATCAAAACAAAGGACATATACTTATTGTAATCGATCGAAAATAGAAAAATCAACTGCTGATAAAGATAAACTTACAAATGATAGAGCCAAGTGATACAGGTAGAATCGATTAAGAACACTGTAATCGATTATAGGACAGCCGATCAAAGCATAAGATTGATGTTATTTTTGATTTCGGAGAATAGTCGTTAGTTGCAGAGAAAACTCCAATAGCCGATTAGGTTTATGATTTTTTTAAATTGGGTGTATTTATATGTTGGACCTAATCGTTTAAAATTTGGTTCACCGATTTTTTTGTCCAAAATTGTTAGTCCAAGGACTAGACCGTAAAAACCTATTTAAAATATAAGGAAGGACATATTTAATTACAGTTCTATAGTAAAGAAATGGGTTAGCAAATTTGAAAGAAATTAAAGGCTTGGTCTTTATGGACTTATTATAAAATTTAGAGAATTTTTGATGTCGAGATGGAATTTTTGGGTAGAGAGAATAAACCCAAATAGTAAATAAGTGTGACAAAAATAAATTGAGTCGGGAAGATAGACTTGGTTAATATAGGTTAGTGCTAGGGGAGTAAGGCCCGGGTTTGTCAGATTTAATTAACTTTAATTATATATATAAGGTATGCCTGTGCCTGAAGGCACGATACCAATTTTCAAAAGTATACGTCGTTGATGGAACCATGCGTCGTATTTAGTTCTCTTTAGATAAGCAACTTTTTAAAACACTTATGGTACAAACCTCCCTTTTGAAGAACAAAAATACAAATTATACTATTATTAATGCTAAATCTGATAACTTAAACATTTTGGGCAAACAAATTCTTTATTTATAGAACAATTCGCCAAGAACAAAATATCAACTATACTATTATTAATTTGGGCAAAGTTGAATCATATATAATTGAACTCAAGTTTATTTTATAAAAGAAAAGTGTAAATAATGTAAAAAGTCTGGGCTGAGTTTTGTTTGTTTATAAGACTATTCACCATGTTTAACAAATAAAAATACTCAAATAACAATAGTAATAATCCTCCTTGGACCACATATAAACAACATAATTTTATAGATCAATGAGAAATATAAAATACTCCAACATTACTAATACATCGATGATGAATTTAACTCAATTCGTGAAAAAACATCGGTCGAGTCAATGATGAGCAGGACGCAATCCTTGGTCACGAACTTCCACGGTGAAATTTCAATGGTGATATCACGTTCACGTTAAGCCTTGAAATTCCACGATTCTTCCCTTGATAGACAAATGCTGCCATAAACAAATCAGATGACATATATTAATATTCGTAAAATCCCAATGCACAATCAAACGTAAAATTTTATATACTCCTGTATGGCTCTTAAGTAATCTTTCAACAGAGTACATAAAAAAGAAGAAATGATTGAATGGGTTCATTAACATTTATTCTATACCTAAAACTACACTATTCGTCACAAGTTATAATGATCGGAACTTATTGAGAGAATAGTAAGAACCTTTCCGAAAGAAAAGGACAAATACCAAGATCGACAAAATAATTTATCGGCGCCGCATGCTCAATAAACATAAGTACATTGAACGGTAAAACAAATAAACATAAATAAGATTTACATCTACATCACGTTATTTAAAATAAACCCAAACAAAATAAGCAAGGTTACACCATACTAACAAACTCATACAAAATTTTCAAGATGGTACATAAATATGTGAATATATGTTTTAGTTTGAAAAGAAAACATGTTCTAAGAAATATAACAACAATTTTCTCAAATTAGTATTAAGTGTCCCCTAATCAAATCAACCTCCATCCTTGAAAACTAATACGTAATATAAATAAAAACAGTAAAATGTTAGACGTGTTACCTGATTGACTACATCCATGATATCGCCTGCTTGCCCTGACAGAATAAGTAGTGCAATAATCTTCTTCGGACATAGAAAGTTGACAATCAGTCATTGTTCATTAGGGATTTAGGTTTCGCTGTTCGCATTAAACAAAGGCATTACCATAATTCACCCCATATCCAACCATTGCTAAAGTTGTCATCAATTGATAAAAATAAGTTGCATTATGGCTACACCGTTGGTATTCAAAAGGAAAAAACATACCATAACATCAAATCTGCCTCATAGAGTGAAGAAAAATGAATGAAACCAAATTCAAATTCAAACCCATCTTACCACTGTAAGATGGTTTCCATGCCAGATCATCTTCAAGCCAATCACATTTGGAGTCCACTACCTCCTAAGCATATTTGATCTTCTAAAAATCCATATAACCATTTGAGCAATCCAAGTTAGGATACTTAGAGTTCATAAAAGTTGACCAGAGGTTGTTACCTACTTGAAATTTCCAAGCCAGCTTAATATTGAATGCTTTCATAATAGAATTAAGGTTGGGTTCTGATTCCTAATCCATCTTCCCCTTGGGAAAGCAAATTGACTCCCACTTGAGCCAGTGGAATTTTTTCCATAATCCTTGTAAGTCATTACATCGACTATAAATCAAACTATTGCTAATCACATAGGAGGACAATTGACAATGTTACTGTCATGTATATACTATTGCAAAATTTTAGTACAATTTTAGTACATTACTATGAAAAGAACAAAAATAACCTGTATTTTAAAACTTAAGGCTAATAGATAAGTCAAACTTGCAATATTTAACAGATAAATTTTTGCAAGAATAATTGTAAGTGTGCAAGGACCAAAGTCTGGACTCGATGCATTATAAATTCCATCCTTAATCCTAGGTGAACTTAAATTGAACCTTCCACTTCCTTGTATTAGCAGTGACTGAAAAATGTTACAAAATTAAAATGATACATAATCAACATGAATATAAATTTATACTTGAAATTAAATGTATATGCGCATGTGCACATGTACGCGTTGACCTAAAAACCCAGACCACATTTATCTAGCTTTCCAATTTATATAAGACCCCGTTGATGTATGTAATTTATATATATATATATATATATATATATATATATATATATATATATATATATATATATATATATATATATATAAAAGTCCAATATCCAATTAAGCTTTATAACAATACCTAGACAATAATGGAGAGGGTCTTTTTGAATGAATATAAGAAATTTAAAGCATTTGTAGTTTTGGGAAACAAAAATTACATGATTTGAAATTCAAGTACCATGAATGGTTTACATCTCAATATACATACACGTACGATACTGATAAATAAAACAAAAATCAACAATGATGAGATAAATCAACGGTACTGAAATTATATGCAGACTGAAATATCCCTAATGCATAACAAAACTACACAAATCTAATATCTGCAACAGCCGCAACAATACTTGACTATGTGGGCCCCACATATAATGAAGTGAAATATATTGAAGTTATATATGCTGAGTTAAATTAACTACCACAGATTCCAATCCATCATAGTCGATGGATTAAAACCAACGAAAATCATCCATGTAACATAGATGTATGGTGATGAAACATCTCTCCACAATCTGGAACCAATATAAAAGTTCCAGTTTTTGCAAGAATCTCAGAAATTGAAAATCTATACAAAATGAATAATTTCTTCAAGACCGTTGAACATAAGTTAATTAAAAAAGATTTAAATATATAGGCAAAACCCTGTAATCTTGTTATCAGATAAAATAATTCTTGAGATGTCCAATTCAGCGAGCTACTGAGGAAAGGCTCCTTCAAGTTCATTATCACCCAAGTCCAAGAAGCTAAGAGCTGTTTGATTGGAAATCCAAGCAGGAATTTGCCTTAAAATATTACACGATCTCAGTGATAACGCAGTTAACCTATTTATCATAAGAAAGCAATAGAAAGGACATGTTCTCGTAAATGCATATTTTTCACCTTTTAATGAACACATGCAAATCTTACCTCATGAAGAAAAACATAACAATGGCACATTTTTTAGAAACAAATTAAACATAAAATGGAATCTCCATAGAGCAACAATTCCAGGTAACACAATGGTCCTATAAAACTAAAAAAGACAATACCTACGTAGTAGTACATCTATAACACAAAAGATCCTTAGAAATTCACAGTGTCATTATAAATTAGACATTGGACATGCATACACATTCATTGGACATTCAAACACATTCAAAAGTTCAACAAACATGCGTTTAATAGTGCCAGTAAACCTGAATACCTAATATATACCATAATGCATACTTTTAATGTATTCCAGGATGATAATAAAACATAAATGAAAAATCCTCCAACAAACACAAATAGAATTAGCTACAAAACCTTTATAAAGTCAAAAAGAAAATATTAATCGTTATGGGAGAGAGTACCTTTTCAACAGTGAGACGCAAAGGGGCATGTCACCGATGTCACTGTAGATTCCAGTTGTGATTCAAGTGATCATAATAGATCAGATGGCATTGATTCAATTATCACCAAGGTTGCCGATCAAATAAAAGCCCAAGGAGCTACCGATATCTGCAATAGACCTAATGACACAACAAAGTAGTTTGGCATTTCTCAGTAGCCTCTTGGAAGTGTATCATTCTTAGCTTATCAAGTTATGAGTCCATGATTGTGTCCAATATAATCAACGTTAGAACTATCAACCTTATTGCCAAGCCAACCATTCAACGTCACTTCTTCATAATTTGTACATGTTTTTAAAATATCAATATGTTCTTTGCAAGATTTGTAATGAGAGGACAACCAAAATCAAATTAAAATTAGAATGATCTATACATGACTGCTATAGTTTAATGTAATGGAGGACTGCCAAAAGAGGATGACAAAGAAAGTACGATATACCGGTATAAATGTTGGGATGAGTAAAATGAGGGAAATACTAACCTATGACACTCTAAACATAAAATAATATACAACCTATGTTTAGAAAGGCCATATTCAAAGGGAGGGGCTTAACCCTCATGCTCAAACTTATGTGGGAAAAGGTCATAAATAACAATAATTGCCTTGAAGAAATGTTGTATGAACATAATTTTAGTACACTCTGGATCTGTACAACTGTATGTATGCAAATCACAATAGCTACCATTACCTTTTGACCCAATCGAAATTTATTGTAAATCCCTTATATCGAAGATCAAGCGTGACTCAATGAGGTAAGGACCTTTCATAGTATGATATATATACTTCTCTTTTTTTTATTAATAGTCCTAATCTGTGTAATCAGTGAATATATACTTCTCTTTAAAGATATCAAAACCTGTTACAAAGTTTAAGATCATATCAATTATTTCGTAACAGGGTACTCAGTGAATATCAGGTATACCTGAGATGTGTTGAATACCACAAATTCGAACCCCACAATAAATTAGAGAGGCACATAGTTAACTTGGAAAGAAAGAAAATGGAACATGCTTAGATCTAAAAAAATAAACCAAAAGTAAACATGGTTATAGATCCGCAAAATGAAACCTAAAAATTATTCTACTGTAATAAAAAATACCTAAAACCCCAATTCAAATATCAATTCCAATATAAATACCACATATACATGTTAACTATCTAACTTCTTGAACTTATATACCACATATCCATGTGTATAAACAATTATGGTCAATAAAATTTTAAAATCCAATAAAAAGCAAATGGTGACCATAATAATCATTTTGATTCATCCTACTACTTTTATGTCTAATACTTGTAAAATTCAAAAACTAAGAAGAAAATGCATAAAAACAAATAAATTTACTCAAATAATTTTTACATCTAAATAGTAACACATAAGATAAATGGATGTAATATTAAAGAATAAACCATTATTAAAATTGTAAGAAAAACTCGTTTAGTTGTCTAATTTTACAGAATAGATTTCATTATAAAAATAAAGAAAGAAAAATAATAAAAATTTAGTTGATTCACTCAAATACAATATACCCCAGAGTGTGAAAGATGGGATAGAGTATAGCTGTGAAAAAAAACACTAAGGGCCCATTTAATTTCAATTCTGTGGAATTGGGTTGCCAAACGAACCCTAAATTATTAAATGTAACACATAAACATATTAATGGAGAGATGGAAAACAAACATAAAATGGTTATAACAAATTAAGCCACAAATTGAACCAAAGGATTGTTAGATCTGTAAAATTGTAGACTCAAATTAGTTGGCAGGTCCAAAATATAAATGAAAGTGCCTAAAAAACTTAGTTACCCCTAAATTATCTGTGTGAGTGATATTTATAGGAATACATACCCCTTTAGTTCTATCATAGGAGGTTGCGAGATGTGGGTGAATCCTTTGGCCACTAAATGCAAGGAGAGTATAGTCCCCAAGTCATATCACTTGATAATTTATTGTGTAATGTATTTTTTTGAGATGAGACATTTCGGATATGATTTGGTCTCACTCTCGGGGTATATATATATACAGAAAGGATCTCATGCATACCCAGTTTGCATACCTTCCGTGCGGACCATTTTTTTAAAATAGTAAAAAAAATAATTTTGGATTGATTTTTTTTACGATTTTTAAACATTTCAGTAGGACCATGAAAAAAAATCAGCTCAACATGAATTGTTTTGCTATTTTAAAAAAATCGGTCAAACTTTGTCACTTTTTAAGTTGTTAAAAACCGACAAAGTTTGTTCGATTTTTTTAAACTAGCAAAATAATTCATTTTGAGTTGATTTTTTTATAGTTCTACTGAAATTATTAAAAACTATAAAAAAAATTAGCTCAATTTTTTTTTACTATTTTATCATAAATGGTCCGCGCCAGCTGTATGCAAACTGAGGTATGCATGAGAACTGCTCTCTCTCTCTCTCTCTCTCTCTCTCTATATATATATATATATATATATATATATATATATATATATATATATATATATATATATGTGTGTGTGTGTGTGTGTGTGTGTGTGCTTATTATTGATATCGGTGTGTGTGATATTTATAGGAATACATAACCCTTTAGTTATCATAGGAGGTTGCGAGATGTGGGTGAATCTTTTGGCTAGTAAATGCAAGGAGAGTATAGTCCCCAAGTCATATCACTTGATAATTTATTATGTGATGTATTTTTTCGAGATGAGACATTTTGGATATGATTCGGTCTCACTCTCGGGGGAATATGACTGCCTCCACTACGTTTGCGATATTTTTACTGAAGCTCATGAGTGAGTCCGACTTAAGGTGACTGGGTTAGATTGAGCATACCCGGCATATGATAGCATTTTAGAGAAAGCAATCGGTGAGTTATTATTCGAGAATGGATGGTTATTAGACATGACATGTGTGTGAATGTTGTAGTATACTAATATGTATATAATATTAGTATATAATTATATATGGAATTAATACATGAGTGTGAATGTATTTCTTACATAACTAGTGTGAAAGTTATATGATTAAAAAGAGGTTTGCTATATAACTAGTGTAAATCTTATGAACTGATTAATAAGTTAATGAGTAAATACCTTAATAATCAAAGTAAGAATACTCGAGCTAGAGTAGTGTGATAAAAAGAAGTATAATAAGGCTAGTTAAGTGGGGTAGAATAGCTAGTGAGGTTAAAAGGCATGCATTAGGTGTGCACATTAGATGATGGGTGAGCTATACCTCAAGAGAGTGTGACACTATCTGAAATATGAAAAGTGTGAATACATATTTAATTAATTGCAAATTAACTGCTTGCTAAATATTTTCAAAATGTTTTCCTTAGCATCTGACCCGTGTCAAAAAGAATTCAAAACATTTTAGGTGTCCATCCACAAGAACGCCCAACTTCAGATTTCTTTCTAGAGATGCGTAGCTGCAGCTTGTGTGAAAGTTGTAGGACTTTGCTATAGACAACTCACTCATTTATTCATAATGTAAGGACTTTATTTCAATAATCATTTAGATTTTATTTCTCCCTCTTCTCGGTCTCTTGATTATTTCTGGAAGTCAGAAGGTCTTGTTTGGATTTTTTCTGAAGGTTCCTCTTAGTGGTGAGATATATGTTCAGCTGAGGGACAATCTTGGCCTTGATCTTCATGGATTTCCACTTTCTAGGTATTTAGGAAGCAATAGTGCCCACCTGCAAAAAATAAATGATACTCGAAATTTAAATATCAATATAAAGTTATAATATGGAGCTAAACACATTTTTCTTACCTTAGAGCCTAGATGGATGACTTCCTTAACACAATTAGATAGGCCACCATCCAAATCTTCTAGATCTCCATCCCTTAGTGCCTCTATAAAATAGCAAAGTTCTAGTTGTCGTTAAAATGAAGACGAGAAGTCATATTATCCTCCTCAACTTCATCAGGCTCTTCAGTCATGATCACCTGTAGCCAAACAGAAGTTGATGTAGTTTTTTGCTAAATAAGGGGCTTTTATGACCTATCCTAAATAGAGGATATTTTTCAATGAGTTAAAGGGAGGATGTCCCTTTAACAATGACGACTTAAAGATTAGTATTTACATAAATTATGGTTTGTGGAGTCTACTTGACAACAACAGTAGGATAAAATGCTAGAAAAATGGATACAATAGTAGGAGCTAGGGGCTGGGGGCATTCGACTCCTGATCGCCCCTCTTAACTGATACTCAAAAGGAAGAACTAGACATGGAACCACTAGGTGAATGAAGAAAGACTTAGGTTTATTAGTAAACTTGAAGCTAGAAATAAAAACTCATTTTGATTGGTCGTACCAGATGATTCTAGAAAATAAGAGCGTTGAAAAGTAAGCAAAATGTGATAGTTTTTGGTCTCTACCAGGAGACGAGCAACGTCTCGGTGACGAACCTCACCACCCCTTACTATGAAGTATAGTCCCCTCGAATTATTTAGGTCGCAAAAATTCAAGAAGGGAGAGACTTTTCAAAGGCTTATCGAACCCTTTCTTCCATCCCTTAGTGCCTCTATAAAATAACAAATTTCTAATTGTGGTAAAAATTAAGACGAGAAGTTCTATCCTCCTCCTCAACTTCATCGGGCTCTTTAGTCATGATCACCTGTAGACACACATACGTTGGTATAGTTTTTTGTTAAATAAGGGGCTTTTATCACCTATCCTAAATAGAGGTTATTTTTCAATGAGTTAAAGGGAGGATGTACCTTTAAAAATGACCACTTAAATATTGGTATTGACATAAATTATGGTTTGTGGAGTCTACTTGACAATGACAGTAGGAGCAGATACTAGAAAAATGGATACAATAGTACGAGCTAGGGGCATTCGACTCCTGATCGCCCCTCTAAACTGACACTTAAAAGGAAGAACGAGACATGGAACCACCAGGTGCATGAATAAAGACTTGGGTTTATTTAAACTTGAAGCTAGAAATAAAAAATCATTTTGATTGGTCGTACCAGATGATTCTAGGAAATAAGAGCATTAAAAAGTAAGCAGAATGTGATAGTCTTTGGTCTCTACCTAGAGATGAGCGACGTCTCGGTGACGAACCTCCTCACCCTTTACTATGAAGTATAGTCCCCTCGGATTATTTAGGTTGCACAAATCCTAGAAGGGAGAGCCTTTTCAAAGGCTTGTCGAACCCTTTCTTGTTGATTTTTGGAGATATTCGACATTTCGTAAAAACAATTTGCAAAACAATGGGGAAATCATTAGTACAAATAGTAAAATCAAAGAATAATTAAGGTTAAACAAATGGAATACTCACTAAGATTTGGCTTATTCCATACGAGTGGGATGGTGAAAAAATGACCATAAGGTTGTTCTTGTCATCGTATTCCTATCCCTAGCCCCGAATAAATAGGAAACAATGTCTTCAATTATGATTAAAGGATGGAAGATTGTTGGCCAACCCCACATTCCTGTTCGAAAAATCAAGGGTATACCACCCCCTTGGAAAGCAGAGGGATGGTGGACTATCAGAAGTTCACCCATAGTCATCGGGATTTTAATCCCAAAAAGGTCATGAAAGTGCATCATGGAACCGACCAATATTCTCCTAGTGTTCGATGCGAGTTGATAGGGCTTAATATTAATCACGTAAATGATGTCCCGAATGGTATTCGGTGAAGGAATCCCAGGGATAACTTGGAAACAGTGTTTGTAAAAATACACATCCCCTTTATAGGGATTTGGGGCCCGAACCATATCGTTAGTCTAACTAATTGAAAGAAAAACATGATAGAGCAAGGTGCTCATCCCATTCTTTGGTTATTTGTAATGTTTATGGACTCTTAAGGGATTGGGGGTTATTTTTGAACCAGAATACCTCACATAAGGAGGATTTAAAGGAACATCAACCCAAGAGGTGTTTTGGCCCCTGACCAGTCGCTCAAGCGTAGTAAAAATAGACAAGGAGGCTCACAAGTGGAACCTCTATATTTATTGTTATGTCAAACAAAAGCATAAAATATTTCCACCATATTTTCCATGTCTTGTTGGCGTTGTTATCACTATAAATGGTCCATTCTAGAATTATGACGAAAAGGTTTAAGTCAGGCAATATATTGATATAGGGGGACTCATGTGAAATAAACTCTGATAGAGATTTCCTTGTGAGAAATTTGCCACAAATGAGATAATTTCAGTAAAATGGAAGATGAGTCCAGACCTTATGAAGTCATACTTGGAAATTTTAACTTTAAATTCAACGTACAGAATTCATTCAATCCAATGAATACTTGAGTTTAATGGATCTGACACACGTTCAGAATGTGTATAACCTATATATATATGTCCACATGCATATTAAAACACGTATATCTTCATGCGTGTAATAATTATGGTATAACACCCGAATAACATCGTGTATTCAAGACATGAAAGATGTTAAATGGGAAATCATGTCAATATGCAGTCCCAAACATCTATGTAATCATAACGGAGTGGGGTTCAGACATGATACCTATAATCATACTAGACATGTGTTTTGACATGAGGATTGAAATTATAACAACATACGTCCAGAATAGGGATGGGAATGGGGTGGATTTAGGACGAGTTTGGCAAAATTTTAATTAGTTTCACTTAATAAATGGGGCGAGAAGAGTCGAATTGTTTTTTTATTTAAATTAATTCCTAACTCGTCTCATTTAATAAACAGGTCGGGTCGGGTCTCCTACGGATTGGGTTAATTTTAAAAATAATAAAATTAAAATTAATACATTATAATCTTAGAGGTCTATAATGGTTCATATTTCAATATTTGAGACAATCCCCCAATTGTCAATCCATGTCTTCACATAGATCTTTTACAAAATTAACATACAAATAAATGATTTTTTTTTTGTGTGTATATATATATGGTTTAATTATAATTAACATACATATATAGGGTAATTATGTTGTCATAGGTTAAATGGGGCGGGGTGGGTCGGTCTTATTTAACTTGGCTCCTAATCTGCTCCATTTAATAAACGATTTTTGTAGAACCCATACACGCTCCTAATTCATTAATCGGGTTTTGAAACCCACCCCATTAGGGTCGGGGCATGGCGACACTCCTACGAGTCGGGTTAAATTGCCATCCCTAGTTCAGAATGTCAGGTAAGTATTCATATCAGCATAATGTCCAAGTACTTCCATTTACAAGTTCAAGATGAGCATTGAGAATTCACTTTAGCTATAATCAAAACTCTTCAATTCATATATATAAAAGCAAAGAGCCTATGGGGAAGAGGATGAGGGATATTTTTGGTTGTACCATCTGTATGGGAGATCCACTGAACACCCCTCCTACCCTCTATTTAGATCTCGGGCATTTGGTAACATACCCTATTAACTAGCCGTTGTTTTGAATATAATATACATTACCTATTGAAGTTGTACGATTATGGAGGATAATAAAAGGAAAAGTCAATTTTTATTTGTTTTTTCCAAATAAAGATTAAACTTATACAGAATAAACCAAAAGAAAAAAATATTCATCAATTTTAAACCAATTATTGTGATAAATGATGTACTAATTTTTTTCTTTTCCTAAAACATGCATTTATGTGTGAACATGAATAAAATAAAGCAATAAATCATAACACCCCGATGTACGAGGAAAACCATAACAAGAAAAACTTCGGACGACCAAATACACAAATTTACCAGGATAAGGAATTACAAAAATCGACAGATGACTTAGGGTAGAGACTGGACACCTCCGCAAGCCATGTCGTATCTTCGAACTTTAACCTATATTCCATAATGACACACAGGAGTCCACCTGCACAACCCCCATAACGTGTAAGTCCACACATGCCTCAATTTACACTAATAAGGTTCAACAACTGTCTATGTATATGGAATATGGACGCACTATTTTTTACGGTAACACCACATCACAGAGTCCATCGTTTGTAAATAGCAATCTGGGTATGAAATCCTCTTCATGAAACAATTCTCAACAAGATGAAGAGAATAAACTTCTTGGTCACCAGAAATAAGATCTTGTAGCATATATGATAATGAAATTTTGATCTTAACGAGTTTGGGTGAACCTAGGGTTTAGGAGATTTTGGATATGTGTGGGAATTTTTGCAAAAGTCTCACTTGAAAAAATGTCAGAATCCCTTTATATTAAAAAAAACACATTTTTGTATAGCTTTTTTTTTTTAGAAAAATCGTTCGAACGAAAACAAGGGTTCATTCGAACAAAAATGCAATCTAGTTTAAACCAAACAAGAACTCATTCGAAATAACAAATCATCTCATTCAAACCCGAATGGAATGAGCTTCAAAATAATATATTTTCTACTAAACGAGAAATGTTACTCGATGTTCATTTGAAGTTCATTTTAATGAATTACTAATCTCGCTTGAGTGAAGGCTTAAACTGATTCTAACGACTTAAAATAAAAATGTTTTTCTTTTAAAATATTTTTAAAAACAATCCTCTAACATTTTATAAAAATAAGCATCCAAAATAAAGTCCAATGATCAAAATATATATGCATTCATACCTGAGAGATTATCAGAAATACGAAGACGAAACATGAAACTAAACATGACACGATATTACAATCTCTGAAGCTTTGTTGTTATGTCTTCAATTAGACACATCATATACTTGAAAGGTAAACATACAAAGCCTAATATATGACTCAAAATGTTTTGTCTAGAATCAAATCTAATACACATAAATTGACTCTATAAAAAAATTGTCATTACAAATCTCCCCTCGTTGGATATTTCAGGACAAAGCACAAAACAACAACTTATGGGCCGTCAAACTCACTAAAAGGCTCAATTCCCAATCTCAAAAGGAAAAGTACATACTTGACAGACACATATTCTGATTAGCTTTGCACACTTCTAAACTTTGTCGTATGTTGCAAATGTGCACGTTTAAACACAACTTCAAATGCAAAGAAAATATATAATAATCTAAATTGCATACGAATAAACTCGGTTATGTCTAAATAATCTTCACCTCGGTAAGACGTCTCCTCCTAAGATAAAGATCCCCTACTAACACAAAAGTGAAAGATACCATTTATCCCCCTTTTTGTTCAGGAATAAACAAAGAAATAATGCATAAAAATTATCTCCTCCCCCCCCCCCCAAAAAAAAAAACGATAACTCCCAAAAATGTGAGAACGTGTGTTATCAATAGGAAATATAAAGAAAAGAATAATGCCATGCAATGGTGTAAAGTGCAACAAACACAATAGGGTAACATAAGCACAAATACTTGAAATAATTATCAACTAATGCAAATATTGATGCAAATATGATAACAACTTGAATACAATGAAACATGAGATACCAATGTAAATGAGATACTAATGCAAACAAGCAACAAGAGATATCAATATGATCATATAGTATGACAATTTGAATCAAAGATAAAGAACATGGCGAACATAGATTAAATACAAATGCAAAAACTCAAAGCAAATAACACCGTTATATATATATATATATATATATATATAACCAAAGACACACAAGAATATATCTATAAGTATAAACAACCACAACATGACATAAAACACATAAGCTTTAAACACTATCATAGTATCAACGTGTTTAAAAATGTGGAATGGAATGAAGGGGATCGAACTAGAAATAAATAAAAAATGACCCAATCACTCAAAAAATTTCAAGGAGTTATATTCGACTATAAACCTTCATCAAGCTAAGATTTTTCCTTAATTAACAGATGATAACGCACAATAAATAAATGCGGTGTGTGATATCGAAATAAAATTATTCGCAAGTTTCCAAGAAAACTATAATTAATAAGAGTCTATTTTTTAAACAAAATAAATCCAGTCCCTAAACATGTACCTACGTGTGTGCATGTGTCAAACCATAAATAAATAAAGCATGTGACACAAAATATCAGGAAAAATCCCAACAGGGCAAAACCATTTATTTTCACTATAATTTCTAAAAACGGTTACACGGATTATAATGAAAATAAGTGTGACATATGAAATACCCAAATGTGTCGATTCCAATGTTGTCGGTTGGAATCTCCCGCAAGAACTCTAGATGGGCAGCAGTAAAGAAGAGACTGGCTTCTCCGCAAAATACTCCAGATGAGTAAAAATGACCTCTTGAAGGTTTAAACTCTACACTGATAGATGGGAATGCATTTTGCTTATAAAGAGGCATAAACCCTAAAAAAGTGAAGTCTAAAAAGGAAAGTCATTTTAGGCCGGTTTGTGCAGAAAAAAAGTTAGAAAAAGGTTTTGAATAATCGAGTAGGAAGTGACAGAAATTGGTACAAATATCAAGGCGACAGTGGCATTCGAACAAGATATGCATCTCACGCGAATGATAGACATGTGTTGTTCGAACGACATCGCGCGAGATGCAATCTCGTTCGAACGATAACTCATCTCGTTTGAACGAGCATGCTGTCCAAAAAAGGCCCGCTTCTACACAGAGAAAAATTTCTGCGTTTGATAAAAAATAATTCAGACTTCAAAAAATATTTTCTAAAAAAATTCCCAAATATTTATGCAAATATAGACAACTCCAATAAATCATTTTACCAATAATGCATCGTGGAGTAGTGGGAAACGGTTGAGCAGCACGTCGCATGAAGCATGATGCATGTGTGAAGATGATGGATGCATGGATTCGGATAAAGGCCATCGTGGATGATCGTGATGATGTGCCGAATGTAGCGGTATCAGACATATAAAATGTGATCTAGGGAAGACAGAAAAATCATCGATTCTACCCCGGACATTTATAAAAATATGTCTTTACAAATCTCCCCATATGTCTATGCCAGTACACACATAAAAAATTCGAATTATGCAATCTCCCTAAAATAAATGACTTATAAGATAATATCCCCATTAAACCCTCAAACTGAGAATACTAAATGACATGTCTTCAATCAAACTTCAATATCTTCAAAATTTTCAACTCTTCAGAAACTTCCAAAGCTTTTCTCATCAGGGTGTGCAATCCAATAGATATCAACTTTGTACCTACACACATGATAAAAAATAGATACCCATGACACACAACAGTTTGAAATAATTTCACCCCATAATTCATTCTTCCCTTTTAATGATGTCCCCAAATAGACAGATATGAGAAGTGTAAATATGGAAAATGTCACAAAAAAATCTTCTATTTTTGAATTTTTCAATGTTTTTTTTTTAATTTTTACCCAAAATATACAACAAAGAATATGGGAAATGTCACAAAAAAAAACTTCTATAATTGAATTTTTGAAAAACAAAATTTACACAAAAATAAGATATTAAAAATCACACCATGGATTTAAACTCAAATAACCAAGTCATGGAAACAGAATGTATAGGTGTGAACACATTAGATAGGTAAATAAACTCAATCAATCATATGTGAATGAGACATATGTGTAATACTAACGAATGAACATAAAAAGAATCCATAGGTTTAAAAAATTGTTGAATTTAGATGACATCGACTTATACAAATCAACAAATCAAAGTCAAAGTGATTTCCACACCAATAATGTCCAAAACTATTTAACGCTTTTTCAAGATTTTCAAGGATGTGCAAACCCGTTATAAAATCTCCAACCAAACTCCCTCATATATATTTTCTTTTAGAGGCGTTAAACTAAATTCTCAAACTTTGGAGAATTGGTGCAAAAAACTAATTGGCCCATATTTGGCATGAATTTCTTTTTATTTCCTTTAAATTTTTTTGGGCTCTTTTAAAACTCTTTGGACCCCGGATAATAAAATTCCTCAATTTTTTAGGTCCGATATAATGGTGGCTTAATCGTAAAGGATAGGTAATTACCTTTCGTAGCCCTTCACCATTTTCGAAACAAAGCACACAAACTCACAAACGGATCTTACATTCACACCTTTCTTATAAAGTTTTATCATGCTTGGTTCATTCTAAGGACATGATTGAAGTGAAAACACCCAACCAACATGTGATAGACAAGTAAAATAATCAAATAAACCCGTGCATGTGTGAAATAAAGGAAATCATGAGTCAAACATGTAGGAAGTAACACTTAATTACATCTTAATGACTCCAAACATTATAAAGCACAAAGATGACATGATATATTGTCTCAAAACACTATCAAATAGTCAAATGAAAAATATGGAATGATGTTGTGACTTGGTCATCCTAAGTGCTCATCCATAAACGGTGTAAACAAAATACAAAAAACTTTTTGGATTTTTCAAAAATTTTTTCAAAATAAAATCTTTTTGTATTATTTAAAAAAAATTTAAAAGCAAAAATTTATACCAAAAAAATATGCATACTAGCAATAGGCAAATAATGTCATAATAAAATCATCATATGCTAGTAAACAAGTCAAACCTCAATCGTTAGGTGCGCATGGGGTTTTCAAAAGGTGGTGTCAACTTATGAAAAACCTGCATAATATCTCGTGAAGTATTGACCAAAAACTTAACTTTCTCACCTAAATGTGCAAAATCTCTCTCCAAATCTAAAACTCGACGACCTAAATCTCTATTATACTTCTTTGTTTTCAAGGTCTCAGTGTACAAATCTCTAAACGCTTTTTGGAGCTCACTTTCATTTCCACTTTCACTCTTGCATTATCCCTCACATGAAACGCTCAAATCATCACTATCGCATTCGTGTGCACTATTGTGGGACAAAGAGGGTGTGCTCACATGAGTCGAAAAAGAAACGAACTTCTCACCACTAGTCTTATCATCCTCACCTTCACTACTATCACTAAGTGTGGAGGGCATGGCTACATTATTTCCTTCCTTTCTAAGCCATGTAGGACACTCAAACGACTTATGCCCTTTACCCCCACATTAAAAAAAAGTCACGATCTCAAACTCCTCCTCACACTCCTCACCTGAGTCATTCTCTTTTTCCCTCTCACTTCTTTCTTTGGCCTTTCCTTCCTTTTTATTTTTCTCAAAAAAATATCTTTTTGTTGGAAGAATTTTCTTTAGAAATTTGGAGAACCTTTTTGAAATTTTTCGCAAATAAGGCCAAATCCTCAAAGTCTCCATCAGAATCGGACTCACAAATTTTTTCTTTCTTTTCCCTAAAATGAATCTTTAAAGCAACGCCTCTATGCTAAGCCTTAATGGTTTGGGTAAACATGTCAATCTCATAGGTTTGAAGATATCCTACAAGTTCTTCCAACTTAAGTGATTTCAAATTTACCAAAGAGTTCAAAACAGTGTCTTTAGGAATAAAGCGTTTTGGAAGAGATCTCAAAATATTTTTAACAACACGCATGTTATCAATCACCTCAACTAAATTAAAACAAGTGTTAACAATGTTCGACAAACGCGCATAAAAATCATCAAAGCATTCAGACTCAGACATGGTGATAGTCTCAAATTGGGTGGCCAAATTTTGTAACTTTGATTATTTAACCGCGTCCGTACCCTCATGTGTTAGTTTCAAAACATCCCATGCCTCTTTAGAAGTGGTTCATGTCATAATTCGACGGAACTCGTCGGGCGTGACGGCTTCAAAATAGCACTCAGACCACGAAAATTAAAATTAGACATTTTAAAATCATCTTCAGTCCAGGCTGACACGGGTTTAAAGGAGGTGATATTATTAATGGTGACTGTGGGAGGTGTCCACCCATTTTCACAAAGCAACCAAACACGCTCGTCAATGGATTTTAAACAAGATTTCATACGAGCTTTCCATTAGGCATTATTAGACCCATAAAAATTAGGCATCATATTAAATGAATGTTCCATTGAAACATTGCGAATAAAAACAAAACTATTTTTTTTCCAAAAAAAATCAATATCACACGATTTTGCTGGAAAAAAGAATACGCGATAAATTAGCACAACCTGCTCTAATGCCAATTTGATGACGTGAGAAGTCAAATTGTATCAATACAAATAAATTCTTGAAAAATCAGGATCACGCGATAAATTAGCGTAACCCGCTCTGATACCAATTTGAGAACGCGAAATAAATAAATGCGGTGTGTGATATCGAAATAAAATTATTCGCAAGTTTCCAAGAAAACCATAATTAATAAAAGTCTATTTTTTAAACAAAATAAATTCAGTCCCTAAACATGCACCTACGTGTGTGCGTATGTAAAATCATAAATAAATAAAGCATGTGACACAAAATATCAGGAAAAATTCCCAGAGGTCAAAACCATTTATTTTCACTATAATTTGTAAAAACGGCTACACAAATTATAATGAAAATAAGTGTGACATACAAAATACTCGCAGGTGTCGGTTCCGATGTCATCGGATGGAATCTCCCACAAGAACTCCAGATGGGCAGCAATGAAGAAGAGACTGGTTTCTCCACAAAATACTCCAGCTGAGTAAAAATGACCTCTTGAAGGTTTAAACTCTGCACTGATAGATGGGAATGCATTTTGCTTATAAAGAGGCATAAAGCCTAAAAAAGTGAAGTCTGAAAAGGAAAGCCGTTTTAGGTCGGTTTGTGGAGAAAAAAAGTTGGAAAAATATTTTGAACAATCGAATAGAAAGTGACAGAAATTGGTACAAATATAGAGGCGGCGGCGGCGTTCGAACGAGATATGCATCTCGCGCGAACGACAGACACATGTCGATCGAATGACATCGCGCGAGATGCAATCTCATTCGAACGAAATCTCATCTCATTTGAATGAGCACGCTGTCAAAAAAAGGTCCGCTTCTACACAGAAAAATTTATGCTTTTGATAAAAAATAATTCAGACTTCAAAAAATATTTTCTAAAAAAATTCCGAAATATTTATGCAAATATAAACAACTCAATAAATCATTTTAGTGATAATGCATAGTGGAGTAGTGGAAAACGGTTGAGCATCACATCACATGAAGCATGATGCACGTGTGAAGATGATGGATGCATGGATTCAGATAAAGGTTGTCGTGGATGATCATGATGATGTTCCGAATGTAGCGGTATCAGACATTCAAACTGTGATCTGGGGAAGACAGAAAAATCCTTGATTCTAACCCGAACATTTATAAAAATATGTCCTTACAACAGATAAAGTGAACTCAAAGAAAAAACAAGAACAATGCACACAAGCCTAGAATTCTAATGAATTTACAGATGAATAGCATCATGACATGTTAAGTATAACTAGCATTCATTGTGTAAACCCATTGATCTTCAACTATAACACCCTTAAAAGCTAAATAGATATGATATATTTTTTTTTCACTCAATTCTTTTAAAGATATCATGTTTAAAAATCATTCAAACAAACATATTGTATTTTACCCTTTTCTTATTACCTCTCATTTGTTTAAGCTCTTGCCAATGGTGGATTTCGCACAAAGGAGATTTTCTCCTTTCATAATGTTAGGAAAAACAACTTAGAATTGACATTTTAAATGAGAAAAAAATTTAGCCCTATGGATCCTTGATCAATCATGTATTGAAAATAAAACAAGAACTAGGTTTGAACAATAAACCTAGGATTTAGAATACATTACCTTTACGGATTCGATTATGATCCGATGTGGAGAGAAGTATTTGTTAATGATGGGGATGCCTTGTTTTGGATCTCTAAAACCTTACTTAACCTTTTGTAAAGTTTGGATCTTCTAGTGTATGATCCTCCTCAAAGCTAGTTAGGTGTGTGGGCACTATTTGAGAAGAAAATAATTCCTTATAAGTTAGATATGATCCTCTCTCTCTTGACTATTCACAAAAATGTGTTTAGTATATTCTCGCACCCCTCTCAAATGCTAATGAATCATTATATTAATATAAACCCTTTCCTACACCTTTATATACAAGTACAATAGGTGGGCTTGGGCTAAACCGAGTTTCTTGATAGTCTGGACCTAACTACTTGGGCATGTGGACTACACTAACGACCCAAGATAAATAATTAAATTAGATCCAAATAAATACTGGAAAATTCCAATTATATTACCGTAATTATTTTCTTTCAATATTTAATTGTAAATTAACTCCACTGTATAATCACATTCGCACTCCAATTTGATTGTCTCAGAAATCATTCGAATATAATGCGGTCATATTTACAAAGTTATTATGGCATATAATATGATTATCCACATTAAGCGTCTGATACCTTGTTGGTCAAACAAATTTATTTTAACCAACATCTCATGAATTTCTTGATTCTCAGACTTAACTTATTTGCTACTCCACTAAAACTATCAAATAATCAAACGGACAAGTTTCACTTGGTGGAAACCAAACATGTAAGTGTATCAAAGGGGTATCACAATCCATGGTATCACCTGGACATGAATTCCTATGAATTAGGATCTCAGGCCTACTTACAAAACTATCACACAATATGCAGAGATCATTTGACACGATATAAATCAGATCGCACACATAGCAATCAAAGTGACATTTGTGCAAGAATTCCAATCCTTATAATTCTCGGGATTAATAATCTATGCAACCTTTTAAAATGGTATGAGATTACGTGAGTCAAATCCAGATTGTCCTTAGACTCAAATCTCATATGTGGCCTTATTCATTAAATTCTTAGGATGTACCGATTACAATCATCTGCCAGACTATTGAACAATTTCTCCAAAAATTAAATAGGTTACTATAGTTTCCGATGAACTACTAGGATTGCATGTCAACCATTCTGATAGGGCTAGAGCGGTATTTTAATATCCTTGCGATCAACCCAAAGTCGCATCACTAGAATTCCTACTAAGCTCTATCGATCGATATGTCTATAATATATTTAAACTAAATATAAGTTATTTTCATAACTGTGATTCTTATTTAAAAATGAATTGACATGCTTTTATATAAAAGTAACCGTCAAACATGGTTTTAAGAATAAAACCCCAACAATATCTTGCTTTAAACTGACATGTCTATATTATAATTAAACCAAATATAAGTTATTCATGTAACCATGATTCTTTTTTCAAAATGAATTGACACACGTTTACATAAAATTAACCATTGAACATGGTTTTAATAATAAAACCTCAATAATCTCCCACTTAGTCTTAAAGCCATGAATTTAACACCTAACCCATCTACACTATAATTTGATGCTTGGTGAAAGAAGTATTAAACGGGTGCTATCTGATAAACCTTGTGATAAACTTATCACCCATTATGTTCAAGCTCTTGAACTAGGTGAAAACTGCACTCAATTTGCTTCCCCTTTATGGGTTACGAGTTCTCTCAAACTTGCAATTATGCTGCTTTAATAACTAAAAAGTGTAATAGTTAATTATACTTGAAGGAGCCTTCCCAAAGTTACTTAGAAAGTATCCAAGCTATATTTTCTCAGTAATTTTCTCTGAAGTGGCAATAACTTAAGCCTCTATGGTGGAGTCAGTAATCCAAGATTGCTTCACACTCCTCCAACCTATAGCTTAACCTCCTATTGGTAAAAACATGTTCATAGGTGGAATAACTTGGAATAATTATCTGACTAAAAACCTTCTCTTTATAACTCAAACACATAATACTATTAGACTCAAATATGTTGGTCATGGTGAAGGAACATCACACTTTGATCTAGTTCACAACATAGCATATATAGTCTTGCCCACTACCGAATCTTTAGGTATATCCCTCATTCCTTACATCTAATCAAGTATCTTTAGACATTAATTCCTAGACAGAATGATCCCAACCTTGAAAATAAACAATTTTCATGGAATCCTGATGTTAAACATGAGTATACAAGATTGATATAATGGTTTTGGGATAATATCAACATCCTTTGTTACCGATCTAGTGCAAGCTTAATCATAAAAATGTGACTAACTTTTCCTAAGTACTTCATATCAAATATCCGGACAACCACACCCCTATTTGAAACAATTCTCTCACCTCGTTACCAATTAAGTAAGCATTTTCCATAAATTGTACTATGAAATACCATCATGTTTTCTCATGCTTCTTATGCAAATAATTACTTTTCGGATTATGATCAAATTATAAACTTGATTACTTGATCAAAATAACTGACCCAAGACCTTGGTGTTACCTTAAATCCAAAATGGATGTCACAATCTTACATCACTTTTATTTTTCTGACTTCCTACTATATTCTCATCAAGACGATCGTTCAAGAATGTAGTATGAACATTAAAAAAAGTTGACAGATTTTTGCATGGCTATCATGAGAAGGTTTGTTCATAGTCAACACCTTTCTTTCCGAGTATAACCTTTCGTACGTCTTGCCTTGAAGGTTTTTACCTTCCCATCCATATTTCTTTGTACTTCTTGTAGGTCCACTTATCTCGGATTGATTTTACTCCATCAACGAGTCTAGATACCCCAAAAGTCCATGTCTTGGAATCCCTCATTGTAGTTCCTTTAAGTTGGTTCATGTTTTCTCAGGATCATTTCATAATGATTACCCAAAACACTAACCATTTGGGGAGACTCCTAATGCTCCCACTACGTTGTGGCACCACTTATAATCTAGTATAAGTGACACAAGTATCTTAGTAATCGATAATTCTCCCACTACAACAGGTAGTCTATTATCGATATTATGTCATATTTAATCATGTATGAGTGTTCCAATAGTATTAATAACATGATGTTCTATTCTATTTAATAACTACAACTTACACTAGGGCTTGTAGTTTATTATATAATCCTCTTACAAGAATTTGGAATTAATGAAACCAATGACCTTCTCGTACTTAGGATTATGATATAAAGTACCTTTGCAACCTTTTGGATAACCAACTAAGAGAGGTACCTATTTCCTTAATTTTGATTTCCTTGGATCCTTCCATAGCACATGTTCTAGGAAACCCCAAATCTAAACATGCCCTAGAATGAGCTTATGTTCGCTCTAATGTTCGATGGGAGTTGAAGAGACCGATTAAGATGAAATTAAATTATGATGTGTATTCTCATCTATTACAAAAAATTCCAATGAGAACCTCAATGTCCTGAATAATCTATCGACCTAATCACATCCAAATGAATCTAATGCCCGATTTCTTTCTCTTTAATGATTGTCCATCAATGTTATTCATTTCAGTATTTAGCAGTCATGAGACAAAACTTATAATGTATAAATTATTTTTTAATAAACTAAAATAAATAAATGATGTCTCATTTTAATAAAACAATTTTCATAAAATCAATCAAATATCTGTTCAAAATTAATTTAGAAAATTGAAATCAATTTGTAAAACTAGGTACATTAAATATTTTTTCTGCATTAATTTTATCTCCTCACCATTATCTAAAAGATATCCTTACTGCTTATACCGTTGCCTTATTCTTAATGCCCATAACTAGGAGCATCTCTCTTTAAAGTAATTACCTAGTTACCTAGAACCTTGTTGCTAGTTACAATCCTGATTTATGGTTCCCGAGTCTACATACTAAGTTACCGTAGATTAGACAATAAATCATGCACTCACTTTAGAGAGAAAAATCATTACCATGTCCAATTACATTAAGTTGTAATACCCCGTAATTTTAAATGACTTTTAAAATGGGTTATATTTTAAATTAATGGATTAATTGGATTTTATTATTAATTAATTTATTTGGGTTTTATCCGAATTGAGGATATTAAAATGGATGATTCTGAATATTACTTAAAGATATTTAGGTAATATATGAATGTGATGTCATTCATATGACGGTGTGATATAATTTCGGTAATTTGGATTTTTAGTCAGACGCGGTATGGGACGTGTCGGGACTAATTTATTAAATTAAAAAGGAAATTTATTTTCTATCGACCTTATAGTAATTTTGACTGCGTCGTTGCGTCCGGAAGGTTCGAAATAGTCAGAAAAGTCTATTTGGATGTTAATTTTGAGTCTCGGGTCATTTGGAAATGAATAGACAACCTGAAAGGGCATTTTGGTCATTTTTCTAAGGGGGATGAATAGTGATTTCGGATTTTGTCCTATTATAAGTATTGGTAGATTAAGTGTATGTGGGTTATTCATCTCCTCTACACAAAGTAGAGAATCCATCTTCCTAGAGAGAGTGAAAGGGTGCTTGGGAAGGGAAAAGCCTACTTGGGAAGGAGAAGAACAAGAACCAAGGTTCACCACCACCAACCACCACCGGAGTTTGACCGGAGAAGGGACAACCAACTGAGATATACTACACCAAAGGATCAGACCTTCAATAAAGGCAAGTGTTTGATAATGGCAATTTAAGTTCGTATATTGTCCATGTTAGAATAGTTACGAAAAGAGAAGATTATTCATGTTTGGAAGACATAATGGAGTATTAAATGGATTTCTGGAAATTGAAATGATATAGGAATTAAACTCATGTTTTAGGTTGATAATAATCCAAGAAATAGTCATGAAACTGTTGAAGAAATTATGAAAACCATTGATGTGTTCTTGAAGTTGATATGTTGATAATTTTCTAGAAATAAGGAGATAAACATGCTTTTTAATCCAATCCCTTGATGATTCTAGGATGTTTAGAGTATTGGAAATCGTTCATATATGTTGATATATCACGTATTAAAGATTATAAGTCATTTGGGATGTTTAGATGAAGGTTTAAATGATCATAAGTTGCTAAACCCGTAGTTGCAGAAAATGCAGAAAACCAGGCTGTGACCTGAGGGATCGATCGATCGACCCCTGCCTTCGATCGATCGACCTCCCCAGAATATGTAAAGTTTTTTCTTTTTAAATGTTGATTCTTATCCCAAACCTTTTGTGGATCTTTGGTGATTATTATTTGAATATTATGGGACTTAGAAAATATCAGTAAACCCTTGATAAGATTTGAATTAATTTGATTTGGATTCAAGTGATTAAAATGATATAAATTATATTGAATGGAATTTCGGTTGCTAGATTCATTTGTTAAATTCCAAAGGGGGATGTATGAGGATTTAAGATAGGACCAGTAGGGGTGATTTAATATAACACCTGGGTATCCTTAAGTTTACAAGAGGGTTTAATCCTAAGTGAAAGAAGATGTGTTTATAAGAGATTTGAAACTATCGATTTTAACCTTAATTAAAAGGAGAACTAAACTCGTAGTAATTCGGGAGAAATGATGTTATGGACCAGTAGGATATTAGTGACTTCTTACTGAATATATGTTGAGGAAAAACCTATTTGAATCATGTGTATTGAGTGAGGGTAGCCTTAGGGTTACAATTTGAATATCAAGGACTGAGTTTAATCTCATTATTGATTTCAAAAGGACGAAGTGTAATACAAGAGCATAGTGGTATGTCTCCAGGATAATAGATGGGAGTTTAGAACACATTTGGTTGAAAGAAGGTATGAGGTTATCCCGATCGCATAGTTGAAGTTGTCAGACCTCCTCGATCGACAAAGTTAAGTAGTAGTGTATTGGAGGGGTTCCTTGTTTGGATTTCGCTTTGCGAGACGCTCCGCGCATGAACCTTAACGACGTCGGGAGTGGAGAGATGTTATAGGATGCGAGGATAATTAAAGATATGATATTTTAATACGTGGAATTTAAAAGAGATATAATGCTACGTATGGGAAATATCTTAGGGTAGTGATATTACCTTATTGATATTATATTATAGGTATGGTAATACCTATTTGATTGATTGATGATTTATGTGTATGACACACCTAGCTTACTTGCTATCGGTGGGAGGTTTGCGCGTGAGGGCAGTCATATCCTGATGAATCCATGGGATCTTTGATTTGTCGCTCGAGAACACAGGTCTATGAAAGACTTATCGGGGAGTTGATAAGTCCGCTGACTGTGGGTACGTAGGTATGTGCGTGACCCATGGATACGAGAACTATGTTCACCTCCAATTTGTTTGTTGTTGTATGTGGTTCGTGGAATCTTTACGAACCTTTAGTCCCCTATTCGGCGACCTGCGATGATGGGACATGATAGCAGAGTAATGCATTGCACCGCAGCTGTGACTCGGGGTGCCGTATTATATATGAATATATATATAATGGATTAAATGATTGAATGGATATATATTGTGGTTAAATCTATCTACAGTGATAATTGTAGATAACGGTGAATAGAGAAAGATAATGGAATTATGTTAATGAATGTTTATCCTTACATAATTGAAAATCTTAATTCATATTAATGAGAAATGATTCATGTTAATGAGAAACGATTCATATAAATGAGAAATGTAAATGAATAATAATGTGACGTATGTTATGGGACATACGGGGATTATGATATGGAAATGGAATTATATTATGGAATTGGTAGAGGAACCATTAACTAGGAAGTTAATAGGAAACGTTAAGTGTGCACTCTAGTTGAGAGGTGAGAATAACAAGTGAGAGTTGGATCTAACATGTACATAATAAATGCTTTATTGCGCTTGTTAAATACTTGCTGTTTTAAAAATCATCTACACGTTCGGGCTCTGACCCGTTTCCTTGCATATTTTCTTTTCTATTGTATCTTCTATATTAGGTGTCCAGCAACTGGGAAGCCAACCTTAGCGGATTACGACGAGCTATGGAGTATTGTTTAGACACTTATCATCTTTTTGATTCACAGTATTCTTAGTTAGGGCATGTCGCCCAAAGGATTTCAGTTATCTTTTCTATCGAGGTCAAATACTATTGTATTCGGGTCTTTTTAATACAATTAACATTGTTGGGATTGTTGTAAAGGATTTATATTATTTGGGAATGTTTATTCCCATTACATTTAAATTCTTTTGAGTTATATATTGTGTTATCAGTGTTGTAGTATAAAATGTGTAGTGTTATTCTTAAACTAAAAATGGTTTTGTTGAAATTTAAATTTGGAAAGTTTTTAACACCAGCTTAATTGGGTATTGGGTGAGTTGTAAATGTTTTTGACAGTGATGCTAAGAATGAGAGAACTGTATATTCTGTTTTAATTTGGTATGGGACTGGCCACCCGATATTTAATTTGGCGGGGTGTTACAGGTGGTATCAGAGCATCAGGTTCTAGTGTCCTTTAGGATCTGTACGGCTTACTGTGTTTTCAGCTTAGCGTTCTTTGATGTAGAGCCCTATGTTTAGGATTGTTGATCTCTTTGGTAAGATTCCATATATATCAGTGAATCTTATTTATGTTCGGGAGTGATCGAACAAAGAAGTATGGCAGATGAGGGCCATGTGGTGGATAGCGGAGATCGTACTTGTGAGGTTATGAAGTATGTTCGAGTATGATGACCATAGTCGAGGTCACCCCTATTATGAAAAAAAAAAAAATTCTTTTTTTTGGAGAATAATTAGTAGAAGTTCTTGAAATGCGGGAATTATGTGTGTTACCTAGCGAAGGCAATATATTCAAAGGCTTGGACATATAGTGGAGTGTGGTGAACTAGAACTGAAAATTTGGGGTAAAAATTTTGTTGACTAATCGGAGAAAAGTTATAATAGTGGGATTCAATAACCACCACCCGCAAATGACGGTATGTTTCCTATCTAAGGAATTATGAGGAGTATTGATTTTTTGTAGTGATTGATATTGTGTGGGCTAAAGGGTTGCTAAATTTAGCCTATAACACTGTTATTTACGTAGACTCACTGAGGGGTGTGGGACACCTTTATATTACATGTTATCACGTGGGTTTGATTTTTATCATGGGATTACTTACCTTGGGCATGTTCGAGCGTGATTTGACAATCGGCGTGCATTGACTTGTGGTATATGAGAGCGTATGTCTGCATCTTGTCTTCTATAAGAGAGTAGATGCGTAGACTCTATTTGAAATCGATGAAACCTAATTTTTGTTTTAAATTGATAAACCTGATATTTAAAAAAAAAAAAAAAAAAATAACAAAAACAAATTTTTATATATTATTGACTAAGGACCTTAGGAGTTTCGATGACCGACTACTTTAGGAAGTAGTGTATCGGGGTGGTTCCTTGTTTGGATTTCGCTTGCGAGACACCCCACGCATGAAACTACTAACCGTTGGGAGTCGAAATAAGTTAGGTCTTTGGGAAACGAGTTTAAAACCTTTGTGAAAATTTTAATATTGAAAGCGGTACGAGAGGGTGTATTTTTCATAATTGTAGTATTTCATAATTGTACGAGAGGGCGCCCTCGATGATTGGATTGTAGTATTTTTCATAATTATGAAAAAGGTAAGTAGTTGGAACTTCAGGATTTATTTGTTCAATGTGTGAGGCTTAGTTTTCCCAAAGTTTGTCACAAGGACGGTATAGGGAAGATTAGGTAACGTCTCAATTTGATTCAGTTGAAACTATATGGTGAGGCTTGGCGTATAACATCAATAGGGATTTTTGTTAATGTACTGTATGGGCGGTACATCTTGGATTTCTTGCGATGAGAGATTTATACTCGGAGTTGACTTTACCGGTATGACTTATATTCCTGAATTTCGGGACGAAATTCTGTTATAAGGGGGGGAGTATGTAATACCCCGTAATTTTAAATGACTTTTAAAATGGGTTATATTTTAAATTAATGGATTAATTGGATTTTATTATTAATTAATTCATTTGGGTTTTATCCGAATTGAGGATATTAAAATGGATGATTCTGAATATTACTTAAAGATATTTAGGTAATATATGAATGTGATGTCATTGATATGATGGTGTGATATAATTTCGGTAATTTGGATATTTAGTCAGACGCGGTATGGGACATGTCGGGACTAATTTATTAAATTAGAAACGAAATTTATTTTCTATCGATCTTATAGTCATTTTGACTGCGTCGTTGCGTCCGGAAGGTTCAAAATAGTCAGAAAAGTCTATTTGGATGTTAATTTTGAGTCTCGGGTCATTTGGAAATGAATAGACAACCCGAAAGGGCATTTTGGTCATTTTTCTAAGGGGGATGGATAGTGATTTCGGATTTTGTCCTATTATAAGTATTGGTAGATTAAGTGTATATGGGTTATTCATCTCCTCTACACAAAGTAGAGAAGCCATCTTCCTAGAGAGAGTGAAAGGGTGCTTGGGAAGGGAAAAGCCTACTTGGGAAGGAGAAGAACAAGAACCAAGGTTCACCACCACCAACCACCACCGGAGTTTGACCGGAGAAGGGCCAACCAACTGAGATATACTACACCAAAGGATCAGACCTTCAGTAAAGGAAAGTGTTTGATAATGGCAATTTAAGTTCGTATATTGTCCATGTTAGAATAGTTATGAAAAGAGAAGATTATTCATGTTTGGAAGAAATAATGGAGTATTAAATGGATTTCTGGAAACTGAAATGATATAGGAATTAAACTCATGTTTTAGGTTGATAATAATCCAAGAAATAGTCATGAAACTGTTGAAGAAATTATGAAAACCATTGATGTGTTCTTGAAGTTGATATGTTGATAATTTTCTGGAAATAAGGAGATAAACATGCTTTTTAATCCAATCCCTTGATGATTCTAGGATGTTTAGAGTATCGGAAATCGTTCATATATGTTGATATATCATGTAGTAAAGATTATAAGTCATTTGGTATGTTTAGATGAAGGTTTAAATGATCATAAGTTGCTAAACCCGTAGTTGCAGAAAATGCAGAAAACCAGGCTGTGACCTGAGGGATCGATCGATCGACCCCTGCCTTCGATCGATCGACCTCCCCAGAATACGTAAAGTGGTTTCTTTTTAAATGTTGATTCTTATCCCAAACCTTTTGTGGATCTTTGGTGATTATTATTTGAATATTATGGGACTTATAAAATATCAGTAAACCCTTGATAAGATTTGAATTAATTTGATTTGGATTCAAGTGATTAAAATGATGAAAATTATATTGAATGGAATTTCGATTGCTAGATTCATTTGTTAAATTCCAAAGGGGTATGTATGAGGATTTAAGATAGGACCAGTAGGGGTGATTTAATATAACACCTGGGTATCCTTAAGTTTACAAGAGGGTTTAATCCTAAGTGAAAGAAGATGTGTTTATAAGAGATTTGAAACTATCGATTTTAACCTTAATTAAAAGGAGAACTAAACTCGTAGTAATTCGGGAGAAATGATGTTATGGACCAGTAGGATATTAGTGACTTCTTACTAAATATATGTTGAGGAAAAACCTATTTGAATCATGTGTATTGAGTGAGGGTAGCCTTAGGGTTACAATTTGAATATCAAGAACTGAGTTTAAGCTCATTATTGATTTCGCAAGGACGAAGTGTAATACAAGAGCGTAGTGGTATGTCTCCAGGATAATAGATGGGAGTTTAGAACACATTTGGTTGAAAGAAGGTATGAGGTTATCCCTATCGCATAGTTGAAGTTGTCAGACCTCCTCGATCGACAAAGTTAAGTAGTAGTGTATTGGAGGGGTTCCATGTTTGGATTTCGCTTTGCGAGACGCTCCGCGCATGAACCTTAACGACGTCGGGAGTGGAGAGATGTTATAGGATGCGAGGATAATTAAATTATGAAGTAAAGATATGATATTTTAATACATGGAATTTAAAAGAGATATAATGCTACGTATGGGAAATATCTTAGGGTAGTGATATTACCTTATTGATATTATATTATAGGTATGATAATACCTATTTTATTGATTGATGATTTATGTGTACGACATACCTAGCTTACTTGCTATCGGTGGGAGGTTTGGGCGTGAGGGCAGTCATATCCTGATGAATCCATGGGATCTTTGATTTGTCGCTCGAGAACACAGGCTATGAAAGACTTATCGGGGAGTTGATAAGTCCGCTGACTGTGGGTACGTAGGTATGTGCGTGACCCATGGATACGAGAACTATGTTCACCTCCAATTTGTTTGTTGTTGTTTGTGGTTCGTGGAATCTTACCGGACCTTTAGTCCCCTATTCGGCGACCTGCGATGATGGGACATGATAGCAGAGTAATGCATTGCACCGCAGCTGTGACTCGGGGTGCCGTATTATATATGAATATATATATAATGGATTAAATGATTGAATGGATATATATTGTGGTTAAATCTATCTACAGTGATAATTGTAGATAACGGTGAATAGAGAAAGATAATGAAATTAAGTTAATGAATGTTTATCCTTACAGAATTGAAAAGCTTAATTCATATTAATGAGAAATGATTCATGTTAATGAGAAACGATTCATATAAATGAGAAATGTAAATGAATAATAATGTAACGTATGGTATGGGACATACGGGGATTATGATATGGGAATGGAATTATATTATGGAATTGGTAGAGGAACCATTAACTAGGAAGTTAATAGGAAACGTTAAGTGTGCACTCTAGTTGAGAGGTGAGAATAACAAGTGAGAGTTGGATCTAACATGTACATAATAAATGCTTTATTGCACTTGTTAAATACTTGCTGTTTTAAAAATCTTCTACACATTCGGGCTCTGACCCGTTTCCTTGCATATTTTCTTTTCTATTGTATCTTCTATATCAGGTGTCCAGCAACAGGGACGCCAGCGTTAGCGGATTACGACGAGCTATGGAGTTATGGAGTATTGCTTAGACGCTTATCATCTTTTGGATTCACAGTATTCTTAGTTAGGGCATGTCGCCCAAATGATTTCAGTTATCTTTTCTATCGAGGTCAAATACTATTGTATTCGGGTCTTTTTAATACATTTAACATTGTTGGGATTATTGTAAAGGATTTATATTATTTGGGAATGTTTATTCCAATTGCATTTAAATTCTTTTGAGTTATATATTGTGTTATCAGTGTTGTAGTATAAAATGTGTAGTGTTATTCTTAAACTAAAAATGGTTTTGTTGAAATTTAAATTTGGAAAGTTTTTAACACCAGCTTAATTGGGTATTGGGTGAGTTGTAAATGTTTTCGACAGTGATGCTAAGAATGAGCCAACTGTATATTCTGTTTTAATTTGGTATGGGACTGGCCACCCAGTATTTAATTTGGCGGGGTGTTACAGGTGGTATCAGAGCATCAATTTCTAGTGTCCTTTAGGATCTGTACGGCTTACTGTGTTTTCAGCTTAGCGTTTTTGATGTAGAGCCCTATGTTTAGGATTGTTGATCTCTTTGGTAAGATTCCATATATATCAGTGAATCTTATTTATGTCCGGGAGTGATCGAACAAAGAAGTATGGCAGATGAGGGCCATTTGGTGGATAGCGGAGATCGTACTTATGAGGTTATGAAGTATGTTCGAGTATAATGACCATAGTCGAGGTCACCCCTATTATGAAAAAAAAAAAATTTTTTTTTTTAGGAGAGTCATTAGTAGAAGTTCTTGAAATGCGGGAATTATGTGTGTTACCTAGCGAAGGCAATATATTCAAAGGCTTGGACATATAGTGGAGTGTGGTGAACTAGAACTGAAAATTTGGCGTAAAAATTTTGTTGACTCATCGGAGAAAAGTTATAATAGTGGGATTCAATAACCACCACCCGCAAATGAGGGTATGTTTCCTATCTAAGGAATTATGAGGAGTATTGATTTTTTGTAGTGATTGATATTGTGTGGGCTAAAGGGTTGCTAAATTTAGCCTATAACACTGTTATTTACGTAGACTCACTGAGGGGTGTGGGACACCTTTATATTACATGTTATCACGTGGGTTTGATTTTTATCATGGGATTACTTACCTTGGGCATGTCCGAGCGTGATTTGACTATCGGCGTGCATTGACTTCTGGTATATGAGAGCGTATGTCTGCATCTTGTCTTCTATAAGAGAGTAGATGCGTAGACTCTATTTGAAATCGATAAAACCTAATTTTTGTTTCAAATTGATAAACCAGATATTTAAAAAAAAAAAAAAAAAACAAAACAAAAAAAAAAAACAAATTTTTATATATTATTGACTAAGGACCTTAGGAGTTTTGATGACCGACTACTTTAGGAAGTAGTGTATCGGGGTGGTTCCTTGTTTGGACTTCGCTTGCGAGACACCCCACGCATGAAACTACTAACCGTTGGGAGTCGTAATAAGTTAGGACTTTGGGAATCGAGTTTAAAACCTTTGCGAAAATTTTAATATTGAAAGCGGTACGAGAGGATGTATGGGCGCCCTCGATGATTGGATTGTAGTATTTTTCATAATTATGAAAAAGGTAAGTAGTTGGAACTTCAGGATTTGTTTGTTCAATGTGTGAGGCTTAGTTTTCCCAACGTTTGTCACAAGGACGGTATAGGGAAGATTAGGTAACGTCTCAATTTGATTCAGTTGAAACTATATGGTGAGGCTTGGCGTATAACATCAATAGGGATTTTTGTTAATGTACTGTATGGGCGGTACATCTTGGATTTCTTGCGATGAGAGATTTATACTCGGAGTTGACTTTACCGGTATGACTTATATTCCTGAATTTCGGGACGAAATTATGTTATAAGGGGGGGAGTATGTAATACCCCGTAATTTTAAATGACTTTTAAAATGGGTTATATTTTAAATTAATGGATTAATTGGATTTTATTATTAATTAATTCATTTGGGTTTTATCCGAATTGAGGATATTAAAATGGATGATTCTGAATATTACTTAAAGATATTTAGGTAATATATGAATGTGATTTCATTGATATGACGGTGTGATATAATTTCGGTAATTTGGATTTTTAGTCAGACGCGGTATGGGACATGTCGGGACTAATTTATTAAATTAAAAAGAAAATTTATTTTCTATCGACCTTATAGTCATTTTGACTGCGTCGTTGCGTCCGGAAGGTTCGAAATAGTTTAGAAAAGTCTATTTGGATGTTAATTTTGAGTCTCGGGTCATTTGGAAATGAATAGACAACCCGAAAGGGCATTTTGGTCATTTTTCTAAGGGGGATGAATAGTGATTTCGGATTTTGTCCTATTATAAGTATTGGTAGATTAAGTGTATGTGGGTTATTCATCTTCTCTACACAAAGTAGAGAAGCCATCTTCCTAGAGAGAGTGAAAGGGTGCTTGGGAAGGGAAAAGCCTACTTGGGAAGGAGAAGAACAAGAACCAAGGTTCACCACCACCAACCACCACCGGAGTTTGACCAGAGAAGGGACAACCAACTGAGATATACTACACCAAAGGATCAGACCTTCAGTAAAGGAAAGTGTTTGATAATGGCAATTTAAGTTCGTATATTGTCCATGTTAGAATAGTTATGAAAAGAGAAGATTATTCATGTTTGGAAGAAATAATGGAGTATTAAATGGATTTCTGGAAACTGAAATGATATAGGAATTAAACTCATGTTTTAGGTTGATAATAATCCAAGAAATAGTCATGAAACTGTTGAAGAAATTATGAAAACCATTGATGTGTTCTTGAAGTTGATATGTTGATAATTTTCTGGAAATAAGGAGATAAACATGCTTTTTAATCCAATCCCTTGATGATTCTAGGATGTTTAGAGTATTGGAAATCGTTCATATATGTTGATATATCACGTAGTAAAGATTATAAGTCATTTGGGATGTTTAGATGAAGGTTTAAATGATCATAAGTTGCTAAACCCATAGTTGCAAAAAATGCAGAAAACCAGGCTGTGACCTGAGGGATCGATCGATCGATCGACCCCTGCCTTCGATCGATCGACCTCCCCAGAATATGTAAAGTTGTTTCTTTTTAAATGTTGATTCTTATCCCAAACCTTTTGTGGATCTTTGGTGATTATTATTTGAATATTATGGGACTTAGAAAATATTAGTAAACCCTTGATAAGATTTGAGTTAATTTGATTTGGATTCAAGTGATTAAAATGATGAAAATTATATTGAATGGAATTTCGATTGCTAGATTCATTTGTTAAATTCCAAAGGGGGATGTATGAGGATTTAAGATAGGACCAGTAGGGGTGATTTAATATAACACCTGGGTATCCTTAAGTTTACAAGAGGGTTTAATCCTAAGTGAAAGAAGATGTGTTTATAAAAGATTTGAAACTATCGATTTTAACCTTAATTAAAAGGAGAACTAAACTCGTAGTAATTCGGGAGAAATGATGTTATGGACCAGTAGGATATTAGTGACTTCTTACTGAATATATGTTGAGGAAAAACCTATTTGAATCATGTGTATTGAGTGAGGGTAGCCTTAGGGTTACAATTTGAACATCAAGGACTGAGTTTAAGCTCATTATTGATTTCGCAAGGACGGAGTGTAATACAAGAGCGTAGTGGTATGTCTCCAGGATAATAGATGGGAGTTTAGAACACATTTGGTTGAAAGAAGGTATGAGGTTATCCCGATCGCATAGTTGAAGTTGTCAGACCTCCTCGATCGACAAAGTTAAGTAGTAGTGTATTGGAGGGGTTCCTTGTTTGGATTTCGCTTTGCGAGACGCTCCGCGCATGAACCTTAACGACGTCGGGAGTGGAGAGATGTTATAGGATGCGAGGATAATTAAATTATGAAGTAAAGATATGATATTTTAATACATGGAATTTAAAAGAGATATAATGCTACGTATGGGAAATATCTTAGGGTAGTGATATTACCATATTGATATTATATTATAGGTATGATAATACCTATTTGATTGATTGATTATTTATGTGTATGACATACCTAGCTTACTTGCTATCGGTGGGAGGTTTGCGCGTGAGGGAAGTCATATCCTGATGAATCCATGGGATCTTTGATTTGTCGCTCGAGAACACAGGCTATGAAAGACTTATCGGGGAGTTGATAAGTCCGCTGACTGTGGGTACGTAGGTATGTGCGTGACCCATGGATACGAGAACTATGTTCACCTCCAATTTGTTTGTTGTTGTTTGTGGTTCGTGGAATCTTACCGAACCTTTAGTCCCCTATTCGGCGACCTGCGATGATGGGACATGATAGCAGAGTAATGCATTGCACCGCAGCTGTGACTCGGGGTGCCGTATTATATATGAATATATATATATATAATGGATTAAATGATTGAATGGATATATATTGTGGTTAAATCTATCTACAGTGATAATTGTAGATAACGGTGAATAGAGAAAGATAATGAAATTAAGTTAATGAATGTTTATCCTTACAGAATTGAAAAGCTTAATTCATATTAATGAGAAATGATTCATGTTAATGAGAAACGATTCATATAAATGAGAAATGTAAATGAATAATAATGTGACGTATAGTATGGGACATACGGGGATTATGATATGGGAATGGAATTATATTATGGAATTGGTAGAGGAATCTTTAACTAGGAAGTTAATAGGAAACGTTAAGTGTGCACTCTAGTTGAGAGGTGAGAATAACAAGTGAGAGTTGGATCTAACATGTACATAATAAATGCTTTATTGCACTTGTTAAATACTTTCTGTTTTAAAAATCATCTACACATTCGGGCTCTGACCCGTTTCCTTGCATATTTTCTTTTCTATTGTATCTTCTATATCAGGTGTCCAGCAACAGGGACGCCAACCTTAGCGGATTACGACGAGCTATGGAGTTATGGAGTATTGCTTAGACGCTTATCATCTTTTTGATTCACAGTATTGTTAGTTAGGGCATGTCGCCCAAAGGATTTCAGTTATCTTTTCTATCGAGGTCAAATACTATTGTATTCGGGTCTTTTTAATACATTTAACATTGTTGGGATTATTGTAAAGGATTTATATTATTTGGGAATGTTTATTCCAATTGCATTTAAATTCTTTTGAGTTATATATTGTGTTATCAGTGTTGTAGTATAAAATGTGTAGTGTTATTCTTAAACTAAAAATGGTTTTGTTGAAATTTAAATTTGGAAAGTTTTTAACACCAGCTTAATTGGGTATTGGGTGAGTTGTAAATGTTTTCGACAGTGATGCTAAGAATGAGCCAACTGTATATTCTGTTTTAATTTGGTATGGGACTGGCCACCCGGTATTTAATTTGGCGGGGTGTTACAGGTGGTATCAGAGCATCAGGTTCTAGTGTCCTTTAGGATCTGTACGGCTTACTGTGTTTTCAGCTTAGCGTTCTTTGATGTAGAGCCCTATGTTTAGGATTGTTGATCTCTTTGGTAAGATTCCATATATATCAGTGAATCTTATTTATGTCCGGGAGTGATCGAACAAAGAAGTATGGCAGATGGGGTCCATTTGGTGGATAGCGGAGATCGTACTTATGAGGTTATGAAGTATGTTCGAGTATGATGACCATAGTCGAGGTCACCCCTATTATGAATTTTTTTTTTTTAGGAGAGTCATTAGTAGAAGTTCTTGAAATGCGGGAATTATGTGTGTTACCTAGCGAAGGAAATATATTCAAAGGCTTGGACATATAGTGGAGTGTGGTGAACTAGAACTGACAATTTGGGGTAAAAATTTTGTTGACTCATCGGAGAAAAGTTATAATAGTGGGATTCAATAACCACCACCCGCAAATGAGGGTATGTTTCCTATTTAAGGAATTATGAGGAGTATAGATTTTTTGTAGTGATTGATATTGTGTGGGCTAAAGGGTTGCTAAATTTAGCCTATAACACTGTTATTTACGTAGACTCACTGAGGGGTGTGGGACACCTTTATATTACATGTTATCACATGGGTTTGATTTTTATCATGGGATTACTTACCTTGGGCATGTCCGAGCGTGATTTGACTATCGACGTGCATTGACTTGTGGTATATGAGAGCGTATGTCTGCATCTTGTCTTCTATAAGAGAGTAGATGCGTAGACTCTATTTGAAATCGATAAAACCTAATTTTTGTTTTAAATTGATAAACCTGATATTTAAAAAAAAAAAAAAAAAAAAAAAAAAAACAAAAACAAATTTTTATATATTAATGACTAAGGACCTTTGGAGTTTCGATGACCGACTACTTTAGGAAGTAGTGTATCGGGGTGGTTCCTTGTTTGGATTTCGCTTGCGAGACACCCCACGCATGAAACTACTAACCGTTGGGAGTCGAAATAAGTTAGGTCTTTGGGAAACGAGTTTAAAACCTTTGCGAAAATTTTAATATTGAAAGCGGTACGAGAGGGTGTATGGGCGCCCTCGATGATTGGATTGTAGTATTTTTCATAATTGTGAAAAAGGTAAGTAGTTGGAACTTCAGGATTTATTTGTTCAATGTGTGAGGCTCAGTTTTCCCAAAGTTTGTCACAAGGACGTTATAGGGAAGATTAGGTAACGTCTCAATTTGATTCAGTTGAAACTATATGGTGAGGCTTGGCGTATAACATCAATAGGGATTTTTGTTAATGTACTGTATGGGCGGTACATCTTGGATTTCTTGCGATGAGAGATTTATACTCGGAGTTGACTTTACCGGTATGACTTATATTCCTGAATTTCGGGACGAAATTATGTTATAAGGGGGGGAGTATGTAATACCCCGTAATTTTAAATGACTTTTAAAATGGGTTATATTTTAAATTAATGGATTAATTGGATTTTATTATTAATTAATTCATTTGGGTTTTATCCGAATTGAGGATATTAAAATGGATGATTCTGAATATTACTTAAAGATATTTAGGTAATATATGAATGTGATGTCATTGATATGACGGTGTGATATAATTTCGGTAATTTGGATTTTTAGTCAGACGCGGTATGGGACATGTCGGGACTAATTTATTAAATTAAAAAGGAAATTTATTTTCTATCGACCTTATAGTCATTTTGACTGCGTCGTTGCGTCCGGAAGGTTCGATATAGTCAGAAAAGTCTATTTGGATGTTAATTTTGAGTCTCGGGTCATTTGGAAATGAATAGACAACCCGAAAGGGCATTTTGGTCATTTTTCTAAGGGGGATTAATAGTGATTTCGGATTTTGTCCTATTATAAGTATTGGTAGATTAAGTGTATGTGGGTTATTCATCTCCTCTACACAAAGTAGAGAAGCCATCTTCCTAGAGAGAGTGAAAGGGTGCTTGGGAAGGGAAAAGCCTACTTGGGAAGGAGAAGAACAAGAACCAAGGTTCACCACCACCAACCACCACCGGAGTTTGACCGGAGAAGGGACAACCAACTGAGATATACTACACCAAAGGATCAGACCTTCAGTAAAGGCAAGTGTTTTATAATGGAAATTTAAGTTCGTATATTGTCCATGTTAGAATAGTTATGAAAAGAGAAGATTATTCATGTTTGGAAGAAATAATGGAGTATTAAATGGATTTCTGGAAACTGAAATGATATAGGAATTAAACTCATGTTTTAGGTTGATAATAATCCAAGAAATAGTCATGAAACTGTTGAAGAAATTATGAAAACCATTGATGTGTTCTTGAAGTTGATATGTTGATAATTTTCTGGAAATAAGGAGATAAACATGCTTTTTAATCCAATCCCTTGATGATTCTAGGATGTTTAGAGTATTGGAAATCGTTCATATATGTTGATATATCATGTAGTAAATATTATAAGTCATTTGGGATGTTTAGATGAAGGTTTAAATGATCATAAGTTGCTAAACCCATAGTTGTAGAAAATGCAGAAAACCAGGCTGTGACCTGAGGGATCGATCGATCGACCCCTGCCTTCGATCGATCGACCTCCCCAGAATATGTAAAGTTGTTTCTTTTTAAATGTTGATTCTTATCCCAAACCTTTTGTGGATCTTTGGTGATTATTAGTTGAATATTATGGGACTTATAAAATATCAGTAAACCCTTGATAAGATTTGAATTAATTTGATTTGGATTCAAGTGATTAAAATGATGAAAATTATATTGAATGGAATTTCGATTGCTAGATTCATTTGTTAAATTCCAAAGGGGGATGTATGAGGATTTAAGATAGGACCAGTAGGGGTGATTTAATATAACACATGGGTATCCTTAAGTTTACAAGAGGGTTTAATCCTAAGTGAAAGAAGATGTGTTTATAAGAGATTTGAAACTATCGATTTTAACCTTAATTAAAAGGAGAACTAAACTCGTAGTAATTAGGGAGAAATGATGTTATGGACGAGTAGGATATTAGTGACTTCTTACTGAATATATGTTGAGGAAAAACCTATTTGAATCATGTGTATTGAGTGAGGGTAGCCTTAGGGTTACAATTTGAACATCAAGGACTGAGTTTAAGCTCATTATTGATTTCGCAAGGATGGAGTCTAATACAAGAGCGTAGTGGTATGTCTCCAGGATAATAGATGGGAGTTTAGAACACATTTGGTTGAAAGAAGGTATGAGGTTATCCCGATCGCATAGTTGAAGTTGTCAGACCTCCTCGATCGACAAAGTTAAGTTGCAGTGTATTGGAGGGGTTCCTTATTTGGATTTCGCTTTGCGAGACGCTCCGCGCATGAACCTTAACGACGTCGGTAGTGGAGAGATGTTATAGGATGCGAGGATAATTAAATTATGATGTAAAGATATGATATTTTAATACGTGGAATTTAAAAGAGATATAATGCTACGTATGGGAAATATCTTAGGGTAGTGATATTACCTTATTGATATTATATTATAGGTATGATAATACCTATTTTATTGATTGATGATTTATGTGTATGAAATACCTAGCTTACTTGCTATCGGTGGGAGGTTTGCGCGTGAGGGCAGTCATATCCTGATGAATCCATGGGATCTTTGATTTGTCGCTCGAGAACACAGGTATATGAAGACTTATCGGGGAGTTGATAAGTCCACTGACTGTGGGTACGTAGGTATGTGCGTGACCCATGGATACGAGAACTATGTTCACCTCCAATTTCTTTGTGGTTCGTGGAATCTTACCGAACCTTTAGTCCCCTATTCGACGACCTGCGATGATGGGACATGATAGCAGAGTAATGCATTGCACCGCAGCTGTGACTCGGGGTGCCGTATTATATATGAATATATATATAATGGATTAAATGATTGAATGGATATATATTGTGGTTAAATCTATCTACAGTGATAATTGTAGATAACGGTGAATAGAGAAAGATAATGAAATTAAGTTAATGAATGTTTATCCTTACAGAATTGAAAAGCTTAATTCATATTAATGAGAAATGATTCATGTTAATGAGAAACGATTCATATAAATGAGAAATGTAAATGAATAATAATGTGACGTATGGTATGGGACATACGGGGATTATGATATGGGAATGGAATTATATTATGGAATTGGTAGAGGAACCATTAACTAGGAAGTTAATAGGAAACGTTAAGTGTGCACTCTAGTTGAGAGGTGAGAATAACAAGTGAGAGTTGGATCTAACATGTACATAATAAATGCTTTATTGCACTTGTTAAATACTTGCTGTTTTAAAAATCATCTACACATTCGGGCTCTGACCCGTTTCCTTGCATATTTTCTTTTCTATTGTATCTTCTATATCAGGTGTCCAGCAACAGGGACGCCAGCCTTAGCGGATTACGACGAGCTATGGAGTTATGGAGTATTGCTTAGACGCTTATCATCTTTTTGATTCACAGTATTCTTAGTTAGGGCATGTCGCCCAAAGGATTTCAGTTATCTTTTCTATCGAGGTCAAATACTATTGTATTCGGGTCTTTTTAATACATTTAACATTGTTGGGATTATTGTAAAGGATTTATATTATTTGGGAATGTTTATTCCAATTGCATTTAAATTCTTTTGAGTTATATATTGTGTTATCAGTGTTGTAGTATAAAATGTGTAGTGTTATTCTTAAACTAAAAATGGTTTTGTTGAAATTTAAATTTGGAAAGTTTTTAACACCAGCTTAATTGGGTATTGGGTGAGTTGTAAATGTTTTCGACAGTGATGCAAAGAATGAGCCAACTGTATATTCTGTTTTAATTTGGTATGGGACTGGCCACCCGGTATTTAATTTGGCGGGGTGTTACATAAGTGTCCTTAAAACTTATCCCAGTCAACAATTAAGACTAAAATAGTGAGAAAAATATTGAATTCATTTTTTAAATCTTTGAAATATGAAATTGAAAAAAACAATTCTACTTAAACACAAGAAAAAAATTTATTATATTTTATATGGAACCCCTCAACCACAAATTTCAAAATAATCCATTAAACATCGTAATTCACCTTATGATGTAAGATTTATCATTGGAAGATTAAATCTCCACACCTTGAACTGAACATACTTTCATCTTTCATTGTGGTATCCATGTAGTTCAAGATCATCTGTCCAATATAGTGAATCGCCGACGATTTTTAGTCCAAATCCTAATGACATGACTTTTTAGGACGATATCAAAATTCGTGTCTAAAAGTATACCACGAACTAATTTTAGATTATCCAATATAATATAGACTCCTTCTTTAGGGGTACACCGACATGAATAATGAATCCAAAAGTACCCGTTAGGAAACTTTTACTGACCAACATAATAATTATTATTATTCTTATTTAGAGGACCTACGTAATATTGAAAGTCTAAAAATTGTTGATGGAGACCGTGGGTTTTATACTGAAACCCCTCTCCCACTTATCATTTAAAAATGGAGGGCTTTGAAAAACTAAACATTCAATTCTAAAAGTCCAAATTTAAATCCTTGGTAATTTCCAATTTACTTCTATAAGTTAAATCACTTGATCTCACTATTTTAATTATTCAAAAACACATTTTAAAATTAAAATAAAGACCCGGAGATTAGAATTCAATTTATACCTTAAAATTAGTTACCCCTATGAAATTCAATTTAGAAAAGAATAAATCACAACACAAATGTTCGGAGAAAATTGGTGATCTAGGCCAGTCTCAAAATAAATAATCCACGTTGTCCATAAAATGGGTGCTCCTAATTATCCAATTAATTAGCACATAAATTATGTAACATAAAATAAATAGACATGCAAGAAATAAAATAATTAAATATAGCAAAAAAATAAAATAATACCCCTTCCATCATCGCCTAGAATTTAACATGAAGTAAAACTCTTCATTTATAAGAGTCCTTGTTGAAGAAGAATTTCTTTTGGGAAAGAGTCCAACTTGAAGTAAAACTCTACATGCGAAAGAATGATTATTGAAGAAGACTTCATTTTGGGTAAGAGTTCAACTTGAAGTAAAAGTCTCCATTTAAAAGAATACTTGTTGAATAACACTTCCTTTTGCATAAGAGTAATACTTGAAGTAAACTTCATTAAAAGTTGATGCAGGCAATTCTAACGATGTTCTATCAGGCTGATTCTTTGAACACGACTTCATCTCATCTTCACCAAGAACATATGCAAAAATCAAAGAAATCCGACGGTTCGATCCCCAAAACATTATGAAGATGAACTTATCATTCTCCCATTGAGCTGATTTTTAGATAACAGCTTCATCTTGCCTTCAACTAGAATATATTAAGATTTTAGCAAATTCCATTTGTCTGATCATTTATAATAAATAAAATAAGATCTTAAATTTTCCATTAAGGAATCTCCATAGACCATGTCAGGATTCTTCTTGAATCTCCATGAAACTTTATTAAGAATTCTTCTTTCTTCTTTAAGAAATCCCAAAACATTCTCCGACTTTTTTCATGCTCACGTTCTACAAAACTGTGCATATTTACACAAACTAAATTTAGGCATCTTGTTAGATGGCATGTAACTTTTCAATTCAAGATCAATTTCAACTAGGGCTTTGATATCAATGTTTGTGAAAAATAACTTGGGATTGACATTTTAAATGAATTTTTTTTTGGCTCAATGAATTTTTTATTAATCGTGTACTGAAAAGAAAACAAGAGCTAGGATTTAAGAACAAAACTAGAGTTTAGAATACAATACCATTATGGATTCGATTGCGAGCCGATGTGGAGATAATATTTGTTAACAATGATGTTTTTTTTTATTATTTTAGATATCAAAAACCTTGCCTAACCTTCTGTAAACTTTGGATAATCTAGTGTATGATCCTCACCAAAGCAAGGTAGGTGTGTGGTCACCTTTTGAGATATATTCATATCCCACCACTGCACCAAATATCGCCAATGGTCACCGTTTTGACTCGTGACCACAACTATAGGTCATAGTCTTCACCCGTGATAATATGAAGTGTGACAAAATTGGGGGTCACGATCGCTATCTACGAACCCCAAGGGAAAATATGGGTGACAATCGTAACCCGTGACTAGGACACTATGGCGGGTCACGATCTAGGCTCGTGAGTGACCCTCAGGGGAGAACCTCGGTCATGGTAGCCACCCATGACCACGACACCATGCTTGTTCAAGATCCATGCACATGACCCTAATTTTGGTCACGGTTATCACCCATGACTAGTGGCACGGAATTGGTCACGATCAATAATCGTGACCCCTACCTTTTTTTTATTAAATTTTTTTTTATCACGGTCCAAAATTGTGACCAAATATATATATTTTTAAATTAAAATAAAATAAGAGTCACGATTTTGGACTGTGAACAATAAAAAAAATTAAAAATTTATTTATCTCCATCTTAAAAAAAACTTTACATTTTTCAAAACCTTTTACATTTCCAGACATAAATATTTAACCAATATGTAATAAAAGTTAACTAACGCATGCTTGCGTGAATATGTACTAGTACAACATAAGTTAACTAATTCATGCTTGCATGAATATGTAATAAAATATAACTCGTGTTTTCGTGAATATGTACAACCAAAATAAAATACAACGCATTTTGCGTGAATATGTACAACAAGAGTAAAAATACAATGAATGCTTGCATGAAAATGTTCCAAATTTTCCTTTTCCATTGAGGCCTGCAAACAAAACTTTAAAAATGTCACAAGTCGTAATTAAGTAATAATGAACTTGATTTCCAAAAATAACTTTGGAACACCTACGTAGTAAAAAATGGCATCAAAGTACATGTAGATTAACAAGGTTGGGGACTAACCTACAATTCGAATCTAGGGTGTATCTTTTGGTTTATGAAAATTTATATCAAATGTGTTGCAAGTGTCGAAAAATGTAAGAACACTTTAAACAGAAAATTGAGGTATACCCTTATCTTAGTTTTTTATTGACGAAAATATCTGTCAATACATAATTGTGAGAACCCTCTAAATTGGTTATTTTGTATTTTCACCCTTCAAGGACATGTTTTCAAATTTTTTTAATTTTTAGTCATGTTCTCAAATTGAGCATATGTAACACCCCACGATTTTGGGACTGAGAAATTTAATTTTGGGAAAAATAAAATTTATTTAAATCGGAGAATTTTAGAATTTGGAAATTGAAGTAAAAAAATTGAGGACATTTTAAAGTATTCTGAAAGATAATTCTGAGTGCGCCATTGGTTCCGGATAGGTCGTGATAGTCAAAATGACTTTCATTGGGTTTTATTTCGGCTCCGTAATATTTTTAAGTATGTTTGACTCGAATTGGAGTAAACGAGTCATTTAAAGTGTGTATTAACATTTAAAACTTGGTTTATTATTTTAAGGGATTTAAGGGCTTACGATTCAGCCCTTCTCATTTGTGAGAAGAGATAAATAGAAAGAAGAGAGAAAGAAAGAGGAAAAGAAGATGAAAGGAAGAGAGAGAGGAAGAAAGCTTGGAGATTCCGGGCCCAAACGCGATCCCGGGGACGATCCAACCTCTACAATCTTGAGGCAGGTGCTTAATCTTGCAAAATATTTCATTTCATAATTTGTGGATAAGAAAATTGTATTTTGGGTATTAATAACAAAACCTAGATTTTGAAGATTTAATCTTGAAAATGATGTATATATATGGGTTGATGTGTAGAAATGGTTGGGACCAACTTTGGGGTTGGTTTATTAGCCTAGAATCATGAGATGATGAAGGTTTAGAGGTTAGAAGTGAAATTTTAGGGTTTAGAATTCGTGGGTTTAATGAAGAAGAAGAGACCTTTAGGGTTCTGCAGACCCGAATCGATTCGCCCCTTAAGCGAATCAATTCGGCTTAGGCAAAAGTGGCAGATCTGCATGACCGAATCGATTCGGACCCAAGGTGAATAGATTTGGATTGAGACAGAGTGCCAGGTCCTTTGGACCGAATCGATTCGCAGATCGAGTGAATTGATTCGCCCTTGAGACAGAATTGATTCGGGCCAGGCCGAATAGATTCGGAAACAGGGTTGTTTTATGGAGTTTTTCTAGGATGATTTCTAACCCTTTTTGGTTGGGTTTATTGATTCGGGACCTTCTTTTATGATGTAATAGATATGTTTTGGAGACATATAAGGGGCTTCTCACACGTTATGATTGTGGGGACTTCTTGAAAAATTTGGGAAAATATATGTATGTATGCATTAGAGTTGTTTATAGAGATATTGAGAAACCTCATTGGGGATGGGAATCCTAATTATAGATCAAAAGTAAGCCAAGTTATGACGTTAGGTTAAGGTGCCTTCGAGAAAATGATGAGAGTACAATACAAAATCGTAGGCCGAGGTTGTGCCAAATCCTTATAGCGGTAGGTTCTATTTAGATTAAGATTGGGGGCCTACGAGAGAGAGTGGTCGCGTATCCTTAGTAATGTTTTACTCGAGGAATAGATTGTAAACACAATAAGATTTAAGGGTTCATAAGAATAATTGAACCATAGTCGGGATAGTGATTATATATATCGACGTAGGATTTCCCTAAAAATAATGGGATCATGAGATGAATTTAGGATTGAGTTTGAGGTTTATTGACTAATAGTTATGTGCATACAAATGATCGAATTAGTGCTTGAGATAATGACGTACTTTCGAATATAGATGAGAAGCGTAGTGATTGTTACCTACACTCAACATTGGGTGATAACCTTAATGTTGGAGATATATAGATATGTTGGAAGACTATTTATATCATAATGAAAATGGATGCATATGCTTCAAGGGTGGGATCATATTCACATAATGAATTAAGCCAATATGATTGAAGTGATGCTTAGTATATTGAAGAATATGGACGCTAATAGGCGAGTTTATAAGTTTCTTACATACAATGAGAGATAATATGTATATATGTTTGTATAGATATGGATATATGTGCATACTCTTGTTGTGATTTTCTAAACCGTATGTGATGGTTTAATTATATGATGGGATCATATGGATGTATATATATTATGCATGTGAATGATATATATACTTATCTGGTTAAGCATACCCTACGCATGCTATCATTGGGAAGTTTCCGCAATGAGGGTGGGCACCCTAGCTCGAGGAGCAGAGTGTGAATATTCCCTAAGTCATAGTCGTCAGTTGTGTTATTATGTGATTTACATTTTTTTTGGGATGAGACGTGGTGGGTATGTTTCGTCTCATTTCCGGTTAGGAACTATGATCGCTTCCCGACGTTATGTGCGTGAGTTTATCACGAGGTGGGTGTCGTTTAGCCCCACCAGGTGGTCCCCAGTATGCTACGTGGGTTGGGCACTGGGAAGATGATAGCATGGTGCAGTATATCGGCGATATATATAGCTGGGTATTTTATGTGAATGGTCATTGTACATCATATGTGGTATGTACACTTGGCTATGGGAATGAATGATTGTATCTATATATATGTTTAGAGTAAATACATGTATACTTATACATATCCTATAAATGGAAGGATATAGAGGTTCTATGGTGTACATCTTGGGTGATTACGGTGTACTAGATTGTTGGGGGTTGATGTATCGCATTTGAGGAATATTTCGGTTACATCATCCCAAGGATATTTATTGGAGATATTGAGGTCACTTTTAGAGAGTCATTGAATTTCAGTAGTTGCAGAAATAGAAATTGTGTATGACATAATGGATCCCTACGATCGGCATTGTCAAGCAGTAGCGTATTGGGGGGGTTCCTTGTTTCGATTTCGCTTTGCGAGATGCCCCATGTACGTAACAAAGTGCAATGTTGAGAATAGTGAGAAGTTTTGTCTTTCATGCTTATATATTAGTAGTATGATGGTGTGTATGATCAATTGAAAAGGAACGCTGATAATAAAGCTTCATGTTAATATATAATGTAATATGATTTGTAACTGTTTAAGTTAATAATTGGAATCAATTAAGCCTAGTAAGGAATTTATGAGTATATATAATTTACTGTAATTGGAATGGGGAGGATTCTTGGGTTATGTCAGGATGGCAGGTCTTGTGGGTATAGGCCGTGCCTATGGTAAGTTAGGTTGTCCTTATGGGTAGGGTAACTTAAGTAAGATTTCGGGATGCGAATAAGTGCGCGCTATTAGAGGAGAGGTGGGTTTGAGTTTCATGAGAGTGCGACTCCACTTTAATTATGAAATTAGTGCATTGATATTTATTATGCACGGTTAACACAACTGCTAAACATTTTTACAACTCGAGCTCTGACCCATTTATATTTTCTCTCCTGATATATATATACACTACTGGTGTCCTACCGCATGGATGCCGGATGCTTTTCTAACCAGAGTTGTGGGAGCCGTAAAAGGTGCAGACTGTTGCGGGACTTAGATTGTAGTCCCTCTCTATTTATTTATAAATTTAGATAGGTTTCATTATGTACATCGCGATTATACTTTAGAGTCATATGTAGTTATTTATATCTCTTCTTTACGGTTATTTTACTGTCTATGACCCGACGGCTTATTCGGGTATATCTTTCTTGTTGGTACTCATTTCATCTTATTCTAGAATTTCATTTATCATAGTACTTGTAAGCATTTTTCCTTTATTAGTAGTTATATAGTGGTGGTTTATTGGTTATTGCATGTTTTATTTAATTTTTGGCATTCGCTTTTTATAGTTTCGGGTAGTTAGCCTCATACTATTTAGTATTGTCAGTTGATGTTGAGACTGAGCCATCTGAGATACCTGATTTATGTAGTATAGGGATGGCCACCCGTTATTAAAATAAGCGGGTTGTCACAGATGGTATCAGAGAATCAGGTTCCAAAGTCTTTAGGATCTGTGCGGGTTTTCTACATTCCTCCGTTGATGTAGTTGACATAAAGCCCTACTAGTAGGATTGTTGTGTTCCCTATGTTTATCTTCTTCCGCGATATGTACTCGCTCGAATGACGTTCTGACACAGTTGCTTTCGTCTCAGACGTCGCCGAGAATAAGTCAATTAGAAAGGGTAAGATGAGAGATTTAATACCCATAACAAATTTTGGGTACGTTTTGATTTGAGGTATTTCTTTCCGTGATTCAGGAAGAGATAAGAAGGAGAGTTTCGTGATCGATAAGGTGAGTACTGATGAGGAGAGAGTAGGAAGCCCTTGGGAGGTTTAGATTGAGAAATTCTTTAACATTTGTTAGGAAACCTGGTTATGGTGATTTTTACCGATGTGAGGTGTGTGGAGTTGTCCCAATATCGGGAGTATTGCCTTTTGGGAAGAGGGAGTGAGAAATTTAAAGTTTTGGGTCCATTGAGTAAAACTGAGGGAGTTTTCGTAGTCGCAATAGCGTCTTGTCCTTCGAGATGGTTAGGAAAGATTTATGAGGAAGATATTTCTTTGAAGAGAATTAGGCCTTGGGAAGGGGGGAGCAAGTGTGGTCTTTATACAACATCTTTTGGGATAGTAAACCGTCTTGTGATGAGCTAGTAGATAGTTACTCTATTGATTTTCGAAAGTGTGGATTGTTTAGGTTGTTGGGTAGTGGTTATTATGCTATTGGTTTATTGATATGCTAGTGCATATACTTGTGGTATTCCAATGAGAGGGGGACTTACCTTGTGGCAAATGTTTTGATGTAATATATAGGAATTGTATGACTAAGGACGTTCAAAATTTGGTAGATTCATTGTTGAGTGGAAAAAATTTAGCTCAGAGATTGTGCTAGTTTTAAGATTTAGTTGTTGGTAGGAGTATTGTAATTGTTGTGGCCTTGTGTCTTGGACATGAGGTATTTGTTTGGCGTGTCGAAAGACACAAAATTGTTTTATATTATATTGTTATATAGGACTTCGGGAAATATTTAAAACTCAAAAATCTGTTATAAAACCTTAACCCTGGTTCAACTAATCTCAATCCCCGACATAGCTACACTGTAGTGTATTAGGAGGGTTCCTTGTTTGGATTTCGCTTGCGAGACCTCCCCCGCATGACGGTAGCTAGTGTCAGGAATTTAGAAGAGTTCAACCATTGGGAATTTCAAACTTTTATATATTTAATATGTTGCTATAGATTATATTGTTGAGAGTTATATCACGATTTGAGGCTAGTGTAGCCGGGTTATTATGGTATGAGTTGAGCTCGACGTACGGGGTGTATGGGCGCCCTGGGTAGATGGTTTGATTCTAAAATCCTTACGGTTCGATGTGAGAACAGGGAGAGATGGGTATAGTGATCTTGAGGGTAGATGCAAGGGAGAGAGGAGATTCGAAGTCCTAGGCATATCTTAAATTTCGCAGGCGAAATTCTTGTAAGAGGGGAAGAGTGTAACACCCCACGATTTTGGGACTGAGAAATTTAATTTTGGGAAAAATAAAATTTATTTCAATCGGAGAATTTTAGAATTTGGAAATTGAAGTCCAAAAATTGAGGACATTTTAAAGTATTCCGAATGATAATTCTGAGTGCGCCATTGGTTCCGGATAGGTTGTGATAGTCAAAATCACTGTCATTGGGTTTTATTTCGTCTCTGGAATATTTTTAAGTATGTTTGACTCGAATTGGAGAAAACGATTCATTTAAAGTGTGTATTAACATTTAAAACTTAGTTTATTGTTTTAAGGGATTTAAGGGCTTACGATTTCATCCCTTCTCATTTATGAGAAGAGATAAATAGAAAGAAGAGAAAGAAAGAGGAAAAGAAGAAGAAAGGAAGAGAGAGAGGAAGAAAGCTTGGAGATTTCGGGCCCAAACACGATCCAACCTCTACAATCTCGAGGCAAGTGTTTAATCTTGCGAAATATTTCATTTGTGTATTTCATTTAATAATTTATGGATAAGAAAATTGGATTTTGGGTATTAATAACAAAACCTAGGTTTTGAAGATTTAATTTTGAAAATGATGTATATATATGGGTTGATGTGTAGAAATGGTTGGGACCAACTTTGGGGTTGATTTATTAGCCTAGAATCATGAGATGATGAAGGTTTAGGGGTTAGAAGTGAAATTTTAGGGTTTAGAATTCGTGGGTTTAATGAAGAAGAAGAGACCTTTAGGGTTCTACAAACCCGAATAGATTCGCCCCTTAAGCGAATCAATTCGGCTTAGGCAATAGTGGCAGGTCTGCATGACTGAATCGATTCGGACCCAAGGTGAATCTATTTGGCTTGAGATAGAAGGCCAGGTCCTTTGGACCGAATTGATTCGCAGCTGGAGCGAATCGACTCGCCCTTGAGATCGAATCGATTCGGGCCAGGAGGAATCGATTCGGAAACAGGGTTATTTTATGGAGTTTTTCTAGGATGATTTCTAACCCTTTTTGGTTGGGTTTATTGATTCGGGACCTTCTTTTATGATGTAAGAGACATGTTTTGGAGACATATAAGGGGCTTCTCACACGTTATGATTATGGGGACTTCTTGAAATAATTTGGGAAAATATATGTATGTATGCATTGGAGTTGTGTATAGAGATAGTGAGAAACCTCATTGGGGATGGGAATCCTAATTATTGATAAAAAGTGAGCCTAGTTATGATGTAAGGTTAAGGTTCCTTCGAGAAAATGGTGAGAGTACGATATGAAATCGTAGGCTGAGGTTGTGCCGAATCTTTATAGCGGTAGGTTCTATTTAGATTAAGATTGGGGGCGACGAGAGAGAGTGGTCGCGTATCCTTAGTAATGTTTTACTCGAGGAATAGATTGTAAACGCAATAAGATTTAAGGGTTCATAAGAATAATTGAACCTTAGTCGGGATAGTGATTATATATATCGATGTAGGATTTCCCTAAAAATGATGGGATCAAGAGATGAATTTAAGATTGAGTTTGAGGTTTATAGACTAATAGTTATGTGCATACGAATGATCGAATTAGTACTAGAGATAATGATGTTCTTTCGATTATAGATGAGAAGTGTAGGGATTGTTACCTACACTCAACATTGGGTGATAACCTTAATGTTGGAGATACATAGATATGTTGGAAGACTATTTATATCATAATGAAAATGGACGCATATGCTTCAAGGGTGGGATCATATTCACATAATGAATTAAGCTAATATGATTGAAGTGATGGTTAGTATATTGAGGAATATGGACGCCAATAGGCGAGTTTATAAGTTTCTTACATATAATGAGAGATAGTATGTATATATTTTTGTATAGATATGGATATATGTGCATACTCATGTTGTGATTTTCTAAATCGTACGTGATGGTTTAATTATATGATGGGATCATATGGATGTATATATATTATGCAAGTTAATGATATGTATACTTATGTGGTTAAGCATACCCCGGGAATTCTATCATTGGGAAGTTTCCGTGATGAGGGTGATCACCCTGGCTCGAGGAGCAGAGTGTGGATATTCCCCAGGTCATAGTCGTCAGTTGTGTTATTATGTGGTTTACATTTTTTTTGGGATGAGACGTGGTGGGTATGTTTCGTCTCATTGTTAGTTAGGAACTATGACCGCTTCCCGGATGTTGTGTGCGTGAGTTTATCACGAGGTGGGTGTCGTTTAGCCCCACCAGGTGGTCCCCAGTATGCTACGTGGGTTGGGCACTGGGAAGATGATAGCATGGTGCAGTATATTGGTGATATATATAGCCAGTTATTTGATGTGAATGGCCATTGTACATCATATGTGGTATGTATAATTGGCTATGGGAATGAATGATTGTATCTATATATATGTTTAGAGTAAATACATGTACACTTATACATATCCTATAGATGGAAGGATATAGAGGTTCTATGGTGTATATCTTGGGTAATTATGGTGTACTAGATTGTTGGGGGTTGATGTATCGCATTTGAGGAATATTTCAGTTACATCATCCTAAGGATATTTATTGGAGATATTGAGGTCACTTTTAGAGAGTAGTGAAATTTCAGTAGTTGTAGAAATAGAAATTGTGTATGACATAATGGATCCCTACGATCGGCATTGTCAAGCAATAGTGTATTGGGGGGGTTCCTTGTTTGGATTTCGCTTTGCGAGACGCCCCATGCACGTAACGAAGTGCAATGTTGAGAGTAGTGAGAAGTTTTGTCTTTCATGCTTATATATTAGTAGTCTGATGGTGTGTATGATCAAGTGAAAAGGAACGATGATAATAAAGCTTAATGTTAATATATAATGTAATATGATTTGTGACTGTTTAAGTTAATAATTGGAATCAATTAAGCCTAGTAAGGCATTTATGAGTATATATAATTAACTGTAATTGGAATGGGGAGGATTCTTGGGTTATGTTAGGATGGAAGGTCCTGTGGGTATTGGTCGTGCTTATGGTAAGTTAGGTTGTCCTTATGGGTAGGGTAACTTAAGTAAGATTTCAGGAAGCGAATAGGTGCACGCTATTAGAGGAGAGGTGAGTTTGGGGTTTCACGAGAGTGAGACTCCACTTTAATTATGAAATTAGTGCATTGATATTTATTATGCACGGTTAACACACTTGCTAAATATTTTTACAACTCGAGCTCTGACCCGTTTATATTTTCTCTCTTGCTATATATATATATATATATATATATATATATATATATATATATATATATATATATATATATATATACTACTACAGGTGTCCTACCGCATGGATGCCAGATGCTTTTCTATCTAGAGTTGTGGGAGCCGTAACAGGTGCGGACTGTTGCGGGACTTAGATTGTAGTCGCTCTCTATTTCTTTGTAAATCTAGATAGGTTTCGTTGTGTACATCGGGATTATACTTTAGAGTCATATGTAGTTGTTTATATTTCTTCTTTACGGTTATTGTACTATCTGTGACCCGACAGCTTATTCGGGTATATCTTTCATGTTGGTACTCATTTCATCTTATTCTATCATTTCATTTATCATAGTACTTGTAAGAATTTTTCCTTTATTAGTAGTTCTATAGTGTTGGTTTATTGGTTGTTGCATGTTTTATTTAATTTTTGGCATCCGCTTTTTATAGTTTCGAGTAGTTAGCCTCATACTATTTAGTATTGTCAGTTGATGTTGAGACTGAGCCATATGAGATACCTGATTTATGTAGTATAGGGTTGGCCACCCGTTATTAATATAAGTGGGTTGTCACAGCATATTGTGACTATGCGGTCAGTTTTTGTGTGTTACATTGGTTCATGTTAAAGGTGTTCGTGCTTCTTGCGGGAGCGTTTGGGGGTTATTTTGTGTTTTCACCCTTCAAAGGCATGTTTTCAAGCCTATGTCTAACTATTTATAATTTTTGTCATGTTCTCAAACTGGTCATCCTGTGATTATACGGTTAGTTGCTATGCATTACGTTGGTCACGTGGGATGTGCCTATGCGTCTTCCAGGGGATTTTGGAGGCTATTTTTCATTTTCATTCTTCAATGATATCTTTTCAAGATTAAGTATAACTACTTTTAATTTTTGTCCATGTTCTTAAATTGGGCATTCTGTGACTATACGGTCAGTTACTACGTGTTACGTTGGTCCCATGGGAGGTGTTCATGCCTTGTGCAGGGACATTTGGGGGCTATTTTGCATTTCCACCCTTCAATGACATGTTTTTATGCCTAAGTCTAATTATTTGCAACTTTTTATTATGTTCTCAAATCGGGCATCCTAAAACTATGCTGTCAGCTGCTATGTGTTACAGTTGTCCCGTGGGAGGTGTTCGTGCCTCTTGAGGGAGCATTTGGTGACTATTTTTACGTTTTCACCCTTCAACAACATGTTTTGAAGCCTAAGTATAACTATTTGTAATTTGTTATCATGTTTTCAAATTGGGCATTCCGTGACTATGCGATCAGTTGTTACGTGTTATGTTTGTCCCGTAGGAGGTGTTCATGCTTCTTACGAGGGCATTTTAAGATTATTTTTCACTTTCACCCTTAAATAGTAGGTTTTCAAGCCTATGCCTAACTATTTATAATTTTTTATCATATTCTCAAACCGGGCGGGCCGTGACTACAAGGTGAGTTGTTAGGTGTTACCTTGGTTCCATAGGAGGTGTTCGTGCCTCTTGGAGGGGAATTTAGGGGTTATTTTGCAATTTCACTCTTTAAGATGTTTTTAAGTCTAAGTCTAACTATTTGTAAATTTTGGTCACGTTATCAAATTGGTCATCCCGTGACTATGCGGTCAGTTTCTACATGTGACGTTCATTCCATGGGAGGTATCCATGTGTCTTGCGGGGGTGTTTAGGGGATGTTTGGCATTTTCACCCTTCAATGGCATGTTTTCAAGCCTAAGTCTAACTATTTGTAAATTATGGTCATGTTCTCAAACTGGAGATTCCATGACTGCGCGGTTAGTTTCTACGTGTTACTTTAGTCCGTGGTAAGCCTTTTCGCCTCGTGTGAGGGTATTTTAGGGTTATTCTGTATTTCACCCTTCAGTAACATTTTTTCAAGCCTAAGTCTAACTATTTAAAACATTTGGTCATGTTCTCAAATCGGGAATCCCGTGACTATAATATCAGTTGATACATGTTACGTTAATCCTATGGGAGGTTGTTGTGTCTCTTGCAGGGGCGTTTGGGTTCTGTTTTTGCAAGTTTAATCCTTCAACGACATGTTTTCAAGCCTAAGTCTAACTACTTGTAATTTTTTCATGTTCTAAAATTGAGCATCCGTGACTATACGATCAGTTGCTATGTGTTATGTTGTCACTGTGGGAGGTGTCCATGCCTCTCGTGGGGGGTGTTTGGGGCTGTTTTTCATTTTCACCCTTCAATGCCATGTTTTCAAGCCTAAGTCTGACTATTTATAAATTTTGGCCATGTTCTCAAATCGAATGTCCCGTTACTATGCGGTCAGTTGTTACGTATTACGTTGGTCCTATGGGAGGTGCTCGTTCCTCTTATAAGGGCGTTTGGGGGATGTTTTGCAAGTTCACCCTTAAACGACATGTTTTCAAGCCTAAGTCTTACTATTTGTAATTTTTGGTCACGTTCTCAAATCGGGTGTCCTGTGACTATGCGAGTAGTGGCTACACATTACGTTGGTCCTGTGGGAGATATCTTTGCCTCTTGTGGGGGTATTCAGGGGTTGTTTTGCATTTTCACTCTTCAACAGCATGTTTTCAGGCCTAACTCTAACTATTTACAATTTTTAGTCTTGTTCATAAATCAAACTAAACATTCATAAATCAAAATAAAAATCCATAAATCAAGCTAACAGGATATAACTTAGATACAAATTGGATTATCTAGGGTCAACATAATATTAGGATACAAATTGGATTGCCAAGGATAAAATAAAATTCTGATCTTCAATCTTCATTTAAATCAACTAAAAGATCTTTCAAATCATGGTTATCATCAAGAGCAAACTAGAATGGTTTAACGACCTTTAGTGCATTTACTTCAATAGTCATAGCCTTCAGTGCATGCACGATAATAAACCAATTGCCATCATTTATGAACTTTGAGTAGAATACTTTCTTTACGTTCTGAGAAAAAATAAATAACAGCCTCATCAACTATGCGATCTATACTCTTCATCTTTGATAAATCTACCATGATAAGTTTGGAGTTAGAATTCATTTTAAAAGCATTGGTAGTGTCCTCCACCTTCATTTAGTCATAATAGACTACATTTTATGTGAAATCTAAATAATTGAATTCCAGGCTTTGTTAGACAATCCCATAATATGTTAGCACCAGGCTTTGAAATTATGTTGTTTTGCATCAAAACCGTTTCCTCAAATGGGGCTGTAACGAAATCTAAACCTTTAGTGTAGAATTTCTTAAAGTTTTTCACTTGAAATTTAGGACATTTTTCCAGGCATTCAAGCCTTGATGAGACATTACCTCTTTTTAAAATCTGCATTTATTAATAAATTTATAATAGGATATGCTGTTACCATACATGATTAAATAAATGCACATATAAGAGGCAAAAAATACCTCTTTTGATATCCATGCTCTAAAACCATTCATCTTATAACAAATCCTTTGATTTTGGGAAATTTCATTCTCGTACTTCCTAAGGTAAATTGTAGGGTTTAGATCATTATATATAAAAGACATAAAAATCAAACTAGAGTAATGCAATTAATTATGTAGCTAATTAATCTCTCTATTCTTCAAGTTCATCTTACGATTTGAAGACATAACCAGTTGCTTGATCGTACTGTAGATTAGTGAGTCTCGCTTCTTTAGGGTTACCAAAAGCTAATTCATCCTTAAATTCATCAGGTTCTGCATTCACTCATTCTCCATGAGGATTGAACCTCCTCAACTCTTATTTCGGCATACGTTCTCGAGGGTACAGGGGTGATATATAGTTACGTCTTCTTCAATAATTTACCCTCCAATATACCATGTATTCTTTACCTAATCCTTGAAGGTTTTAATCAAGAGTTTAAAAGGATACATCCAACGATACATAACGGGACCACAAATCAGTTCCTCGTCGCATAAATTCACAAGCAGGTGGATGTTGATATCGAAGAATGACGAAAGAAAATATTTCTCTAATAAACAAACTTCCTTGACTAAAGTTAATTTCTTGGCTCTAATGTGCTTTTTGTTTACTGCTTTTGAACAAAGTAGGGTAAGGCACAAACTAATTAACATAATTTATCGATGGAGATCTTTGTGTTCATAAATGGAATGACTTAATAACATAGGGATTAATTGAAACATGATGTGCCAGGTGTGAGACTTGCACAATTTCAAGTCATTTTTGTGGTAGCTTACTATCCTGTGCAAATTATCCAAAATAATCGGTTGGATTCTTCAAGTTGAACAATGTGTCTACGAGGACTTTCTTATCACAAGTAGTCAAAGTGAAAGCATCAAGTTGAACAACGTGTCTACGAGGATTTTCTTATTACTAGTAGTCAAAGTGAAAGTAGTCGGGGATATAAATTCTTCCTGTTGTAAGATCATTTTTAACCACAATTTCTTCTTAATTTTCATATCATGTAGATCGTTTCAGGATTGATCTCCATATTTTGATTGATTTCCACCCAGACATATTCCTATCAGATGTTGCACAACATTCTTTTCTGTGTGCATCACATCAATTACATGCCTTACACAATGATTTTTCCAATATGAAAAGTCAAAATATATTGAACGTCTAGACTATGCATTTGTTTTATTAGGGTTATTCAGATCCCCCTAGCTTTATGCTTGAAGTTTAAAAACTGGGGGTGTTTGCCAACATACTTATTCTCCATAGTTGCGGCCTTCACATTCCCCTCAATCTGATAACCAAAAATTCGAGTAGGTTCCATCCTATGATCGTGACCGATAGGCAAAAAGTTAGACCTATTTTTCTCGAAAGGGTAACTATTCGACAAAACTCTATGATGACGAGTATAAGTCATCTTACCACTATGAGTTAGCCAATTGGCTTCATTTTCCTCCCCGTATATAGGACATCCATAATAACCATGAATATTGCAACCAAACAAGGTCCCATAAGAAGGGAAATCATGGATCTCCCAAATCAACATAAAGCACCTTGTACTCTTGACTTACTTGAGTCTACATTGTATAAGTGCTCATCTAGTTTGGAAATTGTGACAAAATTTGAGTCCCATCCCCTAGATACCAAAGAACCTCAGATTCTTCTCATGATGCCTTAATTAATTCATTTAAAGGTATATTCTCATCCACACACACACTAGGATTGCATACATAGTATATATATTGCATTAATTGCTTGTGTGAGTTAATTCCCTTTTAAAATAAGTTTTTACCAATTTTAGGTTTTTAAAAATAATTTTTAAATGATTTTTTAAGAAATTAAAAGTTGGGTTTTAAAACATTTGGGGTCATTATGCTAATTCTGATTATATCATCTCTTACCTGAATGTTTGGTTGGGTAGAATCCGAAACTGCTTAAGACTTCAGGGTGTGCTTGTAATTAGTTTGCTCACGCATTTTTTTAGTTCATCTGAGCCTTACACTTGTCAGCGTTATGACGACTTGATTTGTGTTTGTTGTTAGACTCAGAATCAGTTTGCAATGTCAGCCCTTGGATCTTTTTTATCAACATTCTGCATGTGTTTTATTCCAATCCATGTGAACCCTCTTTAGTCCAATTAGAAAGCATTTAATCCACCGCTGATGTTAAACCGTTGGATGAAAGTCAAATACTCATGACCAAATCTCAGCCATTAGATTTGAGCTGATATTATCGAACCTTCCTTTCTTAGTATAAAAGGAGGTTGAGCCTCTGCATTTCAAAAACTTTTGCTAGTTCGTCAAACTGAGAGAGAGAAGGAAAAGAGAGAGAAAACCCTAAATCGTCCAAACCCTAATCTCGTTTCAAACCCTAAACTCATTTTAGATCCAAAACCAAACTTGAGTGTTTGAGAGTTATTTTTGAGATGGTTTGAAGGCTGTTCGTCGTTTGAATCCTCTGAGTTTGAGATCTTGTAACCAACTTAGACATTTTAAGTTTGATTTCTATTTCTTTTCATAGAAACTATAGATCTTGCTATTTTATGTCATATAACACTTAGATCCATATTATTTCGTTTCTCATCTTGAGAAATCATATTTGTTCATTATTTTTCTGTAAATGTTTTTCACAACGCAAGAATCAAAAAATTATTTTTCGTTTCTAGTTCTTATGAAACAAGACTTCTGATCTAGTGGGAATCGCAATCGGTGGTTTATAGTATCAAAAACATTTACAAAACCCTCTGAAATTGTTTAAGACCTCGATCGTCTTTCGATCAAGATAACCTTGGATTCTGGGTTAATTTGAAAGATTAAGAAAGTCTGTTGTTTCTAAAGAAGATAGAAACTGAAAACCTTATCATTTAGATCTTTCTGTAATTTAATAGGACTTGTTTGTATAAATAAGTTTGCATGTGTGCATGCATGTGTTACAACACTATTAGAAACACTGTCACACTATAACACAAGAAGTGTTGGCTATAAGATCTTGAAACGTGAAGATTCCACGTAAAGCTGGAACAAAGTGTGGAGAAGTTAGCAAGATGAGAAAGCCACATCAACATGAGAACCGCAGATAAGTTAGAATCAAACCAGTGGGTACATATTCTAAACTTGTATAGGTCTGTTTTGTTTGCATGCGTGTTAAATAGCTTGTAACTTGTATATTTTATTTTAGTGGATTATTGGTTTGTGACTTAGAAGTCACCGTGGTTGTTTCCTCAGTTGGGTGAGGTTTTACCACGTTAAAAACTGTGTGTACTTAATCTTTCTACATCTCCTTATCCCATTCTTATTAGTGTGCTGATTTAACTGATTTAAACTATTTTAGTTTTGTTTTTCAAAACTAGATATATAATCTTGAACATATATCATACATATTTTTATTAAACACATCTTGTGGTTAATCTGTTTGATTTAAAGCAAAGAGTTTCCCCAAAAAACAGTTTAGAGTTACTTCGATTATTTAATTTTGAATTAAATGACTTAAGTACCAGCTTTTCAATTGGTATCAGAGATTTGGAAATTTTCTTTAAAGATCTTGTGTTACTGAAATTGTTTTCTTAAAGTCAAATAATGGACGAGAAATATCAAAGATTTGGTAACTTGTCTAGACCCCCTTCTTTAATGGAAACAACTTTCGTTACTGGAAAGTAAGGATGGTTGCTTTCATACAAGGAACCTTGGTAGATGATGTTTTGGACATTATTGAAAATCGATATACTTATCCTACTAAACCAACCACTGAAGGAAGCAATGAGAGGATTAAGAAAGTATTTAGTTAATTCACTCGAGAAGAGAAGAAAGCCTCTCTGAACAATAACAAAGGCAAGAATGCCATTTTTATGTCTATAAATGAACATGAGTTCAAAAGGATCTCATCTTGTACCACTTTTAAGGAAGCTTGGGATACACTGGTTACTGCACAAGAAGGTGACACTAGAGTTAAGGCTGCTAAAACTCATATGCTTATCTAGCAGTATATCTCTTTAATCATGTCAGACTCTGAATCATTTGATGATATTTACATGAATTCGACTGACATTGTGACCAAATTACATTCTAATGGGTTAACCTATGATAAACATGAAATTGTTTCGAAAATTCTAAGGTCATTGCCACAAAAATTTGATAACAAAAGATATGTTATTGAGGAAATGAGTGATCACAATCTCACTCCTGAATTACTCAGTAGTAAACTAAGAACTGTGGAAATTGAACTAGAATTCAAGAAATAATTAACCCATTACCATAGGAAACAAACTAGTTCTAACTTGAGTGTTTCTTTTAAGCTAATAAAACCCGAGCTTAGTATTCCCAATAATGATTCTGATGAGGACTGTGCTATAGATAGTTTGGATAATCAGATTGCCTTGATGATGTCAAAATAGTGTAAGAAGATTGTGAAAGTTAGAAATAAAATGGCAACCAGACAAGGCAAGCCAAATTATACAACTCAGTCTAATCACAAACCTCATGAGAAAGGTCAAGACAAACATCACAAGGACATTCACACGAGATCTAACAAAGATTTTAAGAATATTGAATGTTTAAATGTGGAAAATTGGGTTATATAGCATAAGATTGTAGAGTTAACTTGAATATGACCAATAAACATACTATGGCCAACATTTGCAAGACATGGGATGATTCAAGTGATTATGATATTGAGGAACCTAAGTCATCTGATGTTTTTGATCCTTGCACGTCTTTCTTTGCCAAGATAATCTATAATGATGATATGCCTGTGCCTAAGTATGAGGATGATGCTAATAACTTTACTTCTATTGTTATGAATCATGCTGCTATTGGTTTAAATGCTTTAACTTCTGAGAACATTGCTAGTTCTGCAGCGGGGTGTGTGAGTCAAAGGGAAAGCGATAATGACGATGTCAATGTGTGTGTGAGTTCAAGAATTGAATCCTTAGGGGTCATTTCACACACTACACTTAGTGATTCAGACATTGAAGACCTCCCTGATATTCACAAACTTTATGCCAAAAATCTCAAGAAAATCTCTAAACTAGAGAAGTGTAATACCCCGTATTTCTGAATATTCTACTGAATATTCTATTTAATTAAATTGGAGAATTAAATGAGAAAATACGGCTTAATTTAAATTACGTAAGAGGAGTAATTTAATGAGATTTATTAAAAATTGTAATTTTGGAATATTAATCGAGAGATAGTTACCGATTTATATTGCCTCATTATATTTACTTAGTGCGAGTGGTAAATAGTTACTTAACGCGTGGGGTGAGAATGAGTAATATTTAAATGACTCAAATTATAATTTAGAGGTCACAAATGAGTCTGGAAGGGTCAAATTAGGCAAAATAGTATACTCGGGGGTACTAGTTGAGTCTCGGGGTAATTTTGGACTAAACCGAGATCGTTCAGGGGCGTTTTGGTCTTTTAACTTGAGATGGTAAGGAGACCAACGAATTTGAGAGCCTTTTATCAGCCGTATGAAAGAGGGGTTAGGATTAGAAAACCCATGAAAACACACCATAGCCATTAGAGATAAGAGAGAAACAATTCTCAAGTGAAAAGAAAGAATTGGGAAGGATTCAAAGGAAATTGTCACCACAAACTTGTTGGGAAGGAGGATTGAAGGAGAAAAACAATCAAACATCATCAAAAATCACGAAATCAGGAACCCTCTATCAAGGCAAGTTGTTTATTACAACGATTATAAAGTTATAATACCCATGTGTATGGTCTTTTGAATGATTTTGTTAAACTCATATTTTGGAAAGAAAATAATGATATTTATACATGTTGGGTTAGGAATTGCCTGTAGAATGATGTAACATATGTAGAGGAATAATATTCAGATTTGACTTGATTAGTATTTTGAATGAAATTATGGGAAGAACACCATAGTTAGGTTTTTCAAGAAATCTTAGGTTTAATCCACAATTCCTTTAAATATATTGAGGTTTTGATGTATTTTAAACGTTAGAAATTGTCCTAGAATATGTGGAAATATCTTAGGATCATTGGGTCGAAGTTTGGTGGACTATAATGTAGTTTGGATATTTGTCAATGGAGGAAGAGGTTAACGAAGAAGACAAACTGTGTCTATCCCTGTTCGATCGATCGATCGATCTTGAATTGTCGATCGATCGACTAGGTCGATCGATCAAACCCAATGATCCTAGAATTTGTGTATATAAATAATTGGGGTCGATGTATCATTCCGAACCAATTCTTAATTTGTGTGTATAAATAATTGGGGTCGATGTACCATTCCGAACCAATTCTTAATTTGTTTATATAAATAATTAGGGTCGATGTATCATTCCGAACCAATTCTTACTTGGGGTCGATGAATCATTCCGAACCAAGAGTCCTTACGTGTGTAAAAAGGACAAAATAGTAATTACTGATATTTAGTATATATTGTGTGTGAAATATATACTTGATGATATTCTACTTCTGTGTATTAGTAGATTGATATATATTATGTATTTAAAGAATACATACCGAACTGGTAAGTTAAGTAGTGAAACTTAAATTAAGAACATAACATTAGATAGAGAATATCTATTTAGTAAATTAAGTAGTGCAACTTAATTACAAAAGTGGGAAGATAGAAATTGTGATAATTGTAGAAATTTAGTAGTGAAATTAAATGAGAAGTTTTGAAACATAACATAGGTGGAATGTTACTTGAGTATTAATTAACCTTCGCGAGTTGTTAATGAAATGGATGTACTGTGTGGGCGATACGAGAACTTCAATATAGATAAGTTCAGATAATTACTTAGTCCTAGTTAGCTTGGAAGATATGACTAGGTGGGCTAAGTGTAGGATGCTAGGTGTGCACAAAAGATTAGGGGTGAGTAAACTCAAGAGAGTGTACGAGAATCTAACATGTGTAATAAATAACCGCATTTTATATTATGATAAACGCTTGCTAAATGTTTTCAAAATTTTTTGAGTACTAACTCTTGCTATAAAATATTTTCAAAACCTTTTAGGTGTCCAGCCACAGGGACTCCATGTATGATGATTTCATTCCAGGGACTCGAAGCTGTAGCATAGTGGATGCATACAGGATTTTGACTAGACAATATCTCCCATTCAGATCTAGTACAGGATCTCACCCTATTCTATGTATGGACTTGTAGCCCAGTATCAGTCTCAGATGTTAGTTGCAGATTAGTAGTTGGTCTATTGTTGTTTGGTATTTTTAGCCGATGGTTTAATCGGTAAATCTCTTGTGCTGTTGTACTTATACTTTGCTGGTTTGAGTTTTAGCATTGTATTTGTTTTACTATTTTTCTGCATGGTTGATTTATCTATTTTAGAAAGATAAAATTTTGGCACCGGTCTAATTTTCACTTAGGAGATTAGTAATTAAAAAGTTTTCGACAGTGATGCTAATAATGAACCATTTGAGAAACTTGTTTTAATTTAATAAAGGCCTGATCACCCGATACTTAATTAGGCGGGGTGTCACAGATGGTATCAGAGCATCAGGTTCTAGTGTCCATAGGATCTGTACGGCTTTTTTTTTTTAATCAGGATATTTATTGAATCTATAGAGAGAAAAGCCCTCTCACATGGCTTTCAAGCAAATCAAACAAAGACCTTTTTGGAAACCACTAAAATAGATGCTCTAATCTCTCTAGGGAGATCACTGTAAACTATATCGTTTGATTGATATAGCGCCCTATCTTAGGATTGTTGTACTCCTCTACGTACGTAGTTTACGTTCTCCTTCTATTTAGTAGATGTAGTGCTATATATACGAGCTCGATTGGGCATGGTACGTCGAACATGGCGGCAGGACCAAAAAGCGTTGGAAGAACTATAGGAGGGAGGAGCTCGACATGAAGCAGGGAGAGTTCGAGGATGGTAATCATAGGAGAGATGACTATTGCCGAGGTCACTCCTAGTGTGAAATTATAAGTAGATGCTGTAAGGGCTGTTAAGGCATAGTAGGCACTTTACAAGTGTCGCGATGGCAAAGGGGGATGCTAGTCTAGACCCGCCCAATGCAGTGATAGTGGGAGAGGTCTGGGGGATTTTAGATGAGAATGGACCGTGAAAATGTGATTAAACGGCGACTATGCATGTTGATCCATGGAAGTTGAATGCCTAGAGGTCTTGGCATTTAGGATATAGTAGAAATACTCAGAAGTGAAAATTTGAGTAAATTTTTAGAGGCAACGTGGTGGGGATACCAATTACCACATCCGGACCGAGGGTCAGTATACAAATAGAGGGACCTTACGTATAGTTTAACCGCAAATTTCTCCAATGATGGTTCAGAAGAGAAGTGAATGGAAATTTCTGAGCTCATCACGTGAAAGCCTGGTAGAGGCCAATTGTGAGGAAGAAATTTATCTGTTGAAGTGAACTTGTACCCGATGAGATAGGTAAGAGCCCTTGAGAGAATGGACTCTCGAGTTATCGTTCGTAATTTTGGTAAAAATTTGCTTAGACGACCTATGTGTATGAAGGCAATATGGTACTTCTTACAAGGTTGTGGTAAATGCTCCTAGGTGGTCGGAGCTAAAAGAGTTTAAGGATTTAGTCATAGAGTAAGACTGAATGTAATGAGGCTAGTGCAAGCCATAAGTGGAAACCCACTAAGGGATTCATTGATTTGATTCTAAGTCGGGAATGTTAAGTCTAATAGAGCGTTCTTTGGTCAGCGAAACTAAGGGAACCAAGATGATAGTGTTTAAAATCAAGGCTGCCAAGTCCGAGAGGAGGAATACCCTAAACCAGTCGGTGTGGCCTGGAATAAGGGGTCTTATGACAAGATGTCTTATGTGGGACGTAAGACCACGTATGTTAACCTTGTCCAAAGTTATTTAAGGGAATAATAACTTCGATAAGTTTTTTTTCACTTCTGTAAGGACAAGTATATTAAGTCTGGGAACCATTTGAACCACCAGTGTGATGGATAAGAAAGTACATGAGTTTTAGCCTCAAGTGAATGAGTTACTTTATGATGCCTCAACTGGAAGAGGGCCGAGCTCGCTTTATTCATCAGTATATTGGAGATTTCAGAGATTACGAATGTCTCATAGTGATTGATCCCGGTGTATAGGGACTTTAATGATGTGATTCAAGGTATATCGTATGACCGCTGATCGGAGAGATCGAACTCCTTGTTATGTTTAGTGCTAAGGACTTAGTGATAGTATAAGTGCAGTTCCACTTGACTCCTTTAGAGAAGGAGTATGGTTGTACCTATTGTTGGGGGATGGAATTTGAGTATCTCGACTATGTGTTGTTCCGGCAATGCTCAGTAAAAAATGCACTGGGAGAAGTCCCTTGTTTAAGTTCGGTTGCTAAATGGGATACAACTAAATTTTTATGCACGTCAGGAGAAGAGACGTTAGATGCTACGACATCAGTGGATCCGGTAGTGTTGTGGGGAAACACTAAAAAGCTCATCTCACCACAAAAGGATAAGTGGGACTTTGTGGACAAGAATTTGATTTTTGGTCTATAGGGGATTGAGAATACCCTCAAGATTGTAGTCACGCCGTGAAGACAAAGCGAGAGTGAGGAAAAGCGTGTCACGAGTGCGACAGTTGCAACGTTTTGCAAATGTGCACGGAGAAAAGGGTATATGGGCTCCCTAGTTAATTGGCTTTCTTAATCACTTGAGAAAGAGGAACGCGGTTAATTATTTATTAAGTACGCCGATGGGGGAAGTTGCGACTAGTTGTGTTGATGAAATGGATTGAACGTCATGGGAGATAGACGGTAATCCAAGATTCTTGTGCTGAGAGAGCCAGCACACCCTATGGGATACAAGTCGGTGGGAGGCCATTCAAAAGTTATCTTCCGATATGGGAGGCCTAACTATTATGAAGAAGTGATGCAAGGTTCTACTTAACTGAGTGTTGAGAGTGACTTACGCATTACTAAAATGTTGATTCTTATAAGGTAATCAAGACTAAAGGTGCGCCAATTACGAAGAGTGCACGAATTATAAAGTATAATATACCCGGAGTGAAAGGGGAATGGAGTACCACTTAAGGAAAGATGACGTAAGTGAGAAGCAGTGTTGAGGAAGAGACATAGTGAGATTGTCTTCAGACGCACCACTAGTTGATAGAGAAAGATGGGCACGAAATGAGAAACCGGAAATTTGGTAGTGAACCTAAGTTTCCAATGATGAAATGAGGAGATAGACTTATATATTATTGATGGGCTGTGAACATCATAACTAAACCAACATTTCGTTGGGATAGCGGAATGGGTTGACCGGGATGAATTAGTGATACGACGCAAATATTGCGTATTTCACCCGTTAACCTACGCCTTATTAGCCCCCTTGGGTATCTTAATCCCTATACTTATGCTCCTTAACCAGACAACCTCGGATTTCTATGTTAACATGTTTTGCAGGGGTTAATTGAGCTTTTGTAGGTGTTTCGATGCTTAGTATGAAGTTTGGACACTTTCCGGAAAACTTTCATCGACTATTGCAGCTTCGGGGGCATTTTAGTAATTTCAGCATTCGGGTTTGAATCCCGAGCTCTTCACGGAAGTTGAAGCCCTTTGATTTCTCTTCGCATGGCCGCCGACGATGCATGATTCCGAGTTGTAATGATGGAGTTATGGCATTTTTAGGATGGTTTTGACTTAAAAAGTACACTCAAGGTCACATTCAAGGGCGTTTTAGTCATTTCATATTTTGGTTTTTTGGCCCAATATCTTCTTGGATGTTGTAGTCCTCTGAGTTATCTTCGCGTAGCCTCTGACCGTGCCTGATTCCGAGCTATAACGAAGAAATGGCGGTATTTTCCGTAAAACATGGCAAAGCTGCAGAATTGCAGACCTGTAGGGGCGAATCGATTCGGCCCAAAGCCAAATCGATTCGATCCTACAAAAAGTCCGCAAATTGCTATTTTTAAGTGGATTTTGGTGGGGTATTTTTGGGTAAAAGAATTGTATAAAGGGGGATATCTTTTTTTAGACATGATATAATTCATTTTAGGTTAGTTTTTAGGGTTTTGGGTATGGAGAGCTCATTTCTTCCTTTTCTTTGGGTGTTCCCCATTAATGGGTTGTAAGTGCACTATTCATTACCCCTACCATTAATATAGTTGTATTTCTTGATTTCTTGCTTTGATAACTAGTTTCCTTGCTTTCAAATTAGTTTATTGTTGCTATTTATTGCTTTAATTAGTTTAGTTGTTGTTTAAAGTAGTTTAATCCATGTTTTGTCCGTAGGTAATGGGTTGGGATTGTGTTTCCGCCATTAATGGGCATTGAGCTCCGGAAGTTAGGTTTTGTGTAAAATTGTGTTTAATTGAAACCTCGCGTATAAAAGTCGGATTATTATGCGTTTAACTTTCTTTGTCACGCAACGTTAGTGTTTATAGCGATAATCCGAATTTAATCCGTGTGTGACCATTTTTGATTAAATGTTTAATCTCGCAACTTTGGGTTAAATTCCTTATTGTGTGATGTTTATGCTTAATTGAAAATGCTCGATTAAATGTTTTCGAACCGAAATTCTAATTATTAGTTGTTTACCCATGGTGGGGATGCGATCCCGACTCTCGTTTTATTAATTCTAGTATAGTGTTAACTTATTCCTTTTTCTCTTTTGTCACCATTCCCAACCATCACCTTTTCATTTGTTTATTTTACACTTTTATTCTTGAAGTTTTAAAACAATTAACATCTAAAATTTAATCACTCCCTGTGGATTTCTTACGATACCCGACTTACCGTTGTGCTTGCTTGTCAAGTGTAGTAGTAGCTTAGGTTTTTGTATCGTGGCGGCGAAACACACAACGATTGTGTCCTCACACGAACACACTTTTTCCGCCCGGTCACAAAATGGCGCCATTGCCGGGGAGTGTGTTTTAGATAGTAATTGTTTTATTATTTCGTAGTATTTTTCCTTTTGTATTTGTATTCTCTGTTTTAACCTTTTTTGCAGGATAGCATATTTGAGCGCTAAGAAACTTTGATTCGCGGTTGCTCACTTTCTAGCTCGGATTCTCCATCTACAAACAACGAGGTAATCATGTCCTATTATTATAGTTATTGCGGTCATTCTAATGATTCTTACTTTGGGGATAGTTTTCAAGTTTTCCATTTTGAAGAGTTTCTTAAGTTTGAAAGACTTGAAAACATTTATCGGAATGAAAATCGTTATTGGGAGCTTGAGTTGAATTCATTATTCGAATCCAATGACGATTCTTATTTCATTACTTTCGAAGACGAGTTTCAACCAAATGAGGAGTCCGAGGCTCTTGAGCCGAGGAAGCCTACTTTGGAAGAGACTTTGCTTCTTTACTCCCAAGGTTTGGAAAGCCTAAATGATGCTGGAATGAGACTAGGAGCACTTTGCGATGAGATGAATTCTTATGCACAAAACAACGAGGAGGTGGAAACTTGTGTTTCACCTCAATTTTTCAAAGAATTTCTCATCGAGTGTGAATCTTTCTCCCCCGAAATTCAATCTCCTTCCGACGATGAGTCGATTGAGATTGAATTTGTTTCATCACCATATTCGTTTTCCGTGATCGAACCATTAGAATTACCGGTTGATTCCTATGAGTCGGTAGAAACTTTTAAAACTTCTACACTTTTTGCCGATGAGGACTCCTTACCGAATTTGTTTTCGATGGATGTTATCCCCACGTGTGCACCATCTCTCATTCCATTTGAAAAATATTTGGGAGATGAGTCGATTTTTCTTGGACCACAAGTGTACCTTTCCCCCTTATTATCCAAATCCCCCATCGTCCGCCCAAAATTTCAAATTGGCAATGGTTCACTTTTTTCACCACCCACGTGCCTTCCGTTGTTCAAATGGAATTCATATATTTCGGGAGGCATGTTCGCTTTGGAGGGTCCACTATTGATCTTTCAAAGTCAAATCCCTTTTTGGGTGGACCCTCAACTATTTAGACTTCTAGTGTATAGTTAGTGTGAAGCCTAAATAGTAGGTTGTAAATAGTTAGCTTTTTAATTTTCTTTCCTATTTTTCTTTCCTTTTAATTTAGTCTAGTGTAATTAGTTAACTTTTTGTTATTTGTTTTTGCTATGCTCGGTACTAACTTATTTTGTAGATTCCTTTGGACTCGCGCTTATGGAGATCGCTCCAATTTTGGGTAATATCGTTCTTTTCCTCTCTTTATGTTGTGTTCTTAATGCGCATTGAGGAAAATGCAACATTTAAGTTAGGGGGTGTAGGATATTCTATCCATTTCTTGTGTAGTCCATTGATTTTCTTACTTTTAGTTACTAAGTATGCCTTTTTGTGAAAAATTTAAAACTTTTCAAAAATAATTTCTTTCTTTTTTCTCCTTTGTTGGGCATTTTGCCTTGTTTTCGATGATAAATTTCAATAATTGCCCTATCCAATAGACAACTCAATGATGCATGTTCTCGATTTTAGAAGTTATTCGACTTTAGTCCTCAAATCATTGATATTGTGAATAACTTCATGAATTAAACTTTATCCCATGAGCATATGCACTTTCCTGGTTATATTGATTTGGTTTAAGATTTTTATAACTCGGTAATATTTTGTTGCATTGTATATACTTACACCGAGTAAGATTTGTACCTTTCGTCGTTTGTGAGTGTTATACACTATTCTTTTCTCATTAAAAACATTGAATTCGTTGGTAATCTCACTAATCTTTCATTTGACCATTCATTAATTGAGTTCATACTTGAAATGTGTTACTTGATCATGATTTTCATATATTGTTTTGACTCGAGAATTGCGTAAACTTTTTGAAATGATCATAGTCCCTCTTTGATATATCACCCATATTAGCCTTGACCTCACCCTTATATGTTTACCCTCGTTACCCCCCTTTGAGCCTAAATATAGCCTTTCATTTCATAACCCCATTCCCATAACCAACTCTAAATTTGAGTTTTAGCCCATAGATACACTTTCCATACCTTTGTTTGGAATGTTACTTGGGATAGAATGATGTTATTGTAGTGTGGTTGAAATTTAAGCATATGAGAGTTTGAAATGTAAAGAAAAGTGATGTGAAAAAAAAAGTGAAGAAAAAGAGAAAGCAAAAAGTAAAAGGAAACAAAAAAAGAAAAACTGAGAAAAAGAAGAAAATAAAAGAAAGAGAAAGTTGTATATGTTGTGTATAGTTCAATAAGCTTTGATTACTCTCCAGTTGTTATATCTAATGCTTGTTTGGAAGTTACTTTCCATTTTTGATATTGCCCGCATCCTTCCCATTATTTCAAGTTTTCATCTCCGAACACTTTGAATCCGTACATGTACCTTTCATTTCGTACCTTAACCCCAAACCTACATTACAACCCTATAAAGTCCTATGTGATCTTAGGGTGCATTTAATTTAAAAGTCATAATAGTTTTGATAATCTGTGAAAATGCATTTCGCCTCTTTTGATGAGTGGTATCTTTCATTGATATTACAATTTTTCAGTTTATATATAGTGTTCTTCATTTGTGACATGTGCGCGGCCTAGTTTCCATTTACATTTACTCTTTATGCCCGCATGTTCCGTGTGTTACCTTCCGTTCCGAGTGAATTCATTTGATGAGCGTAATGCCCATGAGGATTGAATATATGCTTGCTTTTTGTTTATCCGAATTATTTAAGTTTTTGCCAAATCACACTATGCATGTGCTCGCTCCCCTCCCACATTTTAAGGTTTCAATTCTATGAGGTGCATTCTATAATGTTAATGATTTGGACTTTTGTTTGAATTCATTCAATGTGCTAATTACATGTTTGAAATCTTTTTCGTTGTTGTTGAGTTTATCGCATGTTGGGTTGGGCATATTTTGAGGAAACCATATGATGTTTGTGGGTTTCATCCTTGAAAACCCTCACGAGACGACACTCGTCCACTAGGGTAACCTAGGGGTTTAACGGCTTATTGCATCTGTTAAATGCAATCGTTCGCCCGCGAAAGTGGCCTTATCTTTTTATGACTTTTTCATCCCATTTTGTACTTGTATCCTGTTTCTGATTTTCTTGTAGCTCTTGTTGTTTCCTATTTCATTGCTAGGGACTAGCAATGTGTAAGTTAGGGGGTGTGATACGACGCAAATATTGCGTATTTCACCCGTTAACCTACGCCTTATTAGCCCCCTTGGGTATCTTAATCCCTATACTTATGCTCGTTAACCAGACAACCTCGGATTTCTATGTTAACATGTTTTGCAGGGGTTAATTGAGCTTTTGTAGGTATTTGGATGCTTAGTATGAAGTTCGGACGCTTTCCGGAAATATTTCGTCGACTTTTGCAGCTTCGGGGGCATTTTAGTAATTTCAGCATTCGGGTTTGAATCCTTAGCTCTTCACGGAAGTTGAAGCCCTCTGATTTTTCTTCCCGTGGCCGCCGACGGTGCATGATTCTGAGTTGTATCGAAAGAGTTATGGCATTTTTAGGATGGTTTTTACTTCAAATTCACACTCAAGGTCACATTCAAGGGCATTTTAGTCATTTCATATTTTGTTTTTTTAGCCTAATGTCTTCTTGGATGTTGTAGTCCTTTGAGTTATCTTCACTTAGCCTCCGACTGTGCCTCATTCCGAGCTATAACGAAGAAATGGAGGCATTTTCCGTAAAACAGGACAAAGTTGCAGAATTGCAGACCTGTAGGGGCGAATCGATTCGCCCCAAAACCGAATCGATTCGGAATGCTGCAAAATTACAGCTGCGAACTTCCCCTATTTCCGAATCGATTCGGACCATTTCCGAATCGATTCGGCCCTCCAGATTTTTGGTTTTCTTCCCTTTTATTATAAGTTTGCCATGGGATATTTTGTATAAAACCAATTCTCTCTCATTTGAGAGCAAAGATATCAGTTTAGGAACGATTTTAGGTTAGAATAGTTAGGGTTTTGAGGGTTTTGGATGGTTCTTCTTCATTTCTCTTTGGATTGACAATCTAATTGGTTTGTAAGTTGACTATTCATCTCCTCTACCATTAATATAGCTTGTTTTCCATTAATTCTTGCTTTCTAGATAATTTACATGCTTTGTTAATTAGGTTTTCTTGCTTTAATTCTTGCTTTCTTAGTTTAATTCATTATGCACCCTTAGATAAATAGGGTCGGGATTGCGTTTTCGCCATTTATGGTTTGAACCTCGAAAGTTAGGGTTTCGTGTAAAATTGCATTTAATTGAAACATCGCGTATTAAAGTCGGATTATTATGCGTTTAACTTTCTTTGTCATGCAACGTTAGTGTTTATAGCGATTATCCGAATTTAATCCGCGTGTGACCATTTTTGATTAAATGTTTAATCTCGCAACTTTGGCTTAAATTCCTTATTGCGTGATGTTTATGCTTAATTGAAAATGATCGATTAAATATTTTCGAATCGAAATTCTAATTCGTAGTTGTTTAGCCCGTGAATGCGTGTATGCGATCCCGATCCTCGCCTTCCTTTAATTTGGCGTTAACTTATTCTTTTCTTTTGTCACCATAACCACCCATCACCTTTTCTTATTTCTTTTACACCCTTTTATTCTTGAAGTTTTAAAACAATTAACATCAAAAATTTAATCACTCCCTGTGGATTTCTTACGATACCCGACTTACCGCTGTGCTTGCTTGTCAAGTGTAGTAGTAGCTTAGGTTCTTTTGTATCGCGGCGGCGAAACACACAACGATTGTGCACTTTACACGCGCACACTTTTTCCGCCCGATCACAAAATGTGTAAGTTATTACTTGTACCCTGCTTTTGGTTTGCTTGTAGCTCTTGTTTTTTCCTATTTCATTGCTAGGGACTAGCAATGTGTAAGTTGGGGGTGTGATACGACGCAAATATTGCTTATTTCACCCGTTAACCTACGCCTTATTAGCCCCCTTGGGTATCTTAGTCCCTATACTTATGCTAGTTAACCAGACAACCTCGGATTTCTATGTTAACATGTTTTGCAGGGGTTAATTGAGCTTTTGTAGGTGTTTCGATGCTTAGTATGAAGTTTGGACACTTTCCGGAAAACTTTCATCGACTATTGCAGCTTCGGGGGCATTTTAGTAATTTCAGCATTCGGGTTTGAATCCCGAGCTCTTCACGGAAGTTGAAGCCCTTTGATTTCTCTTCGCGTGGCCGCCGACGATGCAGGATTCCGAGTTGTAATGATGGACTTATGGCATTTTTAGGATGGTTTTGACTTAAAAAGTACACTCAAGGTCACATTCAAGGGCATTTTAGTCATTTCATATTTTGGTTTTTTGGCCCAATATCTTCTTGGATGTTGTAGTCCTCTGAGTTATCTTCGCGTAGCCTCTGACCGTGCCTGATTCCGAGCTATAACGAAGAAATGGCGGTATTTTCCGTAAAACAGGACAAAGCTGCAGAATTGCAGACCTGTAGGGGCGAATCGATTCGGCCCAAAGCCAAATCGATTCGACCCTACAGAAAGTCCGCAAATTGCTATTTTTAAGTGGATTTTGGTGGGGTATTTTTGGGTAAAAGAATTGTATAAAGGGGGAGATCTTTTTTTAGACATGATATAATTCATTTTAGGTTAGTTTTTAGGGTTTTAGGTATGGAGAGCTCATTTCTTCCTTTTCTTTGGGTGTTCCCCATTAATGGGTTGTAAGTGCACTATTCATTACCCCTACCATTAATATAGTTGTATTTCTTGATTTCTTGCTTTGATAACTAGTTTCCTTGCTTTCAAATTAGTTTATTGTTGTTATTTATTGCTTTAATTAGTTTAGTTGTTGTTTATAGTAGTTTAATCCATGTTTTGTCCGTAGGTAATGGGTTGGGATTGCGTTTCCGCCATTAATGGGCGTTGAGCTTCGAAAGTTAGGGTTTCGTGTAAAATTGCATTTAATTGAAACCTCGCATATTAAAGTCGGATTATTATGCGTTTAACTTTCTTTGTCATGCAACGTTAGTGTTTATAGCGATTATCCGAATTTAATCTGCGTGTGACCATTTTTGATTAAATGTTTAATCTCGCAACTTTGGCTTAAATTCCTTATTGCGTGATGTTTATGCTTAATTGAAAATGATCGATTAAATGTTTTCGAATCGAAATTCTAATTAGTAGTTGTTTAGCCCATGAATGCGTGTATGCGATCCCGATCCTCGCCTTCCTTTAATTTGGCGTTAACTTATTCTTTTCTTTTGTCACCATAACCACCCATCACCTTTTCTTATTTCTTTTACACCCTTTTATTCTTGAAGTTTTAAAACAATTAACATCTAAAATTTAATCACTCCCTGTGGATTTCTTACGATACCCGACTTATCGCTGTGCTTGCTTGTCAAGTGTAGTAGTAGCTTAGGTTCTTTTGTATCACGGCGGCGAAACACACAACGATTGTGTCCTCACACGAACACACTTTTTCCGCCCGGTCAATTACTATGTAGTTAAAAAGGAAGAGTGCACAAGTGCACGGTGTCGTCCTACATGGTTGCGAATCAGGATGAAATCCTAAAATCCCACCCCGTGAGAGATGGTCAGGGAGGAATAGAGGTAAAGTTTTATTTTGAGTATGTTGTGCCACCTACGACTCAATGTTAGTGAGAAAAGATGATAATACGCCCTTACAATAGTGGAATTTTGGAGAAGCCCACTGATCAATTCATAGGTTGAATGCATACCTATATGAGCATATTTATAGGTAGTGTGAGTGCCTATATGGACTGTACATAAAGATTATGTTCGTGGGTACCTATTACGAACAATACATGTACTTTGAGGTGTGTCTCGAGGAGAAATTCCAAACTCTTAGTCCTTAACGCGTGATATGAGGATATTCTATTGGGGTATGACATTTTAGAATATATGAAGTGTGAAAGATATGGATCACAAATTGTCTACTCATGTGTGATGATATATATATATTTATATGGTGCTCGAAGTGTGATCACTACACCAAATCTGCCAATTTGTCAAGGTCATTGACCTTGACAAATTCACCTTGTCAAGGTCAATGACCGTGACATTTCGAGGCGAGACAACTTTTTTTGTCACGGTCGTGTCACGGTCATTGACCTTGACACAAAACTCGCGTTTTGTGTCACGGTCGTGTCAAGGTCAATGACCGTGACACGTTTGTCACGGTTATAAACCGTGACAAAGCCGTGACCCTTTTTCAAAAAAATTGTCACGGTCATTGACCGTGACAAGTCCGTGACAAGATTTGTCAAGGACTTGTCACGGTCAATGACCGTGACAATTCTGGGCAGAATTTAAAAAAAATCTGCTGGGCAGTATGGCCACCGCCACTGCCCAGCAGTATATTTGTACCTGTTATAACAACGTTGTACCTGTTCCAAACATCATATATCCAACACAAACTAAAGATAATGCAAATATATATTCATGATAGTATAATCCAAATTTTCAAAGTAAAAATAATATACATGACGATATAATCCAAATATAATTAAAATGGACAAACTTAAAAATAATGTTACTACATGTCTTGGGTAAATGTGAGGAGGTGAGTAGGCCACACGACATATGAATTGACGCACCCACTAATATATGTCGTGCCGCATTGTTCGCGCAACCACAGTAGGGAGTTCTCCTTCCCGGGTATGACATGCGTGACGAGCACCCTGGACTCCATCCCTTGAAGCACACGTCCATGGACTATTCCACCCTCGATGATATCCGGGTCCCTCAACCCCCGCCCTATCCGCTGGCCATCAAATATGTCCAATATGAACACGCTCGGCCAACCAATCGTCGATAATGGTCTGTTGGAGGGCGTCAAATAGGGAAGTGGATCGTCGAAGTACGAACGTGTCGGTGATGAAGCAGCGAGGTCCACATCCTCGTCATCCTGCGCCTCATCCTCCCGCACCTCCTCGTCCTCCCGCACCTCCTCCTCCACTGCTTTCTCCTTCCCTTTCCTTTTACCTTTCTCTTTACGGTATCCACCCAACGTACGCTTCATGAATGCGTACATATCTTGGACCGTCGCCTCCAAACGGGACAGCTTCGCGTCGTGTGAATCCACCGTTCGAGCCAACCCGGTGTCGCTCGTCTCCAATCCGATGATCCTAGATTTGGCCACCCGCGAGCTCACTCCCCTTGTCCTCCCCTTGCGATCAGAGCCAAGCACTTGGATGAGTGCGTCTGTGGACAAAGATGCCTTGTCGGCATCAGACTGCGACTCATGCACTTCCTTAAGCTTTGCCTGAAACGACAAAAAGCACATGATTAGTAAAATAAGTAAACTAAAAAATTATAACGTAATTAACAATAATTAAACTGTCGGATTACTTACAATCGTGGCCGCGACGCTCGGGGACACCTCCTTGTCCTTCCCCTTCTTCGTCCGAAGAGCCACATAAGTATCGAGCCTATGTGGCTTACCCCCTGGCCCACTCCCTACCCCCTGAAATAAAATAAAGTAAAGTAAAATTAGTATCGGCCCCGCAAAGTAAAATAATATCCAATAATATATTTCTGTAGTTATAGATAAATTAAATATTACCTTCATCCTATGCTCCACCTCAGCGTAAGAGGTCCGGCCGGAGTAGTGCACGTCCGTCTTTTTAGCCCGATTTTCCCTCCCCGATTGGCGAGATGCCAATTGTCGATCCTCGATCTCATTGTCAATGAACTTTTGCCATTGTGCCAATGAGATCGGCTCCTTGGGCGGGACGAATCCGCGCCATTGTAAAATGGTCTCTCGTGTTTTTCCAAAGTACCGTGTCCGCATATTTTTTTTCCACGTCTTGTGTTGCTCCCTCAACTGCTCCAAGACGGAATCGCGTAGCTTTGGATCCAAGTTGAATTGTTCCTGTCCAACAAATACAATGTTAGTTGCGAATAAATATAAATATAAATATAAATATAAATATAAATATAATTATAAATATAAATTGAAATTGAAATATTCATATAAATATTACCTGTAGTGCCGCCCAAACAGCTAACTTGAGCTCATACGGCACCTCCTTCCAACTCATAAACCCCGGGCCGATGACCGTCTTTAGCAGCTCGAGGGATCTCGCTAAAAGCTCCGACTTGTTTTCGACGGTAATCCCAAATTTTCCATATTTGGGGAGCCTAGGGGCGGAGGAGCCTTCGTCGCCTCCGCTACCACCGAACCCAGACGACGACATCATCATAAACAGCATCATCATCTTCGCCCTAACATCTGAAGGAGGTGCCATTTCGTTTCAATGTTTCGTCTATATTATAACGTATGTGTAAGTTCCGTCAATACCATTTCGTTTCAATTTTGTAATATTATGTTTTTTCCAAATATTTAAAGAGTTATTGAATGGGTGCCCCACCCCCGCCACACACACACGCACACACGCACACACACACACACCACCCCTACCCACCCCACCCCCACCCCCTCCCCCCACCATGACCGTGACAACTACATAAAATTATGACATGAGATAATTGTAGCATAAATTTCATTATCATGGATTTTACCTAATTGAATTAATTTCATGAATAAAATTATTATCAATTTAAATGAAAATATCAATTATTATCCAATATGTTTTAATGAAATATTTATTTTGTTAGTGAAATAATAATTTAGTGAAATAATTGTTAGTGAAATAATAATTTAGTGATAAAAACACACTCGAACACTACCAAGTTTTGACGACACGGGTCTTTAGAAAGAAAAACAAGCATTTTCAAATTAATATGTCCTCTTTCTTGTTTAGTGTCTCGTGAATTGATAGTATGATTTTAAAAATAGTATACAAAACTAGGTGAGATTTTAGAATTACACGTCGAAATAATACATGTTGTATAATAATAATACAAGTGCATGCTTTGCAATCAAAGGTATTTATCTTTATAAGGATAAAATTATCTTAAAATGATTGGTAGGGAATGTCTATGAGGTGGATGATAATTTATTTGATATTTTATTTTATTTCTTTTGGTTAGGTTATTAAGACTTTATTTGAATTGATATCTTAGTAATTATTATTTAATATTTATTTTGAGCAATTATCTTATAGTAGGATTATTATCCTAGAAACAATTCTAACATTCCATGAAGGAAAACTTTTATTGGATGGTTGAAAAGACAATAGTTCCAATTCATTTTCATTTATTCCCTTAGTGCTACAACAATAATTTGAATTCATTTCATATGATTTCCCACCCCACCCCACCCCTCCACCACCCCCTCCCCCACCACACACCACCACACACACACACACCCCACCCCACCCCCTGCCCCCCTCCACCACCACACACCACCACACACACACACACACACCCCACCCCACCCCACCCCACCCCCTCCCCCACCACACACCACCACACACACACACACACCCCACCCCACCCCACCCCACCCCCTGCCCCACCCCTCCACCACCTCCTCCTCCACCACACACAACCACACACACACACACACACCCCACCCCACCCCACCCCACCCCCTCCCCCACCACACACCACCACACACACACACACACACACACACCCCACCCCACCCTCCACCACCCCCTCCCCCACCCTGCGACACCCCGCCCCACCCTGCCCCATCCCCTGCCCCCCTCCACCACCCCCTCCCCCACCCTGCCCCACCCCGCCCCACCCCCCTCCACCACCCCCTCCCCCACCCTGCCCCACCCCGCCCCACCCCCCACCCCCTGCCCCCCTCCACGCACACACATACACACATATATATATACACATACACACATAAATATACACACAAATATATATATAAATGAAAGAGAGAGAGAGAGAGAGAAAATGGACCTGAAAGTAGAGAGAGAGAGAGAGAGCAGCGTCGAGAGAGAGAGAGAGAGAGAAATGGAGGGAACGGCGCGGGAGGGAAAAAAGAAGGGGGGTAGGGTTTTTGCTGCGAAAATTGTCACGGTCGTGTCAAGGTCTTTGACCGTGACACGAATTGTCACGGTCATTGACCGTGACAAGTCCGTGACAATTAAACTTGTCACAGACTTGTCACGGTCAATGACCGTGACAATTAGTTGTCACGGTCGTGTCAAGGTCAATGACCGTGACATAAAACGCGTGTTTTTTTGTCACGGTCAATGACCTTGACAAGGCTGGCCGGCTGAAAGGTGACAATTTGCCCATTTTGGTGTAGTGGATTCCGAGACAATATAACCAATCACTATTGGTGATAGAGGTGGGATTCCGAGCCAATAACCCCAAAAGTGTAATAAAAGGGGGGTGATTATAAAATAAGTGTTGATAGTATATGTTATGTGTAGGATATATATACCTTATGATTTTCCTACTTATGTGCAATAATAAGTATGCTTAAATTCTGTATTGGGGTCGATGATGTTCCGGACCAATACATGAAGGATTGATTTGGGGTCGATGATTTTTCGAACCAAATTGATGATTAATTTGGTATCGACGGAAGGTCTGAACCAACATATGCATTACATTTACCTTGGGGTCGAGGGATTTCCAGACCAATGTAAATGATAGGATGATTGGGGCCGATGATTTTGCCGGACCAATTTCCCTTATAGTATATATTGTGTGTGAAATATATACCTTATAATATTCTACTTATGAGTGATAGTAGACACATAGATGTTATATTTTGAGATATACATCAAAAGAGTAAATTAAGTAGGGAGGAACTTAATTTCAAGAGTTAACGTTAGATTGGGAAAAATCTATGGAGAAATTAAGTAGCGAGACCTCATTATGATATATGCGGCATGGGTAACATGTGATAAGAATTTATAGGTACCGTTAGGATGTTATTATTTGGTTTTGGGTATTAGAGGATACAATGATATTTAAGGTCCTTAGCCTTAATACCAACCTTATCCTAATTTCGAGGATGAAATTCCTTTGCAAGGGGGGAAGTATGTAATACCCTGTATTTATGAATATTCTACTAAATATTCTATTTAATTAAATTGGAGAATTAAATGAGAAAATACGGCTTAATTTAAATGACGTAAGAGGAGTAGTTTAATGAGATTTATTAAAAATTATAATTTTGGAATATTAATCGAGAGATAGTTACCGATTTATATTGCCACATTATATTTACTTAGTGCGAGTGGTAAATAGTTACTTAACGCGGTGTAGACCGTGTTGGGGTGAGAACGAGTAATATTTTTAAGTGACTTAAATGATAATTTAGAGGTCATAGGTGAGTCCGGAAGGGTCAAATTAGTCAAAATAGTATACCCGGGGGTACTAGTTGAGTCTCAGGGTAATTTTGGACTAAACCGAGACCGTTCGGGGGCGTTTTGGTCTTTTAACTTGAGATGGTAAGGAGACCTACGAATTTGAGAGCCTTTTATCAGCCGTATGAAAGAGGGGTTAGGGTTAGAAAACCCATGAAAACACACCATAGCCATTAGAGATAAGAGAGAAACAATTCTCAAGTCAAAAGAAAGAATTGAGAAGGATTCAAAGGAAATTGTCACCACAAACTTATTGGGAAGGAGGATTGAAGGAGAAAAACAATCAAATATCATCAACAATCACGAAATCAGGAACCCTCTATCAAGTCAAGTTGTTTATTACAACGATTATAAATTTATAATACCCATGTGTATGGTCTTTTGAATGATTTTGTTAAACTCATATTTTGGAAAGAAAATAATGATATTTATACATGTTGGGATAGGAATTGCCTGTAGAATGATGTAACATATGTAGAGGAATAATATTCAGATTTGACTTGATGAGTATTTCAGAATAAAATCTGGGTTTTGAATGAAATTATGGGAAGAACACCATAGTTAGGGTTTTCAATAAATCTTTGGTTTAATCCACAATTCCTTTAAAAATATTGAGGTTTTGATGTATTTGAAACGTTAGAAATTGTCCTAGTATATGTGGAAATATGCTAGGATCATTGGGTCGAAGTTTGGTGGACTATAATGTAGTTTGGAGATTTGTTAATGGAGGAAGAGGTTAACGAAGAAGACGAACTGCGTCTATCCCTATTCGATCGATCAATCGATCTCTAATTTTTGATCGATCGACTAGGTCGATCGATCGAACCCAGTAGTAGATCGATCGGCGTAAGCTGTTTTTTCCAAATTTTCCATGTTTAAGGTTTCTTTGATTTTTGGGAGTGAATGGGTATCCTGGGATTTATATTATACTTATATGGGAGTGAGAATAAGACCATTAGGTATATTGTTGAGGTCCGATAAGGTCATTGGGTGTAGGGCTTGGGCTATGGACCGACGAGAATAATCCGATTTAGTAGAGCATCGAGAAATTTGGAATTGAGTTACGAGGCGAGTTAAAGTCAATTCAAGTAATAGACCAGTAGGGTAAGTAATAACTACTGAAATTATATCTGAGGGGTAACTAGGACCCTTAGAGTTGTGTGAATACTCAATAAATGCGATTAATGAGATAAATCGTAAAACGAATATTGTACGACATATATAAGAGAATAAAATATTATGTACGAACATGGTTGATAGGTCGGGCGTGTACCTACTGAATTGTATGAACTTTTAGGTTAAGATAAGTATACCTAAATTACTATGTTAGGGTCGATGAGATATTCCGAACTAACATAGGGTTATTATATGTTTGGGGTCGATGTAAAATGCCGAACCAAACCTTTGTACTGGTGGCGTGATGAAAGAGTCCGAGCCAGAATTTGTGTATATAAATAAATGGGGTCGATGTATCATTTCGAACCAATTCTTAATTTGTGTGTATAAATAATTAGGGTCGATGTATCATTTCGAACCAATTCTTAATTTGTTTATATAAATAATTGGGGTCTATGTATCATTCCGAACCAATTCTTACTTGGGGTCGATGAATCATTCCGAACCAAGAGTCCTTACGTGTGTAAAAAGGACAAAATAGTAATTACTGATATTTAGTATATATTGTGTGTGAAATATATAATTGATGATATTCTACTTCTGTGTATTAGTAGATTGATATATATTATGTATTTAAAGAATACATACCGAACTGGTAAGTTAAGTAGTGGAACTTAAATTACAAACATAACATTAAATAGAGAATATCTATTTAGTAAATTAAGTAGTGCAACTTAATTACAAAAGTGGGAAGATAGAAATTGTGATAATTGTAGAAATTTAATAGTGAAACTAAATGAGAAGTTTTGAAACATAACATAGGTGGAATGTTACTTGAGTATTAATTAACCTTCGTGAGATGTTAATGAAATGGATGTACTGTGTGGGCGATACGAGAACTTAGGTATAGATAAGTTCAGATAATTACTTAGTCCTAGTTAGCTTGGAAGATATGACTAGGTGGGCTAAGTGTAGGATTCTAGGTGTGCACAAAAGATGTGGGGTGAGTAAACTCAAGAGAGTGTATGAGAATCTAACATGTGTAATCAGTAATCGCATTTTATATTGTGATAAACGCTTGCTAAATGTTTTCAAAATGTTTTGAGTACTAACTCTTGCTATAAAATATTTTCAAAACCTTTTAGGTGTCCAGCCACAGGGACTCCATGTATGATGATTTAATTCCTGGGACTCGAAGCTGTAGCACAGTGGATGCATACAGGATTTTGACTAGACGATATCTCCCATTCAGATCTAGTACAGGATCTCACGCTATTCTATGTATGGACTTGTAGTCCGGTATCAGTCTCAGATGTTAGTTGCAGATTAGTAGTTGTTCTATTGTTGTTTGGTATTTTTAGCCGATGGTTTAATCGGTAAATCTCTTGTGCTGTTGTACTTATACTTTGTTGATTTGAGTTTTAGCATGGTATTTATTTTACTATTTTTCCGCACGGTTGATCTATCTATTTAAGAAAGATAAAATTTTGGCACCGGTCTAATTTTCACTTAGGAGATTAGTAATTAAAAAGTTTTCGACAGTGATGCTAAGAATGAACCATTTGAGAAACCAGTTTTAATTTAATAAAGTCCTGATCACCCGATGTTTAATTAGGTGGGGTGTCACAAGAAGATAGTGAAAGGCCTCACTAAGAATCTATAAGACCGAAGTCTAATGGTTAAACTTAACGCTAAAGAGTATACTATCCAATGTCTAACTCACGAAAATGAAGTCAAAATTTTTGATCAAAAATTGAAAAGTTTGATTGAAACAAATGAAACTCTGGAGAAAAAATTTAAACGGACATTATGAGAATTGGAACAAGCTAAAGAAAAGACAACAATTATTTTCAAAAAATTTGCTAAGTTTGAGAATAATTCCAATTGTTTTGTTGATTTTGTTGCTGATTCATAAACCAATTCTGATGATCGAACTGGAATAGGATTTTGCCCCAATTCAAAGACACAAATCAAAAACTTTGAACCAATCAAGTTTGTGTCGGGTGGCAAAAGACCTATGGAAACCTGTCCAGATTTTCAATCCCTAAATGGTGAGTTTGATAAAAACTAACAAAAGTTGGATATTGGGGAATCAAGTTACTTTAATTGTGATAGTCTACTTAAGGCCAAATACGTCTTCCCTACGATTAGGAAGAGTGATTCTGCATTTCAAATTTTACTCCCTAGTAATAAGGTTCAACGTCAAAATCCCATGAAACCTATGTTTAGAAACTTTCCTAAGGAGATACCCTCTTCAAGCAATCTGTATTGCTCTTATTGTGACATATACGGACATTATTTAGAAGGTTTCTACTCTAGACGTTTAGTTAATCCTGTATGTAATACTCCTTTATACCAAAACTTTAACTACTCTAGGAGAATCCGTAATAATTATGTTCTGCCTAGACAACCAGACAAAAACTCTAACTATAGAAAGAGAAAGGCCAGAACTAAAAGATCATTTACAAGAGGAATTCCTAGGCACTTTTCCAAACCAAATGCTCATATCCTCCATAAAACTCAAATGCATGCGCAAAATATTTTTCAACAAAAATCTAATGCTCGCAAGTTTTATCAAATGAGAGAAAATATGCTAAAAAAAGAGATATTTGAGTTAGAAAAGATGAGCTATTGCCTCAGATGAAGTGTAACATTGTGATTACTGATTTAAAAGCGGAACACACTCCTTCTGGTTGGTATTTAGACTCTGGGTGTTCAAAACATATGACTAGGGATGATACAAAACTTTTACACAAAACCATATTTGCTGGAGAAAAAGTTATTTTCGGTGATGGTGTATCATCTCAAATCATTGGTAAAGGAACACTCCAAGAAGAAGGATTTCTTCTGCTTAAAAATGTTCTTCTAGTAAAAGGTCTTAAGCCTAATCTACCTAGTATCTCATAATTTTGTGACTCAAATCATACTATCACCTTTTCAAAGAATAATTTCAAGATTTTAAATGAAAAAGGTGAGTGCATAATTACAGGACTCAAGACTCCCGACAATTGTTCTACTGTCCAGAACAAGACTAAAGTCTATAACATTGCCAGAATGGATGACAATGAAATATGGCTTAATAGGATGGGTCACATAAATTACGATAGCCTTAGTAGATTGTCTTCATAAGAAATAGTTAGAGGAATTCCAAAGATCAAACCTATCTCTAACATTATTTGTGGATCATGTCAGGAAGGAAGAATTGTTAAAGCACCTCATAAGAGAGTTAAAGATATCCTTACCTCTAAGCCCTTGGAGCTCATCCATATGGACCTAACGGGTCCTTCTCGTACTGTTAGTCTATGTGGACACAGTTACATTCTAGTTATAGTAGATGACTTCATCAGGTTTACTTGGGTGGCTTTCTTAAAACAAAAGTCAGACACCTTCAGAACTTTTTTAAAAATCTTACTTCGTATTGAAAATGAGAAGGACACTCAAGTAAATATAATTAATAGTAATAGATGAGGAGAATTCATAGATACATGTGTTATAAATTATTGTGACTATAATGGTTAAAAACATGAATTTAGTGCTCCAAAGACCCCTAAAAAAATGAAATTATTGAGCAAAAGAATCATACCCTTCAAGAGATGGCACGTGTTATGACTCATGCCAAGTGTTTACCTAAATATTTTTGGGTAAAATCAATTTGTACTGCATGTCGCATTATTAATAAGGTCTATATTAAGAAGAATTCTAAACAAACTCCTTACGAACTATGGTATGGGAAGAAGCCCAATCTTAAATACCTTAGAACTTTTGGTAGTACATGTTACCTCTATAAAGACAGAGAACACTAATCCAAATTTGTGACTCGTGGAGATAAAGCTATCTTCCTAGGATATTCTCCTAATAGTAGAGCATACCGTGTCTATAATCTTCGCATAAAGACTTTAATGGAATCCATAAATGTTATTGTAAGTGACACTACTGTTGAGAGTAAAACTGGAGAACCAACAATTATGAAAAAGTCTGAAACTGTTTTAGAAAATGACTCTCCAGAAATATATGATTCTTTACCTATTGAGAAACCTAACTGGGTTTCTAAAGGTCATCCCATAGATAACGTTGTTGGTAACCCTTGTGAGCCTTTACGTATAAGATCTCAAATAAGAAACTATGCTCATTATGCATGTTTTGTTTCCTTTGTGGAACCAAAGAATGTAAATGAGGGACCCGCTATGGATTTCTTCCATACAAAAAGAACTTCTTCAATTTGTCATTCATGATGTTTGGTATCTTGTACCTTGGCCTGATCATAAAAAGGTTATTGGCACACGTTGGATATTTAAAAATAAAACTGATGAAAGTGGGATAATCATTAGAAAGAAACCCAGATTAGTGGCTCAAGGATATTCTCAAATTGAAGGAATAGATTTTAACGAGACGTTTACTCCTGTTACTCGCTTAGAATCTGTTCATCGTCTCTTTGCCATAGCCTATTACTGGCACTTTACACTTTTCCAAATGGATGTAAAATCAATCATTCTTAATGGAATCTTGACTGAAGAGACCTATGTTGAACAACCAAAAGGGTTTATTGACCCTCAGTATCCAAATCATGTTTATCGTCTTAAAAAGGCGTTGTATGGTCTGAAACAAGTGCCAAGATATTGGTATGAGCGTCTTTCCAACTTTCTCTTAGTTAAAGGTTTTAGGAGAGGCAGAAATTATCAAACTCTATTTGTCAAACATTTTGAGAAAGATATTATTATAGCTCAAGTTTGTGTCGACGATAGCATTTTTGGATCAACTTCCCCTTCAGAAGTTAAATCATTTTATGAAATTATGCATAAAGAATTTAAAATGTCTCTTATGGGGAAGTTGCAATTTTTCTTAGGTCTACAAGTCAAACAGAATTCAGAAGGTTTATTTGTTTTGCAATCGAAATACGCTTTAGAGATTGTTAAGAAATTCGATCTTGAAAGTGGCAAAGAAGCTAGAACTCCCATGAGTACTACGGTAAAATTATCTAAAGATGAGAGTGGAAAATTCATATATCCTACTCTATATCGTAGTATGATAGGACTCTTACTATACCTTACTGCCTCGCGTCCTGATATTATGTACGCAGTTTGCATGTGTGCTCGTTATCAAAATAATCCGAAAGAGAGCCATTTAGTATGTGTAAAAAGAATCATTAAATACATAAAAAGAACTCTAAATTTAGGACTCTGGTACACCAATGATACTCCTAGTACTATAATAGGATACCCTGATGCCAACTAGGCAGGGTGTACTGATGATAGTAAGAGCACATCAGGAACTTGTTACTATATCGGTAACAATTTGGTAGGATGGAGTAGTAACAAACAAAAATGCACTTCATTATCTACAGCTGAATCTGAATGCATAGCTTCTGGTAGTCGTTGTGCCCAATTAATTTGGCTTAAGAAAATGCTAAATGATTATGGCATTTAAGAAGACCAATTTTATCTCTATTGTGACAATCAAAGCGCGATCAATATCTCTAAAAATTCTGTTCAACACTCGCGAACAAAACATATAAAAATTAGACATCATTTTTTACGTGAATTAGTTGAAACTAAGGAATAAGAAATTAATTATCTTCCTACTGATTTATAGCTCGCAGATATGTTTACGAAGCCTTTGGACTACAATAGATTTCATTCTTTGCGAAAATCGATAGGAATGATTTGTGCTGAATAGACTCGTGTGACTTAAGTATTTTTTCCCTTTGTCCATTTGAGACAAAATGGGGGAGAAATTTGAGTCTTATGAGTTCATTTTTTATTGTACATATGATTAAAAATATTGATCTTAGTTTTATTTGCAGTCATCTGTACTGTTGTCTACAACAGATGTTATTAGGGTATTAGTTTGTAATTAGTTGAGTTGTGTAATTTTCTTTTTCTAGGATATGGGTAGATATAATTTTGTATAGGAATAGGTTTTCTTATTTTTTTTCGTATCCCTACGAGTCCTAGTTGACTCAAATGAGATTTTGTCTCATATTTCCAAAGGGGGATATTGAAGCACCTTATACTCTTGACTTACTTGAATCTACATTGTATAAGTGCTCATCTAGTTTGGAAATTGTGATCAAATTTGAGTCCCATCCCCTAGATACCAAAGAACCTGAGATTCTTCTCATGATGCCTCAATTGATTCATTTAAAGGTATATTCTCATCCACACACACATTAGGATTGCATAAATAGTATATATATTGCGTTAATTGCTTGTGTGAGTTAATTCCCTTTTAAAATGAGTTTTTACTAATTTTTGGGATGTTTTAATAATTTTTAAATGATTTTTTAAGAAATTAAAAGTTGGGTTTTAAAACATTTGGGGTCATTATGCTAATTCTGATTATATCATCACTTACCTGAATGTTTGGTTGGGTAGAATCCGAAAGCGATTGAGACTTCAGGGTGTGCTTGTAATTAGTTTGCACATACATTTTTTTAGTTCAACTGAGCCTTACACCTGTCAACGTTATGATGGCTTGATTTGTGTTTATTGTTAGACTCAGAATTAGTTTGCAATGTTAGCCCTTGGATCTTTTTTTATCAACGCTCTGCATGCGTTTTATCCAAATCCATGTGAACCCTCTTTAGTCCAATTTGAAAGCATTTAATCCACCGCTGATGTTAAACCGTTGGATGAAAGTCAAATGCTCATGACCAAATCTCAGCCATTAGATTTGAGATCATATTCTCGGACCTTCCTTACTTAGTATAAAAGGATGTTGAGCATCTCCATTTCAAAACCTTTTGCCAGTTCGTCAAACTGAGAGAGATAAGAGAGAGCGAGAAGGAAAAGAGAGACAAAACAGATAGAGAAAACCCTAAATCGTCCAAAACCTAATCTCGTTTCAAACCCTAAACTCATTCTAGATCCAAAACCAAACTTGAGGGTTTGAGAGTTAATTTGGAGATGGTTTGAAGGCTGTTCGGGGTTTGAATCCTATGAGTTTGAGATCTTGTAACGAACTTAGACATTTTAAGTTTGATCTCTATTTCTTTTCATATAAACTGTAGATCTTGTTATTTTATGCTATATAACACTTGGATCTTCATTATTTCGTTTCTCATCTTGAGAAATCATATTTTTTGATTATTTTTCTGTAAATGTTTTTCACAACTCAAGAATCAACAAATTCCTTTTCTGTTTCTAGTTCTTATGAAATAAGACTTCTGATCTAGTTGGAATCGTAATCGGTGGTTTACAGTTTCAAAAATATTTTCAAAACCCTCTGAAATTGTTTAAGACCTCGACCGTCTTTCGAGAAGCTAACCTTGGATTCTGGGTTAATTTGAAAGATCAAGAAAGTTTGTTGTTTCTAAAGAAGAGAGAAAATGAAAACCGTATCATTTCGATGTTTCTGTAATTTGATAGGACTTGTTTGTATAAATAAGTGTGCGTGTGTGCATTAGAACACTGTCACACTACAACATAAGAAGTGTTGGCCATAAGATCTTGAAACGTCAAGAGTCGACGTAAAGCTGGAACAAAGTATGGAGAAGTTAGAAAGCTAAGAAAGACATATCAACATCAGAACTGTAGAGAAGTTAGAATCAAACCAATGGGTACATATTCTAAACTTGTATAGGTCTATTTTGTTTGCATGTGTGTTAAATAGCTTGTAACTTGTATATTTTGTTTTAGTGGATTTTTGGTTTGTGACTTAGAAGTCACCGTGGATGTTTCCTCAGTTGGGTGAGGTTTTACCATGTTAAAAACTGTGTGTACTTAATCTTTCTACATCTCCTCATCTCATTCTTATTGGTATGCTGATTTAACTGATTTAAAATGTTTTAGTTTTGTTTTTCAAAACTAGTTACATAATCTTGAACACATCTCGTACATATTTTAATTAAACACATCTTATGTTTAATCTGTTTGATTTAAAGAAAAGAGTTTCCCTAAAAACAGTTCGGAGTTACTTCGGTAGTTTAATCTTGAATTAATCAACTTAAGTAACAACTTTTCACAACATTGCTTTAATTGTGTGCGTTTCACTCTTATGAGAGTAAAACGCCATCACACCATTATCCCATAACTCTTTAAGTTATTTGATTAATGGGGCTAAGAATATATCAATATCATCATCGCGAGCCTTAGGCCTAGTAATCAATAAAGATAACAATGTGAACTCCTTCCACATGCATTTTATCGGAATGAGATTTAAAGGCGCCATGAAAAATGGCCAACAACTCTGATTAGTACTTAAATTACTGAAAGGGTTAAACCCATCGGTTGATACTGTAAGACGGGAATTGAGCCATTCCATTACAAATTCACAGACCAGTGCATTTAGATTGAATCAACCGAATTTCACATTATATTCCCACCCACCTCACATCGAGTATGCCATGTCATGGCCTCTGCTATCCATGGTACAGTGAAAAACCATTTTAACTGTGGCCCGAGGGAAAATACTTTAAAACCTTTTGTGGAACTTACGAGCACTTGCGATATTTTGTAGACTTGACATTTTGATTCCCATAAGGCACATATCTGAGCTCACTGCATGCATGACACTCCGCTTCTCTTAATGGTCGTTGTTGTACAATATGAAATAATACTTGCATGCATGAATAGATTTGTACTTCAAACCCAAACCCTTCGAGCTCTTCTTCATGCTAGGGTAACTGTATGTTAACATGTTCTCTTTCGGGAGAATGTCTTTAACCCACTTAAACATTCCAGTTACTTTATTGCCCAACAAACCAAATTGACTCTTTAAATTATGCAAATTGATCATTGCGCATAATATCGAGTGACCTTCTTCGTAATTTTATACAAAGGTCTAGCTCCATCGACTTTCAATCGTATATATTCCCAATCTTTGAGTAATTCATCAACAACTTGTTTATTGACTTGGTCATGATTCACATGATTTGTATCCATAGGTTCGTGTTTTTTTATTATGGTGGACTTCACAAGCATCATCAATTAGGTCGGTCAAAGGACGATGGGTTGGGGATTTATTCAACACTTCCACCAGGTGGGGTTCTGTCACCCGATCTTGTACCAGAAATTCTTCTAGAATATATGGTACATTATTTCCCCCCATGGAATGTCCATATCTTATAGTCTTGCATAACACCCCACATTAGTAAATGTAATTCAATGTCTTTCAAAGACTTAAATTTTCCATTTATACAATGGTTGAACGCACACAGATTCCAACCATTATTAAGATTTCTATTTGCATATTTAATAAATTCCCATACACCCTTCACATGATTACCAAGTACTTTTTTACTCTCTCCCATCCCCTCTTTGTATTATGGGAAAACCATTCTGGACTTTTCAAAATTCAAAATAAATTCATTAAACACGATAAAAAACAAATATGATATGAAAATTATTTCAAATGAAATAGATATTACAACCAAATTCATTAAACGCAATCTAAAAGGAATATTACAAGCAAATTCATTCAAAAATATTCATTTAAACAAATCGATATTACAACTAAATTCATTAAAATATTAAAAATTTCTTTATTATAAAAAATAATGTTCAGGTAGCCTTGGATAACAAATTAACTAGCTAAGTAATAAATAATTTACATAATTTGAAAATAGTGTCCCTTCCCTGTGGTCAACGTATGTAGGCTTATCTCCATAATTAGGACATATTTTATCAACCAAAATTTAGGATTCACCCATCACCAAAGGTTGATTATGGGCGTTTGTTTTGATAATTACGAAAATAAGAGCGCATGTGCTAATAATCCTAGTATTGTCCAAGTTTCGTACATTATACGACTCACCAAAATCAGGGTGCGTGGATGAAGATGTTGCATGGAATGTTCCAGGGGAATACATTCGTGAGGGGAACATTCTAGAAGAAGGAATTTGGGAGGAACATGTTATAGGATGAGGATAGGGGAATTTTTTAGGCATCCAAGGGGGGTAATCCTGTTGTTGACTTAAGAGTATGACCAATCTGTGGATTTTATTTATCAGGAGTGCCATGTCCTTTCAAAACTATGACACATATCCTTTCATCGTGGAACCTTCTTTTAACCCCCTCACCACCTCACCCATCATTGTAGAGAGATTTTCTGACAAAGGTGCAGTGTGCAATAATCTCGTTCTTGGCATATGCGAGCCCACATAATTTGTCCCCCCCTTATGGTCTTTCCCTAACACCTTAGTTTGGGGATCTGATTGAATGTCATTGGGACTGTACTCAAATTGACTGTTGGACATTGCCACTATCATTTCTTATAACATAATATTATATTTAGGACTACGATTTTAACAATAGGAATATTATAACGTATATATAAATGATAACTAAATTAAAACTCACCAAAGTGGGTGCCAATTTGTCTAGGAATTTATTAGTCCTTTTGTAATTGGGCATACATACACAAGTTGACCCAATTATAATCTCTCCCTTATTTCAGAGTTCCCTTATTCCCTTCCATCCATTCATCCTTAGTATCATCATAAGATTTGTCCCCGAGTATGTGGGCATTAACTTTTTCATCTTTTTTCTCACACTCTCATTGAGTTTAACCTCCCTAGCCTCATTCTCTAGGAAGTCGTTCCATTGGTGAGTAGGCATTTCAATATTTTGGGAAATTTGGTCATTCATCCCTAAAATATCAAAATTCATTCCCTCATTGGGAGAAATTCTTTCAAAGTTTCTTCCGATAGATTTTCAAAGCATCAGTTATCTTAGAAAAAGCCTTCAACTTAAAACCGGTTAAGAATGAAAATTCTTATTCAGTTGATCCCAGATGTCATCCTTTAAGGTAGAATCAAGCTTCTTTCAGTTTTTTATGCCCCCAACATCCATATTCATCTTTCCCAAATATAGATAACGGCTTTCAAAAAGATGAACATCACTTATATCACTGATTAGTTTATGCACGCCAATGGAGAAATAAATTTTCTTCTTAAGATTGGCTTGGGATCCCTCGATAGCAAAAGTTAGGGGTGTCGGATTGGAGGGGTTTCTTGAGTTGGGGGAATTGGAGTTGGGGTAGAATGAATCTCCAAAATTATGAAAATGAAAACATAATATAATTAAATAGGTAGTTGTATGGGAAATGAACTCCATGATTTGTAATGTCATTAAATTGTTGTAATACCCCGTATTTTTGTGATATTTATTTATGGGATTAATTGAATTAAATGTGTATTAATTGGAAATTAATCCGGATTAAAATACTAGCGAGATGCGAGTTGGTATTTGATTTTAATGAGTATATATGGCTATATATGAATATTGAATTATGAAATTTGTCGTGAGATTGAAATACGGCAATTTGGAAATTTTGTTGAGACGCGTGTGACAGTCGCGTCAAGTATATAATTATTTTAATTAAAAAGTGAATTTTATTTCCATTAACCGTATGGTCATTTTGAGTGCGCCAACGCGTCCGGAAGGGTCGAAATAGTCAAAAAACACTAGCCGAGGGTTTAGTTTGGGTCCCGGGGCATTTTTAGGCCATACCGGCAACGTATAAGGGTAGTTGGGTAATTTTGGATTTTTGGGAATTAAAACCCACGAAAATTAGGAATTAATATCTGATTTGGCAATTACCCACTAAACCCACTAATAACCTAATGGGCTACGGAGGTTATTGGAATTAGTTCCAAAAAGGTTTCCTAAGGCAAAACCCTAGCCACCATTCACTTTGGAGAAGAAGACTTGTAGAGAGAGAGAGAGAGGAATTCTGCAGAGAGAGAGAGAATCGTTCATCAATTCGACATCAAAATCAGAGATATTCATAAGGCAAGTGGTTTAATTTACATTATTTTGCAGTGAATGTTACTTCCATGCTTAGACAATTCTAAAATTGTATTGTTTTTGGGAGATTAATGAAAACCCATTAAATTGGAATTTGAAACTTGTATTTTGTTGAGGAATTGCATGTAGAATTATATGTAGGTGATTAATCTGATGATATTATACTTTGGATGAAACAAAAACGGATTTAATTACACTCATTTGGGATTTACGAATTTCTAGGGTTCATGTTCTTGAAATTGGGGATAAATGTATAGATTTGATATTTGGATGATGTTTATAATGAATTAACCCCACAAAAACGTTAGTATGTGACCTAAGTATGTTTAGGGACGATTAGAAACCTTGAACAATTGTTGGGCTGATGTTTAGATGAGATTAGATGTGAAGAAAAGATGGAAAAACGAAATAAGGAATTTCTGGGCTCGAAACTGGACACTCGTTAGAAGACCTGCCCAGGTCATTCGAACGAGCTCGTTCGAACGAGATTCTAACAAGTTGACCTTTGAATTCTAACTAGGGTGATGTTCGTTCGATGACTTCGTTCGAATGAGATCTCATTAGAAAGCCCACTTCGTTTGAACGAACTCTCGTTCGAATAGCCTCGTTCGAACGAGACTTCTAACGAGCTGACAGTTTAGGCTTTTTAGCCTGTTTTGATCTCGAGTGTCCCGTAACCTTGTTTATATGTAGAGATAACACTTCCTTGTTGATTAATTGATATATTTGGGATATTTAGGATATAATGAGGAGTAAAACCTAGAATTGTAGTTTGAACCAAAGGGAAATTATGAGTTAGGAAGGGAGTGTCCATTACGATGCGAGAACTATTGACGGCCTAAATAATTATATTAACCGGGAACATATAAATTGTGTAGCATTATATGTCGGTACGAGAATGAGAAGTGTACCACAAATAAATTATGATGATTACTAAGATGTGTGCATACTTAGTATATGTATATGATTTTATGTGTATGACATACCTACCATACTTGCTATCACGGGAGGTTTACGTTCGCTTAGGGCCCTCTAATCCTTGTGTTGCCCGAATTTAGACTGGTACCTCGATGAACATAGGTCAGAGAAGGACTTATTGGGATATTAATAAGTCTGCTGATCATGGGAGCGTAGGTATGTGCGTGACCCATGTGATGTCACTGTGTTCGCCTCCATTGTTTGTGATTGTTGTTATCTGAGAACGATTCCTGAGAGATTCGGAATGCGTGATCCTTATGTACGTGATGTACCGGGATAGATAGCAGAGTATGTGTGCACCGCAGCTTAGTCTCGGGGTGCTTGTATTGTATATTTATGACGTGAATAATATACACTTAATTCATGGGAACTTTCATGTTGGTATTGTGAATATAATCATGGTAATGTTTTGAGAAAACATAAAGGGTTAACCGATAGTGAATTGTATTACTAATTGAGAATCTAAGTTTAAGTAAAGCCCTCTATTTAATTGATAACGCTAGAATGTAATATGGGAATCGAGTAGTAAGGGGTAGAACTTATTACGGTTTGGTTAGATATGTATGTCATTTAGATGGGTACGGTACGTTAGGAGTGCACATGTAGTCGAGAGGTGAGAATTTCATGTGAGTGCACGTCCAAACATGTATTTTGCATTTAATGTTTTAATGTTATTAAAACACTTGCTGTTTTTAAAAATGATTTCCACTTTCGGGCTCTGACCCATTTGCTTTCAAATCTATTTTTGTAAAAACCATTTTAGGTGCCCAGCCACAAGGACACCATGCTTAGGATCCTCATTCAGGTGACGAGCTGTAGCTGTTTGTGGAAGTTACAGGACTTTGCTTGTATACGCTTCATCTATCTTGACTCTATATTCAACATTTATCAGTTGTAGGGAATGTCGCCCATTTCTTTTAGAGACATTTCATTTATTTCAGTTATTCAGACTTCTAGCATGTAATTAATTCAGGATTCAGACTTGTCATATTATTTGCAGTTGTGGGATTGTTGTGAGGAGTTTTTCTCTGGACTTATTATTATTTCGTTGGTTATTTCATTATTTCGTTATGGTGAATGGATTATGTTGTTCTTCCATTATTCTTTTATTGCATGTTAATCAGACTTAATTAGAATTTGGCAACTTACTTTTTAAATACTAGGTGGTTAGTAACTATAAAAATGTTTTCGACAGTGATGCTATTAACTGGACCAACTTGGCATTTTGTATTAATTTAATAAAGGAGTAGCTACCCGGTATTTAATTAGTCGGGGTGTCACAGGTGGTATCAGAGCATCAGGTTCTAGTGTCCTTTAGGATGTGAACGGCTTATTATGTTTCCGCTGAGCTTTTTTTTATGTAGAGCCCTATATTTTAAGACTATTGTATTCTTTTGTTTATGCTACGATCTTCAGCTATTTTGAGTTTATAACTGCGAACTTATAGACTTTATTCTTGTTTCAGAATGCCTCCATGATGTGCACAACGGGTTCCCAGGGATGCAACGCCAGAACCACAGCCCGCACCAGTTCAGGGCACGATGAATGCCACCGAGGTTGCAGCCATTGTGGCCCAGGCGGTAAATGCCGCACTAGCCGTAGTTCAGCAGGAACCACCTCAGGCGCAGATAGCCGCGCCAGTTCAGGCACATGCATTTCCGTCTGCTTGGGAACGTGTTCGAGATGCTTTCCAGAAAGCACACCCTCCGGAGTTCGCTGGTAGCTCCGATGTTGTGGTTTCTAGTCAGTGGAGGAAAGACATTCAGCGGCACTTGAGGATGTATGAGTGCACCGATGTCCAAAAGTAGATACTAGCTACCTTTAAGCTAGTGGGGTCTGCACTGCAGTGGTGGGAGTCTATTACCACCGTGGAGGAGAGAGATACTCTCACTATCCAGGAGTTTTGGATGCGGTTCGACCGCAAATATTTTCCATCAGCTGTTCACACGGAGATGAGGAGGAAGTTGATGAGTCTCAAGAAGGAGGGAAGGACTGTGGCCGAGTATGAGGCCGAATTCACTGATCTTCTGAACATTGTTCCGGATGAGATACCGACAGAGGAGAAGAAGATACATAAATTTACAGACGGGTTGACTTGGAGGATCCGTCAGCATTTGTTGGGGAACCTATCGTTGTCCACTTACTCTGATGTGGTTAACGCTGCATTGTTACACTGTCAGGATCACCGCTTTCACATGGCTAAGGGCAAGCGATCAGGAGAGTCCAACCATCAGGGCAGAACTGGAGGACATGGTGCCAGTGGGGCACAATCTGTTCAGGGGCAGAGACAGGGTGACCAGGGTTCCCAGCAGGGGGATCACAAGAGGTTCAGATCAGGAAATTTCAGGCACGGACAGGGAGGTTTCCGGCAGGGCCATCAGGGTCCGAACGGCCATCAGAACCAGCAGGGTCAGAATGGTCAACAACAGCAGTTTCAGCAAGGCCAGTAGGGCCAGGGGAGGAATGGTAACGGCCACCAGGGCCGGGGACAGCAGGGACAGGGAGGGGGAAACTTCCCGGGGAAGTGTTACGTGTGTGGCAAGACTGGCCATAAACGCCAGGACTGTCCTGATAGGGGCAGGGCCCCGCAGCAGCAGCAGGGTGCTCGACATGAGCCACAGAGGCCACTTTTTCCACCTGCCCTCCCAGCTCCAGCCCAGGTGCCAGCACTACCAGCCATTCCAGCAGTTCCTGTGCAGCAGGGGCAGTTACAGTATGGACGTGTCTATAACGTCCACCAGACAGCAGCTCCACAGGCACCACCCGTGATTGAGGGTATGTTTCCTATCCATGGTACTATGGGTCGGGTTTTGTTTGATACGGGGGCAACGCATTGTTTTATAGCTACACATTTTGCGAAAGCCTTAGGGTTGTTAGCCACAGCAGAGAGCACAGTGACGTTTGTAGACTCACCATTGGGGAGTGGATCACTTATTTTCTTTATATGCCGGGGAGTGGGGGTAGAGATTGGTAGTTTGGTATTACCTGCAGACATGTTGGTATTAGATATGCATGTGCACGATATGATTATCGGTATGGATTGGCTCGCAGACTATAGAGCCATGATTGATTGCTTCGGTGGGAGCATTATTTTTGCCATTCCGGGGCAAGGGATGTTTGTAGTGGGGATGCCTCGCCCAGAGGGAGGCTCGACCGCTCATTTGTATTACATAGAGGAGGATACCTCTAAGGAGGTTGTGATTCCTTTAGATTCGATCCCAGTTGTCAGGGAGTATTTCGATGTGTTTCAGGAGATACCAGGCCTACCCCCCAGTCGAGAGATAGACTTTGTCATAGACTTATTACCAGATACGAGACCTATAGCACGCGCACCGTACCGTATGGCTCCGGCAGAGATGCGAGAGCTACGAGATCAGATAAAGCAGTTGTTGGGTCAGGGGTTTATACGGAGGAGTACTTCACCGTGGGGTGACCCTGTGTTGTTCGTGAAGAAGAGAGATGGTTCACTGAGATTGTGTGTGGACTACCGAGAGTTGAACAAGGTCACGATACGGAATAAGTATCCGTTACCTCGAATCGATGACCTATTCGACCAGTTGAGAGGAGCTTCTTTCTTCTCGAAGATTGATTTGCGATCGGGATACCATCAGTTGCGTATCAGGGAAGAGGATGTCTCGAAGACTGCATTCTTAACGAGATATGGTTCTTACGAGTTTCGGGTTATGCCTTTTGGTTTGACCAACGCTCCAGCAGTGTTTATGGACTTGATGAATAGGGTGTTCAGAGATTTCCTAGATAAGTTTGTCATTGTCTTCATTGATGATATTCTGGTTTACTCCCAGACAGAGGAGGAGCACGCCGAGCATTTGAGGCAAGTTTTGCAGACGCTACGTCAGAACGAGCTGTATGCAAAGTATGAAAAGTGCGGGTTTTGGCTGAAGGAGGTCCAATTTTTGGGGCACATTATTTCCGACCGGGGGATATCTGTTGATCCGGGGAAGGTATCCGCGGTGAGGGAGTGGGGACAGCCCACGACACCGACAGAGATCCGTAGTTTGTTGGGCCTAGCAGGATACTACAGGAGGTTCATTCGGGGATTTTCGAAGATAGCGGGTCCTTTGACACATCTGACTCGTAAAGGTGTGCCTTTCATCTGGAGTGATGCCTGTTAGTTAGCATTCGATGAGTTGAAGGACAAGTTGACCTCAGCACCTGTGTTAGCATTGCCGAGACCGGGAGTTGAGTATCTAGTTTATACCGATGCGTTCTTGCAAGGACTTGGAGGTGTGTTACAACAGGAAGCTTAAGCCTCATGAGAAGAATTACCCCACTCATGACTTGGAGTTGGCGGCAGTTGTATTTGCCCTTCGGATTTGGAGACATTACCTTTTGGGGGAGAAGTTTCGATTGTTCACGGACCACAAGTCCCTACAGTACCTATTCACGCAAAAGGAGTTGAATATGCGGCAGCGAAGGTGGCTTGAGTTTGTGAAGGACTATCAGTTTGATATCCAGTATCACCCGGGGAAGGCTAACGTGGTAGCAGACGCATTGAGCCGTAGGCCAGTAGATGAAGTGGCAGGGGTGTGGAAGGCCAAGTGGAAGGAGTTGGGACACCAGGATGCAGTGGCCCGATCATTCATGTCGGTGATGACCGTTACACCGCAGATTGTCACGAAGGTAGTAAGGGCACAGGCAAATGACTCGTTCTGTCAGGAGCAGATAGTTCGATTACTAGCAGAAGGAGCCGATTCCTATACCGTTAGCTCAGACGGGGGATTACGCTTCAATGGGAGATTGGTAGTTCCGGAAGGGGAGGAATTTCGGCACGAGGTGATGGCAGAGTCGCACGGCTCACGGTTCGCGATACATCCCGGTGGGGACAAAATGTACCAAGATATGAGACGACAGTATTGGTGGAGAGGGATGAAGAGAGATATTGCCGTGTTTGTTTCTAAATGCGCCACTTGTCAGCTAGTAAAAGTGGATCATCAGAGACCGGCAGGACTTCTACAGCCATTAGAGGTCCCGATGTGGATGTGGGAGAGCATCTCCATGGACTTTATCACGGGGTTGCCTACGTCACAGAGAGGTCACGACTCCATTTGGGTAATTGTGGACAGGTTGAGCAAAGTCGCTCATTTTCTACCCGTAAGGACAGACTACACTACGGGACAGTATGCCCAGCTCTTTATTGCAGAGATAGTGAGACTTCACGGTGTGCCCCTAAATATCGTGTCTGACCGAGACAAGATATTTGTTTCACGGTTTTGGGAAAGTTTTCAGGAGGCCATGGGCACGGAATTGCGGTTGAGTACGGCATATCACCCGCAGACTGATGGGCAAACCGAGCGTACAAACCAGATGTTGGAGGACATGCTACGTATGTGCATCATTGATTTTAGAGGTGGATGGGAGCAGTACCTTCTACTGGTGGAGTTTGCTTACAACAACTCCTACCAGTTCACTATTGGCATGGCTCCATTTGAGGCGTTGTATGGTAGACCTTGTCGTTCCCCATCATGTTGGTTGGAGGTGGGGGACAACAAACTACTTGGGCCGGAAGTGATTTAGGATACTTCGGCGAGGATATAATTGATTCAGAGTCGCATTCGGGTAGCTCAGGATCGGCAGAAGAGCTATACTGATGCGAAGAGGTTGTTCAGGGAGTTCCAAGTGGGGGACCAGGTTTTGCTCAGAGTATCTCCTATGAAGGGGATTATGCGTTTCGGGAAGAAAGGGAAGTTGGCACCGAGATATGTGGGACCATTTCCTATTATTGAGCGGATTGGACCGGTTGCGTATAGACTTGGGTTACCGGAGTATTTGCATTGGATTCACGATGTGTTTCATATTTCCTCGCTAAGGAAATATCTTAGAGACGATTTGGCTCATTCTCACATTGCTTTGGAGGACATCGATCTCCAGCCTGATAGCTCCTACGAGGAGGGGCCGATTGCAATTTTGGACCGTAGCGAGCGGAAACTGCGGTCAAAGATAGTTCTGTTAGTGCGTGTTCAGTGGCGACATCATAATGTCGAGGATTCCACATGGGAGCGCGAGGATGAGATGCGCAAATGTTATCCAGAGTTGTTCTTACCAGGTACTTTCTAGTTCCGAATTTCGGGACGAAATTCAGTTATAAGGGGGGAAGTATGTAATACCCCGTATTTTTGTGATATTTATTTATGGGATTAATTGAATTAAATGTGTATTAATTGGAAATTAATCCGGATTAAAATACTAGCGAGATGCGAGTTGGTATTTGATTTTAATGAGTATATATGGCTATATATGAATATTGAATTACAAAATTTGTCGTGAGATTGAAATACGGCAATTTGGAATTTTTGTTGAGACGCGTGTGACAGTCGCGTCAGGTATATAATTATTTTAATTAAAAAGTGAATTTTATTTCCATTAACCTTATGGTCATTTTGAGTGCGCCAACGCGTCCGGAAGGGTCGAAATAGTCAGAAAACACTAGCCGGGGGTTTAGTTTGGGTCCCGGGGCATTTTTAGGCCATACCGGCAACGTATAAGGGTAGTTTGGTAATTTTGGATTTTTGGGAATTAAAACCCACGAAAATTAGGAATTAATATCTGATTTGGCAATTACCCACTAAACCCACTAATAACCTAATGGGCTACGGAGGTTATTGGAATTAGTTCCAAAAAGGTTTCCTAAGGCAAAACCCTAGCCACCATTCACTTTGGAGAAGAAGACTTGTAGAGAGAGAGAGAGAGGAATTCTGCAGAGAGAGAGAGAATCATTCATCAATTCGACATCAAAATCAGAGATATTCATAAGGCAAGTGGTTTAATTTACATTATTTTGCAGTGAATGTTACTTCCATGCTTAGACAATTCTAAAATTGTATTGTTTTTGGGAGATTAATAAAAACCCATTAAATTGGAATTTGAAACTTGTATTTTGTTGAGGAATTGCATGTAGAATTATATGTAGGTGATTAATCTGATGATAATATACTTTGGATGAAACAAAAACGGATTTAATTAGACTCATTTGGGATTTAAGAATTTCTAAGGTTCATGTTCTTGAAATTGGGGATAAATGTATAGATTTGATATTTGGATGATGTTTATAATGAATTAACCCCACAAAAACGTTAGTATGTGACCTAAGTATGTTTAGGGACGATTAGAAACCTTGAACAATTGTTGGACTGATGTTTAGATGAGATTAGAGGTGAAGAAAAGATGGAAAAACGAAATAAGGAATATCTGGGCTCGAAACTGGCCACTCGTTAGAAGACCTGCCCAAGTCGTTCGAACGAGCTCGTTCGAACGAGTTGACCTTTGACTTCTAACGAGGGTGATGTTCGTTCGATGACTTCGTTCGAACGAGATCTCGTTAGAAAGCCCACTTCGTTCGAACGAACTCTCGTTCGAACAGCCTCGTTCGAACGAGACTTCTAACGAGCTGACAGTTTAGGCTTTTTAGCCTGTTTTGATCCCAAGTGTCCCGTAACCTTGTTTATATGTAGAGATAACACTTCCTTGTTGATTAATTGATATATTTGGGATATTTAGGATATAATGAGGAGTAAAACCTAGAAGTGTAGTTTGAACCAAAGGGAAATTATGAGTTAGGAAGGGAGTGTCCATTACGATGCGAGAACTATTGACGGCCTAAATAATTATATTAACCGGGGACATATAAATTGTGTAGCATTATATGTCGGTACGAGAATGAGAAGTGTACCATAAATAAATTATGATGATTACTAAGATGTGTGCATACTTAGTATATGTATATGATTTTATGTGTATGACATACCTACCATACTTGCTATCACTGGAGGTTTATGTTCGCTTAGGGCCCTCTAATCCTTGTGTTGCCCGGATTTAGACTGGTACCTCGATGAACATAGGTCAGAGAAGGACTTATTGGGATATTAATAAGTCTGCTGATCGTGGGAGCGTAGGTATGTGCGTGACCCATGTGATGTGACTGTGTTCGCCTCCATTGTTTGTGATTGTTGTTATCTGAGAACGATTCATGAGAGATTCGGAATGCGTGATCCTTATGTACGTGATGTACCGGGATGGATAGCAGAGTATGTGTGCACCGCAACTTAGTCTCGGGGTGCTTGTATTGTATATTTATGACGTGAATAATATACACTTAATTCATGGGAACTTTCATGTTGGTATTGTGAATATAATCATGGTAATGTTTTGAGAAAACATAACGGGTTAACCGATAGTGAATTGTATTACTAATTGAGAATCTAAGTTTAAGTAAAGCCCTCTATTTAATTGATAACGCTAGAATGTAATATGGGAATCGAGTAGTAAGGGGTAGAACTTATTACGGTTTGGTTAGATATGTATGTCATTTAGATGGGTACGGTACGTTAGGAGTGCACATGTAGTCGAGAGGTGAGAATTTCATGTGAGTGCACGTCCTAACATGTATTTTGCATTTAATGTTTTAATGTTATTAAAACACTTGCTGTTTTTAAAAATGATTTCCACTTTCGGGCTCTGACCCATTTGCTTTCAAATCTATTTTTGTAAAAACCATTTTAGGTGCCCAGCCACAAGGACACCATGCTTAGGATCCTCATTCAGGTGACGAGCTGTAGCTGTTTGTGGAAGTTACAGGACTTTGCTTGTAGATGCTTCATCTATCTTGACTCTATATTCAACATTTATCAGTTGTAGGGCATGTCGCCCATTTCTTTTAGAGACATTTCATTTATTTCAGTTATTCAGACTTCTAGCATGTAATTAATTCAGGATTCAGACTTGTCATATTATTTTCAGTTGTTGGATTGTTGTGAGGAGTTTTCCTCTGGACTTATTATTATTTCGTTGGTTATTTCATTACTTCGTTATGGTGAATGGATTATGTTGTTCTTCCATTATTCTTTTATTGCATGTTAATCAGACTTAATTAGAATTTGGCAACTTACTTTTTAAATACTAGGTGGTTAGTAACTATAAAAATGTTTTCGACAGTGATGCTATTAACTGGACCAACTTGGCATTTTATGTTAATTTAATAAAGGAGTAGCTACCCGGTATTTAATTATTCGGGGTGTCACAATTGTTCAATTTCCTATTATCATACTTATAAATTGAAGTTCTCTCTATATGGCGCACATTAATGAAAGATGTTTTAGTGCGGTCAAATTGCACTCTCTCGTACTCTTGTTTACAGTAATTACTATCCTAACTATTTTTTTTAAGAAATTGTATATAAGGGTGTGAAGACACAACAAATGACTTTATTCTAAACACTACACCATTTGGTTATAGGTTTATTATAAAGAATTAATCAAGTGAACGTTTTAATTATCCATTATCTGTATCAACCCATTAACCCAATAACCAACACATGATTATCCCGTACTGCTTTTAAATTGTCTACTTGATTAATTTCCAAGAACATAATTATAAAACATTAGATTTCATATACAACTATACATTAAGGATTTCATATATAATTTCTAAGGGATAAATAGGGTCATATTTTTAACAACAATTTATTATAATTTTTTTTACTATCAATACAACAACCAACCATGATTTCGAAAGAATGTAAATTCACGTAAATTTAACCACCACACACAGACACACACACATCAGACTGCACACACATGCTCACACACTGAGCACACACACACAAAAACATATAGAACATACACACATGGAAAAATAGAGAAGATTAAAGTAGTACTTTGTGGGTGGAAAAAAAGATAGAGAGAAAGGAGTTGCCAAAAATGAAAGGAAAAAGTGAGATGTCGCAAAAAAATAAAGTCACCGAGATAGAGAGAGAAGTCACCGAAGAGAGAAAGAGTATTATGATATTTACCAAGGTGAAATAAAATGTAGTTTTTTAATTTTGTTAAAACCCTAATTAGACCACGGTCCAGATCCGCGACCCATTATATGACACCTTAATATTTAGTAGTGGTCATGGTTATCGACCGTGATGCAATAGGTGACTAACTGAGAGCTCGAGACTTGGTCACAGTCGTAGACCGTGACCATCCTATAATGACCATTTCAAAATAGGAATAGGTGTCATGTGTAATAACCCGTATTTTTATGCTTTCTAAATTTGGGGATTTATTAAATTTAATGTGACTTATTAATTTAATATAAATCCAAAAATTAAATATTTTTAATTACTAACGTGATGAGAGTTAGTAATCATTGGAAACTTGTTGAATATTACTAATGAGTAAAGTAATATAATATTGGTACTATTAAATGTCACGAGTGAATAAAATGACAATTTTGAAAATTTAAGTCGTGTCGGCACTAAATATTGATTAATAAAAGTGAATAAATTATAAGTTGTTCGTATGGTCATTTTGAGTGCGCCAAAGTTTCCGGAAGGGTCGAGATAGTCAGAAAAGTGTACTCGGGGGTTTAGTTTGGGTCTCGGGGCGTTTTTAGGCCTATTTAGCACCCCGGGAGGGCATTTTGGACATTTTGCATTTTTGGGTAATTAAACCCACGAAATTTATTAGGTTATATCAGCCATTTGGAATGGTCTTTTAGGGTTAGTAGACTCACAACCTTAAAACGACCATTAGAGAGGAAGGTATAAAGCTTTCCAAGCAATCCAAGGCCAAAAATTCATCCGGTTGCACTGCCACCACCACCAACGCGTAGATCGCGCGACGGGGAACGCAACCACACCAAATTCATCCAAAAATCAGAACCCTGAAATCTACAGGCAAGTATTTATCTTGCTGAATTCTAGTTAATGTTCCTCTCATATTAGTCTAGGAATAAAAATTTAATATTTTGATTGAAAAATTATATGTTTTTGAAGAAGAAATCGCATGAGTTGTAAGGAGAATCTGTGTATCTTGAATCTTGATCATATGTAGAGGTTGTATTACGAAATTTGGAATTAATATGGATGAACGAATTGATGTTGATTAGGTTCTTTAATTGAAAATTTGGGAATTAGGGTTCTTACGAATTAATTTGGGGATTTCATGTAATTTAAATGATTTTTGATGAATTAATGATTCTAGGAAGTTATTAATGTTATATAATCATGATATTATTGATTGGGATTGAAGAGGAGACATTTGGGATTAAACTATAGAGGTTTTTAGGCTTAAAAATGGTGAAAAACGAATCTGCCAAAGGTTGAAGACGAAACAGTGCAGTTCGCGCAATGTCGCGCGAAGTAGTTCGAGCGAGATGTTAATGTCGCGCGAAGTCGTTCGAGCAAGATGGACAAGTCGCTCGAAGTAGTTCGAACGACACGTGGAAGTCGTTTGAGCGAGAACTATTCTGGTTCGAGCGAGATTTTCAATTTTTAGGGAAATTCCTATTTTTACCACTATTTTAGAAATCGGTTAATTTGAGTGAGGAAAACCAGTATTCGAGGAATTCAGATTAGTACAAAATTTTTGGGGTTGTGTAGGTGTGACGATTTAAGTATTTGGGACGGTGAGGTTACTTTAAAGATCACAAGAGGGAGATAACCGTAATAAACGATATGAGTCCGTTATATGGGATAAGTGAGTAAAATGTCTTCAGAACAAGAAGTTATAATTATAGGTTATGGGTACACCAAATTGAGAAATGTGAATAAGTGTTGTATATATATGACTATGTGATTGTGCATATATTATAAATGTGTAAAAACTATGCCCGCGCTACTTACTATCCCTGAGGTTACCACGCCGGGACAGTCTTATCTCGATGGGACCTTTATAGGGGATATTGACTTGTACCCTAGAAGATAGAGATCCTTTGGTACAGTCTAATCGGATCGATAGTCAGACGGCCTAAGAGACGTGGGGGCATGTGCTGACCTCTTAGAGATCGGGACTCTATGCTTCACCTCAATGTTGTTTGTGTTTATGTTAATACAGTTCGAGAGTGCTTCCGAACTTATATTTCCCTTAGTACGAGTGATACATGAACTGGATAGCAGAGTATGCCCGCACCATAATTTTTATGTGGGGTGCTGTTAGAATTTATATATTATATGAGTATTTAATATATATATTTAAATTCTGAAATTTGAGAACTACCTCTTGTGTTTATAGTAAGTAAGAGATGATAAATGACTTCAATTTGGAAATACGTGTTTGAAAAATATAATGTGTATTGGAAAAATTTAGTAGAAAATAACGTTAAATTGAGAGCTTTGTTATTAAATGAAATTTACTTCTTAAACAGTTGAATTGCCAGTTTAAATCTTACGAGTAACCTAAGATAAGACAAGTTTAACCGTTGGGAAGATTAGTGCGATAGGTGTGCACATTAAAAGAGAGGTGAGAATTTCTCAAGGGAGTGTCGCACTAATATGTTGTTGCATTGGCCAGTAAGCATTTTAAATACTTGCTAAACAAATTTTAAATCGTTTTTACAATCGGGCTCTGACCCGTTTCCATTTTCTTTTCCCTCTTGTATATATATGTATATATTACAGGTGCCCAGCCATAGGGGCATCTTGCATAGGATTCTTTGGAAGGAACGCGCTGCAGCGTAGGTGGGAGTTGCAGGCCTCTTGGTTAGACGACCTTACTTCTTGATTCCTCTTCTAGCACTATTATTTCAGTTGGGCATGTGTCGCCCTTTCCATTATTTAGTTGTTTTATTGGATATTGTAATCCATTTATTTCCAGTATTTGCACTTTCGGATTAGTATTGTCAGGTTGTTTTTCATTTAAGTATTAAATGTTGGATTCAATTAATTGAATGTTTGGTTATTTGAATTTATATATTCCAGGATAGTTGTTGTGTGATTCTTTATCTATGAATGATGTCCAGTTTAAATGTTGGTTTATATAAATAAAATTTGGAAAGTAATGTCTAAAATGGTTTTGGCACTTAGCTTAATTATTTAGGGTGTTAAATTGGTAAAGTTATTTTTACGACAGTGATGCTAAGAATGAACCAACTGTCACCTTGATTTTAATTTAATAAAGGACTGATCACCCGGTATTTAATTAGGCGGGGTGTCACATCATGGTTATAACATGTGACCAACATTTACTAGTAATTATCACAGGTGGGTTACAGTTATAAACCGTTGCCACTTTGGTGACTAAAATGGAGGGAAATTTGACACCAAAATATCCTTGGTAATGGTATCTGGTCATCCGTGGATTAGGGGTCATGACCGTGACCACTAGTGGGACCAAAATCATGGGACATTTGGCGACATACTAGGTCACTAAGGAGTCACAAGTTTTTGTCCGTGATCCTATTAGTGACAGTTTTAGGCCGTGACCATCCCCTAATCAGGTCAGCCTAAACCCTGGTCACTTATTTGGTTACGTTGAATAGTCAAGGGTCACAGGTTTGGACCGTGACCCCTTAATCATATGTTTTGACCGTGACCCATTTACAAAGACCATTACCTATTTTTTGGTGTAGTGCTCTAGGCCTAGTCACATAAATGTGAATAGTGTTTTCCCTCAACCCTGTCAAACTCTTGATGAACTATTGTATTAATAAAAACCCTTTCCTATACCATTATATACAAGTACAAAAGGTGAACTTCAGCCAAACTGGGTTTTTTAAGAATATGGGCCTAACTACTTGGATATATGGACTACACTAGGGAACTAAGACAAATAATTAAATTAGCTCTAAATAAATATTTGAAAATCCCAATTACATTATCGCAATTATATCCTTTATCTATTTAATCGTGTATAAACTCCACAAAATTATCACGAATGCACTCCAATTTAATTATTTTAAAAATCACTCGGATATAATGAGGACTTATTTGCAAAGTTTATTATAGTACATAACATGATTTCTCATGTTAAGAATATGATACCCACTTGGTCAAATCAATTTACTCTTAATATATTTTAACTAATATCTAATCAATTCCTTGATTCTCATACTTAACTTATTTTCTACTCCAACAGGATTATTAAATAATTCATCGGTCGAGTTTTACTTGGTAGAAATAAAAAATATAAGTCTATTAAGGGGGTATCACAATATACGATATCCCCTAGATGTGAATTCTTCCAAATTATGATCACAAACCTACTTACACAACAGTCACACAATATGTGCGATCATTTGACCCCCCATAAATCACATCGCACCCATATAAATCAAAGCAATATTTGTTCAAGAATTTCAGTCCTAATAATTATCAATATTAAGAATCTATGCACCCTTTTCAAATGGTGTGAGATTATGTGAGTGTAATCAAGAAAGACCTTCACTCAAATCTCACGGGTGGCCCTGTTCAATGAATTCATGGGATGTACCGATCACAATCCATTGTCAAACTATCGAACAAGTTCTTGAACCATAAAACAAGTTCCCATCGTTTGAAATGAACTACTAGGATTTCATCGCAACCATTTCAATAGGGTGTAAACTCCCTATCTAGGTTATGAACTTTTTAACAATGCTAGAACCATAATCTTAATCACCTTGTGATCAATCTGAAGTCACTTCACTTGAATTCCTACTAAGATTTATTGATCCACATGTCTATAATATATTTAAACTAAATATAAGTTGTTCACGTAAACAAAATTCTTATTTAAAAAATAATTGACACACTTTTACATAAAAGTAATCGTAATACATGGTTTTAAAATAAAACTCTAACACGTAGACCTTTCCCTTGCACCCTCATATATTCAATAACGAATAACTTATTCTCGAGCAACTATTCTTACATGCACAAATATCCCCTAATCAAAAGATATGTATATGAAACGATTGATGAGAAAGCATCTCATTTAGATCAAATATAACATATGAAGTTAAAATTAAAAAGAGCTTGTGCATGTGTGTGTGGATGCACATACAAACTGAATCCATTAAGAAAATTAAAGTTGAATATTTCCATGCAACAATGATTAAAAACAATCTAAGAATTGAAAATCATAATCGAATGTTCTAGCCATATGGAAACATAAAATGAAGTGGATTCAAACACAATAATATTCTACACGAAATGTGTAAAATTAAATTACGCATAAACCAAAAGTCTTTTTGAGTTTTTAAAAAAAATTCAAAATGATTATAATTTTAAAAAATAAATCAAAACACAAAAAAAACTTTTTGTAAGTTTTTACAATAATAACCAATAAATAAAAATCAAAATACAAAAGACTCAAATCACATATAACTAGAAAACACATATAGCATGAAGTAGAAAAGCTAGTGTATTCAAGCATAAGTACATAATCAACCATTAGATATATCATGAGAACTATTGTACGAAAGCATTCAAGAATCAACAAGTCTAACATGTAAAGTCTCCAAATTTGATTTCCTAACCCATATAGGTTTGGTATGATGATCTAGGTTTTTGGGAACCTTGGTGACTCTAGACTTATAATTTCTAGGTTCATTTCTAAGATCAAAGTAAAACGCCTAAGGTAACCTTTCCTACCTAATGTGTGCCTGTGTAGACATGAGTAATGTTACCCTTGGGTCGACTTTTTCTAATGTTCATATCAATAGTTTAATCTCTTAAAATCATGGTCTTGGATTTAGTAGTGTAGTCATTTAGAATATTGAAGCCAATCTCACACATGTCATCTTTGATTAAACGCTGCCTAACAACTTATCCAACTTTTCAGACATGGATTCCAAATTAAATTTGATATGACTTGACTCTCTCGATCTCCCTTTAAGATCCATTATCCTAGACCCGAGTAAACAATGATACTCTTAAAAAATAAAGGAATCCTGCTTTAAAATCTCCATTAATACTCGAAGGCTATCTCGCTCCTTCTCAATATATTCAAGTTGGCATGTTCTTTCAACCTAGATTCCAATTTCAAGTTAGCCTCTTTTTTTTCATCGTTCCCATGTATAACTCGTGAAAGGAAATTTTGAGTTCACTCCTCTTCTTCATCCTCTTCTTCTCCACTCTCTATACTAACACTCTCTTTGGAATCACAAACAATGCCCTTGGAAGTGTCATGCTTAGAATTTTCTTCATGAGGATATTTTTCATCAAGGCTGTCATGACTTACCATGAACGGTATGAAGTTGTGCTCAATAGGGTAATCATATCCCTCTTTTAGATCACTATCACAAATGGTGGCATTATACAACTTTGATTTTTTTTCCCTCTTTCCTTAGTTTAGTGGGACACTTATCTGACCTATGGCCATAACCCTGACAACTAAAGCATCTAACCAATCAATACCTCTCAAAATTTTATTTTTTAGGGAATTGATCAACGTTGTTATATCTATTTTTTCAAACTTATTTACATATTTCTATTATTTTTCAAACTTTAGAAATTTTCTAAACTTATTTGAAAACATGGCCATATCATCAGAATTAATGTCAGACTTATAATTCAAAACTCGATTTCCTCCTTCCAGTCTTTCAAAGAAATGTCCTTATCTTTCTTCATCTTTTTGGAGGAAAACATGTCAATCTCATAAGTTTGAAGAACACGTACAATCTCTTATAGTTTCATAGAGTATAAAGTACCCAAGGAATTCAAAACTTTCACTTTTGAATTAAATATTTCAGGCAATGACTTTAAGATATTCTTAATAATACGGGCTTTGGTTATTCTCTCTCCCAAGTTAAATGACGAGTTCACTATATTTGACCGTCAAGCACAGAACTCATCGAATATTTCACTCTCCTCCATTTTAGTTATTTCAAATTGAGTGGTGAGGTTTTAGAGTTTGGAGACCTTAATAAAACAAGTACCATCATGGGTGAGGTGGATTGTGTTCAAAGCTTCTTTAGACATTTCACATACCATAATTTAGAGGAACTCTTTCGGTGTGATCGCAAAAACTAGAGCAATTAAAACTCAAGAATTATAATTTTCTAAGCTATTCTCTTCCTCACTCCTTGATTATACGAGTTTGGGAACCATAGAATAACCATATAAGGTTGTGGTTGGAGAGCATCCCTTAACTACCCCTTGCCAAACCAGCTCATCGATTGCCTTAAGTTCTGATTTCATTTGCATTTTCTAGCATGCATAATTAAACAAATAAAATATCAGTGCCCAAGAAATCGTTTGACCCTACAAATAGAAACTGCTAAAACTCATGCCTAAACACGGTCCAACACAAAGACTGAGTGATACTTGCCTGATACCAATTTAAAGTTGCGGGGTTACGGAGGATGGTAAAAACAAAAATAAATTTTTATTTTTTTTCAAATTAAAAGTTTAACTAAAACAGAATAAACCCAAAGAAAAAACTTTCCACTAATTTTAAACTAGTTGTTGTGATAAAAGATTTAAAAAAAATAATATTTTCCTAAAATATGCATCTACTCTTGAACAATAGTAAAATAAAGTAAGAAATTGCAACGGGCGATGTACGAGAAAATATCATAACGAGAAAAACCCCAAACAACCCATCCACACTAATTCACAATGACAAGGAGTTGCAAAAGTTGACAAATGACTTACAACATAGACTCGTTGCCGTCACAAGCTTTGATGCATTCGATCTTCAAAATATCCTCCATACCAACACACGAGAGTCCACCCATGCCAGAATGTGTGAGTCCACACATGCCTTAATATCTATTGATAAGTCCCAACAATTGTCTATGGATATAGAACGTGGAACATGGATGCACCACTTCTTCACTGTAACACAACACCACACCATAGAGTCCACTGTGTGTAAATAGCAAATCGGTTACAAAATCCTCCGCAAAAAATAATTCTCAACAAGATGAAAATAATAAACTTTTTGGTTCCCAAAAATAAGATCTCAAAGCATACATGATAATGAAACTTGAATCATAGAGAGTTTGGCTGAAGCTAGGGTTTGGGAGCTTTTTAATATGCATAGGAAAATGATTTTCACCAAAAGTATCACTTAAAACAAATGATAAAAACCCTTTATATAGAAAACACATATACTAGGAGTCACATTTAAAAAAAACTTATTCGAATGAAAACGCAATCTCGTTCGAACCAACATGAACTTGTTTGAACGAACAACTCATCTCATTCAAACGAGCTTCGAACGAAATTTATTCTATTAACAGAGAAATGTAATTTTATGTAAATTTGAATGAATTATTAATCTCGTTGGAATGAAGATTTAAAGTTATTCGAACAACTTAAAATAATATATCTCTTTCTTTTAAAATAGTTTAAAATTAGCCCTCAAACATTTTATAGAAACAAACACCCAAAACAATTTCCAAGGATCAAAATGTACACGCATTCATACGTGAGAGGTCCTTGAAAATGCAAAGACGAAACGTGGCACTAAACACGACATGATAATACAATCTCTGAAGTTAAGTTACTACATCTTCAATAAAACATGTCGTAGGCTTGAAATGTCAACATACAAAGTCTAAAACAAAATTTTGTCCTTATACTTATAAATATTGACTAATTCCCTCGTGAATACTAAACGTGGAACACGTAGAATTGGCAGAGTCGAACGTGTGCCCCACTATGCTAACTATTCCCCCAAGTAATGGGGGTGGAATAATAAGAACCACATTTTATGGTTAGTATATAAATCCCATGTAGCATAGAAATAAAAGGCTAAGTTAGTTGATTTTCTTATAATGACGGTAATCCCAAAGATAAGAAAATCGCCATACATCCTCCCTTTGTCATGTGGATGTAGGTCGATACGATCGAACCTCATATTTTTGGTCTCCATTTATTTACTTATCTATATTATTATTTTCTTCCATTACTTTTTATTATTGTGTTATGTGAATGAAAGATTTTTACCCCAACACTACTCCCACATTATCGTGAAATCATCTAATCATGTCTACAATATTTGGCAAAATCTAACTCAATGTCAACTACTATACACATTTTTAGCATTCCCAAACCCCCAAACATTAAAACTATATCTCCTCAAAAGATAACACCACCTCTAGGGTCTCAACCCTATTCAAACATCAATTCAATTCGATCTCAAATCTTAATTTAGGCTAAAAATTCAATTTAAGTAATTACCATAACCCATCAACATTATCCCATGTAAACATTTATATATATATATATATATATATATATATATATATATATATATATATATATATATATATATATATATATATATATATATATATATATATAATAAGGAGGAGGAGGGGGTGGTGGAGGGGGTTTTGGTATCTCCAAAATGACGCTTCGGATAAAAAGTTAAAATTCATATCTTACATTTTAAAATGATTTCAAAAGGAGCACAATGGCATCGCTACCCTATGCTGGTGAACATATCATCTCCCTCAAATTTTCAATACCAATGCAAGGATATCTCTATTAACATCTGCCTTTCACCTAGTACTACCACTAAACGAAAAAGTCCCAATCACCTCTCTGTGATATAGAATTCAACTGAGCCTTGGATAATGAATCAAACTTTGTGACTCACAAAAATCTTTCAACTTTAAGAAACCACTTTCACACTTTATGTTTCCATAATCGTCAATGCGCCACATTTTTTGTTGTATATTTTATTGACTGACAGATTATTTGGTCAAACATTATAGTCAATTTTAATTAAGACACATTTGTTAAAAGTGACGTGTCTTATTACTAATGTGTTACTTGTAGCAAGGAGATTAATTTGGTATACTCACTTGTTCAAAATAGTGAGGTAATGAATGAGAAATTTGGACTTAAAGTGACCCATTTGAGTTTAAGCTAGATGGTGTAACATAGTTAAGTTGGTTTGTCCCATATTGGAAAAGTGGTAGAAATACTTGGAGTTAATATACCCAAGTTATGGGACTAAGGCTTTGATGCCTTGGCATATCCCAACTCTTTGAAGGGGAGATGTCTTACACTATGCATGTGTTGGGCAAGGGCCAAAAGCCCACACGCGCGCACGCCCCAGCCATCCATCCGGCCCGACTCGAGTTGTGGGTCTTTCTTAAGCAACTTTTAAATTTTTTGGACAAATTTTAATTGACCTTTGGGCTCTAAAATTTATTTTCTGAACCAAAAAAATCTAGTTTCCCGAAACAAAATAATTAATTACGGATGAATTATTTTTTGCATTAATTAATTATTTCAAAATGCTATCGTTTTTTAATTATTTAATTAAAACATTGAGTTGCTTTGTTAGAGAGATACGATTGTACAAACAGTCACATCTTTTCTGGGAAAAGCCAAGAGTTGCAGCCCTTCACCACTTATAAAAAGGACCATATGCAGTCCATTTTAAACGCCAAAAAATCTACATGAATTCCCTACTACTGTCCTTGTTCCCTTCTTACTTCTTGAGAGAAATTTGTCATTGTTGGTTCGTGGGACTATTGCACTCAAGTGCTTCTTGTAACAGTTGTTGACCGTTTCATCCTATGAGGCAGACGCCCGTTGAATTTTCCGTCAACACCGTAGCGGGGGCGTATTCTGTCTTAAGGAGAGATGGTTCAACTTTCGACTCAGTCAAAACTCTGCAAGTGATTGTTTCAATCACAAACTGTATGTTCTTTTTCTCTCTCATTACTGTTACTATTTTCTAGAGTAGTTAATTAATTAATTTTAATTACTGTTTAATTATTTAGTCAAATATTATTTTTTCGTAATCCGATAAACAACAATCTTAAGACTAAATAAAGATATTTTTTGGGTTTTCACTAAATAAATTTATTTTTCTTAATTGAAATTAGATTGGCAATTTTTTACCTATTTATATACATACTAAATCGTGTTTACATTGAATATCAATTTTTCCTACAATTTTTTTTATTTTGAAAAAATTCTATACATTTCATAAATTGGTTTTGTGTTATTCAATAACAGAATAATGGCTACTGAATCTTCTGAAAATATGGTGTATCTTCCTCAAAACGATGTGTCGTTTAGTGTTCCTACTACTGTTCCGACTCATTTAACTCATGGAGAAAAACTCAAAAAGTTTAATGGTACTGATTTCAAACGTTAGCAAAAAAAGATGTTGTTCTATTTAACTACCGTTAATCTTGCGAGGTTTATTAACGAAGATGCTCATGTGGTTAATGAAAATGAAACGGATAAGAGAACTTTTCTAACTGTAGAAGCATGGAAGCATTCAGATTTTATTTACAAAAACTATATCCTTAATGGATTGGACAATACACTTTATACTGTATATAGTCCAATCAAAATCGTTAAATTTTTATGGGAGTCTTTGGATAAAAAAAATATAAAATCGAGTATAAAATGGTTGATTCAAAGACTGTCATAAGCCAAGTCCAAGAGCTTCAATTAATTTTTTATGAAATACTTGCTGAAAATATAGTCATAAGTGAAACATTTTAAGTTGCTATGGTAATTGAAAAATTACCTCCTTCTTGGAAAGATTTCAAAAATTATTTGAAGCATAAACGAAAAGAAATGGGACATGAAGATTTAATTGTTCGGTTAAGGATAGAAGAAGATAAACGTAAATCTAAAAAGAAAAATAGTAACCATGCTATGTTTGCGAAAGCAAATATTGTTGAGGATGGACAAAAATTCAACAAAAAGAGGAAGCACACAAATGAAGGCACAAGTCAACAAGGCGGTGCTAAGAAGTTCAAAGGAAAATGTTTTAATTACAACAAAGAAGGTCATAGGTCCAAGGATTTTTGCAAGCCAAAAAAATAAGAGAACTTCAAGAAGAAAGAACCACAAGCCAACATGAATGAAGTTGATGCATTATCCAACGATGTTTCCAATGTTTCTCTCTCCGCAGTTGTATCTGAAATAAATTTAGTGGGTAATACCAAAGAGTGGTGGGTTGATATAAGCCCTACACGCCACGTGTGTTCCGATAAAAGTATGTTCACAACCTACCAACCAATTGCGAATGGAGAACAATTATTCATGGGAAACTCCTCCACCTCGAAGGTTGAAGGTAAAGGCAAAGTAATGCTGAAAATGACTTCAGGGAAGCATCTCACACTCAACGATATATTGCATATGCCTGACATCAGAAAGAACCTTGTCTTCAGTTTCGTGCTAAGCAAGAAAGGATTTAAGATAGTCTTTGTTGGAGATAAATTTGTACTAAGTAGAGATGAAATGTATGTAAGGAAATGATATATGTGTGATGGGATATTCAAATTGAATGTCATGACTGTTGTACCTAAAAGTAATAATGATAACAATAATATGATATCTTCTGCTTAAATGCTTGAGTCTATGGAGATATAGCATGGTAGACTTGGACATGTTAATTATAATACTTTAAGTAAATTAATTCACTTGGAATTAATTCCTAAATTTAGCATTGATACAAGTCACAAATGTGAAACCTGTGTAGAAGTTAAGTTAACTAAAACACCTTTCCATTCAATTGAAAGGAGTAGAGAACCTTTAGATTTAATTCACACCGATATATGTGATTTAAAATATTTTCACACTAGAGGTGGTAACAAGTAATTTATTACCTTTGCGGATGATTGCACTAGATATTTCTATGTCTATCTTCTAAGAAGCAAAGATGAAGCAATTGAAGCTTTTAAGTAACACAAGATAGAAGTTGAGAATCAACTTGGTGAAAAGATTAAAGAATTAAGAAGCGATAGAGTTGGTGAATACGAATATCCTTTTAAGTAAATATGTTTAGAGAATGGAATTATTCACCAAACTACCGCGCCTTAATCTCCTCAATCAAATGGGATTGCGGAACGTAAAAACCGAACTTTAAAAGAAATAATGAATGCATTATTAATAAGTTCGGGATTACCCCAAAACATGTGGGGGGAGCATTGCTTTCAGCTAATTACATTCTCAACAAATTGATTCGTAAGAAAACAAATAAGATACCTAATGAGTTGTGGAAAGGACGCAAGCCTTCCTACAAATACTTAAAAGTGTGGGGGTGTCTTGCAAAAGTACTAACTCCTGAACCTAAAAAGGTAAAAATTGGTCCAAAGACTATTGATTGCATATTCATTGGTTATGCACATACTAGTAGTGCATATCGGTTCCGTGTGCATAAGTTCGACATTCCTGAAATTCATGAAAATACAATCATAGGATCTAAGAATGCATCATTCTTTCAAACATCTTTCCTTGTAAGAATACAGAAGAAATAAGTTCTAACAAAAGAATGCTTAAAGTTACAAATGGTGAACCTCAAAATATTATTGAGGTAGAACCTAGACATAGCAAAAGAGCTAAGATTTCAAAATCTTTCGGTCTGTATTTTCTAACTTATATGTTAGAAAGTGAACCTCAAACGGTAAAAGAAGCTCTATCCACTCTGGAAGCCTCATATTGGAAAGAAGCTATCAATAGTGAAATTGAATCCATTATGCAAAATCATACATGGGAACTGGTGGATCTACCACCAGGGACAAAACCGTTAGGGTGTAAATGGATATTCAAACGGAAAATGAAAGCTTATGGAACCATTGATAAATATAAGGCTAGACTTGTAGCTAAAGGATACAATAAAAAAGAGAGACTAGATTATTTTGACACCTATTCACCTGTTACAAGGATTCATCCATTAGAATGTTAATTACAATTGCAGCAATACATAAATTGGAAATACACCAAATGGATGTTAAAACGGCATTTTTAAATGGTAAATTAGATGAAGAAATATATATGAAATAACTAGAAGGTTTTAGATCTCCTGGAAATGAAAGGAAAGTATGTAAACTTGTGAAGTCATTACATGGGTTGAAATAAGCACCTAAACAATGGCATGAAAACTTTGACAATGTCATGAAGTCAAATGGTTTCAAAATAAATGAGTGTGACAAATGTGTTTACATCAAAAGCACTCAAGCAGGGCATGTGATTATATGTCTATATGTAGATGATATGCTAATAATTGGTAATAATAATAATATTATCAATTCTACTAAAAAAATGTTGACTAGTAGATTTGAAATGAAGGACATGGGATTGGCTGATGTCATCCAAGGAATTAAAATTACTAGAACCCCTCAAGGAATTATCTTATCTCAATCACATTACATTAAAAAAATACTTCAAAAGTATAATAAATATGATCAAAGTCTAGTGAGAACACCTGCAGATCCAAGTCATCACCTCCTTAAAAATAAAGGTGAAGGTATATCTCAATTAGAGTATTCTCGTATTATTGGAAGTTTGATGTATTTATCAAGCTGTACTCGACCTGATATAGCATACTCGATTAGTAAGCTCAGTCGATATACGAGTAATCCTGGAAAAGATAATTGGAAAGCCTTGATAAGAGTTCTTCGATATCTTCGATACTCTTTGGGGGATGGGTTAAACTACGAACGATATCCAACTCTACTTGAAGGCTATAGCGATGCAAATTGGATATCTGACTCAAATGATTCGAAATCCACAAGTTGATATGTACTTACTCTTGGAGGTGCAGCCATATCTTGGAAATCCTCAAAGCAAACTTGCATTGCAAGATCCACTATGGAATTTGAATTTATTGTTTTAGATAAAGCTGGGGAAAAGGCTGAATGGCTTAGAAACTTCTTAGAGGATATTCTAATATGTTCAAAGCACATTCCACCTATCATAATACATTGTGATAGTCAATTGGAAATTGCTAGGGCTGAAAATAATAACTATAATGGTAAATCACGACATATACGTCGTCTACACAAAACCGTTAGACAATTGTTCTCAAATAGAATTTTTACTGACTATGTAAAGTCAAAGAAAAATATTACGGATCCACTAACTAAAGGTATACCTGGAGAGCAAGTTGCAAGTTCATCACATGGAATGGGCCTAAAGCTTGTAAAATTCTAAAGAGTCATCTTAATGGAAACCCAACCTAAATGACCAGAGATCCCAAGAAATAGGTTTAAAGGAACAACCTAATTATGATGACTCAGTTTGCACTGAGAAGTAATACTTTAATTACTTCCTCCCATTCCGAAGATGAGTCAGTGCACAAACTGCCCCGTGTATAAGGATAAACTATGTTTTTAATTATTTCTATATCTTGAATGTATAGGTCAAGTTGGGTATTAGCAGGATACTCTTTATAGAAATCAACTGCGTGAATGAGAAGGGGCCCCTTCTATGAGATTAACGAAGGCTATTTCTCTAGCACACTCATGAAACCAGGAGGTGTCAAAGGCCAAAATGGACACAACAATGAGAACCAATAAGGTTGGAAAGAAATTGTGCGAATAATATTATCTCAGTTTACACAAATGGTCAATCAATTCAAGACTTCGCGTTCATTGATTGGCTAGTAAGCTCGATAGTATCTCACTAGGAAAGATTCAAAGCCACATGCTATCTTTTTCGATGCAATGTTTTTTCCTAGAAAAACTCTCTGTTTGCATCTATATTCATTTGATTCTTCCAAATTTCATTCATGTGGGGGATTGTTGTATATTTTATTAACTGACAGCTTATTTGGTCAAACTTTAGAGTCAATTTTAATTAAGACACGTATGTTAAAAGTAACGTGTCTTAGTACCAACGTGTTCCTTGCAACGAGGAGATTAATTTGGTATACTCACTTTTTCAAAATAGTGAAGTAATGAATGAGAAATTTGGACTTAAAATGACCCATTTGAGTTGAAGTTATATGGTGTGACATAGTTAAGTGGGTTTGTCCCACATTGGAAAAGTGGTAGAAATACTTGGAGTTAATATACCCAAGTTATGTGACTGAGGCTTGGATGCCTTGGGCTATCCCAACTCTTTGAAGGGGAGATGGCCTACACTATGCATGTGTTGGGCTTGGGCGAAAAGCTCACACGCGTGCGCGCCGCCGTCCGTTCGGGTCGTGGATCTTTATTGAGTAACTATTAAATTTTTTAAACAAATTTTAATTGACCTTTGGGCTTTAAAATTTATTTTCTGAACCAAAAAAATCTGGTTTCTCGAAACAAAATAATTAGTTACGGATTAATTATTTTCTACATTAATTATTTAAAAATGTTGTCATTTTTTAATTATTTAAAAACGCTGTCATTTTTTAATTATTTAATCAAAACGTTGAGTTGCTTTGTTAGAAAGATACGACTGTACAAACAGTCATATCTTTTCTGGGAAAAGCCAAGAGTTGCAGCCCTTCACCACTTATAAAAATGACCATATGCAGTCCATTTTAAACACCAGAAAATCTACCCGAATTCCTTACTGTTGTCCTTGTTCCCTTCTTACTTCTTGAGAGAAATTCGCAATTATTAGTTCATGGGACTGTTTCACTGAAGCTCTTCTTGTAACAGTCATTGACCGTTTCATCCTGGGAGGCAGATGCCCATTGAATTTGTCATCAGCACCGTAGCGGGGGCGTATTCTATCTTAAGGAGAGATAGTTCAACTTTCGACTCGGTCAAAACTCTGCAAGTGATTGTTTCAATCACAAACTGAATGTTCTTCTTTTCTCTCTTTATTGTTATTGTTTTTCTAGAGTAATTAATAAATTAATTTTAATTACTGTTTAATTATTTAGTGAAATATGATTTTTTCGTAATCTGATAAACAACATTTTTCAAATTGAGTATTACTAGATCGACCCATTTAAACCCTTTCTTCAAACCCAGTGATGTGACAAGCACACATTATGTGGTGTTTGAAATGGACCATGTGTGAAGTAAAACATCATCCAATATGTGCTTGACACATCAGTGGATTTGAAAAAAATGTGCACGAAATGGATCTCCCTAGTATTTATCTTTCAAATTTTGAAAATCTTTATGCTAAGAAACAATAAATAACCCCTATCTCCTTGTTTTACCTGTGTATAAACCCCTGTGCAATATTAAAACTCCATTATTTAGGTTTTAGCTTTACAAGAATTTTTAATATCTACCTACGAATCATGACTTACACACACCCAATACATCCCCAGCCAACCCTCAATCACTCGGAACCTCTTTTCACTCTCTCTCCCACCCTTTTCACCTTTTCCAAGTTTGACTATCCTTCTTTACATTTTTTTATCGTTTTTATCTTCTCAGGTGAATCAACCTTTTTTTATGTTGATGCAAGTCTTATGAGAGAGAACTAAATGTAAGCTGGGTTGTTTTTTATATGTTAGTTGGATTCAAAATAATGGATATTGTAGGTTTGTATTGTTTTAAACATAAAGTTGAGATATTTCTCTCATTGTTCTTTTGGAGTTAGATCCCCAATATTATGGAGTTTACATGTTAAAACAACAATCTATGTTATTAAGGGTTTCTATTTATCATTTGTCTTTCCTAATTTATGGTGTTTTTTCTGTTAATCAATACTGTTTTGTCAATCATAAAAACTGGATATAAACCCAAATGTTAGATCACGTTAAAAACAGTTTTTTCATGAATCCAGGAAGTTTAATCTTCATGCAATCACTAAATCGTAAGTTCTTTAGAACTATAATCAAAACTAACCATTGCAATTGATTGGAATAAGGTGACTTAAATGCTCCTATCAAAGCTTCCTTTGAATACCTTCTTGAATAGCCCAGAATTACTCTTGAAGCACCTTATACTCTTGACTCACTTGAGTCTACATTGTATAAGTGCTCATCTATTTTGGAAATAGAGACAAAATTGGGTCCCCATCCTAGATACCAAAGAGCCTCAGACTCTTCAATTCAATTCATTCCTCTTGTTTGATAGATCAAGGTATATTCACTGTCACTCACACACTTTAGAACTGCATCCATTGTTCACATATTGTTTAAATAATTTGTATGTGTGTTGTGTGTGTAATTTCCCTTAAAATAATTTTTTATAATTTTTGGGAATTTAGAAAAAATTAAAAATAATTTTTTTCTTAATTAAAAATGGAATTAAAATGTTTTGGGGTCTTTATATAAATAATGGTTATTGGTTTTCTCCCTAAAATGTTTACTTGGGTAGGAACTGAAAGTGCTAGAGAAGTCAGGGTGTCTATGTAATTAAGTTTAGACGCACGTTTGATATCCTCTCTTTGCTTTACATATGTTGCTTCCCTATTGGATGTATGTGTGTGTCTTTTAAGAGAGTAAACCAGCGTGTTTTATTAGCCCTTGGATTGAGTTAATCGACGATTTTCATGCGTCTTTGTCCCAATCCTTGTGAACATCTCTCATCCAATCACAAGCCTCATAACCAACCGCTTACCTTTAACTGTTGGATGGAAGTCAAGGTTGCTTTACTTAATCTCAGCCCTCGATTTACTTATACCTTGTCGATCCTTCTCAGTCCCCTATATAAGGAGGGTAACCCTCAGCCATTAGAAGAATTTTGCCAATTCATTAGTTTAGAGAGAGAAGAGATAAAAGAGAGAGAAACCATAGTTAGAAACCCTAACCCTAAATTCGTCCAAACCCTTTTCAAATCCTAATTTGTTTATCAAAACCAATTTTATCCCAAACACAACCTTGAGTGTTTGAGAGTTTTGAGAGTGGTTTGTTAGTGGTTTCGTACTGTAACCTCTTCGTTTTAAGATCATGTGTCAAACTTAAGCATTAAGCTAGATCTGCATTTTTGTTTCATAGAAATTTTAGATCTAAGCATTTTATGTTACATTACACCTAGATCTGCATTTTTGTTTCTCATCTTGAGAAATCTATTGTTGATTGTTTTCAGTAAATGTTTTCATACTCAAAATCAACAATAATATTTTATGTTTCTAGTTCTTTTGAAACAAAACCTTTGACCTAATTGGAATCACACTTGGTGGTTTTCAATTTCTAAAATCTTTTCAAAACCCTGAAATTAATTAAGATCATGATACGTCTTCTGAGCAAGATAGCCATGGATTCTGGGTTAATCTTAAAGGTCAAATAAGGTTCAAATTTCCTAAGAAGAGAGAAACTGAAAATCACAGCATATAGATCTGATTTGTAATTTTCTAGGACTGTTTGTAAAAATAAGCGTGAGTGTGTGTATGCATATGTTAGATCACCATCACAAACACTTACACACTACAACACTGAAAGTGTTTGTAATAAGATCTTGAGAACAAGAGTCGACATAAAGACTGGAATAAAGTGAAGTTAGCAAACTGGGAGAAGAACATCAACAATAAGAATTGTAGAAAAGTTAGAAGGAAACCAGTGGGTACATTCCTAAACTTGTATAGGTTTGATTTGTGTGCATGTGTGTTATATACTTTGTAACTGTTATATTTTGTTTTAGTAGATTTTTCTTTTTACTCCATAGAGGGAGTCGTGGATGTTTCCTCAGTTGGGTGAGGATTTACCACGTTAAAAATATCTTGTCATTAATCTTTCTACATTTCCTCATCTCAATCTGATTAGTGTGCCGATTTAAAACTGTTTTAGTTTTATTTTTCAAAACTAGTTAGCAAATCTTGAATTTTTCTCGTGCAAAGTTTAAACACATATTGTGATTAAAAAAACTGATTTGATTTCTAAAAAAGAGTTTCTTCAAAAAACAGTTCGGAGTTACTTAAATAGTTTAATCTTGTATTAAATGGCTTCAGTAACAGTTTTTCAACTCTCTTATGTGCCCAGAATATTTGTGAGAAAATAGGAATAATGAGAATTTCGGATTTTCTCTCCCTCCTTAGAAACAGTGTGTATTGAGATGACTCTAGATGGTGTAGAGGTCTCTATTCATAAGGGGAAGAGGGCCGGAATTCTCGTGGTGGTGGGACTCTTTTCAAGTCTACCACTAATGCCATTAACCATCATGTGACTAACGGATAAGGTTTACCCAATCTTTTAATATCTTTATTTATCATATTCCTAATTAATTATCTGACATTTATTAAAACCACATAAATGGGAAATTCGGAATTTAATACAATTGAAATTAAATAATTAATTTCGACACTTCACATTAATTTCCAACAGTCTCCCACTTGGTCTTAATAATTCATATAATTAGATTAGGTATCATAAGGTGAACAATCATTGATAAATTTAGTTTGCTAAATCAAATGATTCACTGATGCGAGTCATGGCGGTTCCATGCTATTCAAGAGCATGGATCCTTCCATGTACCATAACACCAATGTTTCGTCCAACTGAGCCTTTAATATTGGGTATCATAATGGCCTCATAATGTTCTTTTGAATAAGGACTATTTCTGTAAATAACAATTCATAATTGCATGCATTCACAAAGGATAGAAATAAAATAAATCACAACACTTTTATTGAATTCAAGTAAAAGTGTCAAATAACTAAGCCAAAATAGCAATCATAATCTAAATAATCGAGACCCATCTCTTTGACATGTTCCATAGAGGTCTTTAGAGATAGTTCTTTCGTAAGAGGATCTGGTATGTTATCATGCATACTAATGTGATCAATTGACACTCTTTGTTTCTGAACTTCTTCTTTAACTGATAGGTATTCCATCTCAATATGCTTAGCAGCCTTAGTATACCTATCGTTCTTCGAGAAGAAGACTGCTGCGACATTATCACAATAAATTTTCAGCGGCTTAGATATTGACCCCATAATTCTAAGTCCTGAAATAAAGTTTCGCAGCCATAATCCATGATTTGTAGCATCGAAGCAAGCTACATATTTAGCCTCCATGGTATATGATGCAATGACGCTTTGCATAACACTTTTCCATGAAATGACTCCTTCATCCATAAGGAAGACGTAACTCGAAGTTCTCTTCCTACTGTCAAGGCATCCCCCAAAATCTGAGTCTGATTAACCAATCACCTCAAGGTGATTAGTCTTCCGATATGTGAGAATGTAATCCTTGGTCCCTTACTGGTAAATCAGCACTTTCTTTGCAGCTTTCCAATGGTGAATCCTCGGATTGCTTTGATATCTGTCTAGCATCCGAATGACAAAACTGATATCCGGTTTAGTGCAGACTTGTGCATACAACAAGCTCCCTATGAGTGAAGCATAAGCAATGCCTTTCATGTGCTCCCTTTCTAAATGACTTCTAGGGCATTGACTTAAGCTGAACTTATCCCCTTTCTGAAGTGGAACATTAATGGTATTGTAACTTTGCATGATAAATCTTTCTAAAACTTTGTTAATGTAAGCTTTCTAAGACAATCCTAACATTCCTCGTGATCTATCCCGAGATATTTCTATCCCGATCATGAAGGATGCCTCACCTAAATCTTTCATTTCAAAGTTTTTAGAAAGGTACTTCTTAGTTTCACTTAATAAATCAAGATCACTGCTGGCGATAAGTAAGTCATCAACATATAGTACTACAAACACAAACTTACTCCCACTGATCTTCAGGTATATGCACCGATCAACAGTGTTTTCCTTACACCCAAAGTATGTAATGGTATCATGGAACTTAATGTACCATTGACGAGAAGCTTGCTTTAGACCATATATTGACTTCTTTAACATATATACCATGTCTTCCTTTCCTTCCTTTACGAAGCCTTGTGACTGTGCCATGTAGACTTCTTCTTCTAAACTCCCATTTAGAAAAGTTGTTTTTACATCCATTTGGTGCAACTCCAAATCATAATGAGCCATCAATGATAATATGATTCTTAATGAGTCCTTCTTTGAAACTGGAGAGAAGGTCTCATTATAATCAATGTCTTCTCGTTGATTAAAACCTTTGGCAACAAGTCTAGCTTTATGTCATTCGATATTTCCTTTTGAGTCAAGTTTGGTCTTAAAATCCACTTGCACCCAACTCGTTTTTTTCCTTCTAACAATTCGACTAACTCCCAAACTTTATTGTCATTCATAGATTTTATTTCTTCATTCATGGAATCAATCCATTTATCGAAATCATCACTATTTACAGGTTTTTCATAAGAAACTGGATCATTAATATTCCCTATGTTAAATTCGGTCTCTTGAAGGTATACCACATAATCATCCGGAATTGTCGATCTCCTTTCTCTTTGAGATCTTATTAATGGCACTTCCTGTGGTGCTTCAAAAGTTTCATCGGTTATAGTCTCATTACATGGTTGTTCAGTTGGTTGATCATTCACTTATTGTTCATTGTTATTGATTGGGTCAATGATCGGTTCAACAACTACATTAGGAACAATAGGTATGTTATGAACTCTAGGTATAGGAATTTGTACCCTGACTTCTTGAATGATTACCTCCCTTTCTTTTATACTCCCACTTACTTCACCTTCTTCAATGAATTTAGGTTTTCCAGTTTCTATGATTCTAGTTGTATGATTTGGACAGTAAAATCTATATCCCTTAGACTTTTCGGAATACCCAATGAAATGAGAGGATAATGTCCTAGGATCCAATTTATTTTCATGAGGGTTATAGATTCTAGCTTTCGCTGGGTATCCCCACACATGTAAATACCTTAAATCGAGTTTCCATCCTTTCCAAAGTTCAAAAGGGGTTTTTGAAACTGACTTACTAGGAACCCTATTTAAGATGTGTACAACGGTCTCTAATGCATGTGTCCACAAAAATGTATGCAATTGGGTCCTACTTATCATACTTCTAACCATTTCTATAAGGTTACGATTACGCCTTTCAGCTACACCATTCTGCCAAGGTGATCCTGGCATTATGTATTGGGCGCAAATACCTAATTTTTCAAGGAGTCTAGCAAATGCGCCAAGGCTTTGCCCCGACTCGTCATATCTACCATAATATTCACCACCTCTATCAGACCTAATAATTTTCACCTTTTTCCCTAGTTGCCTCTCAACCTCATTGATGTATATTTTAACGACGTTCACAGACTGAGATTTCTCAGGCAACATGTACAAAATTAAATACCGTGAAAAATCATCTATAAAGGTGATGAAGTATTTTTCTCCACCAATGGATGGAATATCAAAAGGTCCACATATGTCTGTATGCATTATTTCAAGTAGTTGGGTGCTTCTTGTGGCTCATTTCTTTGTATGTTTGGTCTGTTTTTTTTTAATACAGTCCACACATACATCATAATTGGCCCCATCCAGGTTATGGAGTATTCCATCTTTAATGAGCCTTTCAATTCTCAACCTAGATATGTGCCCTAATATTTTATGCCACAAATAAGCAGATTTTTCATCATTAAGTGTACGTTTCGTACCAACATTAGGATGCAGGGTCACAAGGGTTTCAGAAAAATTCATTTCAAGATTCAATTAATATAAACCATCTAATAAAAATCCAGAGCCAATATTATTAGAATTTTTAATCAAACCAAAACCATTGTATTTAAATTCAATCGCAAAACTGTCTAAAGAAAGTTTGGAAACATAAATTAAATTCCTAGAAACTGTGGGAACATAAAAAGTTTCTTGCAAATCGAAAATAAATCCAGTGCTTAAAACCAGGCGAAAGACTCCAATAGCTTCTACATTAGCCTTCGCTTTATGTCCCATGTAGAGAAAATGCTCATTTGGATTTTTTTTGCGGATCGAAGTGAAGCCCTGCATCGAATTAGAAACATAACACATAGAACCAGAATCAATCCACCAAGTGTTAGAAGGAGCGTTAATAAGGTTTGATTCAAAACAAACATAAATAAAGGGCTTACCGTTTTTTTCGAACCAGGCCTTTCGCTTATGACAATACCTATGGAAATGGACCTTCTTTTTACAGAAGTGATACTTGTCGTTCTTTTCCTTCTTCACAGTAGCAGTTGATGGTTCATCTTGATGAGACGACCCAGGACCTTTCTTAATGCCCTTGCCGAACTTCTTCTTAAAACCAGCTCCTTTGACTGTCAGATTTGCCACATGTCCCTTAGTCACTGGACATTCTTTTGCTTAAGCCTTCCTTCCTCCTATACCAACACACTTTGCAAATCATTTACATTCCACTTATCTTTTATAGTGTTGTAATTGATTTGGAAAGGCCCATACTCAGGAGGTAGGGAGTTTAGGACGATATGGAGAAGAAAAAACTCATCCACTATCATGCCCAAAACTCCAAGTCTGGTAGCCAGATTGTTCATCTCTATAATGTGCTCATTCATTGTTTGAGTACCATCGAACCTCATAGTGGTCAGGTCAACCATCAGTTTCCCAGCAAGGGATTTATCAGCAGTGCGAAAGCGTTCCTTAATATTGTTAAAATATTCTTTCGCTTTCTTAGCTTCAGGTAGGTGTGACACCCCGCCTAATAAAATACCGGATGATCAGTCCTATACCAAATTAAAATAGGAATCCCAATTGGTTCATCCTTAGCATCACTGTCGAAAACCTTTTTAAAACTTACTAACCACCTAGTATTCCAAAAAGCTGGTGCCAAATTTTATCTTTTCAATTAAACAACCAATAACATGCGGAAATAAATATAATCCATTCACACAACTGAATTAAATCAACTGAATAAATAATGACTACATGCCGAATAAACCATCGGTCACTAAAGTAAAATAATCCAATACAAATATTCAACACCGGAATAAATAAATCTGAAAACTGAACTGAAGGTGTGGGTGACATGCCTAAAATAAAATTGGAATTAATAAATGATTCCTACTCTAGGAATGAAAGAACAATGCGCTAATCCAAGCTCCTGCTAGCATCCAAATATGCCGCAGCTCCGTGTCCCTGGAATAGAATATCAATCCTGGTGTCCCTGTGGCTGGACACCTAAAAGGTTTTGAAAATAGTTTTATAGAAAGGGTTGAAACCCAAAACATTTTGAAAATATTTAGAAAGTGAATTAACTGCAGTAATTTAAAATATATGAATGCGCTCCATATTTAAGTTAGTGTCGCACTCTTTTGAGGACATTCTCACCCCTCCACTAAAGTGCACACCTAACGGTTACTTTAACCCCACCTAGTTGTACTATCCCGTCCAACTAGTCCTTGTAACCCTCCCTTGCCTTTCTACTCTAATCCGAGCATTATTATTCATGGGTTATAAGTTATCTCACTAATTAACTTAATTAATTTCCTTGAAATAATAACATATAACTGTGACACAAGTTATATAAAACAATTCCATCGCACACTGTATTATTACCTGCATATAATATTTACTACCATTATATACGTACCTTTACCACAACATCAACACACATATATATATATATATATATATATATATATATATATACACATCCATCCCTCTGAATATACCCTTACCGGATGATTCCCTCTAAAAGGCTATCTCACTAGGTGTGCTCACATAACCTAGATCCCCAAGTTAGAATCGCTCACCAACCTGGCCCAAAATATAAATGTAGTGGAGGCGGTCATATTCCTTCCCTGAAAGTGAGATAAATCCCTCGCCCATATACCGGACGCTATGACCTAGGGATATACTCGCCCTACTCCTCAACCTACGGGATTCACCCACATCGCGCAACCTCCCTTGATAGCACTAGAGTATATAAATTAAATAAATATCTAGTCACTGATATTTAATAGCACACACAATATATACACGTATATATACTATCACTACACCATCTATATATATAATATAACCCCCGGTTTTACCATGTACTCAAAATCCCATAACACTAGCCTGTAATTTCTTGAGTCTGTGGCCCGACTCAACTTAATTAATTTTCTCACTTATTAATTCACACGTCAATTAATATAATATTTCCTCGAGTCCATGGTCCGACTCTTATATAAATACTTTTCACATTGATTCATATGATATTTACCCGAGTCTCTGATTCGACTCTAATTTAATTAATTTACACATTAATTAATTAATACTAATCCGAGTCTATGGTCCGTCTCTAATTAAATTAATTTACACATTAATTAATTACCAATCCGAGTCTATGGTCCGACTCTAATTTAATTAATTTACTCATTAATTAATTACCAATTCAAGTCTATGGTCTGACTCCAATTTAATTAATTTACACATTAATTAATTACCAATCCAAGTCTATGGTCCGACTCCAATTCAATTAATTTACACATTAATGAATTACCAATCCGAGTCTATGGTCCGACTCTAATTTAATTAATGTACACATTAATTAATTAACCCTTGGTGTCACCCAACCATTATACCCGAACTCGCTCACTTGGCTCGTACCATCGTTAATACCCAATTCTATATTTCGCCCCATAACTAATTAATTACACCTCGATTCCTTTAATAGTGTAGTGCCACTCAACTACAATACCCGAATATTTTCCCTCGGTCCAAAATCAATACTCACAAATAAATTCCCAAAATTGAATCCTCCTGTGACATACAATTTCACCCTCCTAAACCCAATTATATCCCCTTATAATTGTTAAGGAACATATGACTTTATCACTAAATAAAAGTAGGGGATTAAATTATAAATTAATTTCCCTTACATATATAAATAAGCCGAATTGCCAAAATTCTGGGACCTTCGATCGATCGAACAGGGATTCGTCTTCTCCGGCTTGTTGTTTCAGCCATTAATGAACCCTTAAGCTTTTGTTTCTTACTCAAACTTTACCAAAATCACAACCAACGTATTCTCCACACAAGGAAAGGTTCTAAACACACTAGAGACCTTAATCCATCATCAAATTTGTCCATAACCCTAAGTATATCCGATTTGGGTTTTTCACTCGGGTCTCATTCTACCGAATTTGACCTAAACATTTTCAGTCCATTTAATCACTAATACATATTGTAATCCACTCTACAATTCAATCTTAACAGTATCAAATCATAACTTGACCTCCATTGAGTAATTAAATTTGTCCATTACTCTAAATTCAGAAAACCCAATTTTAATTATGGTTACACACCCAAAACGAATTTTCATATACACATACTATAATATGAATTGGTTATCACCTATTTTAAGAATCAAAACAGTTAACCACTTGCCTAGAATGATTCGTAGAGTCTGATCCGTTGCTGTAGTGAAGGTGTTGACGAAGAACACCCCAATCCGTCCCTTAATTTGGCTCCAAAAGACCCCCAATTGACTTCTTGATTAGCTTCCCCTAATCCTCTCTCAAACCCTAGGTTTAGAATTGTGTGTTACTGTCGTTCCCTAATCCCTCAATTATGTTTAACACCCTAAATCCCGTTTTTGTCCATATGGGCCTAATTAAAATGTCCCGAACCACCCCGTGTGGGCCCGGTTATGTCCAAAAATGCCCCGAGACCCGATCACTACCCCCGAGTACTCTTTTCTGACTATCACGACCCATCCGAACTCAATCACGCACTCAGAATTGTCATCCAAAATACGTTATAACATTCTCCAATTTTGCCCTAAAAAATGCGACACATTAATTCGACCAATTTAATTTAAAGTCGCCAAATATAAATAATTCTGCCCACTCAAATAAATTCTCCAAATTATAAATTTATGTTTCTCCAATTTAAATATTTTTATTTCTACCAAAAATAATTAAATAATAAATCCTCAAAATTATGGGGTGTTACAATAAGGAGGTCTTAATGTTAGCAGCAACGCACATTCGCATAAACATAAGGTCCAGCCTATTGGATCGAGACCATGCTTCATGGACAACAATTTTATCCTCGCTACTGGTATCAGTAATAGTAGCGGGTTCATCACACATAATTGCCATGTCCAGGTCAAGAACCCCTAGGCTGAACTCAATTTTCTCATTTCATTCGGAAAGATTAGTTCCATCAAATTTGAAAGAGGACTGAGCTTGCGAATACAGGTTAAGGGGAACTGCAATTAATAACAATGTTCATAAATTTTATTTTCACACACAACAAAAATTGCAAGGGTCGAATATTGAATTATTGACTAAAATTTTGGCATATTTCATTTACAATCTGAATATCACGGAATCTGTGTTAATCATCACATAATGTTCAGATTTGTAAAGATATACTACCCTATAATTAATTTATCATGGTCCCATAATTTTGGCATCTGTGTTTGTTACTGAAACATTTAATACCATGATTAATGGACTTAATGTCAACTATTCTATTTTCATAAAACCAGTTCTAATATTGTTCAATTCATATATTAGCATGTGTTGCGCCTCAATCCAATTTTATAACTCACATTAGAATAAACCTTTAATGAATGTAAGTGTATTATTTGTACATGCACTCTCAGCCTGTGTTTGGCCTTTGACTTAACTGAAATGAATAATTACTACATGTCCTAATTTAAATATAGTTAATAATTCATTAAATATTAAGTATAATACGTAATCTATTAGTAATTACAAAGATACCAATAGTAGCTTAAATGCCTCAAAAACAAAATTGCCTAGGTATAGTAAAAAATACATAATACATGAATTTTGCCAAAAATGGCAAAAATGAGTTTTTACCACAGAATCGAATAAAAACATGCCAGAAAACCAAAACTTTTTGCGGAACGTTAATATCAATTTTTTGTAAAGATTTATAAGCCCCGAGATTATTTCCTAAAATGGTAAAAATGAGATTTTGAGGGCCTTAACGGACTCGGATTGCCAAAAATACATTACATCACGGCCAAAGGCGGTGAAATTTGATCGTTGGCCCATTTCCAGTCAACATATCAAGTTTCAAGTCAATCGAACACCAAAAATTTTAAATAACACTATTCACTGCGCCAAAAAAAAATCTCTCGGAATCTGTTTTGCTCCAAATCACAGTTTTCACTTAATTAATCTTAAAAATAGATTCGTTTTCTTATCATGATTAATAAAAGTGTTTTCCAGATTTCTTGCACAACTTGAAACAATAAAATAATGCTAACGACATATTATGATTCCAATAACACGACTGTATGCAGTTATCATAAGATAATGGGACAGTTATCATAAGATAAGGACTGTATTCAGTAATTTCATTCTTAATATCATACGTAACACAAATTCGAATTACTATATGTATGATTATCAAATTGCTTACAAATTCCAGATTTTCAGATTCATAAAAAAAAATTCCAGATTTCCATATTTTCAGATTCATCAAATAAAAATTCTAGATTTCCAGATTCATAAAAAATTTCTAGATTTCTAGAGATCATAAATCATAATTGTTATAAAGAAATTTTCATTAACAGAAAACATGAGATTATAAACCAAAAGATCTGATACCACATGTTAATCAATACTGTTTTGTCAATCATAAAAACCGTATATAAACCATAATGTTACATCACGTTAAAAACAGTTTTGTCATGAATCCAAGATGTTTAATCTTCATGCTATCACAAAATCGTAAGTTCTTTATAACTATGATCAAAACTAACCTTTTTCCATTGCAATTGATTGGAATAAGGTGACTTAAATGCTCCTACCAAAACTTCCTTCGAATCCCTTCTTGAATAGCCCATAATTACTCTCTTATGTGCCCCGAATATTTGTGAGAAAATAGGAATAATGAGAATTTCGGATTTTCTCTCCCTCCTTAGAAATAGTGTGTATTGAGATGACTCTAGAGGATGTAGAGGTCTCTATTTACAAGGGTAAGAGGGCCGAAATCCTAGTGGTAGGACTCTTTTCAAGTCTCCCACTAATGCCACTAACCATCATGTGACTAACGGATAAGGTTAACCAATCTTTTAATATCTTTATTTATCATATTCCTAATTAATTATCTGACATTTATTAAAACCACATAAATGGGAAATTCAGAATTTAATACAATTGAAATTAAATAATTAATTTCGACACTTAATATTAATTTCCAACAGTTTTTTTAATTGTTTTAAACATAAAGTTGAGATATTTCTCTCATCGTGATTTTGGAGTTAGATCCCCAATATTATGGAGTTTACATGTTAAAACTACAATCTATGTTATTAAGGGTTTCTATTTACCGTTTGTCTTTCCTAATTTATGGTGTTTTTTCATCTCATAAAAATTTAGGAGAATATCATACATACATTAACGAAGAATGTTAAACACTTGATGACAACTAGTCTGTAAGGTCCTTGATTTTGGAGTTTTGGGTTTTGAGACTTCAAGTTTTGGGACCATTATTTTGTATATTTTGTATTGTTAATTTTTAAGCCAGTTTTTAGGTTTTATATGTTTTTCCCTTCAAAGTATTAATATGAAATGGTTTTAAAAACTCTCTCTCTTAAACTTAATTTTTGAACAGGAAAGATATGAGATTTTATATAAAAATTTGATATGAAGTGATGATGAAAACCCTCTCCCTCAAACAAAGGTATAAAACATGAAATAGGTTTTCACTTTTAGACAAGAGATTATATCAAATATATCAAATGGGTTCGAAAACACTCTCCCTCAAATGGACTTGAATGCTCCCTGTTTTCTAGCATATCTGCAAGTGGAATAGCTCCTCGTTTATAATTGGACTGACTCAACTCCGTAGATTTCCTACTTCCATCTAAAAGATACTCTTCGAGTCACATTTCCTTTTAATAAAGGACATATTTGAATTTTATAATTTTCCATTAGCATGCTTCGTTGTCGGTCAAGGCCCATAAAATGTTCCTTATATTTTATGTTTAAAATTCATTTTTTTTTACTATTTCATGCTATTATACTCAATCTTTACTCATAGGATTTGATGAAAATTATTACTTCATAATGTGTTAATAAACAGGGTTAGTGGCATTACAATGTTAGGCCAACTCCAATAGTTGTTTCTATTATTCGTTTTTTCTATCTTAGAAATAGGAAAGGCCAAAAAAGTGATCCAATGGTAATTCTTATCAAAGAGTGAATATGACGTGGGCAATGAGTCATATAGAACTTTCCTAGAGTTTTTAGATGTAGAAATACTTGAAGGGTTGGACAATCTGACATGTAACATTATTAATAACCCATGTCCCTTTTTAGTTAAAGATTATTTTGGGTTGGTTAAATATTATATAACTGCTTTAAAAATCTGCCTCGTCATATAAATGAAATAGATTGTTAAAGAAAAAATTTCATGGTGCATTCTATGTTGTTGAAAAGGATGAAAATTAGAACGATTGATTTCTAAAACACATATGCTAACTAGGATATAAATATTTTTGGAAAGAAACCGATAGGAGAAGACCTTACATTATCATGCTTTATTACTGATCTTAGAGTTTATCCCACTTTTCTTGATTGTTTGGTTACTCTAGAGAGTCCAACCTTTTTTCCCGCATTGAATAATCTCCCTATCGGTTATTACTTTCCAAGGGCTAGTGTTTATGTGTTGTGAGTGTTTTAACGGAAGCCTGATGATCATGCAAAAAAGGGATTTCGGTTGGTATCCTGATTTTATTTCTTATGGAGGCGAAATATTTTGTAAAAACTTTTTCATTATCCATTTAAGGCCAAACCAATCAAATTGTGACAACCCGCTCACCGAAATAAGGGGAGGCAAGCCCGATACTCCAATATAACAGGAATCATGGATGGAATCATTCTCAGCATCACAACAATATAATAAGCATACGAGATAACAACCATATATTTCAGAAAAATGGGTTGCCAAATTTTTTTATTTTATAAGTTAAGGAAATAATTGAAACAACCCAATCTGAAAAGAAAGGGGAAACCCAAAAAGAACTTATATTACATCTACATCAAATATACAACAAGGGGACCGAATATGCTATCGGTCAACAGGCACATATAATGTATTACAACAGTTTAAGTAAGTTACATTGTACATTACAATAAGCAAATACAAAAGCTCGGGCCACACGCCCGAATAAATGACCCGATCATAACTAGAGTACATGAATGAAGGCGTCTATGTCAAAATATCCCATAATATCCGCAAAGTATCACGGCTCCCCAAAACACCTGAATAGGAAAGTCAGTACGGGTGTCCTTACGGCGGAGCACCTGAGCGGATACAAGATTCATGCACAATAAGAAATATGAACGGGTCAGGGCCCGGTTTTATATGATCACCAAATGAATAAAGAGTATGACAGTAATGAACACGAAACCATAATTGATAGTAATAATAATCTACCTATAGAGTTTAATGCATAAGCTAAGATAATTTAAATTATCATGAGTTTCAAATTCAATTATGTAAGGGTATAAGAATAATTTACATTAATAAAAGCCTTCATCATTTTTGCACTGTTTCATTACATTGTTCCGTTTCTCATTATGAAACATAATCGCAATTATATGCTCTAATGGAAATCCATTATGCTCTTTATGGCATTTCATTATGCTCTTTATGGCATTTCCTTAATCAAGTCCAACTTGAAATAAGAATAGTTATTTTCATATACATATAACGATTCTAAGACCGCCCGTCCGGGTTTCCCCACTATGAACGCCCCTAAATGACCATTATCTTCCAGGGCCTATCAACCAAGACAACCTGGGCACCTATAACGAAAGACGTCGGGAAGCGGCCATATGCCTACGGGAGAGTCATAAACACACACGTAATTACCTCACCATCGTATAAAACATACAATAAGCGCTCATATGGCCTAGGACTATATCCACCGTGCATTCATTAGCTAGGGGGCTTCACCTCAAGCGCGCACTTCCCTTATGATGGCATTTAGAGAGGTGTGTTTGAACAAATTATCATTTACCATATCCATGATTAAGTAAATTACCATTTACCAATTTCATTTCCATCGTTATAGATACATCATATTTTATCCGGAGCCATACGTAATTCATATCATCAATATAACCTAAACGAATGAATAAATTCTCAATTTATTCTCCAAACATTCTTTGGTGGTGTTATTTTAAATCATCAAGACTATCATACCTCAATTGAGCCTCTAAAGTCTCCCAATATATAGCTTTACAACTCCTAAACTCAAGCTAACTTATTAATGAAAATAACCCCTTAACATCTATTTGTAAACCCCCTAAATAACACAATCTAACCCAATTCTAGTCTAGGATAGTGACCATACCATTCCTAGACTCTAGGACACTAAGTTTACTTCATCCAACAAGGTTCCTAAGTCCTAAGTCTAAAAGAAAAAGATGAAAAGTTAGTTAAGAAAATAACTCAAAACAACCTGATTTCGAATCTATTCGCCCTAGGGCCGAATCGATTCGCCCAAAAGCGAATCGATTCGGATGACAAATCCAACATTATGCTTTACCCGAATTGATTCAAACTTAACCCGAATCGATTCGAGTTTACAGACCTGTATGATGACCCCTTAGCGAATTGATTCGCCCTAGGGCTGAATCAATTCGCCCCTACGATTTTGCCATGAAAGGGGATACGGGTTATGAACCCTAATTTTTCCCAAATTCTAATTCTTCTCCATTTTTACACACATCCAAAACCATTAATCTACCCCAAATCATTCTACATGATTATCAACTACTATAATCCACAATACCATCAACATAATCTATGATTTGGGTTCAAACACCATAAAATCCATATTTGTTCCAATAATTCAAATACACAAATATCACACAACTTACTCGTCTTAAACCATATATTAGCAAGTAGAAAACTTGCCTTGAGATTGGAATTTCAGATTTTCCGTTGCAAGCAATCAATCTAATCTTCGATCTCCAATTTCTTCTCTTTCTCCTCTTTTCTCCACAGTTTCTTCCTCTCTCTATCTCTCTCTAGGTTTAGTAATACACAAATAAGAAATGAAATGAGGTGCAAGACTTAAATCGTGGCTTTAGTCTAAATTCCTAACTTAAATTGTTAATACCACATTAAAATGACTCACAACTATACATTTAATTTAAAACCAGTCAAAAGTGCCCGAAACATAAAAATACAACATGGCACTCATTTTGACTATCTCGCACATTTCAGGACTAACTACGCCCTTTAAACTGGCATCCGACAATTTTATAAATCATTTCAAGTTCCGGTTTCATTTAAACCATAAATGTCATTTATTGCATATGACACTGTAAAACATGACATGATGATATTTACTTATACATACAGTAAATATGCAACAATCTAGCAAATATTAACTTTCAACTCATTCAATTAATATTTACTCCATTTTCCAACATTTTATATAATTACTACACACAGTAAATTAATATAAAATAGGTTCTCAAAAGCGAGAGTTGTTACATACTCCCCCCATTATGAGGGAATTTTGCCCTCAAAATTCAGGCGTACCTTGTATAAAGAGATGCGGATACTTTTCCTGCATATCATCCTCGCGCTCCCACGTGGATTCCTTGGCTCCGTGATGACCCCATTGAACTCGCACCAAGGCACCACTCGCGATCTCAATTTACGCTCTCCGTGCTCTAAGATTGCAACCGGTTGTTCTTCATACGAAATATCGGGTTTCAAGTCGATATCCTCTAAAGGAACATGCCAAAGGGCTCCTTCACACCTCTTATACTTCTTCAAAGAGGAAACATGAAACACATCATGAAGTTGTTGTAGGTGTTCCGGTAAGTCAAGTTGATACACCAGTGGACCTACCTTGGCAATAACGGGAAAAGGTCCAACATAGTGCGGTGTAAGCTTTCCTTTCTTTCCAAAATCCTTTATACCTTTCATTGGCGATACTCACACCAAGACTTGATCTCCAACTTCCAACTCCATATGCCTTCTATTCGGATCGACATAAATCTTTTGGCAATCGTGAGCTATTCGGATGAGATTTTGGATGAGTTCAATCTTGGAATAAGTATCTTGGATCATTTCAGGTCCAAGAAACTTATTATCCCCCACCTCCAACCAATAAGTGGGTGATCTACAAGGCCGGCCATAAAGTGCTTCATAGGGTGCCATCCCAATAGTAAATTGTTACGAATTATTATAAGCAAATTTGACCAAAGGGAGATATTGTTCCCAACCACCTTTGAAATCAAGCACACACATTCGGAGCATATCCTCCAACATTTGGTTGACTCTTTCTATCTGCCCATCTGTTTGAGGATGATAAGAAGTACTCAATTTTAATTCGGTTCCCATAGCTTCTTGGATACTTTACCAAAAGTGGGAAATAAATATCTTATCTCTGTCGGAGACTATATTTATTGGCACCCCGTGGAGTCTAACAACCTCCGCAATAAATAGTCGGGCATAACGAGCGGTATTGTAATCGGTACGTACCGGTAGAAAGTGTGTCGACTTAGTCAAACGATCAATGATGACCCAAATAGAATCGTGACCATTTTACGACGTTGGAAAACCTGTGATGAAATCCATTGATATACTCTCCCACTTCCACACCGGAATTTCAAATCGTTGCAACAAACCCGTTCGTTGCTGATGATGTATTTTGACTAATTGACAAGTAGTGCATTGGGAGACGAACTCAGAAATATCCCGCTTCATGCCCGCCCACTAATACTGACAGCGCATGTCTTGGTACATCTTGTCCTCACCAGGATGCACCAAAAATTTAGACCCATGAGATTCTGTCATCACGGCCTGTCTCAAATCCCCTTCGTCCGGGACGATGAGTCTCCCGTGGAAACGTAATCCACCCTCCGAACTTATAGAGTAGGATTCTTCTCCCTCGATCAACAATTGGCGTATACAGTCCTGATAACCTTTATTCCTTTCGAGGGCTTTTACAACCCTTGCCACGATAGCAGGCGTAATGGTCAACACCAACATAAATGCCCTAGCAACCGCGTCCTCCTGACTAAGCTCCTACCATTTGGCTTTCCATACCTCCGCTAACTCCTCCTCGGGCCTTCTACTCAAAGCATCCATCACCACATTCGCCTTGCCTAGGTGATAGTGGATGTCGAATTGATAGTCTTTCAAAAACTCTAGCCAACGGTGTTGTCGCATATTCAAATCCTTCTGAGAAAATAAATATTGCAACGATTTGTGGTTCGTGAAAAGACTAAATTTCTCCCCTAGGAGATAATGCCTCCAAATCTTTAAGGCAAAAAAAACTGCGACAAATTCCAAATCTGTAACACCCCAAGACTTTTGGAACAGTAATAAATTTATTTTGGTAGAAATAAATAATATTTTATTGGAGAATAATTAAATTGGCAATTGAGGTCAAAATTTAGAGTCGTTAGAAAGTGTCTTGAATGGAGATTCTGAGGGTACCATCGTTTCCGAAAGGGTCGAGAAAGTCGAAATGACTGTACTTGGGGTCTATTTGGATTCCAAAATAAATTAGGACCGTTTGACTCGAATTAAAGTTACCAGGTCATTTAAAGTGTGTATTATCATTTAAAGATGTGTACCTTAGGAGATTAGTCTTAAAAAGCCTACGGGAGATATTTCTCCAAAGAGAGAAAGAGAAAAAGAAAGAAAGAAATAGAGAAGAAGAAAGAAGAAAAGGAAGGAGAAAAGAGAGAGAAAGTGGAGATTTTCGGGCAATACGCGATCTCAAGGCTGATTCAGACCCTACGAACCCGAGGCAAGTGATTAAACTTGCTAAATAATTGTTGTGTACATTTATTGCATGATTTTTGGATTGATATTTTGGGTTTTAGGTTTAGTTTAACAAAAACCTAACTTTTGGGTATAATCTTAGATTTATTATGTAGATTTTTTATTTGAGGATAGAAACTAGTTTATATGTATTCTAGGATGATTATTGATGATATATTTGTGATTGGGTTGATGAGAAATGGACAGAAAACCATTAAAATGGATTTTGGGTATTTTGGCTTACTAAAAAAGTAGCCATTTTCGAGATTCTAAAGGGTCGAATCGATTCGGCCTCCTACCGAATCGATTCAGAATTGTGCAGGTGCCCAGGTCTGAGTGACCGAATCGATTCGGACTCCAGCCGAATCGATTTGGCCTGAGACAGAATCCCAGGTCTTATGACCCGAATCGATTCGCCTTCCTGGTCGGTTCGCTGGGCTGAATCGATTCGGAATAGGCCCGAATCGATTCAGAAACAGGTCTTTTGAGGGATTGTTTTTCTAAAAGAAATTTCATCCCGTTTTGTTCGAGGTCAACGATAGGGGATATCTATAGGAGATAATTGGAGTACGTTTTGGAGACTTTTAGCGAGTTTCCCTTTTAAGAAATTTTGGAGTCATATTGACTAAATTTGAGGACTACCGATTAGAGATTTTGGTATTTTTCTAAGTGGGGAAGCCCACTTTTATTTGGGATTTTATTTGGTGATAATAACAATTTCACGATTTGAGAATGAGAATAACTTAGAGATAACATATCTTAGGATCCAATCCCAAATGGGATAACTTTAAAGGTTCATAAAATAAATTGAACCATATTATGGATGGAGAATCGCGTATGCTAATTGAGGTTTATTAGGATCAAGAATATCCTTAACTTGAATTGAATTTAGAGACAATTCATTATTAGAAGAGACATGTGAGCTTCAAGAGAGAAATAGTATAGTGTATACTAAGTGGGGAAAATGTGTGAGAATTGACGATTAGTATATCTTGAGAGAAATATACTAAACACTGATGTTAATCAAATTCCGCCAATGGGCGTATAATGAAAATGAAGATAAATATGATGTTGCAGGTATACCTTATAAAATGGTATATCCTTATTATGTGGGATGTATGTATACCTTATATGATGGTGTATATGCATGTTAAGCATACCCCCTTCTTGCTATCATTGGGAACTTTTGTGCGTAGAGGGTGGGCATCCTGGCAAATAAAGCAGGGTGTGGATATTCACCAGGTCATAGTCGTCCTTTGTGGTCAGCAAATGACATTTATGATATACATTTATTTATTTTTGGGGTGAGAGGTCGTGGGTATGTGTCGCTCTCACTTGCTGGTTAGGAACTATGACCGCTTCCCGGACGTTGTGTGCGTGAGTTGATCACGAGGTGGGTGTCGTTGAACCCCACCAGGTGGCCCCAGTTTGCTACGTATATGGGCTGCTAGAAGATGATAGCATGTGAGCCTGCGTCCTTCGATTTATAGCTCGGTTGGATGGTTATTATTGCTTGTGTTTGTACTTGGGTATTAAGGGCATAATGGACCTCAACGACCTACATTGCCAGGATTAGTGTATCGGAGGGATTCCTTATTTGGATTTCACCTCGGCGAGACGTCCCACGCACGAACCACAGTGTAATGTTGGAACTTGGGGATCAGTTTAGTCCTTTATGCTCATAATTTTTTATATATATATCAACTATCCCGACAATCGACAGTGCCAGGAGTAGTGTAACGGGGCGGTTCCTTGTTTGGATTTTGCTTCGGCGAGACGTCCCACGCATGAAACGCCGTGTACTGTTGAGAATTGGGAATATTAATTAATTAAAATTGGAAAATAATTTGGGTTACATGCATCATGCATTGAGGTCATAATGAGCCTCGAGAATTAATACTGTCAGGAGTAGTGTAACGGGGGGGTTCCTTGTTTGGATTTTGCCTCGGCGAGATGTCCCACGCACGAAACGCAGTGCCGTGTTCAGAATCGATAGGAGTTTAGTCATTAAATTCATGATGCTAATAACTCATATATAATTACTATAATAATTATATATATGGTTTCATGCCTTATAAGGGCATCACTAGACTACAAAATTCTAGTAAATGAGATTGTTGATGTATTGCGATGATGTGGACATGATTGGATCATGTAACTTTATATGTTCAACAAATGGACATTATAAAGATAACTGTAACTATTACATTAAAGTTAATGTATATAACTTAAAGACAATTGAAATAAATGTATATTGGGAGATAGGTTAGATGGTTTCACTTAAATACTTCACTTGGGTTTAAGTTAGAATCCTCTTACCTAAAATAGAATCGGGCATCCATTTGGAGATCACGTGCATACGCTTAGTGCGCGCTTTAGTTGAGAGGTGAGATGGATTTTATGGAGAGCTCGATTCCAACTAAATCATGTAATAATGCATTTATAATTATTATGCATTTTAATACACTTGCTATAAAATGTTTTTCGAAACTCGGGCTTCGACCCGTTTATATTTTCTCCTCCATGTATATATTGTATTACTTCAGGTGTTCCTCCGTAAGGACGCCTTTGATGTTCCTCCATTCAGGATTCGTGGAGCAGTGGCAGTAGCGAACTGTGGCGGCACTTTGTTTTAGTCGATTCCTATCTTTGTATATCTAGATTATGATTCCGTTGTATATGGAGTTAGTATTCAAGTGTTGTAGATTAACACTTTCTTATTTCATTTCTCAGATTATTGTATTGTCTATTGCCCGACAACATATTCGGGTATTTCATTGTTGAGATTCTGTTGTACGTTGTATTATACTCTTTCATCTTGTTGGAGATTGCACATTTCACTCATCATAGTTAGATGTATATTGTTGGTTATGTGCATTATTGGTTTTGTTGTTGTTGTTAAATATAAAAGTTTTAAATTTTTGACAATCCACTTTTAATGATTTCGGGTAGTTAGCCTTATATTATAGTGTTTTGTATGTTGATGTTGAGACTGTACCATCTGAGATACCTGATTTATTATACTATAGGGCTGGACACCCGTTATTATTTGGAGCGGGTTGTCACAGATGGTATCAGAGCATCAGGTTCTAGTGTCTTTAGGATCTGTGTGCGTTACTACGATCTTCCGTAAGCGTCTTGATGTTGAGCCTTATTACTAGGACAATTGCATTCATACGTCCATATCTTTCTGTGATTCGAAAATATTTGAAGGGCGTTCTGATACAATTGTTCTTGTTTCAGATACCACCGAAGGGAGGTCGTTCAGTCAGGGCAAATAACGGGAATGTGCAACCCCAAATTCCTAAAAGGAACATGACAACGGATGATGTTGCCAATATTGTGGCACAAGCAGTAACTGCTGCCGTTTCTATGATGGCTCAACAATCTGCCGCTCGAGAAACCCCACCCCATTTAGGATTGTCTTTATGGGAGAGAGTGAAGGAATATTTTAGTAAGGGGCATCCTCCCGAGTTTGTAGGAGGAGTTGATGCAATGGTTGCAAATCAATGGAGGAATATTATACAGAGGCACCTTCGTATGGTGGAGTGTAGTGAGGTGCAGAAACAATTTTTAGCCACCTTTAGATTATCGGGTGCCGCTATCCACTGGTGGGAGTCTGTCACCACATCCGAACGGAGAGATACTTTAACTATAAAAGAATTTTGGGAACTTTTTGATCGAAGGTATTCGCCTTCCCCGACTCAAAATATAGAGATTTTTCAAGTTAATAGAACGGTGGCTGAGTATGAGGAAGATTTTTCTAGATGGGAGAAATTAGTACCTAATGAGGTAAATACGAAAGAGAAACGTATATCGAAGTTTGTTCGAGGTTTAGATTGGAAAATCCGACAACAATTGTTAGGGAGTCCTAGGTTAGTGACTTTCGTTGAGGTAGTGAATGCGGCACTATTAAAGTGTCATGAATATCATCTTCGTTCGCGAGAGGGTAAGAACTTTGGAGATTCGAGTTCGTCAAGTAAGTTTGGCACAGAGAGTGCCAGTAATGCGAGTGGGCAGAAAGGATTTGTAGGTAAGTGTTTCTTTTGTAAAGAAATAGGTCATAAAAAGAGAGATTGTCCTCAAAGAGGTAAAGGACCACAGTTTGATGAAATTTTGGAAGTGCAACCCCTACAGCAGATTCGAGGTCGTTTTAGACTGGGGGACTTTGTTTGGGAGCCCGTTGATGAGGATGGGCAATCGGACTAGAGATGGGTAATGTAAGTTAATTTTCCTTAATAAATAGGATAATTAATATGTAAATTTTTGGAAATATCGTATATGAGATATTGTGAATGGGTAGTGCTATAGCCCTATTATGTATGTAATGACCCTAAGGGGAAATTTTGAGCAAGATAGGCTCTTATTTTATTATTTTGTAAAAGGATAGATGATTTTGCAAGGTGCTCAAAAAGAGCTTTAAACCTTGTGGTAAATGTAAGAATGGTTATGATGATAAGTAGTTATGATAAAAGCTACTTCTTTTATATAGTCATGATAGACTATTAAAATTGTTGTATTCCAGTTATGGATGTGCCTTATAAATGGCAATATATTGAAATAATGTAAGATGTTGTTTATGTTTGAAGTTGAGATTGTGGATTGATGGGACGCAGGTAAAATTTTAGCTCATGAGTATGATAATATTTGTGAGCTACATGTTATATATATTAAGGCATTTTATATTATATTATAATATATGAACCGTTTTCAAAATAAACTATTTTCCAAAATAAAACTTTTACCAGCCTTCGGGTCCTTTCAAAATGATTTTCATAAAATTTAACTTTTCAAATTCTAGTCTGGATTTAACAAACTCTCAATCCCCGACGTCTCCACACAGTAGTGTATTGGGAGGGTTCCTTGTTTGGATTTCGCTTTTGCGAGACGTCCCCCGCACAAAAGTGGCGAATGTCAGGAATTGAGAGGAGTTATTTCTTTGGACCTTTCAAAATTTTTCTAACTATTAAAATGCTAGTATTATATTTATGGTGATGTGGAACTTTAGAGGCAAATAAATCCTCATTATGATTGCTGTGAGCACAAAGCTCAAATTTATAGGGTGTATGGGCGCCCTTGCTGTGGAAGTTGGTTTTATTTAATTCATAATCAACTTAAAATAAAATAAATTAAATAAATTCGTCGTGGGAAGTTAGAAGTTTGGAGATAGGATTAGTGATAATGGGTAGATTAGAAATAGTTGAGCTTTGGGAGAATTAGGTTTAGCTAAATTTCGAGGACGAAATTTTTGTAAGTGGGGAAGATTGTAACACCCCAAGACTTTTGGAACAGTAATAAATTTATTTTGGGAGAAATAAATAATATTTTATTGGAGAATAATTAAATTTGCAATTGAGGTCAAAATTTAGAGTCGTTAGAAAGTGTCTCGAATGGAGGTTCTGAGGGTACCATCGTTTCCGGAAGGGTCGAGAAAGTCGAAATGACTGTACTTGGGGTCTATTTGGGTTCCAAAATAAATTAGGAGCGTTTGACTCGAATTAAAGTTACCGGGTCATTTAAAGTGTGTATTATCATTTAAAGATGTGTACCTTGGGAGATTAGGCTTAAAAAACCTACGGGAGATATTTCTCCAAAGAGAGAAAGAGAAAAAGAAAGAAAGAAATAGAGAAGAAGAAAGAAGAAAAGGAAGGGGAAAAGAGAGAGAAAGTGGAGATTTCCGGGGAATACGCGATCTCAAGGATGATTCAGACCCTACGAACCCAAGGCAAGTGATTAAACTTGCTAAATAATTGTTGTGTACATTTATTGCATGATTTGTGGATTGATATTTTGGGTTTTAGGTTTAGTTTAACAAAAACCTAACTTTTGGGTATAATCTTAGATTTATTATGTAGATCTTTGATTTGAGGATAGAAACTAGTTTATATGTATTCTAGGATGATTATTGATGATATATTTGTGATTGGGTTGAAGAGAAATGGAGAGAAACCCATTAAAATGGATTTTGGGTATTTTGGCTTACTTAAAAAGTAGTCATTTTCGAGATTCTGAAGGGCCGAATCGATTTGGCCTCCTACCGAATCGATTAGGAATTATGCACGTGCCCAGGTCTGACTGACCGAATCGATTCGGACACCATCCGAATCGATTCGGCCTGAGACAGAATCCCAGGTCTTATGACCCGAATAGATTCCCCTTCCTGGCCGAATCGATTCGCTGGGCCGAATCGATTCGGAAACAGGGCTTTTGAGGGATTGTTTTTCTAAAAGAAATTTCATCCCGTTTTGTTCGAGGTCAACGATAGGGGATCTCTATAGGAGATAATTGGAGTATGTCTTGGAGACTTTTAGCGAGTTTCCCTTATACAAAATTTTGGAGTCATATTGACTAAATTTGAGGAATACCAATTAGAGATTTTGGTATTTTTCTAAGTGGGGAAGCCCACTTTTATTTGGGATTTTATTTGGTGATAATAACAATTTCACGATTTGAGAATGAGAATAACTTAGAGATACCAGATCTTAGGATCCAATCCCAAATGGGATAACTTTAAAGGTTCATAAAATAAATTGAACCATATTATGGATGGAGAACCACGTATGCTAATTGAGGTTTATTAGGATCAAGAATATCTTTAACTTGAATTGAATTTAGAGACAATTCATTATTAGAAGCGACATGTGAGCTTCAAGCGAGAAATAGTATAGTGTATACTAAGTGGGGAAGATGTGAGAGAATTGACGATTAGTATATCTTGAGAGAAATATACTAAACACTGATGTTAATCAAATTGCGCCAATGGGCGGATAATGAAAATGAAGATAAATATGATGTTGCAGGTACACCTTATAAAATGGTATATCTTTATTATGTGGGATGTATGTATACCTTATATGATGGTGTATATGCATGTTAAGCATACCCCCTCCTTGCTATCATTGGGAAGTTTCGTGTGTAGAGGGTGAGCATCCTAGCAAATAAAGCAGGGTGTGGATATTCCCCAGGTCATAGTCATCCTTTGTGGTCCAAAAATTACATTTATGATATACATTTATTTATTTTGGGGGTGAGAGGTCGTGGGTATGTGTCGCTCTCACTTGCCGGTTTGGAACTATGACCGCTTCCCGGACGTTGTGTGCGTGATTTGATCACGAGGTGGGTGTCGTTGAACCCCAACAGGTGGCCCCAGTTTGCTACGTATATGGGCTGCTTGAAGATGAGAGCATGTGAGCCTGCATCCTTTGAGTTATATCTCGGTTGGATGGTTATTATTGCTTGTGTTTGTACTTGGGTATCAAGGGCATAATGGACCTCAACGACCTACATTGCCAGGATTAGTGTATCGGGGGGGTTCCTTGTTTGGATTTCGCCTCGGCGAGACATCCCACGCATGAATCGCAGTGTAATGTTGGAACTTGGGGATAAGTTTAATCCTTTATGCTCATAATTATTTATTTATTTATTTATATATATATATCACATATCCCGACAATCGACAGTGCCAGGAGTAGTGTAACGGGGGGGTTCCTTGTTTAGATATCGCTTCGGCGAGACGTCCCACGCATGAAACGCCGTGTACTGTTGAGAATTGAGAATATTAATTAATTAAAATTGGAAAATAATTTGGGTTACATGAATCATGCATTGAGGGCATAATGATCCTCGAGAATTAATACGGCCAGGAGTAGTGTAACGGGGGGGTTCCTTGTTTGGATTTCGCCTCGGCGAGACGTCCCACGCACGAAACGCAGTGCCGTGTTGAGAATCGATAGGAGTTTAGTCTTTAAATTCGTGATGCTAATAACTCATATATAATTACTATAATAATTATATATATGGTTTCATGCCTTATAAGGGCATCACTAGAATACAAAATTCTAGTAAATGAGATTGTTGATGTATTGCGATGATGTGGACATGATTGGATCATGTAACTTTATATGTTCAACAAATGAACATTATAAAGATAAGTGTAACTATTACATTAAAGTTAATGTATATAACTAAAAGATAATTGAAATAAATGTAGATAGGGAGATAGGTTAGATGGTTTCACTTAAATACTTCACTTGGATTTAAGTTAGAATCCTCTTACCTAAAATAGAATCGGGCATCCATTTGGAGATCACGTGCATACGCTTAGTGCGCGCTTTAGTTGAGAGGTGAGATGGATTTTATGGAGAGCTCGATTCCAACTAAATCATGTAATAATGCATTTATAATTATTATGCATTTTAATACACTTGCTATAAAATGTTTTTCGAAACTCGGGCTTCGACCCGTTTATATTTTCTCCTCCATGTATATATTGTATTACTTCAGGTGTTCCTCCGTAAGGACGCCTTTGATGTTCCTCCATTCAGGATTCGTGGAGCTGTGGCAGTAGCGGACTGGTGCGGCACTTTGTTTTAGTCGATTCCTATCTTTTTATATTTAGATTAGGATTCAGTTGTATATGGAGTTAGTATTCAAGTGTTGTAGATTAACACTTTCTTATTTCATTTCTCAGATTATTGTATTGTCTGTTACCCGACAGCATATTCGGGTATTTCGTTATTGAGATTCTGTTGTACATTGTATTGTACTCTTTCATCTTGTTGGATATTGCACATTTCACTCATCATAGTTAGATGTATATTGTTGGTTATGTGCATTATTGGTTTTGTTGTTATTGTTAAATATAAAAGTTTTTAATTTTTGACAATCCACTTTTAATGATTTCGGGTAGTTAGCCTTATATTATAGTGTTTTGTATGTTAATGTTGAGACTGTACCATCTGAGATACCTGATTTATTATAGTATAGGGCTGGCCACCCGTTATTATTTGGAGCGGGTTGTCACAAAATCATGCACCGTATAATTCTTCTCATGGGGCTTTAGCTTGCGAGAAGCATAAGCAATAGCCCGTCGCTCTTGTTGAAGTACACCACCCAAACCTTGTAGAGATGCGTCGGTAAAGACTAAATAGTCCAATCCTGGCCTTGGTAACGCAAGGACTGGAGCAGAAGTCAACCTATCCTTGAGCTCGTCAAAAGATGACTGATAAGAATTATCCCATACAAACCTCACCCATTTTCGGGTCAAATTTATCAAAGGAAAAGCAATTTTAGAGAAACCCTTGATCGTCGAGCGGTAATAACCTACCAAACCCAAAAAACTACGAATTTCAATAGGTGTCGTGGGCTGACCCCACTCCCTCACCGCAACCACTTTTCTTGGGTCCACCGAAATACCCTGGGATATCACAATGTGACCCATAAACTACACCTCCTGTAACCAAAAACCGCACTTCTCGAACTTGGCATACAATTGGTGGTCCCTCAATCTTTTCAGGACCAACCACAAATGAGTAGCATGATCGGCTTCTGTTTGCGAGTACACTAGAATATCATCAATGAACACGATGACAAACTGGTCCAGGAAGTCCCGAAACACCCTATTCATGAGGTTCATAAACACGACGGGGGCATTGGTTAGTCCAAAAGGCATAACCAAAAATTCATAGGACCCATATCTCGTTAGGAACGCAGTCTTGGACACATATTCCTCCCGTATCCGCAACTGGTGATACCCCGTCCTCAAATCCATTTTGGAGAAGTACGACGCTCCCCTTAGTTTATCAAACAAATCAACAATCCGAGGCAACGGGTATTTGTTCTGAATGGGGACTTTATTCAACTCTCTGTAGTCAACACATAACCGGAGAGAACCGTCCCTTTTCTTCACAAATAACATCGGAGCACCCCACGACGACTTGCTACGCCTAATAAAACCTTATTCTAGCAAGTTCAAAATCTGATCCCTTAACTCCCTTATCTCAACAGGAGCCATACGATACGGAGCTTTCACAATCGGTCTCGTTCCCGACGCTAAGTTGATTACAAACTCAATATCCCTACTGGGAGGCAAACCTGGTATTTCTCGGAATATATCTTCGAATTCCCCAACAACCGAAATATAATCTAAGGAAATAACTACATCTCGAGAAGTCTCCTCTGCAATACAGTACAAGTAAGTACTAGTACCTCCTTCTAAATGAGGCATAACCACTAAAAACATTTATTGCCCCGGAATGGAAAAAACTATACTCTTCCTATAGAAATTAACTATTGCACGGTACTTCACTAGCCAATCCATACCCGGAATTACATCATACCCGACCATGTCCAGGACGAGCAAATCGGCCTCAAAACACAAATTACCAAGATTTATTCCTACTTGTTTACAAACAAAGAAAATAAGTGAACTATCACCCATAGAAGATTCAACACTAGTGAAGGTACTCTCTGCAGATTTTATCAACTCTGTAGACTGCTCAAAACTTCTAGAAATGAACGAGTGTGTCGCACCCGTATCAAACAAAATACGACCCATATGCCCCTGAATGACAAACTTACCCTCAATCGCTGGCGGAGCGGGCGAAGACGGAGGAAGCATAGAATCCTGAATGTGATAGACACGATCGTACTGTAGTTGTCCCTGCTGTGGAGGGACAACTGGATTAGGTACTTGTGGCGGTAACTGAGCCTGTGGCTATTGTGGAATTCTAGAAAGTTGTCCCCCAATCAAGTGAGGACACGACCTCTTAAAATGGCCAAACTCTCCACATTCAAAGCATCGATTCGTCGCATTCTCCTGATTTCGACACCGATTATTTCTAAACTGCCCAACTCCTTGGCCTGGATGGCCTCTACCTCCATTTTCACCTCTACCTTCTTGTTGTTGTTGCGGTCCACCTTGACCCTACCTATTGCTATTACCACCCGCAATAAACCCACCGAAAAGTTGCCGTTTAAACAAGTCCTCTTGTTGGGGGTCCCTTTCTCTTTGTTTATTTCCCAAAGATTGGGACGAGGGAAATGCTCCTCCTCCAGTCCCATTGTCTCCGAGTTTTTCCGCTTGTCCCAACACTGTAGCCTTCTTACTACTCTGGACATACAACCGATGTTCTTGGCAATGAAGCAATGACGCATTCATCACATCCCCGAAAGTCTACAAAGCTGGATTGCCCAGCAAATGTTGCTGTATCCTCCAGTTTAAACCTCCCATGAACTTTGATATTTTCCTCTCTTTTGGAGTCACCTCGTTCGATACAAAACTTGCCAACCGGGTGAACTCCTGTTCATATTTCGCAACTGATATCTCACCTTGCACCACATCCTGAAGCTTACTTCTCATCTCCCTTTGAACTGCGGGAGGGAAGTACTTTCGATCAAACAAAACCCAGAAATCGTTAATGGTCGTAGTATCTCTCTGCTTCGACGTAGTCATAGACTCCCACTAATGTAATGAAGATCCAACGAGTTTGAAAGTAGCAAGGATTTGTTTTCTTTCCTCGCTACACTCCACCATACGCAAATGGCATTGCATATACTTTTTCCACTGATTAGCTACTATGACGTCTGAACCTCCCTGAAATTTTGAGGGATGACCCTTTAAAAAGGATTCCCTCACTCTCTCCCACGGAGAAGGTCCAGCAGGAGCTTGCACATCCTGAGCCCTTTGTTGTTGAGCTTGTGGCAATTGCTGAACCACGGCAGTCATAGCAACATTGACCGCTTGGGCAACGATATATGCTACATCAACATCATTTATTGTTCCTTGCGGCAGCGGGGGAGGACCTACTTCCACTTCAACAGCTTTATTCCTTCTAGAAGGATGACCTCTCTTAGGCGGCATCTGAGATGAAGAAACAATAGAGTTAGAATACTATATAAAATAATCTATCTTGCAGAAGATCGCAACCATAGGCAACAAAGCAGTCCTAACATTAAGCTCTATATCAAAGAACGCTATGGTAGAACGTGACAAGTCTGCATAGATCCTAAAGACTTTAGAACCTAACGCTCTGATACCATCTGGGACAACCCGCTCACCGAAATAAGGGGTGGCCATCCCGATACTCCAATATAACAGGAATCATGGATGGAATCATTCTCAGCATCACAACAATATAATAAGTATACGGGATAACCACTATATATTTCAGAAAAACGGGTTGCCAAATTTTTTTATTTTATAAGTTAAGGAAAGAATTGAAACAACCCAATCTGAAAAAAAAGGGGGAAACCCCAAAAGAACTTATATTACATCTACATCAAATATACAATAACGGGACCGAATTTGATGTCGGTCAATAGGCACATACAATGTATTACAACAGTTTAAGTAAGTTACATTATATATTACAATAAGCAAATACAAAATCTTGGGCCACACGCCTGAATAAATGACCCGATTATAACTAGAGTACATAAATGAAGGCTTCTACATCAAAATATTTTGTAATATCCGCAAAGTATCACGACTCCCCGAAACACCTGAATAGGAAAGTCGGTACGGGCGTCCTTGCGGCGGAGCACCTGAGCGGATACAAGATTCATGCACAACAAGAAATATGAATGGGTCAGGGCCCGGTTTTATATGATCACCAGATGAATAAAGAGTATGCCAGTAATGAACAGGAAACCATAATTGATAGTAATAAGAATCTACCTACAGAGTTTAATGCATAAGCTAAGACAATTTAAATGATCATGAGTTTCAAATTCAATTATTCAAGGGTATAAGAATAATTTACCTTAATAAAAGCCTTCACATTTTTGCACTGTTTCATTACATTGTTCCGTTTCTCATTATGAAACATAATCGCAATTATATGCTCTTTATGGCAATCCATTATGCTCTTTATGGCATTTCATTATGCTCTTTATGGCATTTCCTTAATCAAGTCCAACTTGAAATAAGAATAGTTATTTTCATATATATATAACGATTCTAAGACCATTCGTCCGGGTTTCCCCACTATGCGCGACCCTAAATGACAATTATCTTCCAGGGCCTATCAACCAAGACAACCTGGGCACCTATAATGCAAGACGTCGGGAAGCGTCCATATCCCTGCGGGAGAATCATAAACACACCCGTAATTACCTCACCATCGCAAAAAACATACAATAAGCGCTTATATGGCCTAGGACTATATCCACCGTGCATTCATTAGCCAGGGGGCTTCACCTCACGCGCGCACTTCCCTTATGATGGCATTTAGAGAGGTGTGTTTGAACAAATTATCATTTACCATATCCATGATTAAGTAAATTACCATTTACCAATTTCATTTTCGTCATTATAGATACATCATATTTTATCCGGAGCCATACGTAATTCATATCATCGATATAACCTCAACGAATGAATAAATTCTCAATTTATTCTCCAAACATTCTTTGGTGGTGTTATTTTAAATCATCAAGACTATCATACCTCAATTGAGCCTCTAAAGTCTCCCAATATATAGCTTTATAACTCCTAAACTCAAGCTAACTTATTAATGAAAATAACCCCTTAACATTTATTTGTAAACCCCCTAAATAACACAATCTAACCCAATTCTAGTCTAGGATAGTGACCATACCATTCCTAGACTCTAGGACACTAAATTTACTTCATCCAAGAAGGTTCCTAAGTCCTAAGTCTAAAAGAAAAGGATGAAAAGTGAGTTAAGAAAATAACTCAAAACAACCTGATTTCGAATCGATTCGCCCTAGGGCCGAATTGATTCGCCCAAAAGCGAATCGATTCGGATGACAAATCCAACATTATGCTTCAGCCGAATCGATTCGTCCTTAACCCGAATCGATTCGGGTTTGCAGACCTGTATGATGACCCCTTAGCGAATCGATTCGCCCTAGGGCTGAATCAATTCGCCCCTACGATTTTGCCAAGAAAGGGGATACGGGTTATGAACCCTAATTTTTCACAATTTCTAATTGTTCTCCATTTTTACACACATCCAAAACCATTAATCTACCCCAAATCATTCTACATGATTATCAACTACCATAATCCACAATATCATCAACATAATCTATGATTTGGGTTCAAACACCATAAAATCCATATTTGTTCCAATAATTCAAATACACAAATATCACAAAATTTACTCATCTTAAACCATATATTTGCAAGTAGAGAAGTTGCCTTGAGGTTGGAATTTCAGATTTTCCTTTGCAAGCAATCAATCTAATCTCCGATCTCCAATTTCTTCTCTTTCTCCTCTTTTCTCCACAATTTCTTCCTCTCTCTAGGTTTAGTAATACACAAATAAGAAATGAAATGAGGTGCAAGACTTAAATCGTGGCTTTAGTCTAAATTCCTAACTTAAATTGTTAATACCACATTAAAATGACTCACAACTATACATTTAAGTTAAAACCAGTCAAAAGTGCCCGAAACATAAAAATACAATATGTCACTCATTTTGACTATCTCACACATTTCAGGATTAACTACGCCCTCTAAACTGGCATCCGACAATTTTATAAATCATTTCAAGTTCCGGTTTCATTTAAACCATAAATGTCATTTAATGCATATGACACTGTAAAACATGACGTGATGATATTTACTTACACATACAGTAAATATGCAACAATCTAGCAAATATTAACTTTCAACTCATTCAATTAATATTTACTCCCTTTTCCAACATTTTATTTAATTACTACACACACTAAATTAATATAAAATAGGTTCTCAAAAGCGAGGGTTGTTACACAAATCTATGCCACTCCACCACCAAAACTGTGATTTCTTCTTCTTCTTGTTCTTGTTCTTCTTCTTCTTCTTCTTCTTCTTCTTGTTCTTCTTCTTCTTCTTCTTCTCTCTCTCTCTCTCTCTCTCTCTCTCTCTCTCTCTCTCTCTTAATTATATTTTCTCTCTAGATTTTGTATTGATCTCTCGATATGTATTGTATGAGTTCGATGTTGTAGTGTGAACAAAGAATCAAGTTTGAAAAACATCAATCACAAGATTTGTCTCATACCTACCAAATTGTTACTTTTTTTAGTATATATGAACTAGATATAGTGTTAAGAACCTAAATTAGATACTTTATATTTCTACTATTTATTTCTGAGTATTGTGGTTTTTATGCATTTGTTTTATTGTGAACTTAGTTAGCATGTTCACGTTGTGTGAGATAAGAGGGAAAATGGATGCTATATAGAAAGCATTTAATCAAAAATTTTGAATATATTTCCAAATATGTCTTTAAATAAATGTTTGAAGTGCTAAAAGCATGCGATCGCATAATTTTGGTGTTCCAAGCACGGGTTATACCTAATTCATTTTATTAGAATCATGACTATTTTAATAATTTATATGTGATTCGGAATAGATTACGCATTTTGATATTGTTATTTGATTTAAGTTGTAAATGTTCATGAGTGATTATAAGCTTGACATTTTTCGATGGCTTTTCAAATTTGTTTTATTTTTAATTAATTAAAAATTATGTTTACTTTTTAGGTTCATCAACTCATAATGAGTAAAAATGGATGCAAGTTCGAAGGCAACCCCACATCAGTCCCATGCACGAGAAAATTATAAAATCGTTTTCTTCTCTGATTGAGGTGGTTAAGTTTTATTGTTTAATTTATTTTTTAACTTTGTTAACAATATGAGTTGTCTATATTTATTGTCAATGTGAAATTGATAATTTATTTTGCTCAATATTAATGTCCATTCTTTTAATAATATTTTTCTCATTCCTATCTTATTCTTATGAATTATCGATAAATTCGGATATGAACTACATATATTGCACCTTTATTTTATACTAAGGGTGTATTTGATTACAATGTTTCAAAATATTTGAAATATAGTTCATTTTATTCGAAGTTCTAAAATAAGTGCACTTACTTTACTAGTTTTTCATGGATATTGATTTTCGGGGTGTGGAAAAATAAATATTTTCAATGTGATGTATTAAACATATATATGAGTGTTATTTTTGTGGAATATACTGAATTCAAACCTCACAAAAGTGAAAAATGCACTAAAATAAGTATTTTTAATGTAAAACAATTCAATGTCAATCAAATGGACACTATGAGAATGGTGTCAAGGATTGAAAATAAAAAATTTGTTCAAATTATCAACTTATAGCCTTATTGTATACGCATTGCAATAGTGTGTTGGAGCTGATAAATACCATAACAAACTTATAACTGTGTCACCATCATGGGTACACCCTAGTATTTTTATACACGATCTCTATTATTAGAAGATTATTTATAGAAAAAATTCATCCAAAAATACAACTTGGAAGTGGATCATCCACTTCCAAGTTGGTATATATTTTTACTATTTTATAATAATAGGTGTGTCCATAGGTTATATATATATATATATATATATATATATATATATTCTTCGAAATGAGGGGTATTATACCATTTCTTCGTCCAATGACTCCATTGAGAAAATACAAAAACGAGTCATGAGTGAATATTATGATGAAAAAAAATCTCCACACATAATGATATAGACAATTCCTTAGATTATTTAGGACAGGGTGGAACAAAAGAGGTTGCGTAGCCGGGGCTCAATATCTTGTCAAAATTTTATCAATAGATATAGGATGGGAGGCCACCTACGATTATAAAAAATATCATTTTAATGTGGATCCGACTTACAATGTCAATATCTTACGATGTCATTTTCAAATGCGGTCCTCGTAGTTCTTTCATATCCTTAAGGGGATATCTTTTTACGATGACCATCTTATAAGGAAGAGAGACACACAAAGAAAAATATTTTTTTGACATGCAAAAATTCAACATATATAATTCTTTAAATGATCGTGTGTGAGTGGTAAACTGATTCAATTGACGAGTATGCTATAACAATATAAAGTAGATCCATTGACATAATGAAGATATTTTATGATATGATGTACGCCTTGTATATTACTCAATACTTGAGGACACCTATGACCTAAGATGACTAGAGATCTCTCATAAAAGGATAGCAATGAGTTTTTTGGGGAATGCTAAGAATAATGCGTCGTATGTGTGCATTGGGAATGAAAAAATGATTAAATGACTGGTCAATGAACAAATTTGGGTCACTAAAAAGGTGTACGATCCTACTAAAGGTTAGGGTATAACAATTATTTAAACATTCTCAATCAGTCAAATATTTTCAAAGATCTTAGACAAGAGAAATCTCAATAATGGCATAACGATAACAATGAAATTTTATATGACATGGGTTACAACCTCTCCGGCGGGATATACATAAAATGGTTCACTTTTGTCCAAAACAATTGCACAATCACAGACTGCATAACTATAGATCGCAAAATGATCTACATGTGAAATGAACTTTTGGTATTTTATAGTTTCTCTTAGCCATTATCAAAGGCTCAACTATTTTTTTATTTCATGACAATCTAGAGTGGATCATGATGAATTGTATCTTTGTTTACAACATGCTCATTAAAGATGAGGAGGATGAAGTTGATCTTGATCCATGGAAACTCGATATTTGAGAAGAAGCATTAGAATTTTTTAGATGCTCAGCCAAAATGATAAATTTTTTTGTAACATGATTTACAAGAGAATTTGCGAAATTCATGTCGCATCGTGTCGTCATTTTTCCGCATGTGTTTAAAACATATTGTGCTTAATTGTATGGCTTCATCTATATATTATTTTTAATATTATAGGCTATAATAATAGTAATTGATTTTAGGAGTATATAATGTATAAAAACAGACATTAGTGAATCATACTAAAATGTGCATTGTACAACCATATGGCAATTGGTCTATCACGTTGCCTGCCACAAATTATGAATTTAAGAGTATTTTGATCTCATATTTTCAAATTTGGGGAGGATATAACATTTTCCCCCATTCTCTCAAGAGTTAAAACAAGGAAAGTAGTATTTTTCTTATCTTTCTTGATGCCGTATAAATTATCTAATAATATTAGGAAGATATTGAAAGAGCAAACTTAAGATGGCAAAGATTAAAAAAAAAATAGACTATTCGTCCCTATTGTGTCTAGTCAAATGTCGCCCAAAATAAATTATTATATTTTATTATTATAAAATTAAATTGTATGTATTTATATTAGGTATTTTTAGTGTGATTGTTTAAATTTGAATAAGTATTTTTAATTAATTTCAACCTTTACTGGGATTTGGTCCAATCTATCTCTTAATGACTCACAAGCTATGAAGATTTTTTTTAATGTATTCAATATCATATGTTAGAGACACAAAGATAATAACTCGATAAAATTAAATAATTTAAACAATCAGTCATGTTTGCAATCACTCATGATAAGTTCCAAATAGATATTTGAACATCCAAATTCATTTGGTATCCAAAACACTTTAAATATCTAGAAAAAAATATATATATACTCGAATGATATATGTAGTAGACATGAATAACATATATCTAAGGTGGACTAAAAATGTTTAAGAAAACTTATCTTCTTAAAAATTCTAATTTTTATATATTTAACATTTATTATTAGTTCTATGTATATGTGAATTTGAGATATTTCAAAAGAATAACTAAATATCTTTTATGACAATTATTCGATTGATAAGAAAACAAACTTCTCAATATTCACTCTAATGTTCCAGAGTTCAATACAACATACTCTAGATATGAAGAGCTACATCACAAGGAAAGTTCAACATCACATATACAACCAAATCCATCAAATAAAAGATCACGATCAAGGCAAAATCTCCTCATTTAAGAAAGGGGTAATGTTTAAGAAAGACATCAAGAATAATCACAATAAATAAAACCTCTAAACCTAAAAACTTCAACTACTAAAGATCATGTTCCATAACCACATTACAAAAATTCTGAACGCTCAATAAATGATCAAAAGGTTCATCAAACATTAATGAGCCTCAAGAATAATTTAAGTGACTTTGGATGAATCGAAAACATGTATTGCGCTATTATCGTTATCATTCCATTGGCTAAAAAACACAGAAACTCACAAAACTTTTCACAAAATTAAAATAAAGTTTCAAAATAGGTAAACTTCAACTTACCCTAAGTAACTCGACTAAGTCAGGAATAAGTCGACTCATTTAGGCAAAATGGTGTTCAGGAGAATTAGGGCAAAAATTTGGGAGTTCAATTTGACTTAATAAAATGTCAAGATGGATTAAAATCAATAAGTCGACTCAATCTCATAATGTATTTACTCATTTAGAGTAAATAGAACCTCGCAACTAGTTGAGATGAATTTCAAAACGAAAGTTTTTCAACCAACTTATAATTTTTTTCAGCAAATTCTAACATCTATTTTTTTTTTCCCCACAATAAATTCAATTTCAAACAACATTTCTAAATACACAAGATATTAAAAATAACATCAAACATCAAAGTCCCACTTATAATACTTGTATAAAAATTCCATTAAGATTTAAAAAGAAAAACATAGAAAAAGTCACACATTGCACATTAAGCCTTTAGTTTCATGAGGAGATAAGCCTTACATCTCTAGCTAAACAAGTAAGAATTGATTCAAAATATTGCAAAAGCAGAATAAATTTCTTGCAATATATTTTGTACTTTTACTTTTTAACTTGACTTCAAGGCATGTAGTGCCTTTTTACCCGAGGATAAGGAAGAACTTTTTTATCTTTGGTCATGTACACTTCAGAAAAAGGGACGTCTTGCTAGCTGACGTTCCAAGGTATATTGTATCCTTGTTATTTGATACTTTACCTTAGTTAGAGAAATATAGTGAAGTTACTGAGCAGTGTATTGTTTTGGTTGTAGGTGAGGCCGAACAACATAAGACACTAATTCCCAAAGTACCATAACTCATTCTCTATTGTTTATTTTATTTTCATAAGTTATTTACATTCAATTAACATTATTAATTTCAATCAAGCATTGAGAAATTTTTTGGTTTACCATTAATACCTACTTATTTTTATTTTGAATAATTACTTTCAAGACAAAAATAGATAATTTATTTGTAACAAAATGATATGTGTTGTTCGGTTGATAAAAACTTAACCATTCATATTTTTGTCCAAATTTCACTATAAGAAAGGGCTCTCATTCGATTGTTTTTGTATGATTCCATATAATTTGAAATCTCTCTTATGAGTATATTACTAGATAGATAAGGGGTATATGGTTATCTTTAAAACTTTATCATTCCTCGTATCTTATAAGTATTCGTTAAATTTTTAACTCCCACAAAACTTTGACTCGCACTTTAAGTGAGTTTCCTTATTTTTAGTGAATTGATATAATAAGATACATAATCTTACTTAGAATTTTATTTTTGAAATATGCTTACGGAATTTTATTTAATTATTAAACTGGTACTAGATGATAAAAATGTTTCAATTATGCATATTAAATAATTTAGACGTATAAGGATATTATCCGAATCCGAGAATCCATGAACATATAAATAATGAGAGTTTTATATACACTATGACAAATACTAGAAATGATAATGGTTTTGGATCGTAACAAGCTCCCGAGTCACAGTTTTGGTCCATAAAAATAATAAGAGTGACCCTTTTGGGGGCCACGGTCCAAAATCATGACTAATGCACATGGGCATGGTCTCTTTTGTAAACCTAATATTAGATGATGGCCACAGTTGTGAATCGTGACCAGGTGTTATGATTTAAAAAGTGACTTTATTTTTTTGGTCATGATTCAGAACTGTGAACACCAGCCATAACAACTTAATGTGAACTTTTGTTAGTTACATTCATGAACTGTAACTCCCTATTCTTCCCAGAGTTCCTATGATTACGATTCCTCGTTCTGACCACCTTTTAACCCAATATATAGTTGTCACAGACATGGCCAAAATTTTGAACCATTATCACTATTGAATTTATTTTAAAAAATAATAATTTTTATTTGTTTTCTTCCCAAAACATTATTACACATGTTTTCAAACATGTATACAATTTCATTATAAACCAACTACTTCATCAATCAAAATGAAATAATACAAAAACTATTAAGCCGTCAAATTAATTACACTAATCGAACAAAACTAAATATTAAAATCTTGAATGTGTTCCTTCCCCGAATCATACATAAAATGTTAGAAGTATTTCTTCGCTTACTAGACCTGCAAATATTTGAAAATGTTCCAAATGGTTATAACGGACTTGGATCGTAAAATGAATTCTAGACGCCTATGTAGCCAAAAATGGTATCTGTAAGGATAAATTTCCAAGTAGTGTCAATTTATATGTATTGGCATTATGGACGCATAATGTTTATGGGACTCGAAAAATATTTTAAGAGTGTTATTTTGTTTAAAAATGATTTTAAATGTTGAAAATGTTTTTAAATGTTTTTAAATTCATTTATTCTAAGAAAAACTCGTTTTAGAGTCGTGAAGATCTTTCCCTTGTGTTTAGAAGAATCAAAAGACTTTAACAGTCGATCAAACAATGTGTGATTGTCGCTCAAACGACCTGGACATACCGTTCCAATGAGATGGCTATATCATTTGAACGACATACAAATCTCGTTCTAACGACTTGCTGACTTAAAGTTTTTTCTTTAAGGAAATTTCTTCTCAGAATTTCGGGGGAGTGCAGAACCAGAATTACAAAACAGAACATATACATTTTTCTACACTTGTTTACAAAAGATTTCATAAATAAAAACATACTTTGTATTTCAAGATCCGATCTTTCATATGCATGTGCTATAGAGATCTTGGTTTAGAACCATCTAGAGTTTGTTCATCTCTTTGAACAGTGTTTCGTCGATTTTTGGCGGAATAAAAGAAGTGGACTCCATGTTCTGAATCGTAGATGGTTGCTAAAGCAACATCAATAGATATCGAGACATACGTGGACACGTGTATTATGGACCTTGTGTAGGTAGACTCCTGCGTTGCACTGTGGAGAAGTGGTTGAAGCATAAAAGAGCGTCAAGGCTTGTGCGGTATTGAGTCGTTGAGTAAGTCTACTATTTGTACTTTGTAAAATCATATCATAGTGATCATGTCGTTTGGGTCGTCTGAGGTTTTTTACTTGTAACACCTCATATTTTTATGATATTAAATAATTACGAGATTTATTATTATTGTTTGATTAATTAAATTAAAAACGTGAGAAATTAATTTGTTAGTTAATTATTCCGGATTAAAATAATTATTAACTAACGTGTCAAGTGTTAATACTTAATGATGACAATTATTGCATATTACTGTGTGGTTATGTAATATGGAATTATAGAACTTTACAAATGGTCGTGAATGTGAAACGTGACAGTTTGGTATATTATGTCGGGGATGCATGTGCGAGTCATGTTGGGACTAATTTAATGGATTAAATAAGTAAATCATTTTTAAGTAACTTGTTTGACCATTTCGAGTGCGCTTTTGAGTCCGAAAGGGTCGAGATAGTCAGAATAGTGTACCCGGGGGGGTAGTTTGGGTCCCGGAGCAATTTTAGGCCAAAATAGCATCCCGAGAGGGCATTTTGGTAAATTGCATTTTTGAGGTTTAATTAGTGACGAAAATTAGATAATTAAAGATGAGTTCACGTGGGTGAGAGGGAGTCTATCAGTTTCTAAACCTAAGAGAGAGAGAGGGAACCACAGAGGAGGAGGAAGAGCTCCATAGGTGTTCTTGGTGAAAGACTCAAGCCGCACACCACAAATCCCACCAACGTGTAGATCTGAGAGTGAGGAAAACAACCATACCAATTTCATCATCAGATCAGGCCATTAAAATCGAGGTAAGTATTTATTGCTTGCTTTCTATTAGCAATAATTGTGCTCATGTTAGCACATGTATCAAACACATGATTTAGATTTGAATTAGGTGAATTTAGAGAATTTGATCCATAGATTAAAAGTTATCTTGATGAAAATTTGAATCCCTATGTATGTAGAATAGAAATCTCGAAATTATATGTTATGATTGAGAAATGAATTTGGGTTTTAATGGGTTTTAAATGGAAAGTTGAAGAACAAGGGTTTTAATGGTTAAATTTTGGGATTTCATATTTAATTGATGTACTATAAAGATTTGATGATTCTAGGTTGCTATATATCATTTATGCACATTAGGTTATCAATTAAGTTGTTATCTTGGTGTTGGGTTTGAACAGTAGAGGTTTTTATGACTGAAAATTGTAGAAGACGAACTGTAACAGATGAAAAACGTAATAGGTCTGGTAGGGGTGGATTTTGCTCAATCTTGTTCGAATGAGATTGAGTCTGTTTCAAACGAGAATGTATGTCATTTGAACGACATCCATTCTGGTTCGAACGACGGGTTCAAAATCTGGAAAATCCCATTTCAGTTCAATTAGATTTTCACAGTTATTTTGAGTGAGGAAAACTATCATTTGATGATTTTAGCATAGTGCAGAATTGTTAGGGGACATTCGTAGAGTAATACCATATATATTTTAGAAAAGTGAGTTAACTACAAAAAATTTGAGAGAGAGAATAATCGAGATAATAATATTATAAGTAGTAATGAGAGAATACTGCGTATAGAAAATACATGTATGGGTTGGGTGAATACCTTGATTTTTAATAGGATGTGAGAATGCCTATTATATGATTATATTTGTGTGTATAGCATACCTACGCTTCTTGATATCGAGAGGAGGTTTTGCGTAGTGGACAGTCTTTTCCTGGGTGACCCAATGGGGGGAGACTTGCCTTGTACCTAGAGCATATGAACTTGGATACGTTCTATCTGAAACGTAGAATAGTTTTGACAATTGAATGGGAGTGTAGGTATGTACATGAGTCATTTGGCTGGTGAGTATGCTCGCCTCCAATATATGTATTATGATTTATGCAGCGAGCGATGCACCAGGACATGATAGCAGAGTATGCATTTGTGCCAAGTGGTCTTAACCTAAGGGTGCAGGATTATTGTATATATATAGGGATGTCATTACTATATGTATATATGTGCTTGTGGATATTTCTACTTTCTGAAACTAGTAGATACGGTAATAATAATAAATGCTTTGCGCCAAGAGGTCATAAGCAAGGGGTGCATGACTAGTATATATATATATATATAGTATGTTGTGACTATATATAAAGGAATATACATGGGGAAAATCCTACTGTATGAAATTTGTAGATATAATAACGAGAAATAGAATTATTTCAGTGAATAAAAGTTTACCCATTCGAACGGGGAATATAATGGAACTTTGTTATGGGGGATAAATTATTTTAATAACGTATTGTATGGGCAATGCGGGATAATCCTTCGAGATATAGTTAGAAGTATAAGGTTATGGCCTAGTTGGGAGTGATATAGATAACTAGTTTGGGTTAGATTTACGTTAGGCATGCACAATAGTGGAGAGGTGAGAATTTCAAGTGAACACTCGAAACTAACATGCACACAATACTTGCTTCATTGGAGTATTAAATACTTCCTAAAATAAATATTTTTACAACTTGGGCTCTGACCCGTTTCTCATTATTCTCCTCTTTTTTGCTATATTAATCAGGTGCCCAGCTACAAGGTTACCAGGATTAGATGCGTGGATCGTTTAGCGAGCTGTAACGGTTGTGGGAGTTACAGGTCGTTGCTTTTTAGACGCATCTATCGTTTCCTTCTGTCCTATTCAGATATTTCATTTAGGGCATGTGTTGGACATTCTCAGTCGTTTTATCTTAGAGGTTGTACTCAGTTTACTTTTGTAGATCTTTTTAGTTGGATTGAGTATTATTATGATCTATAGATTTTAGACTTTGAACTGGAATGTTTTGTCCCGTCTTATTTATTTCAATAATTGATTTATGTCCAGTATTTATTATGTTCACGTGGAATGCTTATAGCTTATGTCGTAAAGGATGGTAATTTATTCACTGATTATTTGGGTATAATTAAATTTAAATGTTTTTGACACTTAGCTTAATTAATTATTAGGTGATAAATAAAATAAAATTGTTTTCAACAATGATGCTAAGAATGAACCAACCGGTCACTTCAATTTAATTTAATAAAGGACTGATCACCCGGTATTTAATTAGGTGGGGTGTCACATGTGGTATCAGAGCATCAGGTTATAGTATCATTAGGATCTGTACGGCTTTACACGTTTCAGCGCAACATTCTTTGATGTAGAGCTTCATTATAGGATTATTGTCTTCCCTTACGTATGTGCCTTACGTTCTTATGCTATGTATAATTGATGTGACTCATTATATAAAATCATTTGTACATCGATCACCAAACATTATAGGATGACCAACGAGGGTCGTAAGAAGGACGGAAGGAGAAGAATCCGATAGAAAATATAGAGTAATTTGGGAATGGTGGACGTGACAAAAGTCACCATGTGTATTATTTAAGCAAGTTATAACAGAATCATCACTCGGGAACAAAAGGGTTCCCCAGGCACAGTCCTAGGTAACAGTGGAGCGATTTCAGGATTATCTAGACTAGTCGATGAGGGGAAATCAGAGGGAATCTTTTGAAAAGTCATCGGTGAAGATGCGTAAAAGAAAGGGAGAAAGTGTAATAGGCCAATGGAAGTAGAAAATTCGAAGGCAATTGTGTAGAGTGGAGTGCATCGATACTCAAAATTAAAATTAGAATTAAATTTGTAGCTCTTAGGAGCGACATAAAGTGATTAGATTCAATCACCACATATAAAGGAGTGTGTTTGAAATTTAAAGAGACATTTTAGTACGATTTGACCGTGAGGTCTTCCATTCAATGTTATAATAGAGATACTAGTGAAATTTTGAAACTTAGCAAAGTGGGTAGGCTAGAGCCTGATCGTGAGAGATAGGTTGAATTACCTAATGAATTTCGTATCTAGAAAAGGGGGATAGAATAGAAAGGGTTTATAGTTATAAAGGACCGTGTGTAGAATACGAGGTTGGATGAGAAATCCAGCTAGAATAAATGATGTTGATGCCATCAAAGTTATACATTTACATGTTATTTCAGCACTTCTAGAAAAAGTGAGTTAGGAAGGTTAATGAATTTGGCCGGAAAGTAAAATTGAACCTAACGGTGATAGTGAAACACCACATGAGAGTATGCCAATAGGGAATCCATTTAGATAATTTTAATTGATTAACTTCTTACAAAGCCAAAGGGACAATAATAATTTCGAAAGGTCCACATAGCCAAAGGGACAACCGGAGAACGATTGGGAGTTAAGACTGTTAGTCCAAGGGAAGGACATCCCAAATGGTCAGTGGCACCAGTGATGGGAAATGGCTCGAGAAGTTTCCTAGTATGTAGAGAGTGGTATTACTAGTGTTGATTGTGTCCACATTGAGAAGTGAGACCGATAAGATTTGAGAATGGTAAATTACGTCAATAAGGTATTACAATTGGAGAAGTGAGATTTTTAGAGGGGGAATTGGGTCTAGAGAATTTAGCACAATAAGTTACAACCCGAGAATGGTGGGTTTAGGAAGGACCGATGGAGTCCTCAGTAACAATAGCATATAAAAATCCTCAGGGTCATTGGGTCCCAGAATGAAATAGGGTGGCCTGTAAGGCCATAATTGAGGTCTCGGTATTTAAGCCAATGTTTCAATAATGGGCGTCTAAGGTAAAGAACAAAATATTTTTCCCACAATGGGGAGGGTAACTATTGGGTGAAATACTAGATGTATAAAGATTGCAGATGTTCATGGGTCGTATTGGCAGCTATGTGTTAGGACCCTACGATTAGGTGAGCCTGATGAAGTTTTGTTTAATCCTTACAAGAAAAGGATTAGGTCAAGTGACATAGTATCACAATACATATATAAATTTTTAACACTACAGTTCGCGTTCGAGATGAGTTTAGTAGGTACGTTAGTTTTAATAGTCTGGTTATAAACATATTTATCATGGGTAATGGGGCTTTTTTATGTCGCCCGTAAGTGAGCCGAGTGGGGCCTAGAAGTATATATTTATTCCTATAATTTACTATTGCATTGAGTTAGCAAGGTAGAGCTTATTATGGTAGTGTGTAGTGAAAATTATCGAATGTTTAAACAATATTAAGTGATAAGACTATCGTGTTGGATACTTCGGGTGAGTAAAATTACTTATGTGTGGTGCCACCAGAAATAAGGATGGTCCTCTTTATATGTATATGAAAATTTCATGATATCGTAGACTATAGTGAGTATGTCGCCTAGTTATATATGACCCCGATGTGTAGGACTTTATTTACTGATGTGACATAGGATACATTGTGTTCTTTATCAAGCAGCAAGAGATAACCTATTATATATAACACCGAAACTTGGGATAATGAGAGCGCTATGTTTTATGTTATTTTTACAGACATACATAGATTAATATGTCAACATATAGAGATTGTGGGAAGGTACATGTTATGGACTAGGGGCCTTACAAATCTCGACGATCGATAATCTTAGGTAGTAGTGTATCGGGAGAGTTCCTTGTTTGGATTTCTCTTTGCGAGACATCCAACACATGAAACTAACAAACGTCGGGAGTTGGAGAAAAGTTTGGATGATAGTACATGGGATTCGTAACTTAGTAATTATACATTTATGAGAGTATAATTGAGAGTGGATAATTCCACTATGATGTGAGAATATATTTCCTCGATACATTAATGTGTAAGGCATAGGGTGTATGGGCACCCTATTAATTGAATCTTGGTTTTGTTATCGCTCGGGACATATGGGATAAGGTAATAATGAAGATAGAAGTGGAGATATTAGGACTTGATTGTACACTAATGAAAATGGTATGGTATTAAGAATTCGATTGTGATTCTCAAGTGAATTCAACAACGCTTACCCCTGGGAGTCAAAGTTTATTACTTAAGATTTATCAGAGGCGTATGTTTCATGAGAAACTGATTTTTAGAGCGGGGGAAGGACCTATGACACGCGGTGAGGCAAAGTCACATGGATCAAGATTAGAGGTACATCTGAAAAGATATCATATTTATCTTGTTATAAATGATAGTGGTGATGGGATTTAATGAGGAGAAATAGGGCTAAATTCGTTTTGCAATGAGTCACCTGCCATTGAAAAAGGGTGGACCATCCGAAACCAGTAGAGTTTTCTTCAACCATTAGGAATTCTGAAGTAATAATGGGAGAATATTCCTAAGTATATTATTGAGAAGGGGGTTACGATCCCATATGGGTGATAATGGATCGATTGACTGAAGTTGGTCATGTTACGCCAGTTAGGACTGGTCACACTATGTGATAATATAAGCAGATCTTATTAAACAAGATAGTGAGGTTATATGGAGTACCGCTTGATATCGTGTCCGATTGGGACAATATCTTTTTCTTTTGATTTTAGAAAATATTTCATGAGGCTTTGGGTACCAAGTCGTGATTGAGTATGACCTATCATCCACAGACGAATTGGAAGAATAAGTGGACTAGTCAAATGTTGGAGAATAAATTATATGTGTACCCTTGAGTCTAAAGGGAGGACGAGAGAAGCCCCTTCCACTAGTGGAGTTTGTGTACAATAACTCATATAAGTTCACTTCTAGGCATGTCGTTAGTTGAGGTATGGCCCAATAAGCTTGTTGTCTCCCTGCTTGTTAGTTAAAGGTGGGCGACCAGGTATTATTGCAAAGATTAAAAATGAGTCGGTACTTAGTGTATCATGTGCGTAAAATATATATTGCACGAATAACCTACTTGTGTGCGATCATCGCGAGACGAGACCGATAGTATCGAAAGAATGATTAACCTACTAAGGTGAAAATAGTAGAAGACTAGATAGTAGATATAAAAAAAAATAAGTTTAAGTAGTGAAACTTAAATTATAGGACTTGGACAAGAACCTACGTGACAGGGTAACCTAGAATTTGAATCGAACATATGTGAAGTGCTCATTATTAAAGTTATTCAATAGCGTACTATATAGGTGGTACGAAATAGTTTACTTGGGAGCGCAATGATGCGATGCGTAATGTATATACAACGTTGTTTGTACCTGGTATACTTTTTCCTAATTTCGGGACGAAGTTCCGTTGTAAGGGGGAAGTATGTAACACCCTGTATTTTTATGATATTAAATAATTATGAGATTTATTATTATTGTTGGATTAATTAAATTAAAAAGGTGAGAAATTAATTTGTTAGATAATTATTCTGGATTAAAATAATTATTAACTAGCATGCCAAGGGTTAATACTTATTGATGAAAATGATTGAATAATACTATGTGGTTATGTAATATGGAATTATAGAATTTTACAAATTATCGTGGATGTGAAACGTGACAATTTGGTATATTATGTTGGGACGCGCGTGTGAGTCGTGTCGGGACTGATTTAATGGATTAAAGAAGTAAATCGTTTTTAAGTAACTCGTATGACCATTTCAAGTGGGCTTTTGAGTTCGGAACGAGATAGTCAGAATAGTGTACCCGGGGGTTTAGTTTGGGTCCCGGGATAATTTTAGACCTAATCAGCATCCCGGGAGGGCATTTTGGTAAATTGTATTTTTGAGGTTTAATTAATGATGAAAATTAGATAATTAAATATGAGTGTACGTGAATGAGAGGGAGTCTGTCAGTGTTTAAACCTAAGAGAGAGAGAGAGAGAGGGAGAACCACATAGGAGGAAAAAGAGCTCCATAGGTGTTATTGGTATGAGACTCAAGCCTCACACCACAAATCCCACAAACGTGTAGATCGGAGAGTGAGGAAAACAGCCATACCAATTTTATCAACGGATCAGACCATCAAAATCGATGCAAGTGTTTATTACTTTCTTTCTATTAGCAATAATTGTTCTCATGTTTCCATAGGTATCAAATATATGATTTAGATTTGAATTGGGTGAATTTGGAGAATTTGATCCATAGATTAAAAGTTATCTTGATGAAGAATTGAATCCCTATGTACGCAGAATAGAAATCCCAAAATTATATGTTGTGATTGAGAAATGAATTTGGATTTTAATGGGTCTTAAATGGAAAGTTGAAGAACTAGATTTTAATGGTTAAATTTTGGGATTTCATATTCAATTGATGTATTGTAAATATTTGATGATTCCGGGTTGCTATAAATAATCTACGCACGTTAGGTTATCAATTAAGTTGATGTTTTGGTGTTGGGTTTGAACAGTAGAGGTTTTTATGACTGAAAATTATAGAAGACGAACTGTAGTAGATGAAAAATGTAACAGGCCTGGTAGGGGTGGATTTTGCTCAATCTCGTTCGAACGAGATTGAGTTTGGTTTGAACAAGAATTCATGTCGTTTGAACGACATCCATTCTGGTTCGAACGACAAGTTCAAAATCTGGAAATCTCATTTTAGTTCAATTCGATTTACACAGTTATTTTGAGTGACGAAAACTATCATTTGATGATTTTAGCATAGTGCAGAATTGAAGGGGGATATTCGTAGAGTAATGCCTTATATATTTTTGAAAAGTGAGTTAACTGTGGAAATTTGGAGAGAGAGAATAATTGAGATAATAATATTATAAGTAGTAATGAGAGAATACTGTGTATGGAAAACACATGTATGGATTGGGTGAATACCTTGACTTTTATTAGGATGTGAGAATGCCTATTATATGATTATATTTATGTGTATAGCATACCTACACTGCTTGCTATCGGAGGAGGTTTCGCTCAGTGGACAGTGTTATCCTGGGTGACCCAATGGGGGGATACTTTACTTATACCTAAAGCATATGAACTTGGATATGTGCTATCTGAAACGTAGGATAGTTTCGACGGTTGAATGGGAGCGTAGGTATGTGCGTGACCCATTTGGCTAGTGAGTAGGCTCGCCTCCAAGATTTGTGCTATGAAATTTATGGTCCATGAGGGACGTCGAGGCAATTGTCCTTTATGCAGCCCGCAATGCACCAGGACATGATAGTAGAGTATGCATTTGCGCCAAGTGGTCTTAACATAAGGGTTCAAAATTATTGTTTATATATATATGTATAGGGATGTTATGACTATATGCGCTAAGTGGTCTTAACCCAATTGTATGTATATGTATATATACATATAAATCAATACATACATATACATACATATATATAGGTGCAACCCTCATTCCCCAATCCATCCTCTTCCCTCCAAATTGTCCCCCCCCCCCCACCCACACCATTTCCCTCCCAAAATACACCCCCTTTTCCCTCCTTCTCTTTTCCCATAAAATTTATTTCTTCCCGCCTCCAAACCCACCTATAAATCCAAGCCCTAACTCGCCATCTCTCCCACACCAATTTTTCTAAAGAATTCTCCCCGCCTTCATCCCTCAAGCTTTTTTGCTCACCCACTCTCTCAATCCATGGCTGACCAAGACAAACCCACCAAATACAACTCCATTATTAGGATCAGTAACAATCCCGATGACTATCGTTCCGATCAAGAGGCTAGGTGGTGCGAGGATTTCTTTGGGAAAACGTACAACATCATATTAAACGATCCATTAATTGGGATGAACTACCCAATTCTATCACCAATCTGTTTCATCCTAAGGGTTGGTGTCGTTTCTTACATGAGCTTCACAACGTCGTTTGGGCAGCTGAGGTCTGAGAATTTTAAGGCACCCCCGTACGTAGCGACGAGTTCGTGGCTGAAGTGCGAATTTGGGGGAAACACATCCCATTCTCGTTGTTGACAATAGCCAAGAAGCTCGCTGAAAAAGACATCCCCCATCCCACCATTTTCTTCTACCTTAACCCGTCCCCACCACTAGAAAAATATGTCCTCATTGAACATTTACCGTCGGGGGATGTTTGAGGCAAGGGTGTCTTTCGGGTTGGCCGGTAGAGCGAAACAGCGCGTCTCATATTTCAAATCATGTGCGCGAATATTCTTGAAAATGCAAATGATTCCACTGTGCAACCCCGCCAGGCCACACTTGTGTACCACCTTTTTGACCGGTCCTCCTCCATAAATCTGGCCAAAATCATATTTCGAGATATTATCTTTGCGGCGCTAGATGAGAAAGGCGCTCCTCCTCTCACATATGCGAGGTTCATTACCTATCTTCTTGTCGACTACCTCATTGTTCCATCTGTAAGGTCTCTTTGCCTCCCAACCTCTTTTGGGAAGGCCACTAGGGCCAAGAGTGATCGCCAAAGATCAATTTTACGTTCCTGGGAGGAAGAGGAATCCGATGAGGAAGAGAGTAGCGAGGAAGAGGAAGGTGACGTGGTAATGGGCGAACAAGGGGTGGGATCTGATACGTCCAAAGAGGATTATGATTATGAGCTACCCGATAATGATATGGACGTGCACCTAATAGCAATTGAGAGCAAAGATGATGGGTTCATCTCGCAATATCGAAGGGAGCATGATGCATAAGCTTCAAGCTCACATGTATGAGCTCTATTTTGTTGGACCCCCTCCCAGCCCTTACGATCCAAATGCGCTCGATAGCTCCAAACCACCGCTTATGTGAACCCTTTTATTGATTTCTATGTTGGTGGCCTATTTTTGTTGTGATTGTATGGTTGTATGTTTTTCCTTGTTTTTCTGCCCTGTTTAATGTACCACAGTCATTCTAAATACAAATCCACATTTCCTCCATTAATTTGTTTTCTTTATCGCACTTCTTATTTTGCCTTATTTAGATTATAGTCCTTTTGATTGGAAACAATGCAAAAGTCTAAGTTAGGGGGGGCGATAAGTGCGTATTTCTAAAACTTCACAAATTTTCAAAATGCCAAAAAAATAGAAAATTTTCAAAAAAATTGAAAAACTCAGAAAAAAAAACCAAAAATAATATACTTCAAAATAAATAAAATTTGGGTTTAAATATTTTCAAAAATATCATTAAAATTCGATTTAAAGTCTCAAATTGTAAAAACATAATGCACAAGCCCAAATTTACCAAAGATAGAAATTGAGCGAACATGGTCGACTTAACGAATAAGTGTGGAGGTTAACCAACCCCGTGAGATTCGAGCCTATCTTTTTTTGTGAGTTTATAAATCAATCCGAGTTAATGATTAACTCAAAACTCAATTTAGCATTAAAAAAAGTCGTTGATCATCTCAATCCTTTGATTTGATCGGTTACGAGAAACGAGTGAGATGTTGTCTTGAAAAATGCACTAAATGAATATCTAAACTAAAATTCACCTCGAGACGCATATGGTAACACAATTAATAATTTGGACAATGAAGTAGGCCCTCGTTTGTTACCCAAAAATATAGGCTAGAAAAGGTCATGAAAATTTTTCCCTTTGCTAACCAATTTGAGCCTGCTAATTTTTTTTCTTTTCATTTGACTGACCGAAAAACCAAAATGGTCCGGAACTAAGAAAAGTGAAACCCCTGAATTTTAGTCCAACTAGTGCAAATAAAAAGGAGCAAGAAAAATAAAACATGTGCAACAAAAATAGCTAGAAAAGAAAAATGTGAAAAAGAGACAAAAATGGAAAAAAAGATAAGAAAATGAGCAAAAGCCCGAAAAAGCCTAATGGACATTTGAAGGAAAATTTTCAATTCCAAAGCACCAAACCATCTCCTTTTACCCAGTGCACCATAAAAACCCAAGAAGTCCAAACCGAGTCCAAATTTAAAAATTGGTTACTGCGTGGAGAGTTAAGGCGCAGAAGATAACAAAAGAGATTGAAGGTGTGAAGTAGAGGCGATGACTCTCGTTTCCTTGTAACCGTATTATAATGATGAGATATTTTTACCTCATAAATTTCCTTCTTTTGAATTTCGTGTGCGTGAACTTGTGTTGCTTTGCATTTACTCCTTATATCACGCCAACCGAGAGAAAATAACCACATTTTTGAGTGATTTGTTTGAGAGAGCTCCCATTGAGAATTTGAATCAAAACGAATTTTCGAATAAGTAACATAATGGTCAACCAGGGGAAATTCGCGGTTAAATTTTTGGCTTCGCACACACACACACACACACACATTGTGATTTGAGACTCTTAAATTGAATTGATGATGAGTATTTTCTGGAAAAGTTGTATTTATATAATTTTTTTATTATTCTGAGTTTCTTTTAGTCGAATTTTGTGGGTATATTCATTGCAAACCCTTACGAGATACAACTCGTCCTACTAGGGTGAACTAGGGCTTTAAATGCTTATTGCATATGCTTAATGCAATCGCTTGCCCGCGAAAGTGGTAATCTATCCAAATAAAATGAAATTTGTGAGAGTTGACCCATAGTTGCATTTTACATTGCTCAGGACGTGCAAAGTCCGAAGTTAGGGGTGTTTGATTAGGCTCAAATTCTTCCTAATTTATCCCTTTAATTTAGAGACTTTTATTATCTCGAGTAACGTAAAATGAGTGTAATTATCGCATTTCTTTGATACTAACTCCTTCTAAAGAGTATATATAGTTTCGTGTATTTCTTATAAGTTTTGCAGGTTTTTAAAGCATTGAGGAAGAAAGAAATTAGAAGAGATAAGGAAATCAAATAAGGAAAGTCTAAGGGAAATTCCGTAATTTTGTAACCTTCGTCCGAAGTTGAAGCCAACTAGATAGTTGAAGAGAATTCAATTTCAAGAGCATTGGAAGAAATGACAAGTCAATCCGAGCTACGATGAAAAATTTAAAGGGAATTGAAGTTGAGAAGAACCACGATAAAAATCCCTGCATGAAATACCAAGGAGATCCGGACCTTTTTCCAGAAAAGGATTGGGACTGGATCCTAAAAAATCCAAGTGATTTAGACCTTTTTCTATAAAAGGATCGGGACCGCCATGGTAAAAAAATTGCTGCAAAGAAAAGGGGTGTGATCCGAACCTTTTTTCCAAAAAGTATCCGGACCGCCTCAAGCTAAGGAACTCTGTGTAAAATAAGGGGGTGATCCGGACTGCCTTCCCCAATGGTTCCGGACCACATTGGATTTCCATAAAATTTTCTATTTTTTCTCGTAATTTTAATGGATTCAAACTCTTATAAATTTTGGAGCTATTTATTCAGAATAGTTACACAATATTAGGGGGTCGATTTTTTTAGGTTAGCTAATTAGGAGTAGAAGGTTTTTGTAGAAAAAAACCTACTTTTCCATAAGAAGTTTTGGTTGTAAGGATTGGAATTTAATTTCTACAATTTAAGTAACATCTTTTCCTTTAATTTTCAATTGCTCAATAGTTTAATTGTTAATTTGAATATGCAATTCCCTTTTCATTTAGTTTCTTTAGAGTAAATGTTCTATTTCTTAAAAACCCTATTTTTCTCTAAGTTAACCATGTCTAGCTTATTTTCTAATGGTTGGGGCTCATGAACCCCACCCGATGTATTTCACGATAATGGGAAATATACTTCTGAATTAAAATGTTAGATGAATCATGTTGCGTAACTATTGCAATCGTCGTAGGACTTTTGATCTCGTTTTTCCTAGGTAACTGGGATGCTTAAGAGTGCAACACGTGTATCTATTAATGAGAAACCGCTTTGTTCTTAACTTTGATTTCATATGGTGCGAGCTACGATCCCTTATGTATGTAATGCTTTGGATTAATAAAGACTGGGTTCATTTAAAATCTTAATTCCGAATCTAGTATCCTACGAAGTGAATTACTAGGGCATGGGGATTGTAATCCAATCTCTTGTTCCCATCTCATAGTTAAATCTTTTATCCATTTATCATCAGCATTTTGTTTAAGTAGCGTAGTTGCAAATTGTTAGTTCTTAGTTTCGTTAGTGGTTACTCTAAAATTTTCATCTAGTCGTAGTTGTTTCATACCCTAAATCATCTTTTCATTTCTTTAATAGTCAAAGCTAGGATTTCTTCATCTTTCCAACGTTGTCACGAATTCGCTCATCCTTTTTCCCTGAGGATCGATACCCGACTTATCGGATTATTACTTGAACGACAGGCTTTCACTTGAGCCTACATAGAACGCACACTAGACACATTTGTGGTCGCATCAAGTTTTTAGCACCATTGTCGGGGAGTTAGGTAGACTTAGGTTAGATCGAGTCAATCTAAAGCTTAGACCAAAAATTGAAAAAATTAAAATTAAAATTAAAATTAAAATATTAAAAATTAAAAATCCATAAAAATCTTCTCTCACAAGCCTTAATGAAAAATCCTGAACATACTCAAACTCCTCAAAATACTCCAACCAGCATTCACAAAAATTCAATTGTTAAGTATAATTCTGACAGTCCCCACATGCCTCGCGTTCCATTATTTTGGTCTCCACTTCCTACTCTTGAACACTCTATTGGTCATTACACCCTGAGTCAATCTTTGAGTCACATATCTAGGACACCGAGTGAGTATTCTGAGTCATTTGAAGAGATAGGGATTTCTAATGCAGCTAGTTTCGGCACTGGAGAGGGAAATCCACCCTATCGTCCCATGAAAGACTTACTCTTTCCTGAACAAACTATCACCCCTGTTTGCATTCTACTCCCGTATAATGCCGGTTAGTTCCACTTTCGCGATGGGATGATACACATTCTCCTTAATTTCCATGGCATGGATTCGAAAAAACAATACCTTCACATAAGGGAGTTCGAAGAGGCATGCGACACATTTAGTGACCAAGCTTGCACATAGGATGTCGTTCACCTAAAGCTTTTCCCTTTTTCCTTAAAGGATAAATCCAAGACCTGGGTATGGTCTCTACCCCCGAACTCCGTTATTTCTTGGAGGGATATGCAATCCAAATTTATCTCAAAGTTCTACCCACTACACAAGACCAACTCTGTCAAGACTCAAATCCAAGGTTTTTGACAACAAGATAATGAGCCTTTTGACAAGTATTGGGAACGTTTCCAATAATTGGTAAGCGCATGCTCCCATCATGGTTTTAAAAAATACCACTTGATCTCTTTCTTCCATAATGGGTTGCAAGCCACTTCCAAACAACTTATGCAAACTATGTGTGAACAACCATTCTATTAATTAGACTATAGTGATGCTGAGGCCCATCTTAAGTATGTTGCAGAGACTATTCAAGCATGGGACACATTTGATCTTAATACCCATGTTCGTCCTAGACAAGCATCTATCACTATGACTGCATCTGTTCTATACCATTTGGATAGTAATACCTTAATAAATCGTCGATTCGATCAGTTTTAGAGGGATATGAAAGATTTGTTTGATAGTCGGTTGAGATATTTCTCTGAATCCAGTCGTGTCACGAACAACCACAAGCTGCGATGAACCCACATTCACAGGTTGTCCCACCTCCTCCCCCTTATCAATTTCAGCAAGCACCACCTCCTCCAGCTCCATACATTACTCCACCGCGAAGGAACCTCGAGGATACAATAAATCAGTTTATCAACTCCCAGAGTGCAACCAATGCTAGATATGATCGCATGTTCGTCAAAATGAACACGAAAATATCAAAGTTTCAATCTTCGTTGAGTATCCAAGAGAAGGGACAGTTTCCTACCCAGGGCCAAAGACCTCCCCAAGGTCAACCTTGTGTTAGCTCCACCTCTACAAAACAACAAGAGCAATACCAAGAGGTAACCACTATTCATGGTGGGAGAGTTACCCCAACACGACGCATTAAAAGATAAGGAGACTTATCCCGATACGAAAGAGGTCGAAGATATCTCCTTAAATGAGAGTAACAAAGAAGACACTAGTGAGACCGCGATAATTGTCAAGCCACCCTTCGCCACACCATTCCCTCAAAGATTAGTTCTTACCCAAAAAGGGACCCCTCGTGATGAAGTGATAGAAGTACTTAAAAATGTGAAATTAAACTTACCTTTCATCAATTCAATAAGGCAAATTTCAGCTTATGTTAAAATCATAAAGACTTATTAACAGTCAAAAGGAGGATGGAGGTAAAGAAAAATGTATTTCTAGCACAGAATGTGAGCTCAGTTATTCTTAACAATCTCCCACCTAAATATAAAGATCCCAGTGCACTCACAATTTACTGCACCATTGGAGAGAATAAATTCGAAAAGGCCTTACTCGACTTGGGGGAAAGTATTAATATCCTACCTTATTCAATTTCTAGTCAACTAGATATTGGCGACCTTAATCCCACAAGTATAACTCTCAATTAGTGGATCGAACCGTGAAGATACCAAGAGGTATAGTTGAGGATGCGATAGTAACAAGAAGGGGAGGAAGACGATCTTATCGTGGTGAGCTTAATTAATGATATCGTTGAAGAGCGCATTGAGAAAAAAATTTGTGGTGACTCCTTATAAGCTTGCTTAGTGTCTAGGCATGAGAGCGAGGGAGCTTATACCGATTTTGAGATAGAGGTTGAGGAGTTGAGAGAGGTAATTGATGAGAGAGCATTGGACGAGGATGTAGTAGATGTAAATTGGGTTTCTCGATTCGAAGAGTTATCATCGAGGGAAGCATGCATGGTGCCCTCTATCAATACATTCCGATTCTCGAGTTTAAGAAACTACCCGCCAACGTTAAATGTGCTTTCCTAGGAAAGGGTGATACATTTAATATTATTATTTCCTCTAGCTTAGATGAAGAGCAGGAGGGTAAGATATTAAATATCTTGAAGAAGCACCAAGGTGCCTTTGGTTGGTGTATAGTTGATCTAAAGGGGATAAGCCCTCTAATTTGCACTCACAAAATTCACCTCGAGGAGGATGTGAAGACCTCGAGGGAAATGCAAAGAAGGTTGAACCCCACTATGAAAGAGGTGGTGAGATTCGAAATCATTAAATCATTGGATGCTGGGATTATCTATCCAATCTCAGACAACAAGTGGGTATGCCCCATTCAAGTCATCCCGATGAAGTCGGGTATGACAGTGATTGAAAATGCTAAGGGAGAGCAAGTTCCCTAATGTACCACCACTGGGTAGCGCATTTGCATTGATTACCGGAAACTCAATGCCAGAACTAGAAAAGACCATTTCCACTTGCCATTTATCTATCAAATGCTTGAACAGTAGCGAGACACCCTTACTATTTCTACCTAGATGGTTATTTCAGTTATAATAAAATTGAGGTAGATGTACTTGATCAAGAAAATAAAGCTTTCACTTGCCCCTTTGGTACGTTTGCCTACAAACGTATGCCATTCAGCTTGTGTAATGTACCAACGACCTTTCAAAGGTGCATGTTCAGCTTATTTAGTTACATGATTGAGAGAGGGATGGAGGTTTTCATGGACGACTTTATCGCTTTTGGCACCTGTTTCAATCTATGTTTAGCTAATCTTGAGAATGTACTAGCCCGGTGTGTGGAAAAGAACTTTGTGCTGAATTAGGAGAAATGCAATTTTATGGTAACTGAGGGCATAGTTCTTGGCCAAATTGTTTCATTTAAGGGGATCGAGGTTGATAGAGCAAAAATAGATGTCATAGCTGACCCTTAAGAAACCTTCTTATGAAGGACACCCATTCAAGTGGAGTGAAGCAAGCCAAAGTGCTTTTGAAAAATTGAAAAGCATGCTTGTGTCCCCTCCCATCATTCAAGCTCCAGATTGGTCTTCACCATTCGAGCTCATGTGAGATACTAGCGATTATGCGATAGGGGTTGTTTTGGGCCAAAGAAAAGACAAAAAGGCTCATGTCATGTACTATGCTAGCAGGACTCTCACCAGACCATAACTCAATTACTCCACCACGGAGCAGGAATTTTTAGCGGTACTCTTTGCTATAAACAAATTTCGGTCCTATTTTATTGGTACCCCCATCACCTATTTTACGGACCACGCAGTTTTAAAATATTTCCTTGCAAAGAAAGACGCAAAGTCGCGCCTCATAAGGTGGATCCTACTCCTACAAGAGTTTAATCTCTCCATTAAACATAAAAAAGGAGTAGTAAACATCGTCATCGATCATTTATCATGACTTTCGTCCGACGTACCTAGAGATCCTACACCCATAGACGAGTACTTCCTAGATGATCAACTCTTTTCCACCTCTTCTTTGCCCTGGCTTGTGGATATAGTAAACTATCTTGTCACGGGAGCCGTCCCTACCGATTAGACACCGTAAGATAAGAAGAGGTTCATCACTTAGTCGCACATGTTTTTCTATGACGATCCATTCCTTTTTAAATATTTCCCTGACCAAATCATCCAAAGATGCGTACCGGATGACGAGATTCCAAAGGTCATCCAATTCTGTCATTCGGAGGCATGTGGGGGCCACTTTTCTGTGAAAAAGACAACCGTTAAGATTCTCCAATGCGGCTTGTACTAGCCCACATTATTCCAGGATGTAAACAATTATTGTAAATCATCACTACACCAAATCTGCCAAATTATCACGGGCATTGACCTGGACTAGTTCAACTTGTCAAGGTCAATGACCGTGATAATTCCTGGGGTGATAACTTTTTTTATCACGGAATTATCACGGTCATTGACCGTGACAAGTTCATTAGAATTGTCATGGTCCTTGACCTTAATAAGTTTGTCATGGTAAGGACCGTGACAAGACCGTGACAATGGTTAAAAAATTATCACGGTTAATGATCGTGACAATTCTGGTCTGAATTGAAAAATAATCTATTGGGCAGTTTGGCCACTGCCACTGCCCAACAGTATATTTGTACCTGCTATAGCAATGTTGTACCTGTTCAAGCATCATATATCCAAATAAAATAGAGATAATCCAAATATACATTCAAAATTAAGACAATATGCATCACGATATAATCCAAATGTAATTCAAATGTACAACCTTAAAAACAATTCAATTCAAATAATGTCACTACATGTCTTAAGTAAGGTTAACTCTGAGGAGGTGAGTAGTCCACACGATATACGAATTGACACACCCACTAATATACATCGTGCCTCGTTATTCGTGCAACCACAATGGGGAGTTCTCCTTCCCGGGTATCACATGCGTGGTGAGCACCTTAGACTCGATGTCTTGAAGCTCACGTCCATGAACTAGTGAAACCTGGATGATATTCGGGTCCATCAACCCCCGCCCTATTCGCTGGCTATCAAATATATCCAGTATAAACATGCTCAACCAACCAAGTGTCGACATCGTTCGGTCGAAGGGAGCCAAATTAGGAAGTGGATCATCAAAGTCCGCACGTGTCGGTGATGATGCATCGAGGTCCACATCCTCGTCCTCCTGCACCTCCTCCACCACCATCTCCTTCTCCTTCCCTTTCCCCTTACGATTTCCTCCCAAAGAATGCTTCCTGAATGATAACATATCTTGGACCGTCGCCTCCAAATGGGACAGCTTTGCGTCATGCGATTCCACCGTTCGAGCCAACCCGGTGTCGCTTATCTCTAATCCGATGATCCTAGATTTGTCCATTCGCGAGCTCAACCCCTTGTCCTCCCCTTGCAATCAATGCCAAGAACTTGGCTGAGTGCGTCAGTGGACAAAGATACCTTATCGGCATCAGACTGCGACTCATGCACTTCCTTAAGGTTTGCCCGAAACGAAAAAAAACACATGATTAGTAAAATAAGTAAATTAAAAAATTATAACGTAATTAATAAAAAGTAAACTGTTGGATTACTTACAATCGTGGCCGCGACACTCAGGGACACCTCCTTATCCTTCCCCTTCTTCATTCGAAGAGCCACATAAGTATCGAGCCTATGTGGCCTACCCCCAGGGCCACTCCCTATCCCCTGAAATAAAATAAAGTAAAATTAGTATCGGCCCCGCAAAGTAAAATAATGTAGAATAATATATTTCTGTAGTTATAGAAAAATTAAATATTACCATCATCCTATTATCCACCTCAGAGTAAGACGTCCGACCGGAGTAGTGCACGTCCGTCTTTTTTCCCGATTTCCCTCCTCGACTGGCAAGATTTTAATTGTTCCTCCCCAATCTCATTGTCAATGAACTTTTGCCATTGTGCCAATGAGATCAGACCCTTCGACAGGACGGATTCACACATTCGGATAATGGACTCTCATGTCTTCCCAAAGTACCGAGTCCGCATACTTTTCTTCCACGTCTTGTGTTGCTCCCTCAACTGCTCCAAGACGGAATCTTGTAGCTTTGGATCCAGGCTGAATTGTTCTTGTCCACCAAATACAATGTTAGTTGCGAATAAATATGAATATAAATATAAAATGAAATTAAAATCGAAATCGAAATCAAAATCGAAATTTAAATATTCATATAAATATAAATATAAATACATTACCTGTAGTGCCACCCAAACAACTAACTTAAGCTCATATGGCACCTCCTTCCAACTAATGTACCCCGGGTCGATGATTGTCTTTACCATCTCGACGGATATCGCTAATAGCCCCGACTTGTTCTCGATGGCGATCCCCAATTTACCATATTTGGGGAGCCTATGGGTTGAGGATCCCTCGTCGCCTCCGCTACCAACGAGCCCAGACGACATCATCATAACCAGCATCATCATCCTCGCCTTATTACTTGAAGGAGACATTTGCTGTAACAAAATGTTATTAGTACAAATCAAAATGAATTTAAAAAAGACATGCAAATATGTATAATTACTACAAATAAAAATTAATTGTTACTATTAAACATCCCCACCCCCACCCCTACTGCCCAAACACACGCACAATACACAAGAGTGAAAATGTTAAAGTGCAAATCAATTAAAAGAATTAACAATGGATGTTTCGATACAAATTGAAATATATATTACCATACATGCCCCCTCCCCCCCCCTACCCCACCCCCTTCCCCCACCCCCCACCACACACACGCCCACACACTCTTTGTATTTCGGATATCCCATCACAGCTACCACAACTAATCACCTATTAAAGGTAAGAAGCGTATATTCATGGATTAGTATAAACGAAACTTAGATTTATAGTATGTTTCATTTAATTATGTCTTATTTATATTCGATTTTTAAATTTCAAATTCAAATTCAATTTATAATAGAAATTTCTATTTCCCCCATGTCCTCTAAAGGGTGAGTGGCCCTATCCCATTCAAGACCGCATTTTTCTATAATATACTTAACAACTCATGCACATTGTTACGATTTGAGAAAAATTCGGCAGCATATCCCCGTAGTTCTCCAAGTACACGACGTAGATTGGTAGGTGTGAGTGTTATTTCAATTGATCAATTGAAAAATAGTCACACTTGTCAATCTAGTATGTACCCAGAGAACATTAGGATAAAACTATAGAACTTCCTCTAAAAGTAACAACTTTAAGACACTAAGAATATTATTATATAGAAATTATGCAGTCCCAAACTATCCAAATGGGAAAATTTGAGAGATCTCATTACAGGGGTAATGACTCTCGAACGGTTCTAAGGGCTATTGAATGCATTCGCATAAGAACTAGAAGGCTAGTATCAATGCACACTATATGTAATTTCAAGTATGTTTCATTTAATTATCATACTATATATATATATATATATATATATATATATATATATATATATATTGTTCGTTATACAAAGTAATTTTCAAAAAAAGTTGAAAAATCCCACCACCATATGGATAATAATCCAGTGGTCATGCCACTTTTAAAATTAACCAACCTAACATCAATCCACTATAATCCAACCGCAATGTCAACAACAAATGTGTATCCTGTACTCCTTCTAATTCCTCTACTCAATTAATTATTTTCATCAATTAAACTAACAATTAAAGTATACAATTATTAATTTACTAATTTACAATGAGGGGCAATCCTACTTTCGTATATTAATTCACTAAAAAAATTAATAACCAATCAATTCGTTTACAAGGGACACTTCTTTCATCGTACACCGGCGTTTTGTGTTTTGTGGAATTGATTCATTTTACTTTCTTAATCACCTAGATGCATCTTTAGGATTAATAAGATAAAATTGGGTTAAGATAAATTGGTTCACAAAAGAGGTTCAAATTAAAATTGGAAAAAGTTTATTTTTTGGAATAATTATTTTCACCTAAAGCACATATAAGAAAAAGGGGCCTACAATATCAAAGTCTATGTAGTTCGTAAAGTGAATAAGGTTGGGATAACCCATAATCCAAATTTATATTCTCTCTTTTAATTTATTAAAATAGATGTGAAATGTGTTGAAAATATAAAAAACTATGAGAACACACTAAATTGGGAATTGTTGTATCAGCCCCCTTTTTAGGGTTTTTAATTTATGAAAATAGATGTGAATGTAAATATGATAATAAAAAAGTGTTATTAGTGATGGTAGTATTATAAAAAAAGTACAAATGCAATAAGAACATAAAGATATGAAAAAAAGAATTTATGGGACTAATAAAACATAAAGGATATTATAAAGCCTCTATAGTTTTGTCTGAGTATCTTTGATTTTTTTCTTGGAGGTCCAACTAGTTCAACGCATCTGGGGTTTATATCTTCATAATAAGACTATAACATAACCTTGTTAGGCTTTAAATCTGAGATGAATTCAACTAGTTATACCCCCAAAAAACTATGCAATGGTGCTCACACGGAACAAACCTACAAATATTACAAAATTCACTAAATATAATTTATGTAAATAACTACCAAACTCGAACCATTAACTTAAAAAAGGACTCGAATCCCAATTTGACTTTGGGATGCCTACAAAGATAAATAAACTCGCATCAAAGTCCACGTAGTTGCATCAAGACACAAGGTTAGAATGTTATTATCTAACTGGTAATTTGATTAATGTGTTCAATGATTTAAATAGTGAATCGAAAATCTTGCCAGCATCAAAAAAATATTATTCTAAAGAGATTATCCTTGTTGGGGGAATCGATATTGATTATAACCGAAATTTTATGGAACCCATCAGTTGAAACGCTGACTATACATAACCTTATTTTTCCCAAGGCTATAAGCCTAGTTAGTAACATGCATTTCACCCGCCGGGTTCCAAAAATTAGGACTGTAATTATTTTCTGTGAATATTGGTATTGATAAAGGATACTCACAAACATAACTTCAATATTGCGTGAGTGCACTTGAACTTTGTTGTCCGGGTATAACTAGTCAAACTCACCACATGCTCCCTAAATTATAACATAACCTTATTATAACTTGACTGGTTATACTTAAAAATAAATTTCAAGGGTACACATGCAAAACTAAAATTAAATTTGCGAGTAGACTTAACCAATATCAATATTTTGAACAAAACAATCATATTCCCAATTTATGGAACTCATCGGGTGAAATACATGATATTAGCAGGTAAGATAGACTTGGCCAAAAGAAGGTTGTACGTAGCTATAATTTTACAAGACTATAATACCTACTACTAGCCTTTGTTTCAATTAATGGGTTTCACACAACATCAAAATCACTCTCGATGCACCAATAATGTTAATCTAATTTGAACAACACTATGTCGATCCTATGAAGATTTTGGCTTCATTCATTACATTAGTGAACACATTAATCATATTATTGATTGGACACTAACTTCTAATCTTATGTTGGTTTGACATGGTATCATGTCATGTATTTTTGCTCATAAATGGTTTTTTCTAACAATTCATGCCATACATACATACACCACTTCCACCCGATCGGAATGAAGATCATGTTCCATACAAGAACTCTTACTCGATAATATATTCAAAGTCATTCGACCCAAGCATTCTGTCATTAAACACTAGAAAATTGAAATTAAAGAAAATTAAGATGTCATCACATGTCGTGTGAAATAAAAATAATTACAAACTTGTCCCAAAATATAAAAGAACATTAGAGACTTGCTCCAAAATAAAACATTTTTCATCACCTAAGCTTCACCAGTAAATAAACTGGCCAAGAAATATATGTATGTTATATGTTGTAATATATCCCCATCTCCATAGTCAATATGCACAACCTCATTTTAGTAACTCGGGTGTACATTATCAATCAATATATTGGCCTCGCCTACTTCTAAAGAGTGGTCGTACAAAGGTGTTCTCTGAGTCATAGAAATGAGCATGCTTGTGGTTATAACTCTTCTATTGGTCAAATCCCTCAGATAATACTCATTTCCATACTCACCGTACATTGACGTTGATGATGCTCGAAAGAGGGTGCAACAAGTGGCTAAGAGTGGAATGTTAGAGGAGGCATTGGGAAACCTTGAGGTGCAGGAAAGGGGAAACCCAGAGGCACAAACTGAGATTCGCCTTATTATTGAGTAAGATATTGGAACAGTCCATTAATTTAGTCATTAGTTGTCCTAAGGTATTGGTAACATTGCTTATATCTTTCTTACGACCTAACATGTCCTGTTTCATATTGACCCATTCTTTTACATGGCTCGACATGTTACCACTAACCAAAGAGATCTCCTCCCATACAAATGCGGTGTGCTATAATTTGGTCCTTGGCATCCTAAATCCCACACCTTTTGTCATTTCCTTTTTTCCTTCCTAAATACCTTTGATAAGGCTTATGAGTCAATGTCATGGAAGGTGCACTCAGATTGATCGCTCACCATGCCTTTTACCCTCTCCTATAGTTTAATATTATATTTGTGACTATAATTTCAATATTATTGTATTATATGATGCATATATATAATCATTAAATTTAAACTCATCAGAGTCAAATCCAATATTTATAAGAATTTTTTGGCCTTTTTACATTGTCAAGAATGTTATTATAGATTGAGTCTATTATAATCTTTCTTTTAATATGTAGTCCCATTGGTCATTTACACCCATTCCTCCTTCAACTCGTCATATGATTTGGACCCAAATTTGTGGACATTAACGTTTTTGCCCTGTTCTATCTATTTTTCTCCCTTTGTGCGATTTTTTGCTCCCGACCACTTTCTCCAAGATGTAATTCAATTGTTGGGAAGGCATTTCAACATTTTATGGGACTTTATCTGTCAACCCCATAATTTCATAACATGATGTCCCCACTGGTAACTGAGCTTTATAGAGGTTCTTTCGATATGCTCTCAATTATTTAGTTACTCGAAAAAGAACAGTTTCCTTTGAATCGGGTCGGAATGTACAAGTTTTATAAAGTTATCCCACATGTCATCATTTATGCCACAATCAATGTTCTTCTAGTTGTCTACACCCTCGATGCCCACGATCATCTTTTTGAGAGACAAATGTCGACTTTAAAAGCGTGGGCATCATTTTTGTTACTAGTAGGATTCTCGAAAATTGAGAAGCCAATGTTCTTTTTATCTTATGCTTAATATTCCTCCATAACGGAGTTGGTAGAGTTAGGTTAACAGGGGCCTATGGAGTCTGATGACTCGAGGACAGTGTAGATGGAGTAGTATAATGAGCCTATGAGGGATTAGAGTGTTGCGAACCTATAGTTGTCGAGACTTTAGCTAATGGATTAGGAGAGGATTGGTTTGGAGGAAGAGTTTCGTTATTTGGTTGATTATCTTTGTTCATATTTGACATTTCCTAATAAATAATAATTAGAAAAAGAATATATGACATTTATGTTTAAGAATATATATACACATATATTAAAAAATTATTTTAGGAGCTTTTAAAACACACTTGATATGACTGATTTCCATTCAATTGGTATTTTTTTTTAATTTGTGAAAAATTACAAGTGCAGAATGGAGCGGAAGTGTATCCATTGAAAATACCCTCTTTAAATCCCACGGAATTTTGTTTTGTCTCAATATTATGACAATAGTCCCAAATACACTCAGACATATACACATACTAAACACATTCTTAAAAAGAGTTTTAAACTTAATTTTCTATTTAAAATCTTGAATTGAATTTTGACTAATATAATATTTATTTTTGTATATATATAAGGAAAGGATCAAGTGAGGTACCAGTTTGACGACCCTGAATGAGGACCATTTTTTTTTAAATAGTCAAAAAAATATTTTTGCGTTGATTTTTTTTATGATTTTTAAACATTTCAATAGGAGCATAAAAAATAATCAGTGCAAAATGATTTTTTTTGCTATTTTAAAAAAAACGGTCAAACTTTGTCAATTTTTAAGTTGTTAAAAACTCATCAAGTTTGACTGTTTTTTTAAATAGTAAAACAATAATTTTGAACTGATTTTTTTATATGGTCCTACTGAAATATTTAAAAACTATCAGAAAAATTAGCCCAAAAATATTTTTTTTACTATTTTATCAAAATTGGTCCGCACGAGCAGTATACAAACAGAGGTCCTCGCGAGATCCTCTCTCTCTCTTTATATATATATATTAGGGTATGCCCGTGCTTGAAGGCACGCTAAAAATTTCTGAAGTACGCAATCGTAAAACAAGAAAAGTTTTGTTCCCCAACAAAACATAGTGTAATTTTGAAAAAATGGTTGTAACTTCCAAAGTCGTGTGCGTCATGACTCCAACTCACATGCCTATAACACTTCTTGCATTTTTGCAAAATAAATAAATATTAGGTAAGAAGATAAAAATTGTATGTAAATAAAATAATATTTGACATTAGTTGTATATAAATAAAATAATATTTCACATTAGTATGATAAATTGTCAATAAATGAATTAGGCATAACTTCCATTGTTTATAGGATGATCCACAATGCAAATAGTTTGTATTGGACCTCGCATAAATGACATTGTTGCCATAAAATACTAATTTAAATTGAAAATTGTTTCGTACAACACCAATGTGAAGGACATTTTAAAAAAAATTGGGCGAAAAAAAAGGCAGGTGTAGATGCTTGATGAAAACAAATTTATAATAGCATAATGTATTTATGTATCTACAAAGAAACTTAAAGGAAGGTGAAAATTGCATAATATACTTATGTATACTAATTAGTTGATTGGTACACCTAAATTGCGAAAAAAAAGTAGAGAAGTTTAAATTGACCGTAATAAGAGCATTCCATCTTTCATTCCATCACTTTTTGAAGATCCAATTCTATAGTGTAATCATGTCCAAAATTCATACTCCATTAGTAGGCAACACATAGAAAGATTGTGTCGAGCAAAAAATAATATATATTGGGATAATCACAACTAGAATTCCTAATCATAGCAGGTATGTGTTTCAAATACATTTTTACCTACTATATACAAAAGCTTGGCCAAGGCATATTTGAGTGAACATTTTTTATACCACCAATCTATATATACAACTCTCTCTTTGGTATATAACATTTAGTACTTTCTGTTTGGCCTGGCAGAAATCTATCAATCTCGAATACCTCCAGGGAACAGCTGTGTTCTGTGCGAAGAAAGCTAAAGAGGGTAACATCTCACTCAACCACCGATTGATTTCATCTAAACACGAACCCGCTTAGTTGAAACCTGCAGAGCACTCGATTGCAGGCTAGAGGGAGAGCTAAAACCAACCTCCAGAAAGCGAAGGCTTCCAGGCTTTCAAGTTTGACCTCGGTGTGACGTCCCAGACCGAGCAAATGATGATATACTCGAGAGCCAAGACTATGCAGTGCATTTCTAAAGCCAGATGTCTCAAATCTAACAGCATTCTCCACACAAAAACATTAGCGGAGGTTGAAAATCCTACATAAAAGCTCAAGAATTTTAATAAAAGAAAATGCCCGAGCATCACTGGAGTGTTTCTGCAGACCACGTCGAGTATATAGTTAGTAATGAGCAGAAAAAAGCCATATATGAGCCCGATAGATGATGGGGTTTATGGCCAAAATTATTTTGCGATGTCGTTTATGTTAAAGGCTTCCACCATTGTTTCATTTACTTCAACTTTCATCATCGAATATATCTCCTATTTGAGAGCCTCTCTTGCTTCACTATAAGCGCTTTCAAAATAGATTTTCACATCCCCAACCCTCAATAGATTACGCCATGTATTAGCCTATTATCCAAATAACCTGTTAAATGATTAGATAAAAAAATATCACAATATATTTACAGAAGTCATTAATAAGATTATAGTGATTATATATTTTAAATAAGCATAAACCAATTATTTGTATTAATGATCAGATTATGATATATCTACAATGTTTTTAAAAATGAAAACCTCTATTATAAAATTTCTTATCATTGCCATTGAACATATGTGATGATCAGATCCCATGTTTAAAATTTATAAAGTATTGAAAATGATATGAAAAAGGGAGGTCTAGCATATGTAAGTTATATATGCATATCTTATACCTTGTGTCGATGACATGCAAAAAAAGAGGAATCTTTTAAGCGGTGAGGGTCAAAACTTTTAAAATGATATAAAAATTCAATCAATGCCAAAAAAATGAAAAAATATTAAGTAGCTAGAACATTTAGTAGGCAGACCAAAACTCACAAAACCAACATTACAGGTGCTTTTTCCAACCACCCTACCTGATTTGTTGCTCGATCCCAAAATCGCAGCAACAATAGCCTCTTCAAAATCTTTTCTATCATGTGATTCAAACCCATGTGATCAAACATTGTGATTCTCTATTTTAAATCTTTGCAAAATAAGAGAAGAAGTTGTAAAGATAAAATTCAATTGCAAAATCAGTGTACATTTCAAATAGAAACATGTGACACGGGGGTGATTCACACCTAGTGATCGGTGCTAGGGCCTGCAATAAAAACAAACGTGCAAAATAATTGAAATCATAAGAAGATTTCAATAAATGAAGTAGGGGAAATGGAAAAACTTAGTACGAGTTGAAATAATAAGGGATCAAGTGAAAAAGAGATAAACAAAATACCACATACATACCAGGTGAACAATCAGTACCGGGTAAAAAATTACCCACTATTTGAAACAAAAAATTAAAAACTATTAAAGAAAAAAACATCCACATCTACATAAGAAACTATAGAAACAAAAAACATCCAAGGGAAAAACTCAGTGCTAGGTGAAAACAAATCTCAGTATCGATTGCAACATTAATAGTGAAGCAAAGACTTAGTAGAAACGACATAAAATTTAACATCTCAACGACTACCCTTTATTTTCCTAAAATATATGATGTTGAATATTAGTTTGTATTTCACCATATTCATAAAATCTGAACCGATAATATAGTTTTATCCGAGACTTGAATCTCAGGAATATTTGAAGATGAAAGTAATTACCATGCTGTCGGATTCTGATCGCACGGTTGTCTACTCTTTACCCGTCCTTGTACATCCTAGGGATCTTAACATCTACTTTATGAGAGCCAGACACAATTTCAGCTAGGTTTACTGCTGAACTTAGTACATGGTGAAAAAAAACTCAGTTTCGGTCATAATTTAAAAAAAAAAACTCAGTACCGGGTATAAATACCAAAAACTATGAAGTAGCTATGCCGCGTGCCTAAAAATAATTTGTACCCATACACCCCAGCATACTATTTCAATCGAAAAGAAGTAAACAGACTTTTTTGAACATATCGAAACTGAAATGAAAAGGAATTGGAATAAAAAAGTGGGGTCCAAACTGAAATGAATAAATTTGTTAGTTTTTAAAAGTTGAAAGAAATTAACAATGAAAAACTTTCAAAACAAATAATTTTTTAATATGGATGAAATTGACCCCCCAAAAAATTATTTGAATTTCATGTATGAATGCCATTTTAAACATATAAAATACGGGAGTTGTAGGGCTTTCCAAAGAATGCAAATAGATTTATTACCCCTACTCAACTTGAATAAGAAAAAAAAGAAAGTATTTACCCAAGAGAAACAAAAATTAACAAAATAAATTATTTAAAGAAAAAACATAGAAATGAAAATACCTATTAACATCTATAAATCTGAGAAGATACGCATCGCAATAATGCTCACCAATATCCAATATGCACATTTTGAATAGGTTCATGTGCCAAAAAAACATTAAAACAACCTGTTAGTGAAATTATTTTCAAATGCCAACATTCTTCAATTATTTCGGTAGGAAATTAGTATTAAAATCCATAGTGAGAATGTAAGAATGTTCAAGTCCACGCACATGTTAATGAAATAATCTCATAATACCTTAAACCTCTTAACTTCTACTGAAATCACTTCAACAATACAAACTAATAAAGAAATCACCGACCTACATTTACAAATAGTTGTAATGTAGGGAAAAAAATTACAATTAAAAATAAGCTCAATGTACTGAACACATAAACAGATTAGGTGAGATTTTAAGGTAAGAACTCAACCTAAAAAAATTGAATATATCTATTGTACTGTCAGCTAATCCGGTGTGCCTAAACATATAAACCTCCTTGCATGAAAAAAGAAATCATAAATACCTTCATAGAGACTGGAGAAACAGAAGAAACTATGAATAGATCATAAACTAAAAATACAACTTGGAAAAGAAACCATAAATAAAGATAGAAAATTTGAGAAGCAAGCTACGTAAATATCGACATGGGTAACTGCAGTAGCTAGAATAATACTAAAAGCCCTCACCACAATTGCTCGGATCCTCTGCTCCTACATTAGCCAACTTGATGAACCCACTTATAATCGATCTGGTTAGTTCCTGCAAAAGAAAACTTCACTTACGATAATCAGAACTTATAGCCTTGTAAATTTTTAGTCTGGGCTGAGATAGAGGAACAGTCATTCAATTGATTTAGGGTCCTATCATGGAAAAAAATAAGATATAATATTAATCAAAATTAGGAACATACTCACATTTAGCCCAAAATTAAAACCCATATGATAAAAATCATTCCTTTTGGATTAGAAAGATGCTACCAACAGTGTGTGAGACCCTCTACATTATCATGAACATCCTCTACAGGGCATAGACTTCTCACTTTGAACCTGTAATGAGGTAATTAAACAATTAATTAATCTAATATTATATGTATTTAGATATGGAGAATTACAAACTTTAGTGAGACATCAATTTTAACTAATTGGAAAAGCAATAGTGAAACGCATCCTATCCTTGAGATATAACTCCTGCCTAATGCACTCAACCAATCACCTAAGATACGATAGTTTTACAATTTAGGACTCATCCTGTGTCTGATATATCCCATAACATATGATAAATAGTTTTACAATTTTGAATGCAATTTGGAAGTTTTGCTAAGGTATTTGCCTGTTCATTGTGAGTTTCTGTCTCATGTCTAGTGTGGTTTAGAGGTTGAAAACACTACTGTAATGGAATCAATTCAGTGATTTCTTCAATCCACTGATTCATAATGAGTTAGGGACTTTTTACAACTTGGTGTGCATAGTCGTCGATCAAAAACACACAAAAAAACTCACAATCAACATTCAAATTGTTGTCCTTTCTAGGCCAAGAGAAAAAAATCCAACACATAAGCTCAACACTTACTTCTCATATGCCTATAATACCATTATCTTACCAGTCTGTTATAAGAATAAAGATCATATTACAATGTAAAAATATTTCTTATTATAAACATAAATATGACAGGAGATTGTGAATTTTAGATATATATGGTTAACACCACAGTTAGGATTACATCTCGAATTGTAATGTGCAAAAATTATAAACCCATAAAGTCTAACAAAAAAATCATTAGGATTTTAATTCTAACTGGTCAAAGTTTATGTAAATCACATAGCTTTAAAATGTTAACTGTTCAGGTCTACATAAACACACAACTGTAGAATGTTGAATCTCAAAGTAAAACAAAGTTTATTTTGAACCCACCCACCTCAACAAAGTTTGTGAACTTGGGATCTCTGTTCACAATCAACCTATCTTCATATCTGTGAAATGATTATGCATTTCAAAATCCTATTAAACACATTTTCTTACTATACAATAATAGTTGGATCTGTAAAATAGAAAATCAACAATAGCTGGATGTGCAAAATAGACCAACCAAAAACGTTGGATCTGTAAAATAGACCAACAATAGCTCGATCTGCAAAATAGTTGGATCTATAAAATAAAATAAACATTTTAACATCAAAAAAAGCATGTATAAACCAACAATAGTTGGATCTGGAAAATATAAAATCAAAACACAGGTCCAAAAAAATCAAACTCGTATAGAGAGATAGAGCATTAAAAATAAGAAAATACCTGGATAATTTTACCAAACAGTAGCTCGGTCTGCAAAATAGAAAAATGTCATAATTATAACACAACGAACAAAAAATGATGGTGAGAGAGCAGATAAGGAAAAAACAAAGATTCTACCTGTAATAACAAACCAAAAATGAGTATTGGGTTTGGTTATAAATGAGAAGTGTCTATTTGGGAAGCCGGATTCGAAGGGAGGTGTTTGGTTGTTTAATCTAGGGAGAGAGTTTTAGTTGGTTGTTGGTTGTTGGTTCCAGTTGGACATTAAAAATAATCGAGTCTTCCAGCTATGACCTCAGACGAAGCGCCGCTAAGGAGTTGCGAAGTTAAGGCCGACATCGGGGGTGAAGAGATGAGGGCATCGGCAGTTGAATGAGGGTTTTTGGTTTACTGCTGAAGTGTAAGAATGGGGGACGGGATTAAATGAGAGGTAAGTAGGCCTTTTCCCAACTTTTGAGACATTCAGATGGGTCAAATACTATTTCAGGCTTGTTTTTGAATTTTGAGTAAAAGTGAAAATTAAATTTGTGTGCGAAAGAAGAGGGGGAAAATCAAATGGTCAAGGGTAAAATAGGAAGTGCATGAAAAACTCTTTAAGATGACATCATGTTTTAATTTTATGACATACATAATTTTTCTACTTTATATGTATGCATTTGATTCATAAATATTTTTTATATTACACATTTTATGGTTTTATGATTATTAAAATTTTAAAATTAATTTTTATATAATTTTTTTGAAATTATAAATTATTAAATTAAACATTTATAATGAAACATATTAATTATTTTTATTGTTTCTTAATTAATATCATCGTGACGTAAAAATGGAAGTGTTTTGTGTGGTTTGCGGGTCGTTTGGTTTTCGATCCAGGTGACTTGGTTTGGACCAATGGGAATGTGAGGTCTGGCACATGCAATTGAATCACACGTGAGCCTCGGGCATGATTTGTGATTACTGTTGACTGCTCAGAGGACTTTTTCAATTTTTTCCTCCATGATGGCTTAGTTATTATAATGTATACCCCCTACCAACCCCTTTTTTATGCTATTCCAGTCTTACCCTTTGAATGCCCTCTCCCTTTACCCTTATGTCCTTATTTATTAAGGAATTACAATAATGCATGGGGAATTCCACACCCTTTATAAAGAGACTGAGATTTTTAAATATTGAGAAAATTTCCAAAAAGAAACGAAACAAAACCCAAATTTATTTTGAAATCTCTCTCTCTATCACTGAAAACTTAATTATTTCACATCCTCTTAAAGACCTTTTCCTTAACCTCAATCGGGAGTTTTGAGAGAATTCGTGTTGTAGTTTTTTTATTATTAAACATATTTAAGATTTTTGGGTTTGGGAGATTTTCGGATTTTGACTTTTGAAAGCTTTTTATGACTCTCTAGGTTGATCATTCAAGGTTGATCGAGCTCTTGCCTTCTCCTTTTTTGCTTTGTGATCATCGCTGGGATATACTCTCTAAATTCATCCTTTTACATACACACACACACACACACACGTGTGTCTGTGTGTGTGTGCGCGCTTGTGGTTTTGTGTGTTAAACTGATTTACCATGTCTATAAAAACTAGTTCTAAAAATCGTAGACTGAAACCTTCCATTTTCAGTCAGATTTTACAAAACTTACTTTTATACATACACATCTCTTAAATGTTTAGTAGATATTTTTTTATAAATTAAATGTTTTCTTAAAGCTGCTATACTCTTTGAAATATGATTTAATTTGTATTTTCTCATATTTGTGCAGATCCGGTTATAGTTTGTAAAAACTTTTAATCTAAATCTTTTATTACACAAAACTAACTTTCAGGTTTTCTCATAGTTGAAACCTAAAACCCTAAAGCAAATAATCTTTTCATCTAGTCCTTAGGGCTTGAAACTTCCATCCTCCTGTTAAAAATAAAAACTTATTAAAACCTTTTTCTCTTTGCATCTTCGCTAATATTGTTGTCTTTAGTCTCAAGCTCTGTTTTTGCTCTACTAAGCTTCATTGCTTATGTTGTTTGATATAATTTAAGTAGTTGTGGGGTTGTTTAGTATTATCCTTAGTATACTTATTATATTAGCTATACCTATACATTTGCATATTACAATATATAACGTGTACGCAAACTGTTATTATAGTGGACTTTTGGGGGGGGGGGGTCTTGGTACTAAAAGAACCAAAGTTTTTCAGTATACTAATTTCCTCATTATCAAACTATTGTGGGATAAACTTCTTGTCCTCATTTCATTCTATTTCAAATTAAAATTCATTTTTAATTTAAACCTCAAACCAACCAGAGTTGAACTTTTTGTGTGTGTATTCAACCATTAAAGTTTAAAAGTTTTTTACCAAAGACTCATAAGATAATTTTATTCATCTTGACACTATATTAGATTACTTTCATCCATGATTTTCATAAAAAATTCTATGACATGAACTCGAAATCCGTTCTTCTTTAAGTTTTTCGAAAACTCATGTTGTAAGACGCCACAACCTGGATTAATGCTCTATTTACTAAATTGTATCCGCAATGGATGAATATTTTTTGCCTTAATAGTGTCATTAACGACAGTGCACGACTGAGGTTATGAATGAAAAATATTTTCTCTATTTCCTCATCCCATCATCTGAGAAGAAAAATTAAATATGGTCGAATAGTTACAATTAAGTGACATCAACTCCTAGATTTGTAAGGTTTAAACTGTTCAATTTTTTTCCAAGGCTACTAAATGGGGGTTCCCTCTATATGGCACGCACTAATCAAAGATGTTTTAGTGCAGTCCAATAGTAATCTCTTGATCATCTATTGAAAGTATATATTAACGTGACTCTTTTTTATTTAAAAAATATATAAAAGGAGTGTGTGAATATGACCAGTGTTTTTTAAGTTGAACAAGAAGACGAAAAAATGTCTAAAATATTTTTTCATATGGGAGAACACACAAATACTATGAATAAAGTGTCTAATTAATCCTATAATTAATATGAACCCGTCAACTAATTAATGTTTTCCAATTGATCAATGAAATGAAAGAAGTACATTTTTAGTTAATTTTAAATAAATCAATACTAAATTACTATGTGTCCACCAATGTGTAAACCCTTCCACCAATTGTTGTTCACCCAAAGAGAAACCATATAAGTAATAGGTGAACACAACCACAAGAGTTAACCAAAAAGATATATTCACTAATATTCATTTGCATAATATCAACATCAAGTAACTAATGTTTTTAATTCATAAATCAAACACAATAAGTCCAATTTTATTTCATCTTATATAAATCAATTCAAAAATTATTATGCGTCCACCAATATGCAAGTCCTTCCACCAATTTATGTTCACCCAAACAAAAAAAACTTAAGGAATGGTGAACACAACCACAACTATTAACCAAAAACACATATGCACTAATATTCATACGCAAAATATCAACATCGAATAATTAATATTTTTGATATTTTTCAGATGAATGTTTGTGCGTCTATATTTTTGGTTAACTATTATGGTCGTGTTCAACCCTTCTTTAAGTGGCTATTGTTTGAGTGAAGAAAAATTGGTGGAAGATACTGCACATTGATGTATACATTGTTTTTATGATCGATTTATTTATAGTGAATTAAAATTGGAATATTTGATTGCTAAATTGAGAACATAAGTTAATTTTTTTTCCAAGTAATCAATCATACATAATAAGCCCAATTTTAGTTCGTTTTAAAAAAAAATAATCTTAATTACTGTGTGTCCACAAATATGCAAGTCCTTTCACCAATATTTGTTCACCCAAATTACACATACAAAAGTAAAGTGTGAACATGGTCACAACTGTCAACCAAGAAGTTATAAATATATATAAGACTGTGTTATGTAAAAGAAAAGACAAGTAAAATTACCTAAATAAAGAAAACAACTATAATAAGTTGAGCTTCGTTGTTTGTTCTCCAATTGCATGCCCACATGGAAGGAGAAGAAAACATTTTAACATATCACTCAATCTAAAATATTAACATATTATTCAATCATATGATGTAAAATTAGGGCTATGTAATATTTTCTAATTTGCTAATCAACAACCAATCTATTCACTAATCATAATCCCCCAAAATATATCCAATCTAATTACTAATAATACCATCACTAATCACCTAATAGTGTATATGGAATAAAAATCACAATTCATATTAATAGAGTAACTACTACTAAAACATGTCCATCTATTATTCAATCATATGATGTAAAATTACCTCTACATAGGTTTTGACTTACATTAGTAAAAATAAATGCTAATCAATAGTCAAAACAACTATTTTTTTATATAAAAAATAATTTGACACATAGTTTACGCATGACATTTTAAATACACGTTAACATCGTCATTCTTAATAAGAATGAAAATGTCAATGTATATGTAAACAATTTTATTTTTTGTCATAAGGCGTGTTAATAAATATCACCCCAAAATCCTAAATTTCAGCAATACAAATTTACTTTCAAATAATAATGATAATTTATATAAATTTAGGAATATCAAACCCTAATTGCAACATAAATTTAAGTAATATAAAATCAATAAGAATGACAATTTCAGCTCTACAGAACCCAAATAAGAGCTAATTTAAAAAATCAAATAAGAACCCCAAAACCTTTGCCCTAATACATATGGACACACATGCATATGCATTCAAATACACATATCTATACAAAACATATACATACACACACGCGCACATACACATACACATACACACACACACACACACACACAAAGATATATATATATATATATATATATATATATATATATATATATATATATATATATATATATATATATATATATATATATATATATATATGTATATATGTATTGAGGTTGGAGAGAGAGAAATTGACCTTACGATTTGTGATTTTCAAAAAAGTATGAGAGTGAGATAAAGATCTGGTCATATTGGTTTTCGAGAGAGTGAGAGAGAGATTTGATTGATTTTCAAGTGTGTGTATGTGAGGGGGGGGGGGGGGGGGGGAGAGAGATTAACGCTGGGTGGGATGAAAATAAAAACCTAATGGGCTCTATTTATACCCAAAATTGGGTCACGGTTTAAACTCGTTAACTTATTCATAACCAATTTGGATTAACCAAGAGGGTCATGATTTATTCTACTTGGTCACGTTTCCAAACCGTGAACCAAATAAATCACCCAAATGGATCACAATTTTGGAACATAACCCACTTTTATTAACAATTTTAAAATTATAAGTTATCACAATATTATGTCACTATTGCGCATTGTGGCCATATTAGACGCCAAACATTTCATGGTCCCATTCTATTGGTCATTGTTCTAAATCGTGTGACAAGTTTGGTTACAGTTTTCCCATCATCATGGTAACGATTGGGTCATAAGTTTGGACCGTGACCATGAGGGTCATGAATTTGGATCGTGACCAACCTATGACCAAATGACACGGTCCAAATTCGTTACCAACCTATCATGGAATTTTTTTACTTTTAGCGTAGTGGAAGTATTTGGGAGGGTATGGATGATGTTGGTACATAGCATAAATTTCTAAATGGATATGAATAAGGGATAGGATGATATCTGATCTATAATCATCAATCATATCATAAAATATGGTTATTATCAAATCTCTTATTAGGAAAATGCAATTTGAAGTACTCTTTTTCTATTTCTTAGTTTGAACTACGATAAATCGTATTCTTCCTTAAAACGATAATTTCATTATAATATGCGGAAGTCTCTTAAGAATTGGATGTCATTGATGGTAATTTTTCATTTAAGATGTCCCATTTTCAAATTTTTTTATCCAGTTTAGCTTGTGCGCTTCCAACATGGTCGCTATGACTCATCCTACCCATATGTTGAGGGGTATGAACTGATCGAGCCTAAGACGATCTCTAATGTTTCATTTGTCTAGACCATTTTTCCTTTCAATCCAATGTCCTCATAATCCCTTGACATGGAGGCATCTTCTCAATGGGGGAAGATGGCAATTGACCCTATCTTCAATAAGAATGTGTTTCTCAACCATTTTATAAAATTCCATTATGTTAGTCGGTGAGAGGGATTATTTTGTAATTTTAGTGTACAACCCCCTTAGGAATAATAACCTCCCCCCCCCCCGGTTCATCTAAGTTATCAATTTTGAGAAACTCAACAATGAACCTCTTAACAACTCCTTCAGTATTTACCATTTATTTTCAATACATTGAAGAGGTATACAGTCATATTCTTGTGAACCTAACTATCAAAGAAGTGATGTACAAGGAATTCCATGTGTTCGATGAAAAATGTAATAAAATTGGCAGTAGTCGGTTGGACCATGTCCTCTGTGATCTTTTCAGCGTTATGATAAATGCTTTGCACCTAATCTGGTTAGGAATTCTCATAAATTCCATGTATGCCTTATCATTGTCACTGTGGTTATTTTGAGAGATATCATCCAAATCACTGGTATGTCTATCAAAATCGAGAGCAGCATCATGTAGGTTCTAGATCTAAGTAGTAGTATCACTTGCCTAAAAGTTCTTGATTCGTGAGCTTTACAGTTTGGAGACCTAGACCTCCGCCCTCTTTCTACCCTCCGAAAGGAAATATATCTTTATCTTTTTCATCATGTCAGACATCATACCAAAAGAATCCATACTTAATTGTTTGAAGGGTAGTGGCGTTGAGTAATCCAAAATATCACGATTGTGTTGGGAGGCTCAACCAGTGTAGTCATTATTGGTGGGGCTAATCGAGGGTTAATCCTTTTGAAAATTGAGGCCCTCACATTAAACAAAAGAGACACTGGTAGAGGAGCTGGTAGAGGTAGATGTTCTCCAATCTCATTAATGGTTGGTTTGGCTATTATAGGGCTTACTCTTCTTGATCCATATGATGCTTATAAACCAAATATTGTTCTAGTGTAGGGTTGTCTTATAGTTGAGCTAAGATTTGGGCAAGATATTCTTGAATAAATACTTTATTTTAAACTAGGATATTAATGACCTATGTAACTTCGTGTTAATTCATGGATTGAAGCATCGTTCCCCATAAAACATTCTAGATGTTAGGGTTAATTATTAATACTTTAATTACTTGTAGCTAATGAGGGAAAATACAATGCAAGTAAAGACATAAGATATATTTTTTTTTCTATCTCTGACCAACATTCATGGGGAAGAAGGAAAGGGTATTGTGTAGTATCTTGGATAACTATACGGGATTTATGGGCCAATAGACTTCATACAATATGACTCCCCTATTCCTTATATATTTATCGTAAAAGAAGTGTTCCCATAACTGCAAGTAACTTCCAATTCATTGGTGGTGAACGTGTTTTGTCATGTTGTGGTCGTTGTGGCTGATAGTTATCTCTTGTCATCCTAAAGAGTGGGGAAGTGAAGATATCCTATAGTGCACCTACATATTGTGGATGTAGTGGGCCTTGTTGGGGTGAGTTTGCTCATATAATAATAGGGTAAATAAGTGATTTGTTCAATATAAATTATGTCCTTATTCAAGAATATACATTCGATGTTGATTAATATTAGATAGGAAATTGGGTCCTTAGATATGTGAAAGTTGTTGATCCCCATTCAATTGAATTGGCCCAAGTTGGAATATGAAGCATTCGATTCAAAATCGAATAATTATCTCATCATAACTATTAGTGAGTTTAGACATATTTTGATGTGTACTATGTTTAAGGAGGCATTAGAAGTTTTGCAAACAACCTATGAAGAATATCCACCATGAATTAATAGAAACTCCAATGCCTCATCATCCATTTCATACTCCTTACGATTAAATAGAATGAACAATTTTATAAATTTTATGTGGTCCAAACCATAAATCCCAATTTTTGGCGATCCGAGTATGACCAACACGCTGCCCCATGTCAAGTTTAGTTCAACATCGATAATTAGAAATACTTATCATGTGGATAAATATAAATTCTTATCATGTGGATATTCACAGGCCTGATTGGTTACCTATAATATCGAATGAGATAAACAAGAATCACCACACCAACTAATAGAGAGTTAGGAGAGTTCCTTATACAACTCAACTACTTTTCACTATTATAAATACAACCCTCACCCTAGGGTAAAAGGGAATGTAATTTCGAACCTTCTAAAAAATTAATAAGGAATGAGAACCCTATCCATGAATATAGTTAGTTGTCGAACCATGTAAATTTCTTATGTTATGATTATTTATTATATTCTTTTATTCCCTGCTTTCTGGAAACACTTAATTGTGATTTATTGCACTCACAATTGGCACCATTTGTTGGAAATGATCTTCTTTTCTACGAAAGCAACCCAAATAAAAGAATAAGCATAAATATATCACCACCCAAATAGTGCACCCCAAGAAGGCACTGTGCGAGCTGACCTAGCTCTACTCAGTATCAGATCTAAGGTTCACCGAGGTAGGAATCCAAGATTTCTTACGAAAGAGCAGCTCTCCGAGCAAAGCAAAGAGTAACCCAGATATTACGTCTAGTCGATGCATATAAAGCATGACTCCAAAAGCAAGAGGGGGAAACTAGCCTCCAAATGGAGGAGAACGCACGCCTCTAGAGACGATTCTAGAAGATGGAAAAAGAACTCCATTAGGAGAACCCAAAACATTGTGGTCAAACTCGTATCTCTTAGGAGAGCAAAAGTTTCAGTAGAGCAAGGAGTACTAGGCATGACCAGGTTCTATCGGAGTGCAAAAGCCACCTGGTGAGACGTAACTAGGATGGAGAGCGCCACGTAAATGATATAAGGATTATGGTAAAAAAAGAGAAGGACCAACACCCATCACACTGAGGACTTAGATCCACAAAAGAGCTAGCAAGAAGGGCTCTCATCACATAGATGAAGTCTTATTTCTCAAGGTCCATTGAGGAGAAGTAACCCCCAAAGAAATTTACAACCCCAAGGTTTAAAATCTATGATAGCAAAACAAACCCCATAGATCATGTTTGCTAGTATAGGCAAGCCATGACTTCGTGGAATCACAATGATGCTCTTATATATAGCATATTCCCATCCATATTAGGAGACATTTCTAAAACATAGTTTAAGAGGCAGCCCTACAGGTCGATTAACAACTTTATGTCCCTCACTGAGGCCTTCACAACTTGCTTTATAACTAATAACTCACATTCAAAAATGGTGGATTCTTACATATGATGAGGAAAAATTCACAAGATACCTTATAAGAGTATGCTAATCGCTACTGGAAAACATTTAACGAGGTGAAAGATTTCTTAGAGTAGGTAGCTATAGAATCTTTCAAGATTGGCTTACCCATAACTTCAATATTGCACCAATCCCTTACTAAGAAAGAAGAGGACACCATTGACAACCACATGTCACGTATTGAAAAGTATACCAAAATGGAAGATGCAATCAACACCATCCAAGCAAAGACTGGCCTCAATAAGGTGAACAAGGGCAATGACAAAGAGATTACCCCTAAAAAGGGGAACATGAAGCAAAACTGAGCCAATAATGAAGGCAGAGAAGATTCTTCTAAAGCTTTTCAATACATTATTTTTAAGAAACAAATGTACAAAATCCTAGTGAAGATCAAGGACCAGTAGTTTCTCAAGTTTACAAAGAAGATGGGAGAAGATTTGACCAATAGGAACAACATACATAGGTGTGCCTTCTACAAGGGGAATTGATACAAGAAAGAAAGTTGTAAGGCCCTCAAAGCTCATCTAGAGGAGTTAGCCCAAGCAAAACATTTGACTGAGTACATAGTGAAGAAGGTTGATCACGTCATCATCAATGGCGACTAAAAACTAGATAATGTATTGGATAATGAGGCAGGACATGAGTTTGCTATAGTACATGGAGTGTCTGACCGCAGAGAATTCTAGGGTAATTCAATTCGAATGGAACTCAAGAAGGTCATGACGGTAATAAAGGCCTTCTAAATAGATCATACCAAGAGCCAAAATATCAAGTGCAAGCTATCAGAGGATGTCAATTATAATAAACATATAGTGTTTATAAAGGATATTTGGTCAAGGTAAGATTATTACACCATAATGCACTAGTAATCGCTCTCCAAATTGAAAATTAGGACATGGACAAGCTACTAGTGGATCAAGGGAGTTTTTCAGAGGTAATGTACATAGAGCTTTTTACAAGATCGAATTGAAGATGGAAAATTTAAAGGAAGTGACTGTACCATTGGACAACTTCACATGAAATATGACCATATCATTAGGGAAGATAGTCCTACTAGTGAGAGAAGGGAATATTTTAAACCTCATTCAGATTTTAGTGATTGACATTGATTCAACCTATCACGCCATCCTCGGTAGAGGGTAACTACATGCCATGAGTGCAGTCCTTTCACCCTACCACTAGAAACTCAAACGTATCATAGATTGGGGAATAATGAAAATCAGTGGTGATCAAGATATTTCTTGAAAATGTTATACCGTCGCCATCAGGACCAAACAGGAAAAGAAGAAAGAATAGGAGGCGATCCTTAAGATGTCCCGGGAGAAGACACTCCCTCTAAATAGTAACTAACACATGACCGATTAGGGAAGGAAGAAACAAGAATCCACCCCACATATAGGGTTATGGAGAAGTTAGAGGAAGTAGTGTTTGATGAAATCTAAGTATAGAGGCAGTTTTTAATCGGCACCACTTTTTCTGATCATTAAAGGAATGATTAGATAACCTTTTTAAATCGAAGCCTAGACATTTTTGCATTGGAACTGTATGACATTTTGGGGATTAATCCTACAGTCACTTGTCATTGTCTTCATGTGGATCCTACATTTTAGCCGATCATGCAGTAGACTCACTACACTGCCCTAGAGAAGGCAAGGCGGTGGAAAAAGAGGTAGGGAAACTTTTAGAGGAAAGGTCAATCATAAAAGTTCAATTCCTAAAGTGGGTCTCAAATCAATTAGTAGTTTGTAAGAGCAATAGCAGTTGGAAAGTCTATGAAGACTTTGTCAATTTTGATAGGGCTTGCCCCAAGGATAACTTACCTCTATGAATGATAGACTAACTAGTTGATGCAACGAAATCCCACTAACTAATGAGTATTCTAGATATTTTCTCAGGATATCACCAGATTCCCTTATTCATCCCAAATGAAGACAAAACTTTGTTCATTATCCTATTAAGCCTGTACTGTTATAAGGTCATGCTTTTTGGCTCAAGAATTCCAGAGACATGTACCCAAGATTGGTCACTAAGATGTTTAATCAATAAATGGGTGAGAGGATGGAATTTTACATTGATTATATGCTCATCAAAAGTAAATGAAAAGACAACCACCTCAAGGATTGATAGACCCCTTTGAAATATTTAGGTGTTACTGAATGAAGCTCAACACGAATAAGTGATCATTATGGGTACATTCAGGAAAGTTCCTTGGCTATTTGGTCAGTAATAGGGGGATCTATGCAAACCCCGACCAAATAGTAATGGTTAATAATGTTCTTCCACCGATGACGCTATGAGAGATCTAGAAGTTGACTAGGATGCTCGCAGCCTTTAATCATATTATCTCCAAGTCATCTGAGCATTGCATACCATTATTTTAAATATTCAAGAAGGAAACGGTCCTCACCTGGAACGATGATTGTTCAAAGGCACTTGGGAAAATCAAGTATTTCCTGTGCAAACCCCCATTGTTAGCAATTCCAAACCCAAGAGACCCTCTTTACCTCTATGTTGCAGTTTCAAGCCACATGGTCAGTTTGGCCTTGGTTTACGAGAAAAAGATAAAAAGTTCTCCATTTACTATGTCAGAAAAATGCTCCTGGACATCGAGCAACACTACTTACCACCCGAGAAATTATCTTACTCACTAGTGACCGTGCCCTAAAAATTAAAGCATTACTTTGAGGCCCATTCCATTATAGTCATAATATCTATCCCTCTTAAAGTTTTCTTCGTAATGCCGACCTGTTTGGATGAATGTCCAAATGGTTAATAGAGACTACCGACCAAGAACAACAATCAAGGGGTATATGTTGGCTGACTTCATAGCATAGTTTGTGGGAAAAGGGACCCCTAGCGATCAACAGGTGGTAAACAAGTTGAAAGAACACAAGTTGGGTCAATTTAAGACGTGGATATTATACATGGATGATGCCTCTAGTTTTAAAGGGGCATGAGTAGGAATCATTCTGGTAATGACAAAGAATGCCACGATCGATTAAGGGATAAGGAAGGGATTTAAAGCCTCTAACAATAAACTTGAGTATGAATCACTTATAGGTGGACTGCGTAAGGCTCATTTGTCAAGGGAAAACCACCTTAATGTGTATTGCAATTCAATATTGGTATCCAACCAGGCTAGTGGATACTTAAACACCAAAGATAAGAGGATGAAATTATACCTATAGATGGTTCATGAGATGATATCAAAGTTTGAGGAAGTACATATGCTCGAAAGTGTGAAAAGTGCCGAAACATCTCCCTTATGCTTCATTAACTAATTGGAAACCTGAAGTCCCTAACTATTCCATTGTTGTTCATGTAGTGGGACTGTACATTATCGGGCCTCTCCCAACTGCATAAGGACATCACAAATACTTATTGGTCGGCATGAATTACATCACAAAATTGATTGAGGCTGAACCACTGGAGAATATTCGAGATACTGATTGAATCAAGTTCATCTGAAGGAACATCATAACTTGCTTTGGTGTCCTAGGAAAATCATAATGAATAATGGCACACGGTTTCAAAGCGGTCCCTTTAAAGGTTTTTGTGTTGATCAAGGAATCAAACACCATTTCAGTTTTGTGGCCTACCCCAGAGCAATGGGCAAGCATAGGCCTTTAATAAAATACTCTTCAAGGGATTAAAAAAGATACTGGAAAGAGTAAAAGGTTCTTTGGTAGATAATCTTTCTCATTATCATAAGTCATATCACACTACGCCAAGGAGACCCACAAGGGAAATACCCTTCACTCTAACTTATGGAATGGAAGTTATGATTCCAGTAAAAGTTGGTCAGCTAACCATAAGAACAAACATCACCGAACAAGGACATAACTACGAGTCCAATAGCGTTGAACTTCACCTAGAAAAATATTAAAGGGAACATGTCATGATCAAGCTGTAGACACCACATTTTAGGATCCCCCTAAGTCCTTCCTTAGGTCCCTATAACTTCCCCATTTACCACAAACCCTAGGTTATAGTTTGAGTACCGATCTAGAGGCCATCGGGTTCTCCTAGGACCCATTTGACTCTCTTCAACTTCATCATCAGAGTGAAAGCTCAATGAATCTTCATAGGCCTCTGATTGCCCTTTCCAACGATCCACCTCACATGTGATTAAGCATAATGGTTCAGACGAATGGACCATTTCACTACCAAAAAATGATCTAAAGGCCACCGGGCCCTCATGGGACCTATTTTGACCCTAATCAACCTCATCATCATAAAGAAAGCTCGACGAATCTTTTAAGAGCATTGAACTCATTTTCAGCTGTTTGCTCCGTGAGCAAAATTCACAACCATTCTAATGAATAATTTATTTTCCTCTGAACACTGATTCGGAGGCCACCAACCCTCCCGAGCTTCGTTTGACCAAAGTCAACTATTCAGATCAAATGAGACTAAATAAATCATCAAAGGGCACTAAATACACTTCCCAACAATCTGCCTCATGCATAAATCAGCCTTACGGTATAGACGAATGACCCGTTTTACTCTTGAAGGTCACCGGGTGCTTTCGAGCTTTGTTTAATCGAAGTCGAGTCTCCAAACCAAACAAAGATCTTTAGAATATCAAAGGGCCTCAGATATCCTTATTAATGGTGAAACCCATGCGCGATTCAGACTTACAGTTTGGATGAACGATCCACTGTCGTTTGACGATCTCTTGTCCAAAGGACTAGTGGACGCTTTTTACCCCCGTTTGACCCAAAGTCAACTCTCGAACGTAGGAGCGGAATAAAGGATTCTCAAAATTCTTTAAATAACCTTTCCAACGGTATACCCCGTGTGCTACTTGGACATATAGATCGTGTCTTACATCCATTTTTCAAAAAAATCTGCATAAGACTGCTAATTGGCATGTCCATTTCCCTTCCTATTGATAGCGTGTTTAGGTTTACCTGCTGACAAGTAGGGAAAGGACAATGCCAATCATTAGTTCCTTGACCCTACTTAAGGTGAGCATGATCTCACCCTAAGGGGGACCTCAAAAAACATCAACTTTAGTGATTTCAACAACATTAGTCTTAAGTTAGCGAGGTTTCCGTAATTGAAACCTTTACCCACCTTTTATTTCCATAAATTTCACATTCAAGTTAGTGAAAATCCTCTACATTCTTCACTCACTTTCAAGGAATCTCATCATCAATCAGGATCAATCTCCAAGCCTTCAAGGAAGGTCCAAATATTCTTCTCTCTTTTAAAATTTCTTTATTTTTGCATTAGTTATATAAGTTCTTAATTTAGCTTTTACTTTGGATCATACACATATTAATTTTCAATCATTTTCTATTAAAAAACCCAAAATAAGAAAAATAGGGTTACACCTATAAATTCCAATAAGACTTTTCACCACATTTTTTCAAAACTAAAAACATCAATTTCTTACACACATATAATAAAATCTCCATTTGAAAGTATGGGATAAACCCAACCCTTGAGTCGCATGCGGACTAAGTGGACTTTGATGCCTATGTAGGCGTCTCGGACTAAAACTCGAGACTTGAGTCCTATTTTCCTATTTTTCTATTTGTCCTGTTTAATCCTTATATTATTCATATATATCGTACGTGTGATTCATATTTGCATCTTATCAAACCTATATTATCATTTCATAACTATGATCAATATCTCGATAAGCGTATACATCATATTTTTAATTATTATTTTGAGAAAAATTATATGGATGACCTTTCTCCGTCTTTTCCATAGTGCGAGTTGGGCGATTCCGATCTCCACTTATATATATACGCACACACACTTCATGGATAAATTAAGGAAAATAGTAACATAAGCCTATGAGATACCGAAAGGGTGGTATGGGTGACTAACTCCTTCCCATTTCATAACGTAGCCCCTGAACCGCTTATCTAGTTGGTTTTGCAAACATCAGTTTGTCTTTGATGTCGTTCTCTCGAGGGTGCAGCATGTTCTTTTCCTTGTTTTATGCAAAATAGGCTAGCGACTCTATCTCTTTATATCACCCCACATCGATGACAGCCGAAGCGTTCCTAAAATAGAAACGAGACCCCTCTCTCTCCATCACGCACGCGAGCGTCAACCCATTTAATGGAGAAAAATATGGGAATCGAAAACCAAGGAGGGATGGCCCCACAAATTGTCCTTCTATTAGCATATTTGGCAAAACAATACAACAAGGGGGTCAATCCAAGGAAATTCCAAGTCAAAGATTATGTCCTCAAAAGAGTCCTCGGCATCACCAAAAGGCCCTCGAATGGAAAGTTAGGTCCCAACTGGGAAGGACCATTCAAAGTAATCAGAAATGATCTATAAGGTACCTGTTACTTGGAGACAATGTATGGAAGAGAGATATCCAAACTTGGAATACAACTAGCCTCAATATATTTTTATTTTAATTTTATTTCGAGCATGTTTAGTTTTTATAAATTTTTATTTCAAGCCTTTTAATGATCGCATTTTGATTTGAAGTCATTAATAAAGATCTAAGTTATTTGATCAATTACTTAGTGTTTTAATTACTTTGCATTTTTCCAAAGTAACAGGCTCACATTTTGCATTAACGGTCAAATGCCGATCAGAGTTACCTTATATTAAGTTAATTACAATTAAACCTATGGTCTTTTAGGTATTTATCATTAAAAACATAAAATATTTCATGAATTCCTGAGGAAAACGAAAGCCCTAGGAGGGATCCCTAGGCACTATATGAACCCAACTTGGTCGGATAAAATCCTGAATGGGTGAATTTCTATTAAACCAGGTGCATATTTTCCATAGCTTGTTTTAGTCTTAAGGTAATGTGACGACACAACCTAACTTGTATGATAATACAATAGAAATACATGCTCGACATAAAGGAATGGAAAATTCCTATGATTTTTATTAAATAAACATGACTCCAACACACAGTAACAAGTTATAAGAATATTGATTAAAGTAGAGTTTAAACACAAAAATAATTAATGGGTTATGGTCGACGGGAGAGGATTCGGTAATCTCTCATCTTCGATTATCATTTGGATCTGGTCTGAACTCGTCTTTACTGTTATGGGAGTCCAGATAGCTCTTAGCGAGCTGGAGAGGAACAACGTTTAGAGGGAACCACTTCTCTTCGCTGCCAAAAGGAGTACGTATATGCATCGAGCATTCAACTTGGTACATATGCCAAAGTTGATAATCCTTGGTAACTTTTAAAATCTCCAAGGCATTAAGACAACCATGCTTATAAGACAAACTCTTGACCTCCTCCAGTCTGATAAAAGCATCTACCCAACCTTTACCATAGCCTGTCGACCACATCGCTTAGGGACCCCTCCTAAACAAGTAGTGAAGCTTGGTCACATCGCAACTAAGTTCCATGACCATGACATGATCTATTCGTCTACTTTCCTAGACATCAGTAAAATACTTCTTGAGATCATCATTCTCAAACTGATGAGGGAACTAATATCCCCTATATCTTTTGCCCCATTGATCTGAGCCTTCAAGTTTTCAACTTCCTCTTGTATTGGGGATCCCACATCCTTTAAGTCTTTTAAATCTTCCTTCAGCTCAGAAACCAAGGTTGACTATCTCTTGTAGGCAATAGTCATCCTTTTGAGAGCCTTACGGACATATAAAAATGCTCGGTGAGCCTAAGCACTAGCATCCAGGTTAAGAAGGACATCTAAATTACTAGCAAAGGAAGGAACATTCTCAGTAATAGACTACAACAAGTAAACACAAATAAAGAAGAACATTAAAAAAAATATCTAAATAACTTTCAAATGAACAAATGGAAAAGTTTTTTCACTAATAATTTTAGAATGGGCAACGCCCTTATAAAAAAAGGGAAAAGTATAAGAAAAATAGTCCTATACTAAGTACTCTTATTCTTTACCTGCTCCTCATCTTTTGGGGCCTTGCCCTTAGACGCCACATCCCCACTTTAGTCGGTAAGGGCACTGGTGGTAGCTTCCTCCTCAACTCTTTATAGAGAGCCTATCTTATGCTCACTAATGAGTTCGGATTCCACGGGGCCATTTATCCTCACCAAGGCTGTCACCCATCCTTTTTTGAAGCATGATTTCCAGATGTACGCCAACTGGCGCTTGGCATCCTCCAAGGCTTCGATGTAGCTGTTCTCGTAGCTTATCGCTTTTTTCAAGGGAAAGCCCTCAAATTTCTTTATTAATCGAGTGTGCTCGGCCTTTAGTTGATCATTTTCAAAATTTATTTTGATATTTCAATCTTAAGTGAGCTCATGGTGTCATTGGTGGACTTCTTCGCTTCCTCGTAGGCCTTTTAGGCATTGGCCAAGTCCTCCTTTGATTTTTTAAGATCTTTACTGAGCTCGTCATTGACTTTTGACTAGTACAGGTGACCATCCAAATTTGAATAAATCCTTCATGAACTATAAATGAACGAATAAGGAAGACATTAGTGACATCCATCTCAAAAAGAGAAAAAAATAAAAAGATTGAGGAGAGATGGTTCTTGGCTTACCAATGATGGTGATTTGGCACGATGTATGTTAACTGCTCATAAGTGAGTCGCTTGACCTTATTATAATCGGTTGCAAGCATAGATTCACTCAGAATACCATGGTCCAGGGAAGGATTCCTGGCGATAGATATCACGTGCAAAGATCTCACATATGGAGGAAGATTACCCTTTTTGGAGGGTTGAGAGAGCATGGGGGATTATCTTTCTTATTTTTCTCCTAGACGACCAAGTCTAATTCAGTAGCATTGGAACCTTTTTATTCAGTCCTCTTCAAGTACTTAGTCTTGGGAGAAGAGGCACCAGCCTCAACATCGTCATCCTCAATTAGTAGAATCCTCTTCCTAGGGGTTATTGAGTCCTCTTTATGAGTAAGGATCGACCCAACATCAAGAGATTCAAAAGAAAAGGAGACATAAGCTTCCTCATATAGCAGAGAGAGGCCGAGGATGCTATCTACTGGATGAGCAATGAAGCTTTCAGTATAATTTTTACACTCAATAAGGAAGAAGGACGAGTGAGGATGATCACCACGACCTAGGAGATCCCTTAACTTCTAAACCTTCAGTAATTTTTCCCTATTAATGTGGAAAAGGGATAACTCTTCTTCTTTGATCAATTTATTCAAACAAATAAAAGAAAGCTCATCATTCAACACAACTCAAGAAGGAAAATCACAAAAATGTATATAAGAAATAAGTGCCAGCTATATCACTCCCACAAGTTGGGTATAGGAACCTAGCGTATTGTCCAGCCCTCGGGGAGAGGAGGATATTGCTAATTGTGAGTGACGAACCCCTTGTCCTAATATCCCTTGTTGGAATTTGGAAGGTTCACAATAAGAACCTGTAGTCATTCCTTACCTTCAAGTATTAAAGATCATTAGTGGTGTGAGACCAAGAGTATAATCATATTGAGTAGGAACTATCTCAAAGTATTTGCAAAACTCTAAGAAAAACTTATTTGGGGAGAAAGTTAACCACCCCTGAACCATAGTAAGAATGTGGATCCAATGGCCCACATCAACCTCTATAAGGTTTCTGGGCAGAGGGACACACTCAATAGGGACCCAGAAAGGAATGGAATTGGTCTTCCTAAAGTCGTGTAAGTTCTTTGAAATACCCCGTATTTTTATGCAATACTAATTTGGGGATTTATTAAATTCAATGTGAGTTATTAATTTAATATAAATCCAAAAATTAATCACTTTATAATTATTAACGGGATGTGAGTTAGTAATTATGGGAAACTTTTTGTTGAATATTACTAATGAGTAAAGTAATATAATATTGGTTCTATTTAATGTCAAGAGTGAATAAAATGACAATTTTGGAAATTTGAGTCGGGACGCGCCCGTGTCGCGTTGGGACTAAATATTGATTAATAAAAAAGTGAATATATTATAAGTTGCTCGTATGGTCATTTTGAGTGCGCCAAAGTGTTCGGAAGGGTCGAGATAGTCAGAAAAGTATACCCGGGGGTTTAGTTTGGGTCTCGGGGCATTTTTAGGCTTATTTAGCACCCCGGAAGGGCATTTTGGACATTTTACATTTTTGGGTAATTAAACCCACGAAATTTCAAGGGTTATATCAGATGTCTAAGGTTACCTTCTAGGGTTAAAACAACTCAAACAATAGAACGGCCATAGGAGAGGGAAGGATGAAGCTTTCCAAGCAATCCAAGGCCAAAAAGTCACCCGATTGCACCGCCACCACCACCAACGCGTAGATCGCGCGACGGGGAACGCAACCACACCAAAATCATTCGCAAATAAGAACTCTAAAAATCCAAGGCAAGTGTTGATCTTGCTTATTTTCGTTAATGCATCACTCATGTTAGTCTAGGGATGATTAGGATGAGTTTTATGGAAGAAAACCCAAATTTGAGATAGGAAATCGCATGTAGTAATGATTTGAATGTAAATATGGAAACCCCTTCACATGTAGAGGATTAAACCACGAAATTATGAAGTTTTAGAAGAAGAAAATTCTGGAAAAGACTGATTAGAACCATGTTAAAGACATTTCTAGGGTTCTTGAGATTTACATGAATTTTGGCCTGTTAATCCATGGTTATTAATGGAAATTTGCATGCTTTACGTAAAAGATGTATGAAATGGGTTTATACTATTAGTAGTACAAATTTCTAGGCGATTGGGAATGAAAAGTTTGGATTTGGATGAGGTTATGTGATAGAACCCGTAACTGGTTAACTACAGAATTCGCCACACCTGCTTGATCGATCGATCGAGCCAAGAGCTTCGATCAATCGAGCCCCAGCCCTTGATCGATCGACCCCTTCTGGCAGACTCATATTTCCCTTTTTAAATTAGTTGAATTCAATTTAATGAGAAATAATCCTTGGACACCCTTATTAAAATGTTTTGGGAGATAAAGAAGACCAGTAAGACTTATAAATAATTATGGGGCATTTAATGTAAGACGAGAGTTGTATTTTTTGGATAATTACATATAAGGATAGATGAAATTATGTATTAAGGGGAGAGACGCGTAAGATGGTTACGTTGGAAATTAGATGAGTACCTACTGAATTCTACACTTGGGAGGATAAAGTCCATGAGTGTTACGTAATAAGTTGGAATGATCCCTCAAATTTAAGTAAGAAATGAACGGTTATACGTGAGAACTAAATAATGAGAAATAAGGACAAATGTCGTAATTATGGGATTTGAGATGTACCTAATTTGATATGGTAATATTAGTATAGTTATATGACTGTGTTTATGCATATACTATATATGTGTGAAAATCGTGCCCGCGCTACTTGCTATCCATGAGGTTACTGCGCTGGGACAGTCTTATCTCGATGGAACCTTTATGGGGGATATTGACTCGTACCCTAGAATATAGAAATCCTTGGTACATGCTATCGAATCGATAGTTCAGACGGTCCTAAGAGACGTGGGGGAATGTGCTATCCTCTTAGAGACTTGGTATCTATGCTTCGCCTCAGTATTTTTTGTGTATGTGTTAATACAGTTCGAGAGTGATTCCGAACTTGTATTTCCCTTAGTAAGAGAGATACGGGAACACCATAATTTTTATGTGGGGTGCTGTTAGAATATATATTATACGAGTATTTAATATATATATGAAATTCTAAAATTTGGAACTGTTTACTCTGTTATGATAAGTAAGACATGTATAATGACTCGAATTTGAAAATACTTGTTTTGAAAAAGTATAACATGACACTGGGAAACTTTATTAATAAATAAAGTTAAGATAAGAGCTTTGTTACTGAATGAAATTTTCCTCTTAAACCATTATATTGTTCAGTTTTAAATCTTACGAGTAACCTAAGATAAGTTAAACCATTGGAAAGTTTAGTGCGATACAAGATAAGATAATATGTTAGGAAGATTAGTGCGATAGGCGTGCACATTAGGAGAGAGGTAAGAATTTCTCAAGAGAGTGTCACACTAATATGTTATTGCATTGGCCTGTAAACATTTTAAATACTTGTTAAACAAATTTTAAATCATCTACACTATCGGGATCTGACCCATTTCTATTTCTCTTTCTCTCTTGTATATATATGTATATATTACAGGTGCCCATTCACAGGGGCGTCTTGCATAGGATCCTTTGGAAGGAACGCGCTGCAGCTTAGGTGGGAGTTGCAGGCCTCTTGCTTAGACGACTTTATTTATTTGACTCCACTCCTAGCATATTTATTTAGTGGGGCATGTGTCGCCCTTTCCATTATTCAGTTGTTTATTTGGACATTGTGATTTAGTTATTTCTAGTATTGTCACTTTGGGATTTATTACTGTCTGAATGTTTTACTTTAAGTTTTTAATGTTGGGATTTAGTTGTTGAATGTTTAAATTATTTGGATTATATGTTCCAGGATTATTGTGGTGTGATTCTTTAATGTTGAATTGTTGTAAAGATTTAAATATTGGTTTATAAAATAAAATTTGGAAAGTAATGTCTAAAAATAGTTTTGACACTTAGCTTAATTAATTAGGGCGTTTAAATTGGAAAAGTTATTTTTACGACAGTGATGCTAAGAATGAACCAACTGTTCACCTTGATTTTAATTTAATAAAGGAGTGATCGCCCGGTATTTAATTAAGCGGGGTGTCACAGGTGGTATCAGAGCATCAGGTTCTAGTGTCCTTAGGATTTGTACGGCTTATTTCGCTTTCAGCTTAACATTTTTGCTATAGAGCCCTATTTTAGGATTGTTGTATTCTTTCTTTTACGTTTACATCTTCAGCTATTTGAGATTTGATAATAACTGTAGACTAATAAATTTCTCCACATTTCAGATGCCTCCGAGACGTGCACCAAAGGATAGGCGTGCCCAAGCCGAGCAGCCAGCAGCTCTGGTACAGGGTACGATGAATGCTAATGAGGTAGTCGCTATTGTTGCTCAGGCGGTGAATGCCGCGCTAGCGGTGGAACAGCAGGCTCCACCCCAGATTCAGGCAGTGGCGCCAGTACCTGCACAGCTTCCATCTGCATGGGAGCGGGTTAGGGATGCCTTTTAGAAGGCACATCCCCCTGAGTTCTCGGGTAGTTCAGATATCATCATCGTCAGCCAATGGAAGAAAGATATCTAGCGGCATCTTCGTATGTATGAGTGCACAGACGTGCAGAAATAGTTGTTGGCTTCCTTTAAGCTGGTGGGGGCCGCTTTGCAGTGGTGGGAGTCCACCACCACCTCAGAGGAGAGGGACACGATCCCGATTCAGTCATTTTGGGAGCAATTTGACCACAAGTACTTTCCACCCGTCGTGCAGACTGAGATGAGGCGGAAATTACTGAACTTGAAACATGAGAATTCTACCGTTGCTGAGTATGAGGAGGAGTTCACGAGACTTCTCACCATAGTGCCAGATGAGGCACCCACTGAGGGTAAGAAGATAATGTTGTTTGTGGACGGGTTAGCTTGGAGGATCCGTCAGCACCTTATAGGGAATATATCTCTGATTACTTTCACTAATGTATTCAATGCTGCTTTACTACATTGCCAGGATCACCGCTTCCATCTACAGGGAAGTAAGAGAGCAGGAGATTCCGGCCAGCACAATAGGACCGGGGTTAGTAGTGCTAGTGGAGCACCGACATCTCAAGGACAGACTCGTCAGCACGAGCAGAGTTCCCATCAGGGGGACCCTGCTAAGCGATTCCGTTCAAGTGATTCCACGCAAGGATTTAGGGGTTTTAGGCAGGGGCAGCCTAATCAGCAAGGCTAACACCGATAAAAACAGGGTCAGCAGCAGGGCCAACCGGGCCAACAGCGTTTTCATCAGGGCCAACAGGGCTAATGGCGGGGTGGTAACGGCCAGCAGGGCCATGGTCAGCAGGGTCAGAGGAGAGGAAATTTCAAAGGATGATGTTTTGGGTGCGTCAAGCATGGCCATAGGCGCCAGGATTGTCCAGAGGGAGAGAGGGCCCCACAGCAGCAAGGTGCCCGTAATGATCCACAGAGGCCACTTTTTCCAACTGCCCTCCCAGTACCAGCCCAGGTACCGGCCCTACCATCCATTCCAGTAGCTCCAGTGCAGCAGGGGCAGTTATAGTATGGACGTGTCTATAACGTCCACCAGGCAGCAGCTCCACAGGCACCACCCACGATTGAGGGTATGTTTCCTATCCATGGTACTATGGGTCAGGTTTTATTTGATACTGGGGCGACGCACTGTTTTATAGCTACGCATTTTACGAAGGCCCTAGGGTTGTTAGCCACAACAGAGAGCACGGTGACGTGTGTAGACTCACTACTGGGGAGTGGGTCACATATTTTCTTTATATGCTGGGGAGTGGGGGTAGATATTGATAACTTGGTATTACCTGCAGACATGTTAGTCTTAGATATGCATGAGCATGACGTTATTATCGGTATGGATTGGCTCGCTTCTCACAGGGCCATGATAGATTATTTTAGTGGGAGTAATATTTTTACCATTTCGGGGCAAGAGATGTTTGTAGTGGCGATGCCTCTCCCAGAGGGAGGCTCGACCACTCATTTGTATTATATAGAGGAGGATACCTCTAAGGAGGTTGTGATTCCCTTAGACTCGATTCCAGTTGTTCATGAGTATTTCGATGTATTTCAGGAGATATAAGGCCTACCCCCAGTCGAGAGATAGACTTTGTCATAGATTTACTACCGGATACTAGAACGATAGCACGCGCCCCATACCGTATGGATCCGGTAGAGATGCGAGAGTTACGAGATTAGATAGAGCAGCTGTTAGGTCAGGGCTTCATTCGCAGGAGTACCTCACCTTGGGGCGCTCCAGTCTTGTTTGTGAAGAAGAGAGATAGTTCACTGAGGCTATGTGTGGACTACCGGGAGTTGAACAAGGTCACGATATGGAATATGTATCTGTTGCCTCGAATCGATGATCTGTTCGACCAGTTGAGGGGAGAAACTTTCTTTTCGAAGATAGATCTGAGGTCGGGGTACCATCAGCTACGTATTAGGGAGCAGGATGTTTCAAAGACTGCTTTCTTGACGAGATATGGGTCCTATGAGTTCAGGGTGATGCCATTTGGCCTCACAAATGCTCCATCCGTGTTTATGGACTTAATGAACCGAGTGTTCATAGAGTTCTTGGATCAGTTTATCATCGTCTTCATAGATGACATTTTGATATATTCACACTCCAAGGAGGAGCATGCCGAGCACTTGAGATAGGTTCTTCAGACTCTACGAGAGCATCAGTTGTATGCTAAGTACGAGAAGTACGGATTCTGGTTGCGAGAAGTACAATTCTTGGGGCATGTTGTTTCTGAGCAGGGGATAGCAGTTGACCCGAGTAAAGTGTCAGCGGTGAGGGAGTAGGGACAGCCCACGACACCGACGGAAGTGCGTAGTTTCTTGGGGTTGGCCGGATACTACAGGAGATTCATTTGGGGATTCTCCAAAATAGCGGGTCCATTGACGAACCTGACTCGCAAAGGGGTACCATATGTTTGGGATGATGCTTATCAATTGGCTTTCGACGAGCCGAAAGACAAGCTTACTTCATCACCAGTTCTTGCTTTACCTAAGCCGGGTATGGAGTACTTGGTTTACACCGATGCCTCTTTACGGGGACTTGGGGGAGTACTTCAGCAGGAGGAGAAGGCTATAGCTTTTGCCTCCCGCAAGCTTAAGCCGCATGAGAAGAATTACCACACCCACGACCTGGAGTTAGCAGCGGTTGCTTAGACGACTTCAAGTGGGAGTTACAGGCCTCTTTCTTAGACGACTTCATTTATTTGACTCCACTCCTAGCATATTCATTTAGTGGGGCATGTGTCACCCTTTCCATTATTCAGTTGTTTATTTGGACATTGTGATGTAGTTATTTCTAGTATTGTCACTTTGGGATTTATTACTGTCTCGATGTTTTACTTTAAGTTTTTAATGTTGGGATTTAGTCGTTGAATGTTTAAATTATTTAGATTATATGTTCCATAATTATTGTGGTGTGATTCTTTAATATTGAATTGTTGTAAAGATTTAAATCTTGGTTTATAAAATAAAATTTGGAAAGTAATGTCTAAAAATAGTTTTGACACTTAGCTTAATTAATTAAGGCATTTAAATTGGAAAAGTTATTTTTACGACAGTGATGCTAAGAATGAACCAACTGTTCACCTTGATTTTAATTTAATAAAGGAGTGATCGCCCGATATTTAATTAGGCGGGGTGTCACGTTCTTTTCATGAAAAAACGTGCACCATATTTTAGCAAGAGTGGATGAATAACAAAAATATATACTAGAGGGGAGCTATGAACATAGAAAAAATAGAAAATCAAGAGGAAACTAGAGAACTTACGTAGTAAGTAAGTGAAAGCAAGAACTTGGGAGGACTTGTTTTAGCTAAGTAAGAAGCAAACTGACGAGTACAGGTTTTAGAGATGAATGACGTTCAAACTGTGTGCAAAAATTCATTGGATTAAATCTCCAAAATGATTATGGCGATTCAAATTTTCAATGATGACTAGCATACCCTTGCCGATTTTGGTTAATCATAAGAATGTCTCCCAATAAATCTCAAGACTACTTGGTTCAACATTTTGGCCTACAAAGGACTTAAAATTCTTTGGCCTAACATTGGAACAGTTTTGCAAATAATTTTAGGAGCAATTGGGGGGCCCAAACCATAAAGGCCCAATTTTTGGCGATCCGAGCAAGCCCAATATGATGTACTAAGTCAAGTTTAGTGCTCATGGATAATTATAAATACTTATCATGTGTATAAATACAAATCCTTATCATGTGAATATTCATAGGCTTAATTGGTTACATTCAATCTGTAGCGAGATAAACAGGAATCACCACACGAGCCAATAGAGAGTTAGGAGAGTTTCTTATACAACTCAACTACCCTTTGATGTAGGATAGCCAATAGAGCCAACAGGAATCACCGCACGAGCTAAAGGGGGATGTAATTTTGAAGCTTCTGAGAAATTATTAAGAACTAAGAACCCTCTCTGTGGATGTAGGAAGTTGTCAGTGTTTATCATATTATTTTATTCCTTAGTTTCTGGAAACACTTAATTGTTATTTCTTGCACTCACAAATTCTATGCTTAACTTAGTGAAATAGTTAATTCGTATTTTTCTTTGGACAAGGTGATCAAAGATAATTTCATCATTTATAAGATAATTAGGTCCCTTATCTATAATTTATGTGTCATGGTTGATGGGATCGTAGAAGTTAAAGAGTTGATTCAGAGACACTATGAAAGTGGCTGAATTAGTAGCCTCACTTTGATCCTATTAGGCAAATTTGAATTATCACCCCATATAACCTCTCAAATATAATATCATAACCTTAGAGAAAAAGCTCACATGGTTTCCTCGTCTAATACCCTTGATGTTAGTATAGAAGATATGTACTTCTTTTCTAATAAATTTTCCTGGACATGGAAAAAAAATTCAAACCAATGGCAACCCAATATTATACCAACCTAAGTTAGATTCAGGTCAAGGAAGTGGGGAGAGGAAGAAAGATTCCCCAAATGTCATCATATGTTGTAGATGTGATGGTAAAGGACATTATTCCAAGAAATATTACTTTGGAACCAGGTCAAGCTGATGGTAAAAATGCATATAAATACACTTCTAGTGATGATGACTTGAACTCGTATCAAAAGTATCTGAAAAATAGTTATGTGGCAATTGTTTCTCGGGAGAATTTTGACAAGTCAAATAATTCGGAGGATTTTAATTCTCCTCTCGCATGTGTTGATGCTACCATTGGCACCTCCTTAGATGATGATGAAGGTGTGAATGATGATAATATCACTCTGTATGCTCAAATTATTTTAGGTGTCCATAAAACTCGAGAATTGTAATATAGAACTATCAATAATGTCAATGTCAAAAAATCAAAGAGCTTTGTTGAGTGAAAGTCGTGAGAGATATTTTGATGCTCAAAATGAGGTGTTTAGTGAACCACTTGGCATATAGGGAAGCAACAATGATTTTTTCGTGTTAAGATTGAGTATTTTTGGATATTTTTATTGGAGCCTAAAAACTCCAAAACTGGCTGAATGAATAAAATGTATGTACTATATATCGAGCTTTTGTCCATATCCACCTTTGAAGATTGATCTCAGAAGTTAGGTAAGATGATCTTAGGAGAAAATTCTTCAAAATATAAGAAATCATTTGTTAGTGAGATTTATTCATCCACTAGTATACATGTAACTTTCGTAAAACCGAGATCATAACCCATTTTACCACCTACTTGATAGATTTCTTTTTCAATGAATTCATCCATGAAAAACAAAGGAAAGGTGGAGTTCATTTGTTCCTTTGTAACAAAGAGCGATATTTGAAAGAGTTTTATTTTAAGTGTAAAAACCATAAGCTCAATAATAATGCCACTCCCTTGGAACCCAAACCTTATAGTTGTATACTTTACATAAATATTGTAATCTTGATGAGTTTGGATTTTTTTTTCTTAGGCATTTGGTACCTTTAGAGAGGACTAAGGCTAGTATGAGTTCTCTAAATGATGATGGTGATGATGATGATGATGATGATGATGTTAAGAATAATAACAATAATAATAAGAATAATAAGAATAATAAGAATAAGAATAAGAATAATAATAATAATAATAATAATAATAATAATAATAATAATAATAATAATAATAATAATAATAATAATAATAATAATAATAATAATAATAATAATAATAATAATAATAATAATAATAATAATAATAATAATAATAATAATAATAATAATAATAATAATAATAAGAAGAAGAAGAAGAAGAAGAAGAAGAAGAAGAAGAAGAAGAAGAAGAAGAAGAAGAAGAAGAAGAAGAAGAAGGTATGAGCATCTAATAAGTCTCCTAAGGGAAAAGAAACCATTTTGTTCCTCCAAAAGTCATATTTGAGTCCTCTATCTGAAATCAATGACCTTCTAAGTCACTAGAGGACATTTTTACCTCTCGGTAGTTAAATTTAGGTTATTTGATTATGCCTAGTATGTGATTAAGATTTCTAATCTTATTCCTTATTCATGTGTTGGTTAAGTTTAATATTTTTCAATTTTGTATTCTTCTTTGATTCATCATACCAAAAACTTTTCTTTTTTGCAATTTGGTTTTTTAGGTTTGTAAGTATACATACATCCCATATTCTTAACCTACATGCTTAGATATTATACTATTAGTTTTTTTATAGATCATAAACTCCATGTTTATAATTATATAGCTTGAAATACCTTAATAAACCAAGTTTGAAATTGCATGTATTTTGTTCATAACTAATTCACTTTACACCCCATAATAACTAGAGCACTTTTCCATCCAAGATTTAATGAAGGTATTTCTTTTCTTCTTCTAACAAAAATTAAAATGTTCATATGATTTTTGGAAAAAGAGTGTCAATTATAATCCTTGTGTATAGAGACTTTATCATGGTTAAAGTTGAAAATTCTAATTAATATATCACTCAAAAAATCATGAAAGAAGAAGTGGCCGAGAGTATAATTTGACTATGTGGGTTTCTACCTACGAAAAATGTAAAATAGTCCCCTGTCGTTTTGTAAAGAGTTAAGTGTAAAAGATTTTTAAAAGTGGTGTCTCAAATATATTTATCTATCTAAAATTATGTAACACAAAAGATATGATACTTTAAAGATTTTAGTTATAAATCCCATTGAGGGAAAAAATGGCAGTTGAAAATTGGGAAATATTAATCTTCATTTATGTTTTTACCAGTTAATGCTCATTTTGATCATTTTTATCACGAGTCATGTGCTTCAAATCACTTTATTTTACAACGTATGTACTTTGAAACATCAGGCCTTTGAATGCTAAATTATGTGTATTGTATTTTTTATAACCAGAAACTTTTAGTATGATTTTTTAAAGTATTTTATCATATTAATGTTTATTTTTGAAAAGGATATATTATACTTTCTTAAAGTAAGAAAAATGAGTTATACACCTCCTTGTGCCTCCCTTCTTGCATATATGTATTTCATGTCTATGTTCGTTACCTATAATATTTGGGCTTCAATGAAATGATGATATCACATCAGTGAACTAGAATATTCTCATCAAATAATAAGTCTATAATGGTAAAGTTGTTTTTTAGAATCCATTTCACAACTTTGACCATTATTCCCATTCCAGGCATTTTCAACGCCATTTTCTCTCTTTTATCCTCCCAGATTCATATATCAAAAGTGTTAGGTTCTATTCAACCATTATTTAGTGTCTATTCATCATCATGGTAAGCCTTTTTTCCTAGATTTTGTGAATTTATCTGTTTAGACCTTAGACATCGGTGTTCTAGATTTTATTGGTTTGTGGTGATTTTTTTATATGAATACTGAGTTTTCTTATCTTGAGATGAGAATCAATATATTAGAGTAGGTGTTCTTAAATTTGGATTTGTATTGATTATTGTGGTTTTATTCTTAAAAGCATGTGTAATATATTTATTACTGATTAATAAAGGATCGTTTTATACATTTTGAAATGAAAATCGAGTTTGTGATAATGCTTTGTATTTGATTTAATATTTTGTTTCATATATATGTCGTTCAATAGATCTTACTAGGAATTTTAGTGCGTAGGCTTCGGGCTTGATCACGAGGAGATTGCAATTTTTGTTCTAGCACTATTGGAGAGTTCATAACCTAGATAGGGAGTTGACATATTATCATAAAGGTTGTGATACAATCCTAATAGTTTATTTCAAATTGTTAGAACATCTATGATGGTTTGAGAACTTGTGTGATATTTCAATAGAGGATTGCAACTGATGAATACTTTTCTCCCAATCAGAATACAACCGAATCTACAAGAGTATTTTGTTTTAAACTCAAGTTTTGTTCTCCAAACATAATTTTACTTTTACCTCTCTTCATGGTTTAATTAATCAAATATTCATGGCCTGGAAATTTTTATTCCACGTATATAGATCCTCAATAATTAGTATCAATGTCTTTGGTTTAGATTAATCATCTATTGAGAAGGTCCACGTTCTCGAAACAAAAAAACTTATTTTCATATTGCGGGAGTGTGTATAGTTATTTATGGTATCATACTAACACAGTTTAATAGATGTTCTTTAGTTAAATCCTTTCCATCATAGTCACACATTCTTTTTCCTTATGGATGGATCCTACAGTGATTTATCTGTAGTTATTTTTTTCTTTTAGATTCGATGGGGTTGTAATAATTAGGTTTCTATAATTATTTCAATATCTATTTATATGGAGGAGATTATGAGTAGATGCAATGTGTATTTACACTTATAATATTGTATTATGTAGGTTTGAGTGTTGGGCAAAGTTTTATGGAGTTATGGCCGTTTTGCGTGAGAAATACGAGAAGAAGATGAAGTTGTCACGTATAGGTCTTTTGGATCAATCCAAAAGGAGGACTGGATCGATTAGAAAATTCAAATCGATCCAAATCGGATCGAGATCGATCTAATTGAGCCTCAAAATATTTTTTTGCTTGTTCTTTTGGTGTTTTCTAGTGGTTTCTCATGGTGGTTCTTCCTCGTCTGCCTTCCAGACCATATTGGAACAATTTATAGAACGAAAGATCTCCATGTACTTTTGTTTTTGATGAAGTATACCTCAAGTTGATTTTATGTCAAAGGGGCGTGGTTTGTGATAAGGATTATTAGGATTATAGAGTTCCACTTCAAGAAAAGGTTTAGGCCATGATGGAAAGGGGAAATTTTGTCCTTTTATTTAAAATGTTGGCCGTGATGGAAGAGTTCCACTTTAAGAGTGCAATAAGTTCGAATAACCCATACCAACATAAAATAAATGAATCTCGGGCTTATTCCCATACAATAATCCCAAATAAAAATAAATACTGAAGCTGAAAAGCACCTAAGCTAGAATCAAATGATCTGAAATGCTTGAGGAGAAAAATGAGAATGCAAAACTTCTAAGTCAACAGTCCCGCTATCCATGTCTATGAGCACCTGGGGGAGAAAATATTTAAATTTGGGTCAGGGTCCAGATGTGCAAGAATTAACATACTCAATTTAAATTTCCATAAATACAGTCGATGCAAAACAAATATCTCTCATCATCACTCACACGCGATTAACATCTCACCCTTTATCTAAGTGTGATATTACCCGCATACTAACATACATGTGACAACCGTGCCAATTTAGTATTAATCAAATTAGCTAAAATCAATTGCTACAATGAAGTCGACTATATTTAATTACCCAATTCCAAGGTATCCCAGTCTTATATATCTCATAAAATTGGAACAAACATCTATTATGCACGACATAGTAAGGGTCTGTGATTTATGTCTACATTTTTAGACAATTTAATTAATCTCATTCAATCCGGGTAATTTATATATATATATATATATATATATATATATATATATATATATATATATATATATATATATATATGTCCTTTCATATATGCAACACACAGAGGCATCTACTAGTGGTCTCTGGTTCATGCTCTATCGTCAAGTCCAGAGGAAACTCTTATCCAAGACGAACATCACAAAACACACATAAGTGAGGTGGTCCCTACACAATACACCAGTTCACGGTCCATACCCAGCGGTGATAAAGGATCTTCTACGTATTACCTGTATGACCTACACAACTCTTAACACACCTATCCCGACGTGTGCAATGGTATTGAATGCGCGAAACCCCAAGACGATAGGACCGTCCACGAACATTGATATGTCTACACAGATACACAAATGTACATTTTATTATTCCCATATAATAAGTATAGATAACTACTCTACAATTACCTAAATGTCCCAAATGATATCTGCTGTTGTTCATCAATTAATAATCGACCATCTAGTTAATTATTGATTCCATTTCCTTTAACAATTTATTTAACCTTCTAGTTAAATATAATATCCCCATTGACATATGCGCCACGTTTATATTTTTAATAAATTCCCCGTTTGCCCAAATATGGTCCTACCGACTCCTTCGGACTTCTAAAAATATTCCTGAACTAACCATGGCCTTAGCTCACTCAGACATTAGGGTCGAATCGATTCGGTTCTTGGCCGAATCTATCCGCTTCCAAATCGAATTGATTCTCTCCAAGTCCGAATCAATTCGGAATGTGGAAGTACCCAGATCTGCTTGTTTTCTTAGATATAGACTTTCTTGTTTCTTCTCTAAGATTCATTCAAAACGTGATTTATCTGTATAAACACGTGAATGAGTACTTAGTACCTAGTTATACATCATATAACCATTTTTCATATAATCACATCAATTGTTACCCCCAAATTTCCAGATATCATATGAGAATTTAAGATCTTTAATCCTAGATTTCTTCTACCATAACCACTAAGTGTAGATCAGATTATGGGTCATAATACATGTAATTTAAAGTCACAATTTGAAGATAATAACATGTCCCAATTTCCTCTACATGTGATTTCAAGATTGACCAAAATTACTAAGAATCGTAGGGATTTTTTCATCAAAATTCAAGAATCAATTCCTACATTTCTTGGTTATCCCCTATGTTAAAATTAATCCTCTATATGCATGAGATTAATTCCTAACATTTAATCATCAAAGTCTAATTTAAAACCTAGAAATCACTTGAAATAATTTTAATGCAACAAGAAGTAAATTGGAATTGAAATTGAGCAAGAAAATTCTTGCTTTAATATGTAGTGGAAGGATCCCCTTTGAATTCCCCTTCAATTTCTTGCCTTTTCTCCCTTTTTGGTTCTTCTCCTTTTCTTTCTTAAGGTGTAAAAGTTATGTTTATATTTTTAATCAGTAGTGGGAAGTTTTTAATCTTACCCTGAGAGTGCAGCAACAGCGGAAATATTGCGACTTCTCAAATAAAAAACCAATTTCAATTAATCCCAAATTTTAGTTAAAACCCTAAGACATGCATCTAGATGATTTATCAAATAAAATATAGCATGCAGGATAAAAACAAACAATTTCAGGAAAAATCCCCGCAGGGCAAAACCTTTTATTTCACTATGAATATACAAGCCGCAACTTACAATTACATAGAGAAATCTGCAATGGATTAACGCGCAGCCAACCCACAAAGACACGCAGTCTTGAACTCAGCAAGAGAATACACGCAGCACCCTCCAAGGACTCGCAGCCCAAACAACGAAGAAAGAACCGCAGCTCTCCTCAATGACACGCAGTCATAAAACTTTGTAGAGACTCCCTCAGCAATGACACGCAGCCCTCGTTTGCAAAGATCTCTCCACAAAGATGAACAGTAGCAAAGCTTGTGTTCTAAGGTTCCAAAAGATTCACAAAAGTAATTGGGATTTTTGGTGTGAATCAAAAAGATGTTTGGCACATCAAAAAGGTGAAGACTTAGAGTATTTAGGACTCTGAAAATCGTGTTGAAAAGTCTTAAAAAATAACTCCCCGAAGTTGGATTTAAATAAGAAGTCTTTGAGCCTAAAAAATCTGCAGCGAATCTGGCAGTGATTATCCCCGTCGGATCGGTCCGGATTGAGGGCGGATCGGTCCGATTTGACCGGATCGGTTCTTTTATTAAGAGGCGGATCGGTCCGAATGAGGTCGGATCGGTTCGGCTATATCTCCTCATCGGTTTGCCATCGGTCCGGAGTATACTGGCCTTCAGCAAAACGGATCGGTCCATTTGTGACCGGATCGGTCCGGTTGACCCAGAATAATAAATGCCTCATTTTGCTTGAAAAAACTTACGCCTTATTTTTATAAAAAACATTTTATAAAAATTTCCCAATACTAAATATGAACTTTAAGGAACGTAGAAACAAAATTTTACCAAGTTCATTCTCGCAGAGGCTATGATGTTGAAGACGCTTTGATATTCGGATCCGTTGATGTAGATGCAATCTTGAATTTCTTCAACGGTGTAACGGCGTATGACATACAAATTGATAATGGACAAAAATGTCCTTACAAATCTCCCCCTATGTCTATGCCGGTACATACATAAAAAATATCCGAATTATCAACTTATGACCTATACAAATCTACCCTCCCATGAACCCTAAAGATGGAAAGATAAAAAGGTATAAATCTTCATCGTTTGTTCTTCAATCTTCAACAATCATTAAATCTCAAAGCTTTTCTCATCAGGGTGTGCAACATATTGATCTTCAATCTTCATACCTACACACATGAGACAAGGCAAATACCACGTGACATATCGAGTTTGAAATGAGATAAACATGGATATCAATATACGATAAAAACATAAGCAACATCTCAAAAACTCCCCCAAAATTCAAAAATTCAAACTCCCCCATAATATGATAATTCTTTCTCCCCCTTTTTATGATGTCCCCAAATAGACAAATGAGAAGAATGAATCAAATAAGCAAAATCGGGGTGACACGGTATAAAAAAAATACACAAACTATTTTTGAATATTTCAAAATTTTTCATACAAAGATAGGATACCAATTTGAACAAATATGATACAAAAATCACACCATGGATTTAGACTCAAACAACCAAGTCATGGAAATGGAATGAATGGGTGTGAACACATTCGATAGGTAAATCAACTCAATCAATCATATGTGCATGATGCATATGTGTACCCCTAACGAATGAACATCAAAAGTATCCTTAGGTGAAAAAATTGTTGAATTTAGATGACATCGTCTTATGCAAATCAACAAATCAAAGTCAAATGATTTTCACACCAATAACGTCCAAAACTATATAGCGCATTTTCAAGAATTTCAAGGACGTGCAAACCCGTTTTAATTCTCCAACCAAACTCCCTCATATAAATTTTCTTTTAGAGGTAATCTAAATTCTCAGACTTTGGAGAATTGGTGCAAAAACCTAAATGGCCCATATTTGGCATGAATTTCTTTTTATTGCCTTTCAATTTTTTTCGGGCTCTTTGAACCTCTTTGGACCTCGGATAATAAAATTCCTCCATTTTTTAGGTCCAATTTAACGGTGGCTTAGTATTCGCAAAGGCTAAAGAACCTTTCGCAGCCCTTCCCCGTTTTCAAACAAAGCACACAAACTCACAAAACGGTTTTTATATGCACAATTTCCTTATCAAAATTATCGCGCTTGGTTCGTTTTAAGGACAGGATTGAAGTGAAAACACCCAACCAACATGTGATAAGACAAGCACAATAATCAAACAAATCCGTGCATGTGTGCAATAAAGGAAACATGAGTCAAACATGTAGGAAGTAACACTTAGTTACATCTTAATGACTCCAAACATTATAAAGCACATGGATGAATTGACCTATTGTCTCAAAACACTATCAAATAGTCACATGAAAATAATGGAATGATGTTGTGACTCGGTCATCCACAGTGTTCATCCATAAACGGTGTAAACTAAAAAAATAAAAATCTTTTTGGATTTTTCAAAAGTTTTATCAAAATAAAATCTTTTTGTATTTTTCAAAAAAAATCAAAAACAAGAATTTATACAAAAAGTACAAGTCATCACACTAGTAAAAATATATCATGAACCTACAACTAGTGTATGACAAACATGCAATCACAATCAACCAAAAGATTTCACATGGGGTGAATCACGTGCAAGCAAACGGGAATCGTGGACAAATAAACCATAAGCCTCTAAATCCGATTTTCTAACCCAAATTGATGTGTAACGAAGTGTGGGGGTTTTGGGAATCGAATTTATTCTTTCATTAACCTTCCTAGGTCCATTTAAAAGCTTGTAACAAAATCTCCTAAGATGACCTTGCCTACCGCAATGTGTGCAAGTGTAAATCGGGCGGTGTGTGTTACCTAAAGGTGGCCCTCTCCTCAATTTCCTAGGTGGCGCTTTCTGAATTTGCTTAGGTGGATCTCTCCTAATGATCCTAGGAGGCACTCTCACGATGTTCCTAGGGGGCTCTTTCCTAACACCCGTAGGTGTCTCTTTCTTAACAAACCTAGGAGGCTCTCTCACACGTGTGGGAATGGGTGCAACATATTTTTCAAGACCAATCCCACCCCTATCAGTTTTGATCTCGACTGTGCCTAAAATCTTATCAAGTTTTTCAGACCTAGACTCCAAATCAAAATTCACTTTACTTGAATCTTTCAATTTCACCTCAAGTTCACCTATCCTAGATTCAAGTACTCGTTTAGAATCCTCAAACTCTAAAAGCTCCTTTTTCATAGTCTCCATCAACCCTCTAAGACTATCTCTCTCACCCTCGACGTACTCAAGCTTCTCTTTCAAAATTTTCACATGAGCCCTAAGTTCTTCAACTAAAAAATCATTATTTTTTATGGCACACTCTTTCAATTGAGCTTTCAATTTCAAATTTTCTTTCTTTGTTTTCAAAGTTTCAGCATAAAGTTCATTGAAAGCAGTTTGCAAGTCATGCTCATCTACACTTTCCTCCTCACTTTCATCCACACTCCCATCACCTTCACTATCACTAATCACATGGATGGGAAACTCTCGCCTAGAAGCATAAAAAACTTCTTCTTCCGAATCACAATCACTAAGGGTAGAAACATGAGAAATCGGTTTATTCAATTTCTTCTTTAAATTTGTGGTACACTCATGTAACGTGTGACCAACACCCTCACAACAAGGACACCTCTCAGATTCGTTTTCAACAGAAGATTTAAAACAAGAGTTCGTGCGAATTTTCCAATTAATTTTTTCAAAAATTTGACATCGAAGATCATCAAAACCATCAAAAGCCATTTTTGCAAAAACAGGATCAAAGCACAATAACTTAGTGCAACAGCCTCTGATACCAATTTGACGACGTGAGAAGTCAAATTGTATCAAAAAAAATAAATCCTCGAAAAATCAGGATCACGCGATAAATTAGCGTAACCCGCTCTGATACCAATTTGAGAGTGCAGCAACAGCGGAAATATTGCGACTTCTCAAATAAAAAACCAATTTCAATTAATCCCAAATTTTAGTTAAAACCCTAAGACATGCATCTAGATGATTTATCAAATAAAATATAGCATGCAGGATAAAAACAAACAATTTCAGGAAAAATCCCCGCAGGGCAAAACCTTTTATTTCACTATGAATATACAAGCCGCAACTTACAATTACATAGAGAAATCTGCAATGGATTAACGCGCAGCCAACCCACAAAGACACGCAGTCTTGAACTCAGCAAGAGAATACACGCAGCACCCTCCAAGGACTCGCAGCCCAAACAACGAAGAAAGAACCGCAGCTCTCCTCAATGACACGCAGTCATAAAACTTTGTAGAGACTCCCTCAGCAATGACACGCAGCCCTCGTTTGCAAAGATCTCTCCACAAAGATGAACAGTAGCAAAGCTTGTGTTCTAAGGTTCCAAAAGATTCACAAAAGTAATTGGGATTTTTGGTGTGAATCAAAAAGATGTTTGGCACATCAAAAAGGTGAAGACTTAGAGTATTTAGGACTCTGAAAATCGTGTTGAAAAGTCTTAAAAAATAACTCCCCGAAGTTGGATTTAAATAAGAAGTCTTTGAGCCTAAAAAATCTGCAGCGAATCTGGCAGTGATTATCCCCGTCGGATCGGTCCGGATTGAGGGCGGATCGGTCCGATTTGACCGGATCGGTTCTTTTATTAAGAGGCGGATCGGTCCGAATGAGGTCGGATCGGTTCGGCTATATCTCCTCATCGGTTTGCCATCGGTCCGGGGTATACTGGCCTTCAGCAAAACGGATCGGTCCGTTTGTGACCGGATCGGTCCGGTTGACCCAGAATAATAAATGCCTCATTTTGCTTGAAAAAACTTATGCCTTATTTTTATAAAAAACATTTTATAAAAATTTCCCAATACTAAATATGAACTTTAAGGAACGTAGAAACAAAATTTTACCAAGTTCATTCTCGCAGAGGCTATGATGTTGAAGACGCTTTGATATTCGGATCCGTTGATGTAGATGCAATCTTGAATTTCTTCAACGGTGTAACGGCGTATGACATACAAATTGATAATGGACAAAAATGTCCTTACATACCCTTAAACATATATTAACCCCAAATCCCGAGTTGGGTTAAAATTTCAAATTTTAGACCCTAAAATGGGCCCGAACCATATCCAGACTAGCCCTAAAGTCTCCCAACATATATGTCTATACCCCGGGACAATTTATAAAGGTTTAAAACACCTAAACGACCCCGTATACTCCCCAAAATACATCCCAATTATTTTATTCCAGCATTATATTTTTATAATTGTGTCACACTACATTTATGAATTTCCTACTACACGTGCAATTATTATAAACCTTAACATAACACGAATCCATCAGACATAATTACAACATAACAAAAATTTGTTTATTCTCAATTAAAATTTTAAATTACCAATTTAAATCAATTTTCACAAATTTTTTATTTTATCCAAAAAATATAATTTTACTTTTATCTTAGAAAAATATGGGGTATTACATTCTTTACCCCTAATAATGGGATTCTGTCCTCGTAATCAGGAAACGTATGTACCTAGCTAGAAGAGTTTAGGATACATTGTGCGTATGTATTCCTCCCTTTCCTAGGTCGACTCGTCCTCCTGATGGTGTCCCCAGTGCACCCAACTAAAGGAAAAACCTTGGATCGAAGTCATCGCTCCCGTTGGTCTAGAATGGCTATCGGTATCTCCTCGTAAATAGTGTCTAGCTGGAGATCTATCTCGTCAATATCAATGTGTTGGTATGCTATCTCACCTCTAAGGAACCTCCGTAATACAGATATAGGAAAGATGGCGTGCATCCACTACAAGTGATTCAGTAATCCCAACTGATATGCCACAGGACCAATCCTCTCCAGAATAGGGAACGGTCCCATGTATCAGAAGATAACTTCACCTTCTTCCCAAACCTCATCACTCCCTTCATGGAAGAAACTTTAATCAATACCTGATCCCGAACATCAAAGTCTAAGTGTCTCCGGCCCGCATCCGCATAGCTCTTTTGCCTATCCTAGACAATTCGTATCCTGGATCGAATTATCTCTACCTTCTTCGAGGTATCCTGAATGAAGTATGGACCAAGTAACTTGTTCTACCCCACCTCCAACCGTCATGAGGGTGAACGACAAGGTCTCCCGTAGAGTGCCTCAAACGTTTCCATCCCAATCATGAATTAGTAGTTGTTGTTGTTGTATGCAAATTCTACTAAAGGAAAATACTACTCCCAGCTCCCCTTAAATATAAAATGCACATCCGCAACATGTCCTCCAATATAAAATTCATCCTCTTCGTCTTCCTGTCGGTATGAGGGTGATATGACGTGGTTAATCTCAACTCTACTGCCAAAGCCTACTGAAATCTCCTCCTAAAGTGGGATACAAAAGTCATGTCCTTATGTGACATAATGTTAAGAAGTACCCTATGAAGCTTAATGATCTCTGTAAGGAAAAGTCTGGCATACTGCTTGGAGATGTAATCTGTACGAACTGGTAAAAAGTGAGCCACCTTCGTCAATCTGCGACGATCTCCCAAATGGAATCATGTCCCCTCTGTATTACGGGGGGGTAATAATGAAGTCCATGGATATGCTTTCCCATTTCACACCAGGATCTCCAAAGGTTGTAACACGCCTGCAAGATGTTGATGGTCCACCTTCAGCAACTGGCATGTAGCACACTTGGATACAAAATTTGTTATGTCCTTTTTTCATCCTGACCCACCAATACTGATGCCTCATGTCGTTGTACATCTTATCCCATCTAAGATGTACCGTAAAACGTGGCCCATATGCCTTAGACATAACATCTTGCCTTAAATCCTCGTCATCTGGGCCAACCAATAACCACTGGAATCTCAATCCTCTATCTAAACCAATGGAATAATTCCCATCTCCCTCGACTAATAGAAGTCTAACTATCTCCTGGCAAAGCTAATCTCCTACATGTTCCTTCACCACCTGAATAATGATCTTAGGGGTGATGGTGCCATAAATGTGCGGGTCAGATCAATATCCCCATGAAATGATTTCCACTTTTCCTTCCACACTTTCGCTAACTCCTGTATCGTCTTTCATCTCAAAGAATCTCCTATGACATTTGCCTTCCCCGAGTGGTACTGAATGTTGAATTAATAGTCTTATACAATCTCTAGCCATCTCATATATCTCATGTTCAACTCCCTCCCATTGTGTGAACAAATACTTTAGGCTCTTATGGTCTTTGCATAACTGGAACTTCTCCCCCAGAAGATAGTGCTTACATCCTTGTAATGCAAAGACCGCGGCTGCTAAATCCAAGTCGTGGGTGGGGTAATGTCCTTCATGGAACTTAAGATTTCGGGAAGCATAGGCTATCAACCTCTCCTACTGCATCAAAACCCCTCTGAGTTCCCTCAAAGATGCATATTTGAATACTTTATAGTCCATCCTTGCCCGAGGTAATGCCAAAATGGGTGTTACAAATAATCAAGTCTTCAGCTTGTCAAACGCCTTCTTGCACACGTCATCCCACACAAATGGTACCCCATTCCTCGTTAATTTTTTTACGATCCCGGCTCTTTTTGAGAACCTTGAATGAATCGAGGATAGTACCCGACCAGTCCTAAAAAGTTATGCACCTCAATGGGTGTAGTGGGTTTTCCCCACTCCATCACTACAGAAAGTTTCCCCGAGCCCACTGATATCCCCCTCTTAGACACAATGTGGCCCAAGCATTGCATCTCTCTCAACCAAAAACCGTATTTCTCGAACTTTGCATACAACTGATGATCTCATAGCATCTATAAGACCACCCGTAAATGTTGTATGTGTTCCTTCGTAGTTAAAGAATAAATCAGGATATTTTCTACAAACAAAATGACAAACCGATACAAATAATCTCTGAACACCCGATTCATTAAATCCATAAATACCTCTAGCTCATTAGTTAGACCAAATGGCATCACCAAGAACTCATACGACCCATATCTCATAAGGAAAGCTGCCTTTGAGATGTCATGCTCCTAGACTCTTAACTGGTGATAACTCGATCTAAAGTCAATCTTTGAAAAATACGCAACACACCTCAGCTACTCAAACAAATCATCAATACATGGCAACGAGTATTTATTTCGTATAGTGACTTTGTTTAACTCCCGATAGTCGATACAAATCCACACTGATCCTTCCTTCTTCTTGAAGAATAAAATTGGAGCACCCCACGATGAAGTACTACTCCTGATAAACCCCTACCCCGACAACTACTTAATCTAATCTCGTAGATCCCTCATATTTAAAGGATCCATCCGATACGGTGTATAGGTAATGGGTCTCGTTCTCAAAATCAAGTTGATAATGAAATCTATCTTCGGACTATGTAGCAGCCCTAGGACCTCCCAAAAAATTTAGAAAATGCACTCACCATTGGGATGAAATATAGTATCCCCACAATCTCTAAAGAAGTATACTCCTAGATATAGTATAATGCGTGCTTGACCCACCCCCAAGGTGAGGCATTGCGACTAGGTACATATCCTGCCTAGAAATGGCGAAGACGATGGACCTCATATAACAATACACACATTCTCTGTAAGTCGCTAGCCAGTCCATCCCTAAAATAATGTCGTACTCGCGCAGATCAATTACTAATACATTGGTTATAAAAGTGAGTCTTCCTATGTCAATACCGATACCCAGATATATTGAGCATATGGTCACCCCTCTATCCACCGGTGAATCTACGTGTAGGACAATATTGGAAGCATAGTCTATCATCCCAGTCTTCCGTGCAAAACACGTGCTAACAAAGGAATGAGATTCCCCCATGTCGAACAAAATGTGACCTATGTGACCAAAGATATGTAACATAGCCTTGACTTCTTGTGCTGGAGATGGCCCGTCTGCGGGCGTAATATGGTAGACTCATCCATACTGTAGTGGATGCTATTCCTGAGGTGGCGCGACGGGTGCTGGAGCCATTGGTATAGTAACTCCCAGATCTGGTAACGGTGGGTCTTCTCCCTGTGGAGCCTATTATCCCCTCTGACCTCCCTGCTCCTGACATGTGTGGTTATCCCGAGGACACCGCATCAATGTATGACCCCTCTCTCCGCATATTAAAAAATACCCATGGAACGGGCGTTGCTCTGTGTGCCGGCCATGCTCTCATGGCCATGTTGGCCCTATCTCGACTGCCCTTGTCCCTATCTGTTTTGATCATCGAAACCCCTAAACTTCTTATTCTTATATGTGGATAAAGCACCCCTGAACTTCTAGGTCCGGGATCCATTACCCCCACTCATCTTGCCCTGCTAGCCCGGCGACTCTACTCCTTACCATTCTTCACCCTTGCTTTTCTCAAAATCCCTATGGTCCTAACAGTGGAGAAGTGTAGCGTTCACCAGCTAATTATACATGGTAAAGGCTAGATTCCCCAAAAAAGCTTTCCTGATTTTCCAGGTTGATCCCGCTATGAGCATGTCCATCCTCTGCTCAGTATTAATATTCTCCTTTGCGAAGTAGAAAAGGGCAGTAAACTCCTCTTTGTAATCAGCCATAGTACACCCCTCCTGCTTAAGCTCTATAATCCTGATCCTCATCTTCGACTTTATAACTTGGAAAATTACTTCCCCTCAAATCTCTCCCAGAACTCATCGATCGTTAGGTTATCCCTCTCTATAACTGATGTAATCGACTCCCGCCATTGGAGCATGCCCGAATTAACCAAAACTAAGCTAACATATGCTTTTACACTAATGTGTACTCTACAATTCATAAGTGTGTCTTTATGTCCTTCTTCCACCTACTTACCACAAGTGTGTCTGGACTGCCGAAGAACTCTGGAGGTTGGACCTTAAAGAAGGCCTCCCTTAGCCTATCCCAAATTAACTCCAATGCTAGGGCTGGAACGGCCACCTACTATCGTGGTAGTGGTGGTTGCTACTGAGCTTGTGGCGGTGGAAAATGCTGAAGCACGGTCGTCATGGCTATGGAAACCGCCTAAGACACAATATTGGAGATATCTTCTAATGTAATGAACTATGGGGCTAGTGGGGCATGTGGTTGCTATTATGGATCTGGCTGAGCCTCCTCCTCGATAGCAGGTGTGACTACGAACCTCGGCCTACCTCTCCATCCATTTTTCATCTGAAAGAAAATAAGATTCAAATTATTACAATCGTAAGAATAAAATGAATCCTAAGCATAGGTTATACATCTCAAAGGACGCAACGCAGAATGTAATGAACGCAACACATGTCGTAAGGATACTAGAACCTGAATGCTCTGATACCAACTATAACGACCCCCATTTTCTCATGTAAAGGCTGGACAGGCATGATACACCGAAGATGGGGCTTGTTTGTCAATTAATACCATTCATTCTCAGCATCAACATAATATAAATGATATATTAACGTACCATAATTTAGTTTGAATCAACATCTCAATAATGAATAAGTCCAATCCAACATCAAGAGTATGATAAGTCCGAATATAAATGTAAACAACCCACACCAACATAAAATAAACGAATGTCGAGTTTATGCCCATACAATAATCCCAAATAAAAATAAGTACTGAAGTTGAAAAGCACCTAATCAAGAATCAACTGATCTGAAATGCTTGAGGAGAAAAATGAGAATGCAAGGGTGGCAAACCAACAGTCTCGATATCCCTCTCTATGAGCACCCGAGGAAGGAAATATTTTAAATTTGGGTCAGAGCCCAAGATGTGCAAGAATTAACTTAATTAATTTAAATTCCAATAAATACAGTCGATGCAAAATAAATATCTCCCATCATCACTTATATGCGATTAACATCTCACCCCCTAACCTAAGTGTGATATTACCCGCATCCCAACATGTCCCCAATAATATATGTGACAACGTGCCAATTTAACATTAATTGAATTAGATAAAATCAATTGATACAATGAAACCAACTATATTTAATTACCCAATTCCTAGGTATCGCAGCCTCATATATCTCATAAAATGGCACACAAACATCTAAGGGACTATGTTTTATGTCTACATTCTTAGACAATTTAATTATTCTCATTTAATCCGGGCAATATATATATAGATATATAGATATATGTGTGTGTGTGTGTGTGTGTGTGTGTGTGTGTGTGTGTGTGTGTGTGTGTGTGTGTGTGTTCTTTAATATATACGACACACAAAGGAATCTACCAGTGGTGTCTCATTTGTGCTCTATAGGAAAGTTCAGAGGAATCTCTTATTCAAGACAAACATCACAAAACACACATAAGTGGGGTGGTCAATACGCAGTACACCAGTTCAAAGCCCATGCCCAGAGGTGATAAAGGATTCGAGCATCAACACTTACCTCTCGTAGATGGCGATGCTACGTAGTACCTAACTAACCTACACAACACCTAGCCCACCTGTGCTGACGTGTGCTACGGTCCCGAATGCGTCAAACCCCAAGACGATAGGACCGTCCACGAATATTGGTATGTCCTCACAGATACATATTATTATTCCCATATAATATGTATAGGTAACTACTCAAAAATTACCTAAATGCCCCACATGATATCCATAATTGTTCACTAATTAATAATTGACCATCTAGTTAATTATTAATTCCATTTCCTTTAATAATTTATTTAACCGTATAGCAAAATATAATATCCCTATTGACATGTGAGCCACGTTTACATTTTTAATAAATTCCCCATTGTCCCAAACACCGTCCTACCAACTCGTTTGGACTTTTAAAAATATTCCTGAACTAACCATGGCCCTAGCTCACTCAGCCCCCAAGGACGAATCGATTTGCTGCCAAACCGAATCGATTCGCTCCAAGGCCGAATCGCTTCGGAATGTGGTAGTGCCCAAATCAGCTTGTTTTCTTAGATACGAACTTTCTTGTTTCTTCTCCAAAATTCATTCTGAACGTGATTTCATTTATATAAACACGTGAATGGGTATTTAATACCTAGTTATACATCATATAACCATTTTTCCATATAATCACATCAATTGTTACCCCCAAATTTCTAGATTTCATATGAGAATTTAAGATCTTTAATCCCAGATTGCTTCTACAATGAAGACTAAGTGTAGATCAAGTTATGGGGCATAATACGTAGAATTTAAAGTCCTTCTATCATCGAAATTCAAGAATAAATTCCTAGATTTATGGGTTAACCCCTTATGTTATAATTAATCATCTACATACATGAGATTAATTCCTAACATTAATCATCAAAGTCTATTCTAAAACCCATAAATTGCATGGAATAATATCAATGCATCGAGAAGTAAATTGGAATTGAAAATGAGCAAGAAAATTCTTGCCATAAGATGTAGTGGAAGAAGCCCCTTTGAATTCCCTTTCAATTTCTTGCCCCTTCTCCCTTTTTGGTTCTTCTCCTTTTCTCTTTTGAGGTGTAGCAATTATGTTTAGGTCTTTAATCAGTAGTGGGGAGCTATTACTCTTTCCCATAAACATATATTAACCCCAAATCCCGAATTGGGTTAAAATCCCAAATTTTGGACCCCCACATGGGCCTGAATCCATATCCAGACTAGCTCAAAAGTCTTCCAACATATATGTCAATACCTTAGGACCATTTCTAAAGGTCAAAAACACCTAAACTATACTCCTCGAAATACGTCCCAATTTTTTTATCCCAACATTATATTTTTATAATAATGTCATACTCCAATTATGAATTTCCTATTACACATGCAATTATTATAAACCTTAACATACACGAATCCATCACACATAATTACAACATAACAACAATTTGTTTGTTCAAAATTAATAATTTAAATTTATCGATTTAATCCAATTTTCACAATTTTTTTTATATTATTCCAAATATATTATTTTAATATTTATCTTAGAAAAAACGGGGTATTACATTTAAGGATCATAATCGTGCCACAAGGTCAGACTCTATAGATAGGTTGGTCAACACCAAGATGCCAGAGGGTACTCCTGTTCACGAGCATGTTCAAAATATGTTCTCCATCTTAGGAGAACTGAAAAAGATTGGATCTAAAATCAATAGGGAAACCCAAGTTTATTTCATACTCCAATAACTATTGAATTCCTTCAAATAGTTTTACCTAAATTATTCTATGAACAATTTGATTACACACTAGCACAACTACTTAAACAACTCTAGGTTGCAAAGAATATCAATAGCCATAAGGTGTGGTTCATGTTGCTAAAAAAGGCCCACCATCTTCTATCTCGAAAGGTGGGAAGAAGAATAAGGGCCAGCCTCAGGCACAACCTAAAGTTGTTAAGAAAAAATTTATAGCCCAAGGAGTAGGTAAGAAGCCAAAAAATAGCTATTACATCTGCAAACAAGAAGAACACTAGAAGAAGCTGTCACATCTTCTTAGACAGGAAGAAAGGTGCAAGTGCATAATTTACGATTTTTTTGTTATAATTATAGTTTGGCATTTTTTGTTACACTATTAGACTATAATGTACATTCTCAACTACCTTCAATCAAAGACAAGTTAGTTCCTGAACACATCAATCGAAGAAAGAAGATTTTATATCATCACTACAATCTTGAAAGAAGCTATATAAGGTAGATTTAGTGTTAACTTATGTTCATGGGTATTTTTAAACATGTTTGAGTACAAAATATTTTTCTAAAAGTTTTTCTAAATAAAAAAAATATTATTTTATGCATCTCGTTATAACGATATTAAGGGTTGTTCGAATGAGTTAATCCAGCGCTTTACATGGTTGTTTAAAAGAGCTTCAAACGTGCATTTTTTCTGTCATTCTTCTCTCGTTCAATAGCCGTTTGAACGAGTTTGTGATGTTCATTTGAATAAGGTATTGCTCATTGGAATGAACCAGATCATATTTTTCTTTTTAATTGGGTTCAAACTCAATATTATCAAGCTCATCTCTTTTAGATTTTCAATCTTATTTAAGAGGTACAACTCTGCACATTGTTGCAAGCTTTTTTTAACCTATTTTGTGATTAAACACTTTGTTTTTTCAAAATCTAAATCCCTTGGATATTTTTATCACTTTATTAATTTGTAATAACACATCACTTGTTCAAATCCCTTTTGAGTTCATTCTTCACAATCGTCAAGAGGAAAGGAGTTTCGTGAGGTTGATCGGTGGATACCAAAGCAAGTGGTGCTTAGTACGAGGAATTTCTAGATATGAACTGCTTTCTGTTATCATTAATGAAGGAGATCTAACTACGATACTTAGTGTTTTATAAGCATGTAAGTATTTATGCTTCATCTGTATTACCTTAGTTAAAACAGTGTTGAAAAGGGTTGTTTTCGCAAGGGTTTTTCCTCATACCTCATGTGATTTTTTTGTTCAATTTATATTCAATATATTTCATAATTAGTTTCACCTTATTAATCAAGATAATTTGGATTAAAACATTGATCTTGGCATAGTTTTTACCTAATTTACAGATTCTACCGTTGACTATATAACCGGACCACTCTGCACATTTTTTAAATCGGAATCAGATCTTGTTTCTACAAGTTATTTAGATGAATCCTAGTAATTATATGGAGAATTCATATAATAGGCCACCTATGTTTGATATCACAAATTATTAATATCGAAAAGCTCAAAAGAGATCGTCTCTAAAATTGATCGACAAAATTTTTTTCTTGTCGTTGAAAGGGGATGGACTCCTCTCATAGTGGTTAATCAAATGTCATTAATCTCAATTTAATCGCAAATTGGACTGAAGATGAATTTAAATTAAGTAATCTTAACTCTCGAGGTTTGAATTATATTTTTATTACTGTCACACATGATAAATTTTGTGACATCATAACGTGTATCACGTCTAAAGACGCTTTGGGTTCCAATGTTATAAAAGCTTCTAATATTCAAAACCTCACCACACAAATTGAGATTAGACGCATGCTTGAAACTAAGACATTTGATGAATTATATGCTTATATATCCGATATACTGAATTTTAATTTTAATTTGAGCAAGCAAATTTAAAAAATGAGAGTTGCAATAAAAAATTTGTGGTCTCTCCCGTCTTATTATAATCCGAAAATTTTCATCTTGTTTGGGAATTCTAGACACAATTAGGCTTAAAGAACCCATATGTAATCTCCAAACATACGAATTAGACATTATCCCTAAAAACAAAAAACAAAAAAATAAATAAAAATGATTTGATTTAAAATTTAAATCTTAAAAGAGGAGGATCTGAATCTAATTCTAAAATTGATCAATATGATCTTTCCCTGTTTACTAAAAATCTAAAAATTCTCAAATTCAAAAATTAGAGTTTATCCAAATCGAAAAATATTTTTTTTTGAGAAAAACAGTAATTACAAAGCGGTCAGAATTTTAGTGAGAATGATCAAAAGAAATTTAAATGTCAAAATACTGAAAAAGATGAACGAAAGAGGAGAAAGGTCACAAAGCCTATGAGTATCCCACTAGGCATAAGAGACAGGGATAAAGTAAAATCGCCAATAATTCCAATCTAAGAGATAACGATGTTGAGTTGTTGGATTCTAAAGATGAATTACCATATAAACATAAATTCATCGCGTTCGTGACTAGTCATGTTATCACTTCAAGTATGTCTCACGCCGACGAGGATGTTTTTAAACGTGATAAGTCGAATCATTCCAAAGAGTTTGAGGGTGATGATAAGAATTTGAGTGAGGGAGAAACTGGTCTCCAATCCACATTCTTCGAAATTTACACTATGGCGTTAAAAACTAAAAACTAAAATAAAAACTTGACTCTTAGTGACTTTTCTTTACAAAATGAGTTTAAAATTTTGAGAGAGTGTGAAGCCTTAGTGAGTCAACTCAAAAGAATAAGAATCCCTTTGAATGAGAAACTTGTTTAGATGGTTAGGGAAAAGACTAACTTGATTAAAAAAGTGGCTAGTCTTACGAGAGATCTTCAAGCATCATTGGAGATTCGTTAGAAACTTGAAGCCTAAATTTCCCTACTCAAGAAAGATCTCAAATATTCTCATGAGTCAAATTGACTTTAGAGTACACATCGAAGGACGTTAAAAAATGTTCCTAGGTCTCGATTTTGGTTTTAAAGAGAGGCATGGGATAGGTTATGATGGTTCATCCACTTTCAATATCGCACTTGAACTAATTGCCAAGTTTATGTTAGATCCTTATGGGCCTCCACCTAAACCACTAAGGAGAACTCATCCTAGTCATTTTAACTAAATCAGCCCAAACAAATCTATGTTGGTACCTATTACAAATGAAGAGGTCACCTTAGGGAGTTTTGTTACATACTAGGAAGAGTCTCTCACACAATACACCCACACACCAATATAGCAACTTAGATAGTCACAGAGAGAAAAATGAGTTTCTAGTCAATATTTCTAAATTTCTTATGGAATAAATTCAACGACTGTCTACGCTTATGAGACACTTCCACCACAATGACTAGTGCCAACAATGATAAGGGTCGATAAGGAATTACCACAACTTGGGTGCCTAATGGTGACAAAAAGTCCTTTGATGTTGACTTTTTTCTTAATGTTCAAGCTAATTCCCAATGGTATTTTGATAGTGGGTGATCAAGGCACATAATTGGTGACAAGTCTCATTTTACCAACCTTGTAAATCATAAGGAAGGAAAAGTCACCTTTGGGGATAGGAGTAGGTCTAGAATTTTAGGATGAGGTTTTATGAAGATTCTCGAATTTGCTAAGATAGATAATGTGATTTATGTCGAAGGGTTAACATAGAACTTGATAAGCATAATCAACTTTGTTATGCTAACTATGTGGTAAATACTCATCGGGTTATAATATTTACTATCAATCCGATAAAATTTTACTATAAGGTTTAAGGACTAAAGACAATTAGTATGGTACCATTACCATGTCCTTTTTATTGTATAATAGTGCTAAGGTATCAACCATAAATCTTTGGCATCAATCAATAGGTTACATTAATTCGAGAGGTCTTACGAGGTTAGTTAAGAAAGGCCTAGTTTGTTGCTTACCATCACTTGGAAAACCAATTTCCTCTTTTCATGGTCCTTTATAACAGGGGAAACAAATTAACAGTCCCCATAGGAAGTTGAATACTATTACAACCTCACATGTGTTATAGTTGATACACATGGATCTTATGGGTCTAATGCGCACCGCGAGCATTGGTGGTAAGAAGTACATTTTCGCAATGGTTGATGACCTTTTGTGATATTCGATTATTGGATTTCTTAGGGAAAATCTGATGCTTGTGAGTGCCTTACAACCAAGTGTCATGTACTTTAAAATCAACACAATGTTTTTATCAATATATTGATAAGTGATAATGTCAAGAAGTTTATCGACGCTGGTTTTGGTTCATATTGTGATGGTATAGGCATCAAAAATGAGTTTCTAGTGGTAGGCATGCCTCAACAAAATAGTATTGTTATGAGGAAAAATAGGACTATCTAAGAGATGGAGTGATCCACGCTCCTTAGTAGGAACATGGCTAGATGATTTTTGGAAGAGGGGGTTAACACTGCATGTCATATGGAGAATAAGGTTATCTTCATCCACAAACACTTAAAACTCCGTATGAGTTGTGAACTAATAAGAAACCCATCAAGTCATAATTTTGAGTTTGGGGGAGGCATTGTTATATCCTTAGAGATAGAAAACATTTAGGTAAATTCAACTCTAGAAGCGATGAGGGAATATTTTTAGGATATTCATTGATTAGTAATGCCTATAAGGTGTATGACCTTAAAAGCTCTAAGATTATGGAATTTATACATTTCACGATTAGACATGATATGAGAGCAAAGATTATTAATGATTATCTTGCGTGTATGAATAATACACCCCTAGTGACAATCCCATTATTACCAACACCACCACGGTGGACCTGATTCTTCAGAAAAATTATCCAACCTCTTAGGTTTGTAAGATTCATAACCCTAACAAAATACTTGGTGATACCAGATTAGGTTTCAATACTCATGCTCAACTAGAGATATGGTTAGCTACTCTGTCTACACTTCCAAAGTGCAAGGATAATCATTGGATAAATGATATGTAAGAAAAGTTGCTTCAATTTTGAAAAAAAGATGTTTAGGAATTAGTCCCCTGTCGAGCAAGACTAATGTGATTGGTACCATGTGGGTGTACAAAAATAAGATGCATGAGAATGGTACAATCATTCGTAATAAGTCTAGGTTGGTCACTGAAGGGTACTGATAATCACCCAAAAGTGTATATTTTATATCCCGAATAGAAGCATTTTAATCGTCCGTTTTTAATAAAATTGGCCTTATGTTCGTATTTTATCATTTTGTAGGTCAATATGCAGTTGCGATGTCAAAATGTGCTAAATCAGTGCAATCGCGACACAAAAACGGTTAAAAGAGTTCAACGAATAAATCAAATCACCATGAAGTTCGAGTCCGTATTTGAGCTTGCCGAGATCATTTTTCTGACGTCTGAAACCCAGCTCCGAGCTCAACCTAGCCTAAATCGAGCCCAATCCATTACCCGAGCCTCGTGTGTGTTTATTTTGTATGATTGCTATTTTTTTATTATTGTTATTTGAGTCATTTGATTTTTAGGATTTTTTTTAGATTTACTTAGAATTTTTAGGAATTATTTGTAATTTTTCTATTTCTTTTTTATTAGTGTAGTGTATTTTGATTTTTATTAATTTTTAGTTTTTAATCTTTATTTTATTTTATCTTATTTTATTACGATTACTTTTTTTATGAATTTATTTTTAGTTTTACATTTTTTTAGGATATTAGTTTTTATTTTTATTAGATTTTTAGTTTTTACTTATTTTATTTTATTATTTGATTTTTTTAATAGAGAATTAAGGTAAAGGTCATGTTCCTTCTTATATTTGAATTTTTAGGACAATGTTTTTCAAGTTTATAAATCTAATCCCTGTGATACAATAGCATTTATAAATCTAGTCCCTGTGGTATAATACCTTTATTTTTTTTGTCCGCGCGAACGGCACTATTTTTTACCTTTTTTCATTATATTTTTAGTACAGGGACTAAATTTATAAAATTATATGGAGTGTCCTATTTTTATACACTTTGAGTACTATGATAACCTTTTCTCAAAACCCCCTTTTTTTAATTAGGGTTTTATTTTTATTTTATTTTTAGATAATTTTAATTTTTTTACTTTTTATTTTTTAGGTACAAACCCCCACACACTTATTACCCACCACACACTAATTCCCATACACATACACACACCTTATCATCTCTCCCACACTCATCGAAATCCTTATACAACAGACCCAACCTCCATGGCAACTCCTGCCATAGCCAAACTCCAAAAACCCACAAACCTTTACCCACCTGAAAACTGGCCCACCCAATACCCTTGGCAACCAACTTCCATGAACCAAAAATCCGAAACCCACTTCACCTAAACCCATTCACTACCCAGATTCGACGAACCGAATTGCTTAACCCACGACCCATGTCCTCTAAGCCTCCAAACCCGAAGCAAAACCCAAGTAGCCTCTTACCCGCTTCGATTTTCGACAACCCAACAAACTGAACTCAAGACCTCTGAATTCAAACCGACCCAGCGACCCCTTTCAAACCCAACGAACCCAAGTTCGTTGTCTTCTAACCCACATCACCATCTCAGACCTGTTTTCCAAACCCATCCAGCAGAAATCAAAAATAGAACAAACCTAATTTCCTTAGACTCTCTCAAACTTTGACTTCGCCAAATAAAACCCCAAGAATCTCTCCAACCACAAAACCCATTCGTGGACTATAAAAAACGGGCGGCGACTGAGGACTCTCAAAAAGAACAGCAATGAAAGACAGAAAAGAAAAGAAAAATTGACTACAAAGGTAGAAAAAAGTCAGAAAAAAATATATAAAAAATTACTTTAGGATCAGAAAAAATTTGAAGGTTCATTTTTTAATTTTAATTTTATAATCCAACTGAGTTTTTGTGACAAGTTTGGACGTATGTTTATGCACATAGTTGACGCAAGAAATTAATGCGTATCGTATCTCTTTCTCTCTTCTTTAATTTCTTGTTATTTAATTATGCTTGTCTTTAATCTCTAATAATGTCGGGCTAAAGACACCCTGAAACGCATATGTTGAGTTATTTAATTGAATAAATTATTCATTGATGTGTTCTAGGCTAATTAAATTGGGAGAAATCACTGATTAATTTATTTAACGAGAGTTAATAGATTAATGTTGAAAATTGATATTTGATTTAGGATTTGACTTAGAGATATGTTCGATTCTTAAATTCAAGTATTAATTCTTTGTGTGCAATTCAAAGATCCGTTCTAATTTTTATGAATTGATCTTAGTAGATAATTTGTAAGAACAAGTATGAATCTTAATTTTTTTTATATAGTGACAATTTCTGATTAATTGCTGAAAAAGATAAAATTGAATTTAGGATTGTAACGAGAGTAAAGTTTTAAATTCAATATTATTTCTAACTATTCAATTAAATAATTAGGACATTGAATTAAATTGACTACATAGGGTAATCTCATCTCTTGTTTCTTCTCATAAATTCTGAACTAGATTACTTTTTAATTTTTTGTAGTCATTTTAATTGCATAAATTTTCATTTCCTCCCATGAAATGTTTTTTAATTTTAAAACAAAAAAAAATTAAAAACACAAAAAGATTATTTTTATAAAAATTGAAATTGTAAATTTTCACGATAACGGTTTCCACGCTTGAAATTGGATTGATACCCGAATTTACCATGATACTGAATTTTTAACAAGTATTGTAGGTGATTTCAAGGGAATTTTGATACTCCAAGTTTGATCACAACGCCTGACTAATCAAGAAAACAAGTCACACAATAGAAGATTTGTAATTTTTATTTTTATTTTTTACTTTTTATTTTTAGAGTAGTTATTCCTTACTCTCCCTCCTTAAATGAGTTGTTTAGGATTATTGAGGCCTTGTAATTAATTGGGGTGCACTTTGACACCATTTTATTTTTTGTAATAATTATTCAAACATTAAAAAAAAAGCGAAAGGAAAACCGGATAAGGTAGAGAGAGGAAGTCCAAAGGCGAGGATTTTTGAAGCCTCTCTACTTTGGGTCGGTAGGACTCCCAGGGACGACTGAAGTAGGCGTACTTCCCCCCGGTCGACTCAACTAGGCCTTCACCCCAACCATGTGAGGAAAGCTCTTAATCACTCGCGAATCTCTTGCAAGCGAGTCAATTTTTGTGTGCTACATGCTCCTATGTGCTTTTCATTTCTGTATCGCATTTAAATTGGATGGTATGATGAATAAATTTACCTAAAAACTATACCCAGTCATTGAAACGGGCTGGGAGTTCATCGCCCACTCAATCACATCTCCATTTTCTTATTACCCATGCTCTCACTTAAATTAAAATCAATCAACTAGCAAGCCAAGTAGGAACAGTGTTCATTAGGACCCTTTCGAAACTAGACCCTCGTAGGATACTCTAGTGAGTCCTTTCTACCCCTGCAAATCTTCATTTAACTATCTTAAGACTTTTGTCTAGGGAAACCGGGTCTTAAGTGAGGCCGCCCAGTAAAACGGGTTTGTGCTTTCCCAGCGTGGTACCGGATAGTAGTTTATTGTAGTAGCTAGTGTGTTGAGCCTTAACTAGTAAGCCTCTTGTCTCTCAGGTAGAAAGTAGGAGCACACTTTTACCGGTGAGGCCTAAGCTTCCGTATTTTTCTCACCTGCGGACTAATTAAAATTTACTATCCACTCACTTAACTTGAAGATAATAATTTGGCTATGTGCTCGTTCGGACTTGTTCCCTTTGTGTACGTGTCTAAATTGTTCCTTTAGGTAGTCAAATTTTCTCTCCATCTATCAGTTTTTCCAACTTAAGTCCATCGTTCCTTTTTCTCGCTTTTTCTGAATTATTTTTTATAAAAATTAAAATTACAAAAATATTTTCCATTTTTCTACCGCCTCATTCTTTTTTTTTTTCTCCAAACATCCAAAATATTTTTCATTTTTCCTTTTTAGATTTACAAAAATCCAACAAAAAAATTCCTTTCTTCCTTTTTCAAAAAACCCAAAAATATATTTTGTTGTTTTTATGCCAAATTGGCACCGAATTGATAATCGATTAACACGTTCCCCTAGTGCTCCATCTCTAAATTCCTTCTTAGGTGATCGTTCTCTTCTCATTGATTTTCCTCCTCATCTCCTCGATCCGTGTTCTTCTTCATCGGACACGCCTAGTTCTCCCACTTCCCCTAGTTCTGCTACCTCACTTATTATGGCCAACAAACGTGCTGTAAGGGACTACTTTACCCCGATTATGGCCACTCCACCTTCATGTATCATTCTTCGGTCCACTCCGACGGTGAAATTTGAAATTCGCCCTGGGATTAATTGTATGTCGCCCAGTTTTCATGGCCTTGAACGCGAGTCTCCTTATACTCACTTGCAGAAATTTCTCACTATGTGCGCTACTTTTAAAAATCATAACTTAGATGAAGAGAATGTTCATCTTCGGTTGTTTCCCTTTTCTCTCCACGATAATACATCCATGTGTCTCCATTCCTTGACCTCGAATTCTATCCAAACCTTGGAACAACTTGTCAAGAAGTTCATGTCTAAGTTCTATCCCATGAGAAAACAAATAAAATGCGCCAAACAATTCAAGATTATAGACAAAAGCTTACCGAATAGTTTTATGAAGCATGGGGCCATTTTCAAGACGATATTAATAGTTCCCACATCACGGTCTCGATAAAATTCGCTTAGTCCATAGTTTTACAATGGTCTTATCCCTTCTTCTCGCACCATGATTGAATCTATGCATAAAGGGAAGTTCATGCATTTAACTCCCACTGCTACCTATAATTTTCTCCTTGAATTAGGCAATGATTCCCAAGATTGGGAGGGTACCAATTCGTTTTCGAGATCCAACCCACCATGTGTAAGAAACACTTCTGAGGTGAAAAATGATCCCGATTTTAAAACTTTGCTACAAAGCTTACACTCTTTGACTAAAACCATTGACTCTCTCAGTTGTACTATGCAACAAAATGTTTCACTTTCTAAATAAGATATGAATGTCAACGATTTTAGTCCTTCTTCTTGTATTGTTTGCCTAAGTCAAGATCATTTATCTCATTTGTGCCCCCTCCTTCATAATGATCCGAAATCCACCATGGCCCAAGTGTGTGCCTTTGATACCGCTAGGAGACCCGTTCCCCTGTTGTTTACTTACAATCCAAATAATCGAAATCACCTCTATTTATCCTATAAGTATGACCACAAACCCTCTCCTTCTCAGCCACAATAACAAGTTGGTGGTCCCCGTGGGTTTCCACATAACTTACAATGGCAACATAGCCCTCCTATCCTACATCCGTATGTGTCTTACAATCGACAGCAATATCCCTCATCCTTTGTCTCCCACGACGGACATTCAAACAACAACAATCAGCTTGTTCATGTCCCCCCTCCTTCATATGAGTATTCCCAACCTCTTAATTCTCAACGTGATTTAGTACACCAACCATCTTATGACCCTCTGCCTAATTCATCCACATCTTCTCTCGAGAATCTCCTCACTCAGTTTATGACCACTCACAATCAAGCCCTCCAACGGCTTGAGCAATGTTTCAACCAATTTGAGTCTGAGTAAGAGAAAGGTCGTTTCCCCAATCAACCCATTGCTAACCCTAAGGGGAATGGCAAAGACTCGGCCTACGAGGTTGGTTCCACTTCCACTCCACCTAATTACCAAGCGGATATGAAATAGGTGTACTTTATGCTCGGGAAAAAAATTTGATAATGGTGTTCATGCTCCCAGTGATGTCCCACACCCACCCATTCCATCTTTAGAGCCTAGACTTAAGGTGACCCCACCATCTAAATCCACATCTCACACTAAGTTCGAGCCTACTAATCCCACCTCTGTTTACATTACCAAAGAACCCTTCCCTCATCGGTTGGCTCCCACTAAGAAAGCCTAGCAATTTGATGACATAAAAAAAGTATTTTAGAATGTTCACATTAACATTCCCTTCCTCACTGTGATTCAACAAGTCCCTTCATATGCCAAATATTTGAAGGACTTGTGCATTGTTAAGTATTGGACCAATGTTCCTCGTGATGCTTTCCTCACTAAGCAAGCTACATCCCTTCTCCATAATAACGGTGTTGCGAAGTACAAAGACCTGGTCGTCCAGCTGTCTCTTGCATATTAGGCGATAAGTTCACTATTAGTGCTTTACTTGATCTTGGGGCTACTTTTAATCTGCTACCTTACTCCCTCTACCTTGAGTTAGGTTTAAAAAACATGAAACCTACATGGGTTACTCTTCAACTTGATGATCGTTCCGTGAAAGTACCTAAAGGAATCATTGAAGTTGTTTTGCTAAAAGTTTCAGACTTTTACTATCCCGTGGATTTCATCATTTTAAACACTCTTGCTCTCGACCCAACCAGTACTCCTATCATATTGGGTCACCCCTTTTTGGCCACTGCCAATGGCATCATCAATTATTTTGACGGGTCCATGAATTTATCTTTTGGCAACATAACTGTCGAAGTCAATATCTTCCACCTTATACAACACCAGGATGATGTCGATTCTATTAAAGAGGTGTGTGTGATTGACTCCTTAGTTAACTAAATGTTGGACCAAACTTACCATTTCGACCCTCTCTTACAATGTTTGACTCATTTTGGATTCGATTTTGATATTGATTCCTCCATCTTTGAACTAAATGCCATGTTAGATCCACTCCCCTGATGGACACTTCCTCTTGGGATCTTCCCTTCGAGCCCCTCTATGTTGATACTCTTCACTCTGTGGATCACCCTGTTCCACCTTATAAAATCACTTCTACATCATATGCCTCCACTTTATGCACTGATAGTTCTTTAGACTCTATTTCTACGTCTGAGCCCGATGTCACTCCTTCACCACCTACTAGTTTGGAGATTAATCCCTTACCTCCTGATTTTCTATATACTTTTTTAAGCCCCAACAACCATCACCCTGTCATCATTGCTTCAGACTTGACCCCTCATCAAGAAAAGCAATTAGCCCACACACTTACTCAGCATAACACTGCTATAGGATGGACCATTTCAGACATTCAAGGTATGAACCCCAATGTTTGTAGTCATCGCATTCATTTGAAGGAGAGCACTAAGACTTCTCATGAACCCTAATGTCGACTCAATCCTACTATGAAAGAAGTTATGTGCACTGAGATTTTGAAATTGCTCGAGGTCGATATTATCTACCCTATATTGGATAGTCAATGGGTCAGTCCCATTCACGTAGTACCGAAAAAGTCTGGTGTCACATTGGTAAAAAATAGTGATAATGAGCTTGTGCCCGCTCGTGTGCAAATGGGCCAGTGTGTTTGTATTGACTATCAAAATCTAACTGTTGTCACTCGCAAGGACTATTTTCCTCTTCCCTATATTTAATAAATGCTCGAACATTTAGCTGGCCGTGCGTATTACTACTTCCTTGACGGCTATTCAGGATTCAACCAAGATCCTATTGCCCCTGAAGACCAAGAATGAACTACCTTTACATGTCCCTTTGGCACTTTTGCCTACTCTCGCATGCCATTTGGCCTTTATAATTCACCCGGGACTTTTCAACGATGTATGGTTAGCATTTTTAGTGACATGGTATAACGTTTTCTCGAAATCTTTATGGATTTTTTTATGTTTGGTTCTTCCTTCGAACAATGCCTTCCTCACCTAACTATGGTTCTCAAACGGTGCCAAGAAAAGAAATTGGTCCTCTATTGGGAAAAATACCACTTTATGGTCAAAAAGGGAATTATTCTAGATCACTTAGTCTCTCATGACGGTATTAAAGTAGATAAATCAAAAGTCGACTTAATTTTCGCACTTTCCATTCCTAAGTCTGTTAAGGGCATTCGCTCCTTCTTAGGACATGTAGGCTTCTACCGTCGTTTCATCAAGGACTTTTCTAAAATTGCCAGAACTTTAACCACCCTTTTATCCAAATATGTTCCCTTTTGTCTTTGACAAGGCGTGTGTCACTTCTTTTGAGCGCCTTAAGGCTGAGCTCACTTTTTTCTCATATCATTCAGCCTCCTAATTGATCTTTACCGTTTGAGCTCATGTGTGATAACTATATTTGTTCTCTAGGTGATGTACTTGGTTAGAGGATTGACAAACACCATCACGTCATTTATTATGCTAGCAGAACCCTCCATGACGCTCAACTTCATTACACGACCACCGAAAAGGAGTTGCTAGTTGTCATATTCGCACTAGATAAGTTTAGGTCATATTTCATTAGTTCCCCTATCATCGTTTACACTGACCACACTGCCCTGAGGCACCTTCTTCATAAGAAGGATTCTAATCCATGATTGATATGGTGGATTCTCTTGCTTCTAGAGTTTGACCTCAAAATTCGTTATAAGAATGGGTGAAAAAATTTAGTTGCCGACCATCTCCCCCGCATTACTATTACGTCTAAATTTGATGTCGTCCCTATTTCTAAAACATTTCTCGATGGGCAAATTTTTGCTATCTTCACCTCACCTTGGTATGCCGATATCGTTAATTTACTTATTACCGACCAACTGCCCAATCATTGGTCAAAACATGAGAGTTCTAAGTTCATGGCACATGTGAAGTTTTACTCTTGGGATGATCCATTCCTTTTTAAGTATTTCACTGATCAAGTCATTCGTCGATGTGTTCCTGACCATGAACAGTCCATTCTCTCCTTTTGTCATGATGGCGCCTGTGGTGGCCACTTTAGCTCCAAGAAAACCGCCACCAAAATTTTGCAAAGTGTTTTCTACTGACCCGCTCTTTTTTTAGATGCCCACCACTACTATCCAGACTTGTTCCAAATGCCAACAATCTTGGCGTATCTCTCGTTGTCACATGATGCCTTTCACACCTATTCTCATCGTTAAAATCTTCGATGTGTGGGGCATTGATTTCATGAGTCCTTTTCCCTCATCTCATAATTTTTAATATATTATAGTTGTAGTTGATTATGTTTCCAAATGGATTGAATCCACCTCTTTTCGCACCAATGACCATCGCATTGTTGTCAATTTTCTTAAGGAGTATGTCTTCACACGTTTTGGAACTACCAAAGCTATCATTAGTGATAGGGGTAAACATTTTTGTAATCGAGTCTTTTAACATCTCGTGAAAAAGTATGGTGTTATGCACAAAGTTGGTCTCTCTTACCACCCTCACACTAGTGGTTAAGTTGAAGTTTCCAACCGTGAAATCAAGCAAATCCTAGAAAAAATTGTTAATCCTAATAGGAAAGACTGGTCCTTATGCTTGAACGATGCTATGTAGGCATACCGTACTGGTTTAAATACTCTGATTGGCATGTCTCCTTATCTATTGGTCTTGGGTAAACCATGCAACTTACCTGTCGAGCATGAACATCATGCTTATTGGGCTGCCAAAACCCTTAATTTTTATCTTCATGAGGCTGGCGTCCATCGAAAGCTCCAACTCAATGAATTAGAGGAGATACAAAATGATGCCTATGATTTGTCCAAGAAGTACCAGGACAAAATAAAGTGGATCCATGACCAATGCATCCTCCGTAAAGAATTCCACCCTGGTCAGAAAGTGTTGTTATACAACTCCCGTCTTCATCTCTTTCCCAGGAAGTTAAAAATTTGGTGGTTTGGACCCTTTGTTGTTGAATCTGTTACTCCCTATGGTGCCATAATAGTTCAAAATCCTAAGGATGGTAGCCTCTTCCAGGTCAACGATCACCGATTGAAGCCTTTCTTAGACCTAGGCCCCACGCACATAGAAGAAATTAACCTTGTTGACCCCATTTATGAAGATTGACTATTCAGTCTTGTTTGGGGGTAATTATCATCACCCAATTTTTCTTCCGCCACGTGCTTTCATAGATCTTATCCTTAGGGCGATTTTTGATCGGTGTAGCTGAAGATATTAAACTTAGCACTACAGGGAGGTAGCCCATCGTTCATTGTTTCTGAGTATGAGTCTATCCTGTTTGGGGGTGGTGTTTCACATCAGCCCGTGATTTTCACATGCTTTCTAGACTTGTACATATTTTTGTGTCACATTTATTCTTCAGGTTTCATAAATGCTCCATCTTGCGGCACATTTTCATTAGTGGTTCATTATGGTAATATCTTTCTTCCCTTGTGCTTTTAATTTTTTATATGTAGTTTTAAACATCGAGGACGATGTTCTCTTTTGTTTGGGGGTGGCAAATTTATCAAAATCGTACGTCTTTTGAAAAAAATTTAGAAACAATTGATTTTAAACTTTTTGTGAAGTTAAAAACAAATTTTTATGACATTAATTGTATATCATCCCCCTTTTAGAAATCTCGGAATACCCGTGTTCGACCCAAAAAATTACGCTTTTAATCTAAAATTAATTAATACCTCTTAAAGCATATTCGCACTATGAATTCCTAAACTCGGCAATTTTAAACTATCACAATCAAAATTTTAAGAGTAATAACATTCTCAAGAGGGCCTTAAAAGATCACTAGTGGAGACTTAATACCCTTGAGATTTGATCTTTTCACCTTTTGAGAGTTTCTATGTATATCCGAGTCACAAGTTTACTCAACTTTCTTTGGGTACCACACTTAGTCGTTGCATGATCTCACTATTTTTCAAATTTTGCCTAATCACTGAGAATGATATTACATTCGAGTTTTAAGAAACACGTGTCTTGTAGTTTGTCCCAAGCACTAAACCATTTTTACCATACACTTACCATTTTCCATATCACATTTTATTTCCATATTTCCATTATCCATATATGTCCCATATACCCCATATCATTTTCCCACCGCTACAATCATTTTTTTAGAAAAAGAATGTTTGAAATTGTCTATGTTAATTGTCTTCATTTGTGTTATGAAAAGAAAAATGCATCACAAAAAAAAAGAAAAAGAAAAAGGAAAAGGAAAAAAATAAAAAAATAAAAAATAAGAAAAAGATAGCTTGCGATCATAAATTTAAAAGATGAAGACATTAGTCAGTCAAAGTGTATCACACTCTTCTCAAAATCCTACCATCATATCATCATCTTCCCCATTTTCCCCCATGTCTTACATAAACCCTATTCTCACCCTTGGTGACGTGTTCGGGCCAACGAGAAGCCTATATGGTGAATAACTCAAAATTCTCAACAGTTTGGTTAGCATTCCTTCATGAGGTCAATTTTTCTCCATGTATCCGTAATTTTTATAAAGTGTTTGAGTCGTTTGAGCTTGCTTACATTTACTCACCTCCTTACACACTAGAGAGATACACTTACCCAATTCTCTGAGAGTTCGATTTAGAGATATATATCAAGTGAGAATTGAAGTAAAAGCTTTGATTCTATAAAGGCGATCTAAGAAGTACTCTAATGATACCTAAGATTGTTTCACACTAACACACGTTGAGTTTTAGGAAGGATTACACTTTTGGTATTAAGTAGTTTTATATCTCATTTTGATAGTTGAATACGGTGCTCCTTGACGTCCTTTTAAGTTGGGTTGTATTGCATTTCATCATCAAAATAAGAGACTGCATTTAAATAAATTTTGAATTTTGTGGGTACATTCACTAAAAACTCTCACGAGACACCATTCGTCCTGTAGGGTAACCTATAGGTTTAACGACTTGTTGCACATTCTAAGTGCAATCACCAGTGCCCGAGGACTAGCAATGTTCTGTTTTGGGGTGGTGTGATAATCATCCAAAAGTGTATACTTTATACCCCGAATAGAAGCAGTTTAGTTGCTCGTTTTTAATAAAATTGGACTTATGTTCATATTTTATCATTTCACAGGTCAATACGCAGTTGCGGTGTCAAAATGTGCAAAATCAGTGCAATTGCGACACAAAAGCGGTTAAAAGAGTTCAACAAAGAAATTAAAGCATTATGAAGTTCGAGTCCGTATTTGAGCTTGCCGAGATCATTTTCTAGGTCCTAAACCCAGTCCCAAGCTAATCCTATCCTAAATCGAGCCCAATCCATTACCCGAGCTTCGTGTGCATTTATTTTGTACTTTTGTTACTTTTTTTTTATTTGAGTCATTTTATTTTTAGGATTTATTTTATATTTATTTAGAATTTTAGGATTTATTTGTAATTTTTCTATTTCCTTTTTATTAGTGTAGTTTTTTTTATTTTTATTAATTTTTAGTTTTTAATCTTTTTTAGTTAGGCCTTTATTTTTAGATAATTTTAATTTTTTTAATTATTTTTTTAGGTACAAAAGCACACACACTTATTACCCGCCACACACTAATTCCCATATACAAACACACACCCTATCATCTCCCCCACATAATCTTATCCAACTCACCCAAATCCTTATACCACATACCCAACCTCCACGGCAACTTCTGCCATAGCCAAGCTCCAAAAACCCACATACCTTTACTCACCTGAAAACTGGCCTATACACCCGTTGCCCAATCACCCAATACCCTTGGCAACCCATTGCCATGAACCAAAAATTCTAAACCCACCTCACCTAAACCCGTTCACTAGCCAAATGTGACGAACCGAATTGCTTAACCCACGACCCATGTCCTTTAAGCCTCCAAACCCGGAGCAAAACCCAAGAAGCCTCTTACCCACTACGATTTTCTACAACCCAACAACCTGAACCCGAGACATCTATCACCTAAAATCAAAACCGACTGAGAGACCCATTTCAAACCCAAGGAACCCGGGTTCATTTTATTCTAACTCGGATACCCACATCACCATCTCGGACCTGTTTTCCAAACCCATCCGACAGAAATCAAAAATAGAACAAACCCAATTAACTTGGACTCTCTCAAACTTTGACTTGGCCAAATAAAACCCCAAGAATCTCTCCAACCACAAAACCCATTCGTGGACTATAAAAAAGGAGGGCGACTGATAAAACAAGGGGAGTACATTAAAAAATAATAGCAACGAGAGGCAACAAAGAAAAATAAAGAGACTGTCCAGGGTAAAAAGAGTCAAAAAAGAAAAGTTTAGGATTCGAAAAAATTTGTAGGTTTAGTTTTTAATTTTAGTTTTGTAATCCAACTGAGTTTTTGTGACAAGTTTGGACACGAGTTTATGCACACAGTTGACACAAGGAATTAATGCGTATCATATCGTATCCCTTTCTCTCTTCTTTAATTTCTTGTTATTTAGTTTTGCTTGTGCTGAATCTCTAATAAAGTTTGGCGAAACACTCCATTCAAGGGGTGGGATGAAACACGTATGTTCAGTTATTTAATTGAATAAATTTTTCATTGATGTGTCCTAGGCTAATTAAATTGGGAAAATTTCACCGATGAATTTATTTAACGAGAGTTAATAGATTAATGTTGAAAATTGATATTTGATTTTAGGATTTGACTTAGATATAGGTCCAATTCTTAAATTCAAGTATTAATTCTTTGTGTGCAATTCAAAGATCCTTACAAATTTTTATGAATTGATCTTAACAGATAATTTGTAAAGACACGTATGAATCTTAATTTTTTTAATGTAGTGACAATTTATGATTTAATTGCTGAAAAAGATAAAATTGAATTTAGGATTGTAACGAGAGTTAAGTTTTAAATTCAATATTATTTCGATCTATTCAATTGAATAATTAGTACATTAAATTAAATTAACTACACGGTGTAATCCAATCACTTGTTTCTTCTCATAAATTCTAAACTAGATTACTTTTTAATGTTTCGTAGTCATTTTAATTGCATAAATTTTTGTTTCCTCCCTTGAAATTGGTTTTTAATTATAAAACTAAAAAAAATTAAAAGACTAAAAACATAATGAGATTATTTTTATAAAAATTGAAATTGTAAATTTTCACGATAACGGTTTCGATGCTTTAAATTGGATTGATACCCCAATTTACCATGATACTGAATTTTTAACAAGTTTTGTAGGTGATTTCAAGGGAATTTTGATACTCGAAGTTTGACCGCAACGACTGATGAATCAAGAAAATAATTCACGCAATAGAACAAGTATCAATTTTAAATAAATTGAAGTTGTGAACTTTGACAAGACATTCGATCTTGTTTCTAAGCTTGAGTTTGTTCGCTTACTACTCGTCCTATAATGTCATATATGGTTTTATGTTATACTAAATGGATATCAAGAGTGCATTTCTCAATGACATTCTTCGGGAGAAGGTTTATGTAGAACAACCAAAGGGGGTTGAATACAAAAAACACCTGGAACACGTCTTTTATCTAAATAAGCCCTTGCATTGTTTAAAGCAAGCACTTCGTGCTTATTCTGAAAGGGTACCTTTGTATCTCTTAATTCAGGGCATTAAGAGAGGGGGAGTTGATATGATGTTGTTCGTTAGGAGAGAGGGTGTTGTTGTCACGATTGACCAAGTCTATGTGAACGACATAGTCTTTAGATCCACATGTTCCTAACGTAATCATAATTTTGAGGAGGATATGAAGCATGAAATTGAGATAAATATGGTTGGTGAGCTTACTTTCTTCCTAGGTATCCAAGGGCGTCAACTTGAGAATGTGATATTTATATCTCAATGTAAATATGTTAGGGATCTAATGAAATTTTTTGGGTTGGACTTCGTTAAGCACTCTGGCACACCTATAATCTCCTTGACAAATCATTGCAAAGACACTTCAGGCAAGGACATAAGGTAAAGACTATATAGGAGTATGATTGATAGTCTTCTCTACTTAATCGTTAGTCATCCCGATATTGCCTTTAGTGTTGGAGTGTCTGCACTGTACCAAGCATTTTTAAAAGAGTCACACTTTCTTGCCCTTAAATGAATCATCAAATATGTGAGTGGAACTATTTCGTATGACATTGGTATTCTTTTGATATAGATGACCGTTTATCTGCTTATTCAGATGCCGAGGGGGTCGGGGATGTTGATGGTTATAAAAAAATTGGGTGGATGCTTTTACTTTGGGCGTGATCTTATCTCAGGGTTGAGCAAGACGTAAAACTTCATTTATTTGTCTATGACGAAGGTCGAGTACATAACCGCTGGGAGTTATTGCACGCAACTCTTATGGATGAAGAAAATGTTGGGGAATTATAGGATTACTCAATGAACGATGACTATTTATTACGATAATACGAGTGAAATCCACATTTCTCATAACCCCTTCCAACATTCATATATGAAGCACATTAAAATTTATGAACACATTTTCTGTGATCTTGTTGAGGAGAAGATCATTTCCTGAGCTCTGCGACTACCGAATGAAAATTATCCAACAATTTCACTAAAGCTTTAGATACCCTTTGATTTGAGGATCTTAGGAAGTCGATGGGTATTTTCCCTATTGATTGAGTTCAGAAATTGCTTCTAATTTAGGGTGTTGTTTATAAATCTATCATTTATCTCTACAACTACATTGTACTTTATTGTGAATGATTTTGTATCCTTAGTATTACCCATTGAAAAATCCAAAAATAATTTATTTTCTTTTGGAAACATTTCATAAAATTCAAAAGGAAATTTCAAATTTTAAAAAAAGTTTTGTATTTCATTTTATGTGGTATATAGATACACATTTAAGATCTTTGAATCACAATTTTATTCCACCCATTCATAAGAATTAATCATGGTGCCATGATACTTGGCTATATTTATTTATTTTTGTGCTTAACTATGCATGTTTAGCATTGTGTCATTCATTATTTATTACTACCATCATGCCAAACTCATTATCTCTCTTTAATTGCACACTTTTCATGAACTTTTGAAAATTGTACTTCCTTATCATATGTTGAATAAGATGTTCTCATCTCAGTCGTGCATAATAATGAACAACCAAATGCACTACGAACTAGTTGTGTATGTAAAAAACATTGCTTGGGGTTTTTTAATCAAAACATGGATTCATAAAAGTTTAAACAATGTAAAGTGGGGGCTACGAAAGAAGCATTCTTATTTGTGTTAAAAGTTAACATTGGAAAAAGCCTAAAAGATGAATTCGAGACATAAAAACAAAAGTGCAAAAGCGAAATTTTTTTCATTGATAATTTATTTTAAATGAAATATATGATTCCTTCAAAAAATTGAGAGTTTTATGCTTAAAATGTGAGATTTTAATGGTATTATAAGTTGAACATCAATGGGTCTGCACAATAAAAATCCTTCAAAAATATTAAATAGTTTTGTGTTATTGATTTGAGAAGCGCTGATATTCGAGGCATTTTATACGAGTTCAGTCAATTTCACTTTGTTCAACATTTTTTTACACAAAAAGTTAAAAATCATACGTTATGTATTTTTTTTAATTTTCAAGTGTGTAGGTCTTTTTTTGCATTGATGACATCATGGACTACTTGATGAATATTTTTAAGCGTCTTTTCCTTTTTAGTCTTAAGAGGAACATTAGTTGAACTTCTTTAAGGGTTATTTTTTTTAGTTTTCTATTTTTATACCGAAATATCAAAAGGGGAGATTTATAAGAGTACAATTTATGATTCGCTCATTATAGTTATAGTTTAGCATATTTTGTTACACTGCTACACTATTATGTACATTATCAAAAAGCTTCTATCGAAGACAAGTTAGTGACTGAAGGCATAAATCAAAGAGATGATATCATCACTACAATTATCAGCGAAGGTATATGAGGTAGATTTAGTATTAGGTTGTGTTCAGGGGTATTTTTAAGCATCATTGAATCCAAAATACTTTTTGAAATGTTTTTTAAAATAATTTTTGTATGCTTCTCCTTAGAATGATATTGAGGGTCGTTTGAATGAGTTAATACAACTCATTGGATATCCATTCTAATGAACTTCAAACGTGCATTTTTCTCTCATTCCAGAAATTTGTTTGACATCTATTCGATAGCCGTTTAAAAGAGTTTGTTAAGGTCATTTGAATGAGGTATAGTTCATTCAAACAAACTGACGTGGATTTTTTTTAGTTGGTTTTAAACTCAATCATTTTAAGCTGATCTCTTATAAATTTCCCATCATATTTAATAGGTACAAATCTGCACTTTGTTATAAGCCTTTTTGAACTTGTTTTTATGATCAAACACTTTGGTTCTTCAAAATCCAAACTGCTTGGATATTTGTGGTCACTTTATCAAACTCAGAGGAACACATCACTTATTAAAATTCCTATGGAGTTCATTCTTCACTGTTATCGAGAGGAAAGAAGTTTCGTGAGGTTGATCAATGGATACTGAGGCAAGTTGGTCTTGTTATGGGGACTTAATGAATCTACACCGCTTTCTGTTATCGACAAGGAAGGATACCAAATTGAGATACTTAAGGGTGTCTAAGTCAGTAAGTTTGTCTGTGTCATATGTAATACCTTAGTTAAAACAGTGCTGAAAGGGTTTTTCCCTCGTATCTCGTGTGATTGTTTATTTCTTCGATTTAGATTCAATATCTTGCATGCTTAGTTTAACCTAATTAATTAAGATAAAATTGGATAAAAAAATTAACTTTCTTGTTTGTGACCCAATTAATGGATTCTACCATTAAACATATAATCAGAGCAATCTTCACATTTTTCAAATGAAAATTATAATTTCACCTACATCATTATGACATGTTTTATAATGCAATCTACTGGTACCTAGTGTGTAGATTCGAGAGCCACTAATAATGTTTTCAACTCTTTTCAGGTGTTTCAAGTAACCAGGGAGATCAATGATGGAGAGAAATTTCTATTCATGGGTGATCACCATAAGGCAGCAATGGTAGAAGTGGAAAATTTAGCTTTAAATTTTGGTGAAGACAATAGTTAGTATTGGTAGATTATTTTATGTTCTAAGTATTAGAAGAAATTTAATTTTTATTTTTAATCTGATGGTGAACGTATACCTAATTTATTTTAATACATGATTTTTTTATTAAAATGTCAAGCCTTTTAATTATTCTAGAACTTTGGAAAATGATCTCTATATATAAGACATGTTTCACTGCTGCTGCTTAAAACTGAATTGAATGACCTAAAAATAAAGGAATCTTCTAATTTTAACCAAACATATCTTTGCGACTTATGGTTGGTTCTTATCAATATAAAAACATACAAAGATTGGTTTTAAATGGGCAATTGAGTTAATATGAAATGGAGGTACTTCCAGTTTGTGAATCCTATTTAGAGGGTAAAATGACTAAGAGGCCATTTATGACCAAGGGGTATCAAGCCAAAAATGTATTTGAACTTAGTTCATACTGATTTGCGTCGACCTATGACTATCCGGGAAAGGTGTGGTTATGAGTACTCCATCACCTTCATCGATGATTACTCGAGGTTTGTATATATTTAACTTATGCATCGTAAGTCTGAAGCCTTCGATAAATTCAAAGAAGTACAAGGATTAGGAGGAGCATTTTCATAGAAACTAATCCATACTCAATGATATAATCATGGAGGGGAATACATATTGGAATATTTTAGGAAACACTTATTATAGTTTGGTATCACAACCCAGTTGTCTACATCGAGAACTCCGCAACAAAATGGTGTAGTGGAAGGAAAAATGTGACTCTTTAAGATATGGTTAAATTCATGATGACTTATTTGGATCTGCTAGATTATTTTTGGGGTTATACACTAGAGACAACTACATATTAATTGAACTTAGTTTCATCTAAATTTTTCTTTTTAACTTCTAACATGCGAATATGGGGTTGCCTAGCACACATTCTGGGAATGGAGCTAGTAAAGTTTGAATCGAGGATGGATTCGTGTCTCTTTGAGGGATATCCAAAGGAACCAAGGGTGTCCAATTTAATGATACTACGGACCGAAAAGTATTTGTTAGAATAAATTCAAGGTTCTTAGAGGAAGAGTATATGATTGAACACAAGCCCAATAGCAGGATTATATTGCAAGAGCTAAGATGAAAAGATAAAGAAAATTATTCAAGACCACCTGTAGAGGATGTGATACAACGTGATATCAAAAATTCACTGTCTAACCGTAGTGGAAGTATTACCAATGATTAACTGTCATTTATACTGGACAATGAGTGGAGCCACATCATAGTGAGAGGTTTAGGCATTTGCCTGATAGGTTGGTTTATTTGGCAGAGAAATTTGGTGAAGTCCTAAGAGAACGTGAAATGGATTGAAATAACAATGGCAAAGAACTCCTATTCAAGGATGTTATTCTTTAGCTAAACTCTATGAATACCGAAATGGGTTAAATGTATTCGAATCAAATGTGGTAACTTATGGACTTTCCAGGTGGGATAAGACCCATCCAATGCAAGTGAATATATAATTGGAAGATAATGATAGATGGGAATATGGAAACCTTAAAGTCACGACTTATTGCAAAAGTGTTCACTCAAAAAGATGGAATCAATTATGAGGAACTTTTTCATTGGTATCCATGATAAAGTCTATTTGGATTCTCTTATCCATTATAGCACATCTCAATCAGGATATTTGACAAGCGCATATTAAGAATGCATCCTTGAATAGTAGTCTTGACGAGTGAAATTATATGGTGAAACCCATGGGATTTATAGAAAAGGGCAGAGAAAGCAAGGTGTGCAAGCTTAAGAGATCCATTTATCGACTTAAGTAAGAGTCAAGGTGTTGGAACATCTGTTTTGATTAGGCAATTAAATCTTTTGGTTTTGATAAATTTTAAGATAAGCCCTATGTCGATAAGAATATTGACAAAAATATGGTGGCATTTCTCGTACAATACATAGATGATATTCTTATAATATAGAATGATATGGGTATGATATCTAGTGCAATAGCATGGTTGTCTAATCTATTCGATACGGATGACTTAGGAGAAGCCATTCATATCCTAGGGATCAAAGTACTGTATGATCCCATAAAGTTTAGCATGCAAGATTCCAATAAATGGTTTGTCCATTTTATTTATGGAATTTATTTATCTAAGTACCATTATCCTAAGAAACCTGGTTAGATAAAGGGGATGAGGAATATACCTTATGATTCGAAAGTGGGGAGGCTCATGTATGCTATGGTATGTACTAGACCAAATAGATTTTATGTTATTAGCATGGTTAACATAGTCTAGTCCAATCCGGATGAGGAGCACTAAACTATTGTGAAGCACATTCTCAAGAACCTGAATAGGACTCGAGATTATGTGTTAGCTGAATCAGTGGAGAGTCTAGTACACATTGAGTACACAAACTCATATTTTCAATCGGATATGGATTTTAAAAAATCGATCTCGAGATAAGTGTTTACTAGGAGGTGGATCCCTAAGTTATAAGAGTATCAATAAATCATGTTTTGATGATTTGACCATGGAAGTTGACTGTGTTGCTACTTTGGAGGTGGCAAAATAAGTTGTTTCTCTCTGGAACTTCCTAAGTGACTTGGGTATGGTTCTTTGAGTACAATTGTCTATTACATTTTATTGTGACAATAGTTGTGCGGTTGTAAATTCAAAATAACCAAAGACTCATCGAAATGTGAAGCACATTGAGCATAAGTATCACATGATTTAGGAGATTACACGGAGATACGATATCAACATGATAAAGATTCCAACTAAGTACAGCCTAGTGGATCCTTTTACAAAGAAATTACCACATAGGATTTTCAAAAGTTGTGTAGAAGGAACGGAGTCAAGTGTATGTCCACATAACTTTAAGACTATGTGGGAGATTGTTGACAGTTTATTCTTAGAACCGTGTGTAAAATATTTTTTTATTGATGAATAAGGGATTTTTTTATTCATTTTGAAACGAGAATCAAGTTTTTGAGAATGATTTATATTTGTTTAAATATATTATTTCATGTATATGTTAGACAATAGATCTTATTAGGAATTTTAGTGAGTGGTCTTTGAGTTGATCAAAAGTAGATTAGAATATCGGTTCTAACACTATTAAAAAGCTCACAACCAAAATGCAAAGTTAACATCCTATCAGAACGGTTGCGATACAATCCTAGTGGTTTATCTAAAACTAAAAAACCTGTATGATGGTTGGAAAACTTGTCCGATACTTTAGTAAAGCATTATGATCGATACATATTAGGAATGTATTGAATAGGACCACCCATGATATATAAGTTTAAGGGATGTCTTCATTAAACTCAAGCAATATTACGTAATTGTTTCTTTGATTTCTATAAGTTCAATTAAATCTTGTATTAAATCAAATGATACCCGCATATTGGGTGACATTTATGTAAGTAGGTCTCAAATCTTAATCCGAAGCAATTGGCATTTGGAGATACCTTAAATTTTGATACCCCCATTGATAGACTTTTGAGATTTAATTTCACCAGTAAACCGGATCAGTGGATTATTTATAATCCGGTGGAGTAAAAAAATAAGTTAAGTCTGAGAATCAAGGAATTGATTAGATGTTGGTTAAAGTCAATTAGCGGCAACGATTTGACTAATGGGTATCAAAAACTTAACGCGAGGAGTCATATTGTGTACCATTACCGACTTTTCAAATAACACCTCTTTATATCCGAGTGATTTCGGAGATAATTAAATTATAGTGCAATCATAATTATTTAGAGGAGTTATTAATTATTAAATCAATAAACGAAATAAATTATAGTAATTATTGTGGCCATCCCCGATGTCAATCCATCTCCACCTCCAGCAGGGGCGGGGGAGAATTGTCTTGCGCCCTCTTTACTCTAGGAGCGCTTGGACCGTTGTGAGTGTGGAGTGAATGTAAAGAGATGGAGTCGCCAACCTATGATTCACAAAATAGCTAAAAGAACATGTCGTCGCTTCTAAAGAGCAGCATCAAAGACAAACTGATGCATACGAAACCAATTGTTCAAAGGCTTGGGGCCTAAGTTACGAAATGGGAAGGTGTTATGCACCCATATCACCCTTTTGGTCTCTCATGGGCATGTGTTATTATTCTCCTTTATTTCTCCGTGAAGCGTGTGTGCGTGTATATATGTAAATGGAGATCGAAATCGTCCAACTCATACCATGCAAGAGATAGAGTGAGGTCATCCAAAGGAATGTTCCCAAAAATAATCTTAAAAATATAATCTATGTGTTTATCGTGATATTGATAATTATAATAAAACGATAATATATGTGGGAAAGAATGCTTATAAGGATCAAAAAAATAATTCTATGGGTCGAGGTTGATTATGAGTACCTTAAGTAGAAGATGACCAATTCTGAGAGTCGAAACCGATTCTGAGGGCTTGAGTTGAGGTGACCAGTTATGCGGGTCGAAGCCAATTTTGAGGGCTTAAGTTGTAGTTTTATTGGGGGAATTTGGAGACTCCACTGGGGGAAATAATCTTATGGTTTTTCTGGGGATTTTAGGGAATCATTTAATTTTGAGTTTTAGGTTCTGTTGAAGAGGAAATAATCTGAGGTACATGTTTCCCTGTTGGGATTTTTTTTTGGTGGTGTCCTTTGGGGACATTGTTGGGGAAATATCCAATTGATTTTGGGAATTTCACTAGGGAAGTAAATGTTCCACTGGGGGAGTAAATGTCGTAAAAAAAATCCTTAGTGAAAAAGGTTTTAAAATTCATTTGGCAATTTTAGGAATCTTCTTGGGTTTTTGTGGGATTTTCTGGTATTTTTGACATTTTTGGGGAATTTTTCTACGAAATTTCAGGGAGGGTGCCGACCGACATGGTGTGAGAGGTGCCAAATGGTAGTGGCATGGTCTTTTTGGGTAATTCAAGCGGGTGAAGGGGCAGTGCCGATTGGTATGTTACTGGGAGCTCCCGATCGGCATGCCGCTTAACCTCTTATAAAAAGGGGTGAGTTTTCCTCATTATTAATAGCTTCCAGACTTTCTCTCTTCTTCTATTACCTTCTGTAAACAGTTTCATTATTCCAAAACCAAGAGATGGTTGATTTCTCAAGCAGTGAGACACACATGGCTTGGCTAAATGTCGACGACTAGGCAAACTTGGAATGGCGGGATAGGGTGCCCCTATGACGGGGTAGTGAGAATTCTTTCAACTCATTCGAGATATAGTTGCAGATGAGTGGACTCTCTTACACGATTCAACATGCCATCATTGTTCTAGGGTGGTGAACCCTTGTGGCTATGTAAGTTGTGACGACCCTTGGTATTCTTTCTTTTTCTTGGTAATGTTTCCATATTTCTTGAATTTTGACAAGGGATTTTTTGTTTTTGACCGTCTAATATCTTTATGACGAGCCTGCGTTCTCGATGGGCAGTGGGGTTTAAGAATGTATGGGAGCGCCTTCTGCCTGTGGTGCATTGGGTGGTGTTATCACTCAATTTTGGGAGACTGACCTCTGCACTGGACGAGACACCTCGTTATATAGTTGTTCTTTTTGCTTTTTTTTTTTTTTGGGGGGGGGGGGGGGGGGGGTAGGACACCACCCACACCATGAATTTTGGCTTAGGAGAAATGATGGTGACTCCCATAGACATGTAGTAGTTGTTGGGGATGAACTACAAGGGGGTTTAGATGGAGGTGTACAGGACCTTGCTGGTGACACCGGAGGCGGTAATGGCGACATTGGGTGATGTGGTGAGGATAGTTTTTGGGGACTCTATTCGTTTATCCCTTTTGAGGGTGTTATTTCTGAGTTGGAGGATTGATGAGGACGACGGGGGGCAGGTGTGGCAAATGTCACATCTGTTTATTCTCCTTTTATTAGGAGCTTTCTTAGTGGAGACGTCGACCACTTGTGGTTTTTGCGATTTTTGAAGGCATTCTTGAGTGTACCTCTTTTTAATTGGGGGAGCCTGACATTGGTGACCCTTTATTTCTATTTGGATTCATTCAGCCGCTGCTACTGGCAAGCTTTTACTGGTGCCACGTATCTTCTTGAGGTATTCTCTATTTTGCACATTTTCTTTTATGCATTCTCATATTCCTTTAAGCATTCGTATTTTCCTTTACGCATTCGCACTTCCCTTTCTGCGTTTTATTCATGATTTCTTGATTGCTGACTGATCGGGTGTGAACCGTACGTCGTGTAATACGCAAATTGTTATTATCAGTTTGGCGACTCAATGCACAAAACCTAAACTGCAAATATACTTGACAAGCAAGCACAACTGTAAGTTGGGTATCGAGAATCCACAGGGAGTGATTGAATTTTAGATTTTAATTATTTTACTACTCCAAAAATAAAAGTGTAAAAGGCGATATGGTGGTTACGGTGACAAAGGAAAAAAAGTTCAACAAAAAATTAGAGCGAGAGTCGAGATCACATACACACATTCGCGGGCTAAACAACTACTAATTAGAATTCCGTCTTGAAAGCATTTAACCAAGCATTCTAATTACACATAAACTTCATGCAAGAAGGAATTTAACCCAAAATTTCTTGAATAAACATTTAATAAAAAATGATTACATGCGGATTAAATTCGGATTGTCGCTATAAACACTAAAGTTGCGTGACAAATAAAGTTAAACGCATAACAATCCAATGTTAATACACGCGGTTTCAATTAAACGTGATTTTACACGAAACCAAGTTTTCGGAGCTCGACACCCGTTAATGGCGGAACACAACCCCGACCCTATTTATCTAGGGCCAAGACATAATTAAAACTACATTACAAAAAATTAAGCAAATTAAAACAGCAAATAACTAAACTAAACTAAATATAAAGCATGGAAATAGAGGAAAGACAACTATATATATGGTAGGGATGATGAATACTCAACTTACAAAACCCAAATGGGCCACACCAAAAGAGAAATGAAGAATATCTCACCAAACACCCCAAACCGTAAGCTATTCTTACCTAAAACGAATTATATCTAAATATTGCAACAAAAATTTCTTAAATAGTAAGTTGGAAAAAGAATAGAAAAAAAGGAAAAAGAAAATGAAAAGATAAATATCTACGAAAAATAGGGTATCGATCGATCGAACCCAAGGTTCGATCGATCGATGGTTCAAAAACTTGCACACTGTCTTTGAAGTAAGGTAAAATTTGAGGAGTCGATCAATCGAACCAGCAGGTCTTCCCATGTTTGAATTTCATTATAATTCCCTTTCGCAAAAAACCTTATAACTTCATCGTTAGGGATAGGATTCGTGCACCATTCATGGCCACGCGAAACTCGCATAGAGGGATACAACTTCCCTGAAGATGTCGAGCCAGATGCCTAAACTTTGAAATGACTAAATTGCCCTCGCGAGTGCAAAATTGTATGAAACTTCACCGGAATGCGTCTGAACTTTATACTAAGCATCCAAATACCTATAAAAAGATCAATAACCCCTGTAAAACACATATTTATACAAATTCGAAGTTGTCTGGTTAACGAGCACAAAAATAGGGATTAAGATACTCGAGGGGGCTAATGATGAGTAGGTTAATGGGTGAAATACGCAATATTTGCGTCGTATCACACCCCCTAACTTACACATTACTAGTCTCTAGCAATGAAATACGATACAACAAGTTATACAAGTAAACCAAAAGAAGAATACAAGAAAAAAAATGGGATAGAAAAGGATAGGGCCACTTTCGCGGGCGAACGATTACATTTGGCATATGCAATAAGCTTTTAAACCTCTAGGTTACCCTAGTGGACGAGTGGTGTCTCGTGAGGGTTTTCAGGGATGAAACCCACAAACATCATAAGGTTTCCTCAAAATATTACCAACCCAATATGCGATGAACTCAACAACAATGAAAAATATTTCAAACATGTTATTAGCATAGTGAATGAATTCACTCAAAAGTCCGTAGTTATTAACAGGTTGAATTCACCTCATAGAATTAAAACTTTAAAAGTGGGAGGGGGGAGAGAAAATGCAAAAGTATGATTTGGCAAAAACTTAAATAAATCGGATAAACATTAAAGCAAACATATATTCAATCCTCATGGGCATTACGCTCAACAAATGAATTCACTCGAAACAGGGAGGTAACAAACGAAACATGCGGGCATAAGGAGTAAATGTAAAGGGTACTAGGCCGTGTACATGTCATAAATGAAGAAAGCTATATAAGAAATACAAAAATATAATCTCAATGAAAGATACCGCTCATTAAAGGAGGTGGAATGCATTTTCACACATTATCAAAACTATTTAATCTTTTAAATTAATTCACCCTAAGAACACATAGTATTTGTATAAGGTTGTAATGTAGGTTTAGAGTTAAGGTACGAAATGAAAGGTAAATATATACGGATTCGAAGCTTTTGGAATGAAAACTTGGAATAATGAAAAATTGTGGGCAATTTCAAAATTGGAAAATAAGTTACAAACAAGCATTAGATGTAACAATTGGAGAGTAACAAGGATTATTGAACTATACATACAATATATACAAACTTTATCTTTTCTTTTTCTTTTCTTATTTTTCTCACTTTTTCTTTTGTTTTCTTTTGTTTTTTATTTTTCTTTTCTTTTTCAAACCTTATTTTCTTTTTTTTTTCTTTTTTTTTTAATTTTCTCACTCTCGTATGCTTAAATTTCAACCACACTACACAACATCATTCAACCCCAAGAAACATTCCAAACTAAGGTAAGGAAGGTAATATATATGTTTTAAAACTCCAATTAGGAGTTGGTTATGGGATTTGGGGTTTATGAAATGAAAGGATACATATTTAGGCTCAAAGGGGTTGACTAGGGAAAATATAAAAAAGGTGAGGTTAAGACTAATATGGGTGATATAACATAGATTGCCTATGATCATTTCATAAAGTTTATGCAATTCTCGATTCAAAACAAACTTTGAAAATCATGCTCAAGTAACACATTTCAAAAATGAACTCAATTAATGAACAATCAAATGAAAAAAATAGTGAGATTACCGACGAATTCAACATTTTCAAAGAGGAAAGAATAGTGTATACACTCACAAATGACGAAAGGTACAAAACTTACTTGGTGCAAGTATATACATTGCAACAAAAGATTTTCGAGTTATAAAAATCTTAAACCAAATTAATAAAATAAGAAAAGTGCACGTGTTCAAGGGATAAATTTTAATTCATGAAGTTATTCATAATATCAATGATTTAAGGACTAAAGTCTAATAACTTCTAAAACCGAGAACATGCATCGTTGAGTTGTCTAATGGATCAGGAAATTATTGAAATTTATCATTGGAAACAAGGCAAAAATCCCAACGAAAGGAGAAAAAAAAAAGTAAATTTTTTTGAAAATTTTCAATTTTTGACAAAAAAATGCTTTGTAACTAAAATGTGATCAAATCCAAGGACTAAACATGAAATAGATAAATATCCCACACCCCCTAACTTAAATGTTGCATTGTCCCCCAATGCGTCCATTAAGAACACAACATAAAGATAGGAAAAGAACGATATTACCCAAAATTGAAGCGATCTCTATAGGCACAAGTCCAAACGAATCTACAAAACAAGTTAGTACCGAGCAAAGGAAACATATTTAGAAAAATATTAAGTTGAAATAAATTATGTTGTAAGTCACAACAATATAGAGGTGCTGAAGTGAAAATATTAGATAAATTGATGGTGAACATTTGATTTTATAAAAATGGGAGGTCACACACATCAAAATCCAATAATCAACCACAAAATACAACACCATTTCTCATTTCATAAGTTCAATACAAAACAACTTAATACATTACAACTAATGAAAAGAAAGAAATACAAAATAATATCCATCCCATGGAATAAAAAAAAAATAACCCCACAACAGCAGCATAGTGGACGGAACCACTAGGATCATAGGGACTCTAAAAATGTGGCGGGAGCGATGCATCCGGGCCATGTTGCTGTACATATAAGTCTCTCATCATATCCTGCAACATGTTGAACTCGTGCCGCCACTCTGCTCTATCCTGTCTCTGCTCTGCCCTCTGCTGCTCTAGGTGCGACTCAAAAGTAGCCCACCTAACCTGGGTCTCCTCCTACCTCTGGTCCTACAGTGCCGCATACGCCTCAAAGCGGGCGTCAGCATATGTGGGTGGCACTTGAGAACTCTGACCCTGCTCCATCTGCCTGATCTCAGCTTCCTCAGCCTCGTCAGTCGCCTCTGTCCTCTGTCTCTTAGCACTCGACTTCCCCTAAGGGTGGCCCAACATCTTTGTAATGTTATCCTTTTTTACAAGCTTCAGTGGGGCACGCTTGTGGTCAGAATCATATTCAAGGCAGTTGTTCGATAAAAAAATCTTTGTGATGAGGGAAAAACTGAGGGCCCTCTCATTTACATAGGCATACATCATGTCTAAAAAAATGTTAGGAAAATTAATATCCCCCAAGTTATTGATGAGGGTGTAGACAAATGTTTCATTCTTATGGAGAACCTCTGACCGGTTGCTTGTAACCATAATAGAGTGCACATTGAGGTAATGAAGTCATCTCGGCAAATCATCCATTGCGGCCGAGCGAAAATATTTTTTATTAGTCCATACCTCCCCAGGTGCAAGTTCCTGGATTAGTGTGGTGAGCCCGAACATCTCCCCATCCAATAAATTAATTGACTGCTCGGGGTTTGGAACACCCATATGTCGCGCTGAATTTGACCCCCCAAACCATGGCCTCATAGGTAGATGACTTCCCTTTCATAACTACAAATGTCGCATAAAATATATGAACGAACTCCTCATTAATGCGCCCATTTATAGCAGAAAAGGGCTCCCAATTGTACCGGCGCAGAATAACACGCGAAACCTCAAGCAAATCCTCCAGGTTCCAAGCATAGTGGCGGGATAATGGCCTATGTGGCGGCTGAAAATAGGCTTAGAACCAATCATGTTCCTGTTCGCAATGGAAACCATCAACGCCCCGGGTGGGCACGCTCTTAGTAGAATCATATTTCCTTACCTCGGCCATTTCAACCTACAAAACAATAATTGGGCAAAAAAAATAGAATTGTAAAGAGAAATTAAAGGATAGTTAGTGAAGTAGTTGAAATGGTGTGTGCAAGTGCGTGAATCCGAGAGAAAATATTCCACATTGTGACAAAAAGTGTCGAGGTACGACAACGAGTGAAAATCACCCAAATGTGCGCTAAAAATGGATTGAAAAATTGGCTTAGGCATTTTAGTTAACACATGGCATGCAGAGTGTCGAATGAGGGTTCGTGAGGACCATTGAAGCAACAAGCAAGCCCCATTCATGAACAAACACATTTAGTAATCAATAACAAGTGTCCATGAATCGATAATATTCAACATTTAAGCACAACAATTGTTAGAACAAACAAAATGGAGAAAAACTCAAAATATGTCAAAAAATAGATTAAATTTAGGAATGTGACATATAATCAACAAATCAACACAAATACAAGTTAGTTAGGAAGAATGTATACCTGATTTGAGTACAAAAGATGTTGATTGGAGTGAAAGAAGGGTTAGGAGAATCTAGGGCACGAATTTGGGAGAAAGAGGAGAGGAGAGAAATAGAAACAAAAATGAAAAAGGAAGGCAACCTCGACTTAAAACTGGTCAATCGATCGATTGACCCCTGGGGTTCGATCGATCGACTCACCAGTTCCTTGCCCATTGCTTCTTGTTTTCATAATAAGGGGGGAAAAGGGAAATACGATCAGGGGGAGGGGTATATATATATATATATATATATATATATATATATATATATATATATATACACATAATAAAAATAATATATAATTGTAGAGGCAATTGTTATGCAACACAAATAAATATGAGAGAAAGATTATCAAGAAGAGAACAAGGAATAGAAGATGCCAATCACACAACAAATGATGTACGTGGTCCAGCCAAAACGTGCCTACGTCCACGGTGGTGCAGTCGATGTTATTTCTATATACTACGGAGAGTGATTACAGAGAATATAACTCGTCCTTTTGCCCCAGACCTAGGGTTTAATATATACATCTGCATGTAGATGAGTGGGGGTGATGGGTTCCTCCACGTTTTCCATTTCTCCCATAATTTCCCTTCATGGGATCGTGGGGGGAGACTTGGATTAATTATAAAAGATGAGGGGCCTGGACTTTGGGCCGCCAGGACTGGGCTACTCGTCCAGGCCCATAGTTCTATATTTCGGGTACCCACAATTGCCCCTAAATTTGTTGGGACATGTTCATGGGTCCAATAGATTTAAATGAGCAGCCATCATGGCTGATTTGTGATTCTTCGAAAACTGTGCAGTTGCTTTGGCGGCACCCGCTTCGCTATCTGTGCACTATGATTAGAATTGAAGGCTTGTTGGGATAACCACTTTTCAATCCATCGTTTCAGTCTTTCCAGTACTCTTCCTTCTTCTGAGAACTTTAGTGCCTCGTACCTTCTTCTCTGAATCCTCATTCCCATTGCTTCTTAGTCGTCTTGAGCTCGTGCTTCTTCATCACTTGAACCGATCTTCTGTTTTGTAAGTTTCTCGTGACCTTTCTCTACGCTTTTCTTTGGTTTGTAGAGTTTCTTTGAGTTTTTCAATGGCGAAGATTGGAAATAGGTCAATCTCTGAGTTCAGGAAGTTCTACAATATTCCTGAGTGGGTAGATATTGAATGTTGTGCCTCCCCTCCTAGGAACGTTAGGGATATAGAGGATGCCTACTGGATTCATGTCTTGTTGCTTTCCCAGGGGGGACTTTCTTTTCCCCCTAATGATCTTTTTCTGCATTTTTTTGGTTATTTCAGTATTGTTACCGCACAGTGCTCGCCCAATGTGTGGAAGATAGTAAATGGCGTCCATAGAATAAACCAGTTGTATGGTATTAGGTTAGGACTTGCCGAGATCTGTTTATGTTATTCCTTCTCTCGAACTAACTCAGGTGTCTTATACCTCAAAGATAGGAGTCCTGATAGGGTATTGGTAGTAAACATACCTGATTCCCATAAGGACTACTGGCAAGAGGGTTTCCTTGTCAGGAATTGGCAGTTACCTCCCCAGTTTGATGGGTCGAGGTCTGAAAGGTTCACTGTCCCTTTTTACGGGGAAGAATATATAGGTAGACGTTGCACTGTTATTTCAACCTTTGTTAACTTGTGACTTTTCTAACCTCTCTCTGCTTTTTCTTTTACAACGAGGATAAAGAATTTGGATCCTTCTCTCAGCGAGGTTCGTATCTTAGAGTTGGTGAAAGCTTGGAATATTAGGGAGCCTCTGGGTGACGGCGAGCATCCCAGATCTGCTGCCTTTTTGCTCGAGTACAAGAACACAGGCTCCAGCTTCATAGCACGACCTGTGGACTGTGTTCCAGAGTTTGATTCCTTTGGAGAGGTTACAGCTGAGCCTATCTAGTTGGACGAAGAGGAGAGAAGCTCTGAGAGTGAGCCTGCAGGTGCTGTGAGTGGTGTAGGAAGTTCTGATAGTAGTAGTTCTTCTGGAGAGGATTCCGAAGCTCAAGACTCATCGAGCACTACCAGCAGTTCAGGCGAAGATATGCCTCCAAGGAAGAACCTGATTAGAGACGATGATGATGAGGACCATGTGCTTCTTGCACAAAGGTCGAAGAAATAGAAGTCTTCTTATTGGGCTGTGGCTACTGGTTCTCGATCTTCCACTCAGGAGAAAGAGAGGAAGAGGAGAGAAGAAGAGCAGGTGAGAGAGAAAGAGAGAGAGAAAGAAGGAGGAGGAGAGGAAGAAGGTGGAGGAAAAGAAGAAGGTGGAGGAGAGGAAAAGGATGGAGAGGGAGAGAGAGGAAAAGAGGAGGAAGATGGAGTTGAGGACGAAGGCTGGGCAATCCTTAGTCCCGGTGTTAGCTTTGCCCGAGGGGGCCTCGGTTGCCACTTCCCCTTAGCTGACTCCTGCACTGCTTGAGAGGGCAGTTCTTCCTGCAGATCGCCAGAGGGCATTGAGGTCTGATCAATTAGCTCTCCAAGCTATCCAGAGACTGGCCTTGGTAAGGTTCTTTCCCTTTTCAATTCCTTAACAAGTTTTAATTATTTATCCTTCTTGATTCCTTCCTTATTTTTGGCAGTTTGTGACGGACGTTGCTGTGCTCTACCGCTCTCGTGACGAGTTGGTGAGGATGAATGGCGAGCTGGAGCAGCAGAAGTCCACTCTGGAAGTCAAGGGTTCTCGACTGGAGGCTGACCTAAAGGCTGCTGATGCCGCCCGAGCTTTCTCTGATCTGGCACTTATCAATTCTAACCGAGAGAGGGATGCGGCGGTCAAGGAGTTGAGCGAGCTGAGGCAGACCTATGACCTAGTCTGCTCGAGCAAGCTGGGTGTGGTGGAGGAGAACAAGGTCTTGACCGAGCAGCTGAAGGAGAAAGAGTCCATGGTAGCCACCATCAAGGAGGATTCATACAACTCCGGATGAGCTGCGGCTTATGAAGACGCCGAAGTTCAAATAGGCTATATCAACCATTTGAACTTCAAGAAGGGCTGGAACAAGGCCCTCCTAGCTGCTGGTGTTGATCCTGAGTCTCCGCTGTTCGACGAGAACGACCCGGGTCCAAGGCCAACTGTGGATGAAGAAGCCCCTGCCCCAGCCATCGAGGGTGTTGATCTTACTTCTCAGACAACTCCTGCCGATGCTGGTCCTGCCTAGGCGAACGAGGGTATCTCTGTAGAGGGGGATGCCTCTGCTGCTGCTGATAAGGGGAAGCATCCATCCACCCCTGGGCAGCCTGAGGTTGCTAGTTAATCCCTCTTTAGGATTTCTTTTATACTTTTGTTTATAATTTTCTGTTTCTTGCTTGATGTAATTTGACCTTCAATAATGAAATAAAGAGGCTTCTTTTTCCAATGTATTGATTGATTTCTCTTTCCTTTGCACTTTTATGTCTTGTAGTTGACTGATGTAGAAGACTATATTCCTGCCGCATCTCAATTGGGCAGGACCCTTGGTCCTAATGCCATTCCTCAGGTTCGACAGGCCTTTATTAGGCTTTACAAGTTTGTTAAGTCAAGGAACCAAAAATATAAGGATCAGTCCGAGCTGGTGGCCAAGCTGAAGGACAGGCTCCAGGAGATGGGTGACATTGGTGCTTCTATACAAGAGGAAGTCAATGTTCTGAGAGCGAGATTGCTGGAGGCCATAGAAATAAATCAAGTTGGGGAATTCCTGCAGCATGAGAATGAAAATCTGAGGAGGGAAGTCCTGCAACTTATAGAGCATGTGCCGAGAACTGCTTCAACGATTCTACAAGGCTCCTCGTCTTCGCGAGCTGGACATACTCCTCCTATGCCGCGAGGTTCCACTCGCCCTCCTCTCCCAAGAGCTGGTAGGAGCACCAGGGGAAGGAATAGGGAAGCAGAAGAATAGCGGGATAAGGAGATAGAAGAGCTCCGTGATGATGTCCGTCGAGCATATGTAACTGCTGCTGGGCTTCAAAGGGACGTTACTCGATTACGGCATTTATTCAAGAAGGGTCCTCAACAAGCATGGGCTGACAGTTATGACCAAGGCTGGTTAGATGCTCCCACAAGATTATCCGAGTTCGAAGGACTTTCTTTTACCAGAGGGTGGTTGAGTGCCTTGAATGAACTCCAAGTCCCGAGGAACTCAGTTTTATGGTATCGTCACGAGATGTCCTCCTCCACTCTGATGCCCAATCCATTCAGGAGGGATGATAGATGGATCCCTATTGATGCCATTCCTAGACAACTGTTAGAATCGGACGCGGATGTGCTTGTGGAAGAGCTGGTCCCTGCTCCTGATGATGGACGAAGAGCTAGAGTGGCAGACTATCTCGTTCGGAGGCTTCCACCTTCTTGAATTTTTTGCAAGTCATTTTTCTTTTGATAATGTAAAAGCCTTGGGCGAGCTTCGCCGGCTAAACGTGTATTATCGTTGTTGTAAATATAACAAGTTGTTATTCTTTTGCCTTTTTTGATAATTTAAATGCTTTGGGCGAGCTTTGCCGACTAAACATGTATTATCACTGTTGTAAATATAGGAGATTAATGAAAAGTTTGTGTTTTGGGCAGCTTTGCCGACTAAACGTGTTCATCCAATCTTTTTTGTTTTGTCATGTAAGTGTCCCCCCAGTCCAGTATAATACCAAAATACCATTGTACCCCATTTTACCTTTTAGGTTGTGTTGTCACACTCCCTTAGGCTTAAGTAGGGCAATTGGCGAGGACACACCTGGTGTTGGATGTCTTCATCCGGTCAGGATTTTGCTCAACCAAAGTAGGTTTGATGGCCAGTATGAAATCTGGTCGCATTGCCTAAGAATCCTCTGTAGGGCTTTATATATTGCCAGGGGCAATGCTAAGAGGTCTCTCGTGTTTCATGACGATGACCTGAGGAGGGGTATCCCCCTGCTATATCGACCATCGTGCCAGTGATTTGGAAAAAGATGTGTAATAAAATGCAGCTACTGATTTCATTAGTAATAAGGAGAATGAACAGTTCCTTTCACATAACAAATACAAGAAAAAGATTCAACAATAGAATTCCTTGTGAATCTAAAAATAGAATTTCTTGAGATTGGCTGCATTCCATGCTCGTGGTATCTCCCTGCGCTCCATTGTTTCCAAATGATATGCACCTTGCAGGTCGTCCCTAGTTACTTTAAATGGTCCTTCCCAGTTTAGGCCTAACTTATCGTCTGATGACCTTACTGTGCTACTTAGGACCTTCCTTAGAACATAGTATCCAACTTGGAATCTTCTTGGGTTAACCCTTTGGTGGTAATGCCTTGCGAGCTGTTGCTGATAGTTCGCAAGCTTCACCAGGGCTAGCTCTCTACGCTCGTCGGCGAGGTCGAGTTCAACGAGCAACGCCCCATCATTCTGGCCTTGGTCGATGAGGTTGGACCTCATTGTAGGCAAGCCCGCTTCTAGTGGAATGACTGCTTCCATGCCATATGTTAGCGAAAATTGGGTTTCTCCTGTTGCTCGCCGAGGTGTTGTTCGTTATGCCAACAGAACATGGGGAAGCTCGGTTGCCCATGCCCCCTTGGCTCGCTCCAGTCGCTTCTTCAATCCATCGATCATAGATTTGTTGGAAGCTTCTGCTTGCCCATTTCTATGCGGGTAGGCCACCGAACTAAAGTTGTGCCTGATCCCGTGCTCGTTACAGAAGTCCTGAAAGGGGCCACTCTCGAATTGCGTCCCATTATCAGTGATGATGGTTCTGGGGATTTCGAATCGAGTGATTATATTCCTCCATATGAATCTTATCATGTCAGCGTCTCGGATGTTTGCCAATGGTTCTTCCTCGATCCATTTGGTGAAGTAGTCAGTTGCAACCAACAGGTATTTGTGATTGTCGGCAGCAGTGGGTAGTGGTCCTACGATGTCCATCCCCCATTGGGTGAAGGGCCACGGGCTGGTCAGGGATTTTAGGTCGCTGGCTGGTTGGTGCATCATTGGAGTGTGAAGCTGTCATTTGGGACATTTGCAGACATATACTGCGGAGTCCTTTTGCATATATGGCCACCAATAGCCTTCCTTCATTGCTCGAAAGGCTAGAGACCTTCCTCCGACATGACTTCCATAGATTCCTTCGTGAAGCTCGCGCAGCACCTGCTCGACATCGCCTAGGTGGACACATCTAAGGTAGGGACCAGAGAAGGACTTCTTGTACAAGTCGCCTCCTGTGGATAAGTGAAAGCGAGCAGCTTGGACTCTTATCTGGTGGGCGATTTTCTTATTCTCGGGGAGCGCGCCCTCCTTTAAATAGTCTCTTAAGGGGTCCATCCAGCTGGGGGCTGATCCCACCTGGAGTATTTATTCCACGTTTGGTAGCTTGCTGTTGTGGTTAATGCTTGGATGAGTGAGGAAATTGATGGGAATGGCTCTTTTAAGACTAGAATTAACTGCCGAGCTTAGGGCTGCTAGGGCGTCGGAATGACTGTTTTGCCCTCTGGGAAACTGCTGGATGTTGATCTCCTCAAAGATCGTCATTAGTTTCCTCACCAGGGCAAGGTATGCTGCCATCCTTTCATCCTTCGCGTTGTAATCTCCACTTCTCTGATTAGAGACTAGTTGAGAATCGCCGAACACCTGTAAACGTTTTGCTCCCAGAATTTGTCCCTTTTGGAGACCGGCTATTAGAGCTTCGTACTCTGCTTTATTGTTGGAGGCTACAAATCCAAGCCTAATCCCTTGCTCAAGGATGGTGTTTTCTGGGGTGATAAGGACGATGCCTACGCCTGCCCCCTTTGAGTTGGAGGCTCCATCAATGAATAGTTTCCAGGTTTCCACTGTTGCTGGGTTCTCTTCTTGCTTTGTTTGTTGAGGTTGGTTGGGGAGTTCTTCGCCAGTGAATTCGGCTATGAAATCAGTGAGGATCTGACCCTTGATAGCGGTCCTTGGTTGAAATTGGATGTCAAACTGGCCGAGCTCGACTGACCACTTAGACAATCTGCCCGACAAATCCGCTTTCCTCAGGATCACCTTAAGGGGGTGCGAAGTAAGGACGATGATAGTATGAGCTTCAAAATAATGCTTCAGTTTCCTCGAGGCTATCACTAATGCAAAGGCTAGCTTCTCTAATGGCAGGTACCTTTGCTCGGCGTCTAATAAGGTCTTGCTCGCGTAGTAAATGGGGTGCTGGATTCCTTCGACCTCGCATATTAATGTCGAGCTGGCAGTGTGACTGGATACCGAGAGGTATAGGTATAAAGATTCCATTGGTTGTGGTATGACAAGCAGCGGTGGAGAGCTTAAGTAAGACTTGAGCTCTTCCAATGCTCGTGAGCAGTCCGGGATCCATTCTATTGGTTTATTCCCTTTTAGAAGCCGAAAAAAAGGCTTGCACTTCTCGGAGGATTTGGAGATGAAGCGATTTAAGGCAGCGAGCATTCCAGTGAGCTTCTGCACGTCCCGGACTGTCCGAGGTGGTTGTACCCTGTTGATTGCATCGATCTGGTCCGGATTAGCTTCTATGCCTCTCTTGTTGACTAAGTATCCAAGAAATTTTCCTGACTGGACACCGAAGGAGTGCTTGCTCGCATTAAGCTTCATTCGGTATTTCTTGAGGATTTCGAAGGTCTTTGACAGGTCTGAGAGGTGATTTTCCTTCTTCTTGCTCTTAACGAGCATATCATCGATGTAGACATCCATTGTATCTCCCATTTGATCCCTGAACATTTTTGTGACCAGCCGCTGGTAGGTTGCCCCTGCATTTTTGAGCCCAAACGGCATGACTTTGTAGCAATACAACCCAACCGTCGTGATGAACGTCGTTTGTCTTGGTCTGGGGCATACAAGGGGATCTGGTGATACCCTGAGTATGCGTCCAGGATACTCATTCGCTCGTGAGCTGCAGTGGCATCTACTAGTTGGTCTATCTTTGGGAGGGGGAAACTATCCTTTGGGCACGCTCTATTGAGGTCAGTGAAGTCGATGCAAACTCTCCACTTCCCGTTGTTCTTCGGAACCACTACTGGGTTGGACAACCACTTGGGGAATTGTACTTCTCGTATGGATCCTGCATCCAACAGTTTTTCGACCTCCTTTTCGACCGCTTTAGCCTTCTCAGGTGCAACTCTTCGTGCTTTCTGCGTGACTGGCTTGAATGTCGGGTCGACGTGCAGCTAATAACAGACCATACCAGGATCAATGCCAGGCAGCTCGTATGGTTCCCATGCGAAGACATCTACGTTGTGTCTCAGCAAGGTCGTTAACTCCTTCTGTTCTCGATCGGTGAGAGATGCCCCAATCAGGAATACTCTGCTACTGTTACCAACTTCGCCTATAACTTCTACCAGGTCCTCGATGACACGCTCAAAGGGGAGGAGCCTGGTCTCCTCTACTCCTGGTCTTCCATACTTTAGTTGCTATTTAGAAGGTATCACACCCTCTTCAACTTTCTCGCTGGGTTGACCGGCCTTCTTCTCTGGATTTGGTCGGATGACTGTTATGAAGCACTTCCTTGCCATTGCTTGGTCACTGTGGATCTCCATTACTCCTCGCTCGGTTACATACTTGAGCTTCTGATGGTAGGTCGAAGAGACCGCCTTCATTGCATGAAGCCATCGTCCGCCGAGGATGTCCTGGTACGGCGATTCGATGTCAACTACCAAAAACTCAATCATTTTGGAGACATTCCCAGCACGAACTGGCAGCACTATCTTACCTAGAGCCATGGTCATTTTCCCGGCGAAGCCGACCAAAGGAACAGTAGCTTCCTTTAGGTCGGAGACGCTCAATTTCAATTTTCTGAACAGGTCGAGGTACATTACTTCGGATGAGATTCCTTGATCGACGAGCAGCTTGTCGATGTCAAAGTTGGCTATCCTGAGGGTAATGACCAGAGCATCATGATGTGGGGTCCTTACTCCCATCAAATCTTCATCCGTGAAAATAATATGCTATTTATAGTTGACGTCCTCTGCTCGTCGACGTTTTCCTGACTGTGATTTTTCTGGATCGATTTGGAAGGCCTTCATTACCGCTGTAAGTTTTTTCAGTTCCATCCGAGCTGAGTTCCCTTGTATCTGTTTGACGTCAGATACTCCGTGAATTACGGCGAACTCGTGTCCAGCATCATCCTCCAGCACATTATCGGGTCTCATCTCTCTGTTGGCAGTCACTTTCTCTGCCTTTTTCTCCACAAAGTCGTTCAAATGCCCGGACTGGGCCAACTCTTCGAGGTGAGACTTAAGAGCTTTGCAGTTCTCGGTCTTGTGCCCTCCCTCTTTGTGAAAAGTGCACCTCAACGCATTGTTTCTCTTCGAGGGATATCCCCCCATCTTCCTGGGCCACTTGATGAATGGCTCATCCTTGATCTTCGCGAGAACCTTGTAAATTGGTTCTTTGAAGACGGTGTTGACCGCCTGGAATGATTCTGATGCGTCCTGGTTCAATCCGTTTTTGGAGCCATTTTTGCCCCCGTTCTTTCCTCCTTTCCTCTGGTTCTCAGCTTTATCACCTACCTTGGTAGTGAGATTAGTTTGACCGTTTTCTCATGTATTAGAGCGGGTGACATCTTCCACCTTTGCTTATTTCTCGATTCAGACCATAAGGTCGTCAATGGTCATAGCTTCCTTCTTTTTCAGGTATTGGTAGAGGAGGGAAGAATTAGGGAGCCCAATTTTGAAAGAGGCCACTGCCACCTGCTCCGCGCAGTCTTCGATCTCATTGAATAACTCCCAGTACCTCTTCGCGTATTCGCGGAGGGTTTCCTGAGGCGTTTTCTTCATTGTCAGTAGAGCATCCATCCTTTTAGGATGGGAGCTACTGGTAATGAATCGGGCCGTAAAGAGTTCGGCTAGGGATTTGAAATTCTTAATCGATCGGTGGGGGAGCCTTTCGAACCACTTATGTGCTACATCATGAAGGCTCGAGGGGAAAATACGGCACATCAGGGCATCACGGTGACTCCAGAGGGTCATTGTCTGTCGGTATTGCCTGACGTGATCGATGGGATCAGTCTTTTCATCGTAAACCTTGAACCTTGGAATGGAAAATTTCTTGGGAGCTTCCTCCTCTTCGATTTCTTTCATAAAAGGTGACTTCATCTGGGTTTTGAGAGCTCGCCTCGCGAGTTCTCTAGTTGATCTTGTCCCGTGGTGAGCGGGATGCTGGTCCATCTCCCTGCGGACCATGTTTCGTATGAGCTCGTCGCTGCGAGTAGGGCTCTGGTGGCGGCGAGCTCTTCAAAGCTGTTCACGGAGGTCATCGTCTGACTCGCCTCCTTCATCCCTTTGAGATCCTCGCCTAGGGCTCCTTCCTCGGCTGTGAGACTTGCTCGCTTGAGGGCTAGGAGTACAATGTGGGCGTCTCCGGTTATCAAGACGAAGATCCCTTTCTAGTCTTTCCAGTCTTCTTTTCAAACGAGCATTCTCAGCCTCGTACCTGCGATAAGACTCTCTCTGCTCATAGAGCCTTGCCTCGTACGCATCAATCGACCTGGATATCTGCGTGGACCTCGCTGGTCCCTGACTTTCTTCTGAGGCTGGTCTTTCCAGGCGAGCTCCCTGATCTGAATGTCGGACTTCAAACCTAATCCTGCGAGGAGCAGGTGGCTCTTGAATATCTCATGCTTGGGGGGCATTGCTGCTGTGCCCAGACATCTTAAACTCCTTTCTTGATGTGGGCTCCTGTCAGGGAAAGATGAACGTTTCCCACAGACGGTGCCAATTGTAGAGGCAATTGTTATGCAACACAAATAAATATGAGAGAAAGATTATCAAGAAGAGAACAAGGAATAGAAGATGCCAATCACACAACAAATGATGTACGTGGTTCAGCCAAAACGTGCCTACGTCCACGGTGGTGCAGTCGATGTTATTTCTATATACTCCGGAGAGTGATTACAGAGAATACAACTCGTCCTTTTTCCCCGGACCTAGAGTTTAATATATACATCTGCATGTAGATGAGTGGGGGTGATGGGTTCCTCCACGTTTTCCATTTCTCCCATAATTTCCCTTCATGGGATCGTGGGGGGGAGACTTGGATTAATTATAAAAGATGAGGGGCCTGGACTTTGGGCCGCCAGGACTGGGCTACTCGTCCAGGCCCATAGTTCTATATTTCGGGTACCCACAATAATAATAATAAATTAAAAAAACTAATTATACATATATACGAATACAAAACAAAAATAAACTATATATACACTACATTAAAAATGTATGTGCGAAATTTACAATGAGCGACACACACACACATACACAAATAAAAATAAAATAAAATAAAATAACAAAAACAAAAACAAACAAATGAAATTAAATGAGTATGAGTGTATGTGATAAGAAGCTTTTTACGTATGTATCGTTGTAATGCAAAAGTCACTTTCAAAATTTCCTTGAGTACCTACAAAACTTGTCTAAAAATAACTCATATTGCTGTAAGTACGGGTATTAATCCAACTTTCAAGGTGAAACAATAAATGTGAAAACATGCAATTCCAATTTTTTATTAAAATTTTTTTTTTATTTGTTTACTTTTATTTTTAAAAACAGTTTCAAGGGAAAAATTAACTAACAAATGCTAAAAATTATAAATTGACTAAATAATGAAAAAGAATGTGCAACCGAGTGTGAAATATGTGAGAAGGTCAAGAGATGGGATTACACTGCATTTTCAATTATTTTAATTTCTCAATTTATTAATTTGAAATATTTTGAGATAATATTAAATCGATAATCTAACTCTCGTTAAAATTATAAATTTAATAAAATCTTTTTCAAAAAATTAATTTAAAAATGTCACAGAATGAAAAATTAGGACTTATACTATTTTCAGAAAATTACGCGCTAGGATCAATTTAAGGAAAACAATAGCAATCTTCAAATTTCAACACCGAACTAATGTTCAAATTTCGAAAAAAACTATCTCTACTTCGATTCCTAAATTCAACATTAATTCATTCAATTAATTTACTAACTCTCGTTACATAAATTAATTGGTCACACTTAAAATTAATTTACCTAGAAATATAAAATTAATGAAACTAATTAATTAAAGTAACATCATACGCAGTGCATCCCACCCCTTGAACGGGGTGTTTAGCCAAACATTCTCATGTTAGAATAAACAACAATAGATAATATGTCAAGAAGGAAATAAATTGAAAAGAGAATGTAGAAATACAATACGCAATTGTTTTCCCAAATTTGTCTTGAAATGCGCCTTGACATGCATCCAACTTCTTCACAATTTTCAGCACTTGATTACAGAAGGAAGACTAAAAACTAAACCTAAACTATTATTCTAAAGCTAAACTAATTTTTTTGTATTTTTCTGGACTTTTTTATGACCCTAAACTGTACATATTATACACTGTCTCTCACTCTCTCTTTGCGTCTCTCTGTTTTTGTATCTGAGAGTCCCCTTTGTTTTATAACCCACGTTGATGCTTTGTTGAGAAGAAATTTTGGGGATTTCTTTTGGAGATAATCGTTGGTCCCGATTTTTATGGGATTTGGGTTTGACTGTGGAAGGTTTGGATCGAGATGGGTTTTTGGATTTGGATGTAGCAGGGCAGACCCGAAGATGGGTGCGATTCCGGTAACTGGTATGGGTCACGGGTCGCGATTTGGTTGAACCCGATTTGGCGTTGAGTTAGAATGGCGCTGGGGCTGTTTAATGGAGGGGAGAGGGTTGCCAGCAGGTGGGTTGAGGAACGTCGGGTGTAGGGACGACAGAGGTGGCTGGGTTATGGAGGTCGAAGTTGGGTCATCGGGTTTCGAACAGGTGGAGGGTTATGGGTTTCACCGCAAGTGGGTTCGGGTCCGGCGGCGGGCAGGAGCTGGTCTCCGGTGGGTTTCGGGTTACTATGCTGTCACATGAAGTGGGTTGAGTTCCAGATTTGATAGTGGGTTTGGTTGGGAAGAAGGTGGGTGGCTGGGAATCGGGTATGGTGAGAGAGAGTGTGAAGGTTTGGTGTAGTTGTTGTTTGGTAATGGAGGGTTGATATGAGAGAGAGAAAGGGATGGTGTAGTTTGGAGAAGATGATCTTGGGGGGTAATTGTGTGGGTGACGATATAGGATAATCGGGTGTAGGTGAGGATGAGGATAGGTAGTGTTAGGGTGTGTGTGTGTTACTGTGTTTAATTTGTGACCCCTAAAATAAAATAACACTACTAAAAAATTAAAACTAGCCTAAAAATAAAATAATATCTAAATGCTTAGATGTGAAAAGGTGAGGTGCAATAACAAGGTCCAAACTAGGCGGTGGGGTGGAAGGGATAGTGGGTGGATTGGGTTGGATAAAGGGTGGGGGAAGATGATCTAAGTCATGAGTAGGAGACACACATTCCTTATGAGGCACGGAGTGATCCTCAAGGGCACTCGTGGGAGGAAGTGTGGAAATAAATGAGGGAGTGATCAACTTAGTCACCATTACATCACCATCCGAGGTGGTGAAAGGGTCTAACGAGGCTTTAAGATCCGAGACATATGCAATTGGGGCATAAGGTAAAAGTTCAGGCATAATGAAGGATTCAATGGAAGGGGAAAGGCGAACCTCTATGGTGGGTTCTAAAGGATAAGGCGGTGTGGGATCAATCTCACAAATAGTGGATACGTTAACACAACTGTCAACTTGGGTTCTTGACCACGGATTGGCCTCGATGTCGAGATTCTCAAGAAGATAGGGTTGGTCACACGTAAAATTCATTACACAAGACGACGCATCCTCATCCCACGTAGGTGTAATAAAGGGTCGACTTGGGGTGGAATCCGTCTCGTTCGCACACTCAAAATCATATAATCGTTGTTCAAGCCTTTGAAGTGATTCGGTTTGAGATTGAAGAGTGTGCGTGAACTTGTGCCAAAGCCTTTAGAGAGCGGATGTGCAAGGTGGTGGGTAAGTGGTGGCGGGTGGCGGCGGTGGGTGAGGTGGACACAACTCGCTAAAAACACTAGGATGTGGAGAATACTCATATGAAGTGTGTGGAGCAGGGTCAAGTGTAGCATGCACGGGAGAAGCATCTTCGTGAGGGACAAAAGTGTGATCAACATGAGGAGCACATGAAGGGGACTGATAGGTATGAGGTGCACGAGGTGGCGATGACAACTGTTAGAAATCGTAAGGATCCACAACATGGCGCTGGGATTCATATTGCATGGAAGGATGATCAGGCCTCCATGAATATCTCGGGTACTCATACCCCTTGACATTAGATATGTCGTGACAATACATCGAGGGTTGGGTCCAAAACAGTGTCATAGGGATACACATGTTCCAAGGTCGATTCAGATGGAGAGAATATAAATGGGCGCTCATGGGACAAGTGATCGCTAAGAAATCAATGTGTGCACGGCGAAGCATGTGATGGGTTGACACTCGTCACCGGCGGCGGTGGAAAATGAGATCTATGCATGGACGACACATGAGTATCAACGGTGTGCGTTTGAGAGTTAAATCCCTGAATTAATGAATCAAGGGTCGATTCGGGATTATCATCAAACAAACTTCGAGAGAATGTGAAGTGGCCAAAGTATTTCCGTAAAGGAGGTTCTTCGTCCATGATAAGTGGAAAATTTTTCGGTTTTTAAATATTTTTCAAAAGAAAATAAAATATTTTTGTGCTTTTTGAAAATAAGAAATGGAAAATATTTTTGGTATTTTAAATATGGAAAAAAAAAGAGAAAAACTTTTTGGGAGTTTTGTAAATATTTTTTTAAAAAAGCAAAATATTTTTGGGATTTAAAAAAAAAACGGAGAAAATGGACTCGTTATTTGGCCGAACTAACTAAAATCGACTACATAAAGAATGGAATTGGACGCACACGAGTAAAAAAAAAATCCTAACGAGCACATAGCCAATTATTATCTTCAAAATTAGTAAGAGGGGTAGTCAAATTTTAATTAAGTCCGCGGGCGACGAAAATCACGGAATTTATCTTTATGATCGCCGCGTGCAAAAATTTGTTCCTACGGGGATAGCTAGTTGATTGATTTTAAATTTAATGACAGCTACGGTAGCACACAAAGGATAAGCGAGTGAGTTGGGTGACGAAATCCCTTCTCGTTTCAATGACCGGGTCCAGGTCTTAGGTAAATTAATTCATCAAACCATTCAATTTAAGTGCGATGCAAAAATTAAAGGAACATAGGAGCAATTAATCACTCAAAAATGAACTCGCGTGCAGGAGAGTCGCGAGGGATAAAAAATTATACCTCCCATGGCTTTTACACAGGTGGGGTGAAGACCGAGTTGAGTCGACCGGGGGGAAGTGCGCCTACTTCAGTCGTCCCCGGGAGTCCTACCGACCCAAAGTAGAGAGGCTTTCAAAAATCCTCGCCTTGGACGCCCTCTCTCTACCTTGTCCGGTTTCCCTTTTCACTTTTTTTATGGAATAATTATTACAAAATAATACGGTGTAAAAATGCACCAAAATAAATACCAAGCTTTAAAAATCCTATACAACTAGTCTAATGAGGAGGGAGGAGGAAGAACTACACTAAAAAAAAAGATAAATAAAATTACAAGTCTTCAGTCATGTCCCCACGTCAAGAAAGCGGCAACGACGCCATTTGATAAGAAGGTTTTTGCGTATGTATCATTGTAATGCAAAAGCCACTCTCAAAATTCTCTTGAGTACCTACAAAACTTGTCTAAAAATAACTCGTATTGCGGTAAGTACGGATATCAATCCAACTTTCAAGGTGAAACAATAAATGTGAAAACATGCAATTCCAATTTTTTATTAAAATATTTTTTTATTTTTATTTTTTAAAAAAATTCAAGGGAAATATTAACTAACAAATGCTAAAAATTATAAAATGACTAAATAATGAAAAAGAATGTGCAACCGAGTGTGAAATATGTGAGAAGGTCAAGAGATGGGATTACACTGCATTTTCAATTATTTTAATTTCTTAATTTGAAATATTTCAAGATAATATTAAATCGATAATCTAACTCTCGTTAAAATTATAAATTTAATAAAAATCTTTTTCAAAAAATTAATTTAAAAATGTCACACAATGAAAAATTAGAACTTATACTATTTTCAAAAAATTACCCGCTAGGATTAATTTAACGAAAACAATAGCAATCTTCAAATTTCAACACCAAATTATTGTTCAAATTTAGAAAAAAACTATCTCTACTTCGATTCCTAAATTCAACATTAATTCGTTCAATTAATTTACTAACTCTCGTTACATAAATTAATTGGTGACACTTAAAAAATTAATTTACCTAGAAATGTAAAATTAATGAAACTAATTAATTAAAGTAACATCATACGCAGTGCATCCCACCCCTTGAACGGGGTGTTTAGCCAAACATTCTCATGTTAGAATAAACAACAATAGATAATATGTCAAGAAGGAAATAAATTGAAAAGAGAATCTAGAAATACATTACGCAATTTTTTCCCCAAATATGTCTTGAAATGTGCCTTGATATGGATCCAACTTTTTCACAATTTTCAGCACTTGATTACAAAAGGAAGACTAAAACCTAACCCTAAAAAATTATTCTAAAGCTAAACTAATTTTTTTGTATTTTTTTGGACTTTTTTATGACCCTAAACTGTACATATTATACACTGTCTCTCACTCTCTCTCTGCGTCTCTCTGTTTTTGTATCTAAGAGTCCCCTTTGTTTTATAACCCACGTTGATGCTTTGTTGAGAAGAGATTTTGTGGGATTTCTTTTGGAGATAATTGTTGGTCCCGATTTTTATGGGATTTGGGTTTCACTGTGGAAGGGTTGGATCGAGATGGGTTTTTGGATTTGGATGTAGCAGGGCAGACCCGGCGATGGGTGCGATTCCGGTAACTAGTATGGGTCGCGGGTCGCGATCGGGTTGAACCCGATTTTGGCATGGAGGTAAAACGGTGCTGGGGCTATTTAATGGAGGTGAGAGGGTCGTCGGCAGATGGGTTGAGGAACGTCGGGTGTAGGGACGACGGAGGTGGCTGGGTTATGGAGGTCGAAGTTGGGTCACTGGGTTTCAGCGCAAGGGGGTCCGGGTCCGGCGGCAGGTAGGACCTGATCTCCGGTGGGTTTCAGGTTACAATGCTTGCACATGAAATGGGTTGAGTTCCGGATTTGGTTGTGGGTTTGGTTGGGAAGCAGGTGGGTGGCTGGGAATAGAGTATGGTGAGAGAGAGAGTGAAGGTTTGGTGTTGTTGTTGTTTGGTAATGGAGGGTTGATGAGAGAGAGAGAGAAAGGGATGGTGTAGTTTGGAGAAGATGATGTTGGGGGTAATTGTGTGGGTGATGGTATAGGATAATGGGGTGTGGTTGAGGATGAGGATAGGTAGTGTTAGGGTGTGTGTGTGTGTGTTAGTGTGTTTAATTTGTGACCCCAAAACAAAATAACACTACTAAAAAATTAAAACTAGACTAAAAATAAAATAATATCTAAAAAGACTAAAAAAAAGTAACATCTCAAGCTAAATAACAATTGAAAATAAAAAGAAATAAAATAAAACTCTAATAAAACCAAAAAAAATTATAATCCTAATAAAATAAAACTAAAATAAATAAATTAATTAAAATATAAAAAATAAAATCTAATAAAACTAAAAAATAAATTCCTAAAAAAATCCTAATAAAATAAAGATTAAAAATTAAAAACTAATAAAAATCAAAATCAAAATAAAGAAATAGAAATAGAAAAATAGAAAATAAATCCTAGAAATTTCTAAATAAATCTAAATAAATCCTGAAAATAAAATGACTTAAAATAAGAATCTAGAAAAATAATAAAGGTACAAACTCATCACACACGGGGCTGGGGGAATAGTCTGGGCTCGGTATAGGCTTAGGTTTGTGTTACGGGACTATTTCGGTGCATCGGATCACATCGGGGCAAGCTCAGAATAGACTTCTCACTTCACGGTCTCTTTGGATTTCTTCGATGCATGCTTTTGACCACTTCTGCATCGCAATTGTACTGATTTAGCATTATTTGTATCGCAACTACGTATTGACCTGAGAAATAAATAAATACGAACATAAGGTCATTTTTAATTAAAACGAGTGACTAAAATGCATCTATTCGGGGTATAAAATAAACACTTTTGGATTCTTATCACACCACCCCCAACAGAACATTTCTAGTCCTCGAGCAAAAATTAGAGAGAAAACAGAGATAAGTAACCAAAAGTATGCCACTTTCTCAGGCACTGGAGATTGCACTTAGCATGTGCAATAAGCTATTAAATCTATAAGTTGCCCTACAGGACGAGTGGTGTCTCGTGAGGGTTTGCAGTGAATGTACCCACAAAATTAATAAATTTATTTTAATGCAGTTTTTGATTTGATGATGAAATGCTATACAACTCAACTTTAAAAGGACATTAAGGAACATCATATTCAACTATCAAAATAAGATATGAAATTACTTAATACCAAAAGCGTAATCCTTCCTAAAACTCAGCGTGTGTAGTGTGAAACAATCACTAAACCAAAAACAGAAATTTGGCACACCCTGTTGTTAAAAATCTGGCACAGTTTTAAACCGTGCCAGATTCTGGCACGATTTAATGACAATCTGGCACACTTTAAAACAGTGCCAAAATTTGGCACTGTTTTAAAGTGTGCCAAAATTGAGTACCCTTAATTAAAATATAAAAGCCCCTAAAAAAACTATTATGTTTACTTTCCCTCCTCTTTCCTCTCTCATCTTTCAATCTCCCCCCCCCCCCCGACTCTCTCCCTGTCCTCACCCGCTTACCGTCTCCAGCCCCTCCGTCCAACAAGGCTAAGGCTACACACTCTCTCCCCTCTACTACGACGAGTCTACACCTTCAGCCGCTCTGTCTACTGCGGCATCTAGCCTCTCCATCTACTATGACTTCCAGCCGCTCCATCCGGCTATGGTAAGTCGCTCCAGTGAAGAAAGCTGAGTGGGCCTCCCAGCCCATCATCCACACGTCACAAACGAATTAGGTTTTTCCAAAACCGTAGCCATGTAAATCCCAAGCGAGGGACTCTCAATCACAACATCTGATTTTCTTCTTTTGGGAGAGAATTCGGCAACCAGACCTACTGAGAGAGAAGGAAACCAAGAGTTTGGTCCAAGATGAGGGCTAAGGTAAGTCATAGTAATCTTGATTTCGATTGAGGAAATAGACACGAATATGCCGTGTTAGTAATTTTGAAATTGTTTAGTTATTTTGTTTTATAATTTTGTAGTGATACAGACATAGTGCCCCAATTCGTTGGGTAAGGTTTTCGCCCCCGCCCTCAATTCGAGAATTAGAGAGTTCGTTGCTAATTCGGGCGTAAGTCTCGCACTGTGTTTTTTCCATGTGGGCAGTTTTGTTGTTTGGTGGGGATGGTTTTTGTTTCTCTATTATGGTAGGCTAAGTGTAGGTTGATGATGTATTGGCTATACACGTAGCCTTTGTTAGTGTCTCTTTTGAACATACGTAAATGTTTTTTCACTCCAATAGTCTAGTGTCTCTGCACCAGCTATAATTATATATTAAAAATACATAATTATATGTATTTTATATAAACGCACTGGTGCCGCTCTCAAATCTTAGTAATTTGGAAATTGACGCATTAGAACACTCGCATTCGCACCCGCATCCGCTCCCGCACCCGCATTAGGGCACTAAGGATACATAGCAACTTTAGGGTTAAATGTTTTTAGTGAAGTTGTTTTAGTTTTGTTATCTTTATGGCTCTTGAAACTTTTAAGTTGCAAGACATATTTCTAAATTTGAACACCTTAATGCATTTTATGTTTAAATTCATGTCGTCCTTGTGTTATATTTTTATTTCTTCAGCATGCTACTCCTCGTCAATCATGTATTTTATCCTGGGTGAGGAAGTGAAGTATGATGCATGTTGTGTATCGTGTTGGAGTTTACAAGTATGATATTGGATTTGGGCTTGGCCATTTTGGTATTGTCGTTGATGATATAAGTTTCAGTTGAATTTTTATGTTGTTGATATATATTTGGTCTTACATTTTCCCCGTTGCAAGTGAACCTCCTTATGTTTATTTTATTTTTCAATCACATATACTTGAACATGCCTTACATTATGTGAATTTCATATTCTTAATCAATGCAAATTATCCATTTATTGGCTACACAATCAATAACGATCAATGGCGACACAATCAATGGCTATGATCAAAATGAATGTGTATATTACATAAGATGTGTATAATACCTTCGTACCATATATATAGTCGCTACATGTAAATTGATTGTGTATATTACATGTTGCTATGATCAAAATGATTTAAGAATTTCCTGAGTTTAAGCCAGGTTATTATTCATGAGTTTAAGAATTTCATATGGAATGATTTGTGTTACAAGTAGCCTTATCAATATGAATAATTTGTTTCCTTTTACTTACAGGGGGATGTATGTATGTTGCGACCTGAGCTAGAAAGAGGAAGAATTTGAAGTTGTTGACGTGCCGTTAGAGTCTGTAGGCTTTGTTGAAATCGACACACCGATTCTACAGGTTTGTAAATTTCTTAATGTTTATGTTCGATTGATTCATCTTGTGGTTATAGTTATCTAATTAAAAGAGCTAGAAAGATTAGAGAACATACATGTTAAATAAAAAAATCACTTCCTTTTTTAGACAAATGAAAATGCTAATAATTGTAATGCAAATTTGAAAATATCTAGATTAGGCTAATAATTGTAATGTAGATTAGGGTTGAAAATAAGCCATTGAAAGGTGAAAACCCAAATCTGTAACTTGTAGGAACTGACCGCGTAGTCCCGGGTCTCTCGGTTTGAGAGTGTGATGGTAATTTCTAAAAATCATCACTTACTTAAAAACATGTCGTTATAGGGTAAAAACCCAAACCAGCCGCCAAACGACCCCGTAGGAGGCACGAACACCTCGCACGGGACTAATGTAACTTTTTGGAACAGACCGTGTAGTCCCGGGTCTCCCGGTTTGAGAGTATGATGATAATTTGCAAAAATCACACTTAGAGTTAAAAACATGCAGTTATAGGGTGAAAACCCACACCAACCGCCAAACGACCCCGTAGGAGGCACGAACACCTCACACGGGACCAATATAACTTGTAGGAACTGACCGCGTAGTCCCGGGTCTCTCGGTTTGAGATTATGATGATAATTTGAAAAAATCACACTTAGAGTTAAAAACATGCCGTTAAAGGATGAAAACCCAAACCAACCCCCAAACGACCCCGTAGGAGGCACGAACACCTCGCACGGGACCAATGTAACTTGTAGGAACTGACCATGTAGTCCCGGGTCTCTCGGTTTGAGTGTATGACGATAATTTGCAAAAATCACACTTAGAGTTAAAAACATACCGTTAAAGGGTGAAAAACCAAACCAACCCCCAAACGACCCCGAAGGAGGCACGGACACCTCGCATGGGACCCATATAACTTGTACGAACTGATCGCGTAGTCCCGGGTGTCTCGGTTTATGAGTATGATGATAATTTGCAAAAATCAACACTTAAACTTAAAAACATGCCGTTAAAGGGTGAAAACCCAAACAATCCCCCAAAAGACCCCATAGGAGGCACGAACTCCTCGCACGGGACCCATGTAACTTATAGAAACTACCCGCGTAGTCCCGGGTCTCTCGGTTTATGAGTATGATGATACTTTGCAAAAATCAACACTTAAACTTAAAAACATTTCGTTAAAGGGTGAAACCCAAACCAACCCCCAAAAGACCCCGTAGGAGGCCCGAACACCTCGCACGGGACTAATTTATCTTGTAGGAAATGACCGCGTATTCCCGGGTTTCCCGGATTGAGAGTATGATGATAATTTTCAAAAATCACAGGTAGTGTTAAAAATATGTTGTTAAAGGGTGAAAACCCAAAACAACCCCCAAACGACCCCGTAGGAGGCACGAACACCTCGCGAGGGACCCATGTAACTTGTAGGAACTGACCGCGTAGTCCCGGGTCTCTCGGTTTGAGAGTATGATGATAATTTGAAAAAATCACACTTAGAGTTAAAAACATGCCGTTAAAGGGTGAAAACCCAAACGACCCCATAAGAGGCACGAACTCCTCGCACGGGACCAATGTAACTTGTAGGAACTGACCGCGTAGCTCCGGGTCTCTCGGTTTGAGAGTATGACGATAATTTCCAAAAATCAACACTTAGACTTAAAAACATGCCGTTAAAGGGTGAAAACCCAAACCAGTCCCCAAACGACCCCATAGGAAGCACGAACACCTCGCAAGGGACCAATGTAACTTGTAGAAACTGACCGCGTGGTCCCGGGTCTCCAGGTTTGAAAGTCTGACGATAATTTGCAAAAATCACACTTAGACTTAAAAACATCCCGTTAAAGGGTGAAAACCCAAACCAATCCCAAAATGATCCTGTAGATGGCACGAACATCTCGCATGGGACCCATGTAACTTGTAAGAACTGACCGTGTAATCCCGGGTCTCCCGGGTGTGAGAGAATGACGATAATTTGCAAAAATCAACACTTAGAGTTAAAAACATTCCGTCAAAGAGTGAAAACCTAAACCAGCCCCGAAACGACCCCGTAGGAGGCATGAACACCTCGCACAGGACCAATGTAACTTGTAGGAACTGACCGCGTAGTTCCGGGTCTCCCGGTTTGAGAATATGACGATAATTTGCAAAAATCAACACTTAGACTTAAAAACAAGCCGTTAAAGGGTGAAAACCCAAACCAGCCCCCAAACGACCCCGTAGGAGGCACGGACACCTCGCACAGGACCCATATAACTTGTAGGAACTGACCGCGTAGTCTCGGGTCTCCCGGTTTGAGAGAATGACGATAATTTGTAAAAATTACACTTAGTTAAAAACATACCGTTAAAGGGTGAAAATCCAAACATTCCCCCAAACGACCCCGTAGGAGGCACGAACACCTCGCACGGGACCAATGTAACTTGTAGGAACTGACCGCGTAGTCCCGGGTCTCCCGTTTTGAGAGTATGACGATAATTTTCAAAAATTACACTTAGAGTTAAAAATATGCCGTTAAAGGGTGAAAACCCAAACCAACCCCCAACCGACCCCGTAGGAGGCACGAACACCTCGCACGGGACCCATGTAACTTGTAGGAAGTGACTGCGTAGTCTCGGGTGTCTCGGTATGAGAGTTAGAAGATAATTTGCAAAAATCACACTTAGAGTTAAAAACATGCCGTTAAAGGGTGAAAACACAAACCAGCCCCCAAATGACCCCTTCGGAGGCACGAACACCTCGCACGGGACCAATGTAACTTGTAGGAACTGATCGTATAGTCCCGGGTCTCTCGGTTTGAGAGTGCGACGATAATTTGCAAAAATCAACACTTAGACTTAAAAACATGCTGTTAAAGGGTGAAAACCCAAACCAGCCCCCAAACGACCCCGTAGGAGGCACGAACACCTCGCACAGGACCAATGTAACTTGTAGGAACTGACCTCGTTGTCCCGGGTCTCTCGGTTATAGAGTCTGACGATAATTTGCAGAAATCACACTTAGAGTTAAAAACATGCCGTTAAAGGGTGAAAACCCAAACCAGCCCCCAAACGACCCTGTTGGAGGCACGAACACCTCGCACGGGACCAATGTAACTTGTAGGAATTGACCGCGTAGTCCCGGGTCTCTCGGTTTGAGAGTGTGACGATAATTTGCAAAAATCACACTTAGTTAAAAACATGCCGTTAAAGGGTGAAAACCCAAAGCAACCCCCAAACGACCCCCTAGGAGGCACGGACACCTCGCACGGGACAATGTAACTTGTAGGAACTGACCGCGTTGTCCCGGGTCTCTCGGTTTGGGAGTATGATGATAATTTGCAAAAATCGCACTTAGAGTTAATAACATGCCGTTAAAGGGTGAAAACCCAAACCAACCCCCAAACGACCCCGTAAGAGGCATGGACACCTCGCACGGGACTAATGTAACTTGTAGAAACTGACCGCGTAGTCCCGGGTCTCCCGGGTTGAGAGTCTGACAATAATTTGTAAAAATAACACTTAGACTTAAAAACATGCCGTCAAAGGGTGAAAACCCAAACTAACCTCCAAACAACCCCGTAGGAGGCACGAACACCTCGCACGGGACCCATGTAACTTATAGGAACTGACCGCGTAGTCCCGGGTCTCCCGGTTTGAGTGTATGATGATAATTTGCAAAAATCGCACTTAGAGGTAAAAACATGCCTTTAAAGGGTGAAAACCCAAACCAACCCCCAAACGGCCCCGTAAGAGGCACGAACACCTCGCACGGGACCAATGTAACTTGTAGGAACTGACCGCGTAGTCTCGAATCTCTCGATTTGAGAGTATGATGATAATTTCCACTCATATATGTAATTTTCTAGTTTTGCCATTTTTTTTGTAAATTATTGGGTTACTAATATCGTATCTGTTTTGTATCCTATTTTTTTTTTGCAGGATAACAGCTTATCGTTGGCTTTTATTCACGTGGAACACACAAAGAACTCAATGGTTTACAACAAGGATTTATTCATGATTTCATTTATTTGTGTCATGGTCGTACGGTCTTTTGTTGTTTTATTGTTGACTTTTTATGGCCGTGCGGGCTTTTGTATTTTATTTGATATAGTTGGTAGCCGTGCGGGCTTTATGTTAGGCAGGTTTTGTATTAACAGGTGTTGGAATGTCCAGAAAATAGAGAAAACTCTGCCCAATTTTTTGGGGCTTGTGAGCTGTTAAAGACTTGTAATATTTTGAAGTTTGTATGTACATTAGTTTATTAACAACGCGGAATATTATTAATTTGTGAATTTTGTATTTTCAAATAATTATTTTTTTTTAAATAAAAAAATTTGGCACAGTTCAAAACCGTGGAAAATGTGTATCTTATTTTGGCACGGTTTTGAACTGTGCCAATTTTTTTTTAATTGTGCTGAATCTGGCACAGTTAAAAACTGTGCCAAAAGTGTGCCAGAAATATCAAATTCTGGCACGGTTTAAAAGTGTGTCAGAAGTGTTCCTGTTTTGATGAATCTGGCACAGTTAAAAACTGTGGCAAAAGTGTGCCAGAAATATCAAATTTTGGCACGGTTTAAAAGTGTGCCAGAAGTGTTCCTGTTTGGCCGAATCTGGCATAGTTAAAAACTATGCCAAAAGTGTGCCAGAAATATCAAATTTTGGCACGATTTAAAAGTGTGCCAGAAGTGTTCCTGTTTGGCAAATCTGGCAAACTTTTGAGCCGTGCCAGAAAAAAATTACCATTTTGGAACACCTGATTCTGGCACAGTTCAAAATCGTGTCAGATTTGATCTGGCACAGTTTTAAACCGTGCCAGATTCCTATTTTTGGTGTAGTGAATCTTAAGTATTATTAGAGTAATTCCAAGATCGCCTTTATAGAATCAACGCTTTGACTCCAATTCTCACTGGATATATCTCTCTGAATCGAACTCTCTGAGAATTGGGTAAGTGTATCTCTCTAGTGTGTGAGGATGTGAGTAAATGTAAACAAGTTCAAACGTATCACACACTTTATAAGAAAGGATGGATACATGAAAGAAATTTGATCTCATGAACGAATGCTTAACCACTATGCCGAGAATGTCGATTAATTCACCATATAGTCTACACATTTGCCCGAACACTTTACCAAAATTGAAAATGGGGTTTATGTAAGGTATGTAGGGATAATGAATTGAAGAAGATGAATGACGGGGTGTTTTGAGAAGAGTGAAACATTTTGACTGATTATTGTCTTCATTATTTGAACTTATGATCGCATCTTTATTGTTCTTCTTTTCTATTTTCTTTCTTTCTTTGCTCATTTTTCTATTTTTTTTTCTTCTATTTTTTTTATTGCGATGCATTTTTATTTTCATAACGAAAATGAAGACAATTTAGATTGATAATTTGAAACACTCTTTTTCTCAAACACGATGGCAATGATGGATGGTATTTGGGACATATGGATAAGGGTAATATGGAAAATGATAATGGGTGAATGATAATGTGATAGGGAAAATGGTACGTGTATGGAAAAATCGGTTTAGTGTTCGGGACAAACTACAAGACACATGTTTCTTACAACTCGAAAGTAATGTCATTCTCAGGGATTAAGCCAAATTTGAAAAAACGATGAGACCATTCAACGACTAAATGTGGTACCCAAAGAAAGTTGAGTCAACTTATGACTCGGAGATACATAAAAACCCTCAAAAAGGTGAAAAACTCAAATCTCACGGGTTTAAGTCGCCACTAGTTATCTTTTAAGTGTCTCTTGATAATATTGTTACTCTTCAACTTTTGATTGTAAACGTGATAGTGCAAATTACTGAGTTTAAGAATTCAAGGTGCAAATACGCTTTAAGAGGTATTAATTAATTTATTTGTAAAAAGTGTAATTTTAGGGTCGAATACGGGTATTCCGAGATTTCTAAAAGAGTGATGATAGACATATCATATCATAAAAATTTATTTTCAACTGCACAAAAAATTTAAAATCACTTGTTTCTGAAAATTTCAAAAGAGGTACAATTTTGATAAATTTCCTACCCCCAAACAAAAGAGAACATCGTCCTCGACGTTTAAAACCATATATAAAAATGAAAATCACAAGGGAGGAAATATAGTACCATAATGAACCACTAGTGAAATGTACCGCACTCTGGAGAATAGATTAAACCTGAAGAACAGATGTAATACAAAAATACGTACAAGTCTATAAAGTATGTGAAAATCGTTGGGTTGTGTGAAACACCACACCAAAAAAGGATAAGACTCATACTCAGAAACAATGAATGACAGGCTGCCACCCGATAGCGCTAAGTTTAACGTCTTCATCCAAACCGAGCCAAGATCACCCTAAAGATAAGATCTATGAAAATGCGGGGCGACAGAAAATTTGGGTGATGAAAATCACCCCCAAACAAGACTGAAGCGTTAGTCTTGTTGGATAAAGGCAAAAACGGGTCAATGCACCTGTATAGGAAAGTGCATCACTCGATGCAAAGCATCGGTGGACCATGGGCGGGTGGGTAGGAGGGTACATGGATGAAGGGTAAGGGTGAGGGTGAACAGGCACCGGTCACGGGCCTTATTGAGCGTAAATGTGAGGGAAACAAGGGCCCTGTAAGAATGGTGCTCAAGTTGGATGGGGAGGAAAAATGGTGTGGAAATAATAATGGGGTGGACCTCAGAGAAAGGGCACGATCGTTATATAAATGGACGATGATAGTGGTCGCGCCATGACATGCCAGGGAGCTGTCGATGGAGAAAATCAACACCACAAGGAAGTGGTGTGCATAAAGTAACAAGCTCGATGTCGCGTATGGGGAGAGTAGAATGAATACTCATATGGATGGTAGGGTCGAGGAAAAGGGCAAAAATAGGATCGTGGAGTACTAGGGTGGAGCGTGGATGTAGGTGAGGACCTAAATGCTTAGATGTGAAAAGGTGAGGTGCAATAACAAGGTCCAAACTAGGCGGTGGGGTTGAAGGGATAGTGGGTGGATTGGGTTGGATAAAGGGTGGGGGAAGATGATCTAAGTCATGAGTAGGAGACACAGATTCCTCATGAGGCACGAAGTGATCCTCAAGGGCACTCGTGGGAGGAAGTGTGGAAATAAATGAGGGAGTGATCAACTTAGTCATCATTACATCACCATCCGAGGTGGTGAAAGAGTCTAACGAGG